>CM038674.1:617164464-617853581 GCA_021605145.1 Aegilops bicornis | reverse complement strand
GGCATAGCTGAAGCTCTAGGTGAATAATCTCTTTCTTAAAAATCAAAACGAAAATCAAAATGACAAATCTGGTTCGATGGCTCTTCGGTGGGAACCTACTAACTGGGGTTTTTTGGGGGGTTATTCTAATAGTTCTAGTAACAACCGCTTTAGTATTTTTGGTTTCCGCTTCTTTCTCTTGCTCTTGGATAGCTCGAACAACTTTTGAATGGCTTCTCTCGCTTTCACAGATATGTTTATCACATTCTTAGGGCCATTTTGGAAGAAACCTGGAATGGACGTGACCGTTGTGCGACCATGGGAGGGGCCAGGAACTGGAAAGTCCTGCCCGTTCGGGGATAAAAGCGTACAAAGCCCCACATCGTGAATCTAATGCTATCATCATCTAGTGATAGCGTTAACCAAGGGGTGGGAGCAATGAAACTCCTTTCACTATTGACTTGAACCGACCGGCTCAGATCGGGAAGATATTCGCAATATGCCAAGAAATCAAGGACTTTAGAATTGACGAGCAATTTGAGAGTTTCAAAAACAATCAATTCACTAAACCGCTCTATGATAAATTATGTGCCTACGTGGGAGATGCGGAGGCTGTAAAAACACATGCATACGAGAAATCTCGGAGAACTTTCATTCAATGAATGACTGGTTAATTGATTTCGTCAAGCGGACGGATGACGATGAAGAAGGGCAAAGAAGAGTGATATTTGATCTTATCAACCTTCATTTTAAGGATGAGCTAGAGAAACTCCCACCGAACTCCAACAAAATGAAAATCAAGAGGACGACGGGAGGGATAATGAAACAAACTACTAGCAACCCACGTAAATAACGCTCATATCTAGTTCTAGTTAGATGGTCATTTTACACAATGAATTTACAAGCAAATGAAAATGGGAATCGAAATTATGATTCTAGGAGGACGGACTATAATGAGGAGGACTGACAGATCACGATCTACTAAAAGGAGACATTGTTGGTGGTTCGAATCCACCTCGTGAGAAAGACTGAGCTGAGCTATTTCTTACTTTTCTAGCTTGAATGAGACAAAGCCGAGGGTTCGGTCATACAAAGGAGCAATTCTCTTGTGCAAAGGCTAGTTTCGAGTGAATTAACGCACCCCCATTTAATAAGTGCTTTGCAAGCGATATGAAGTAAGATTCCTCTTCCCCCTACGCACGAGTGAAAATCTAGGCTAGTTTTGAAAGAAATGAAACAGAGAAATTTTGGGCGCCAAATCCCAAAGCAAATAGGAAATCAGATTGAAATAAAGTATCTTTGGGAAAAGCAGGATCCACATTCTAGGAACGGTCATGCAAATGAGAAAAAGGCATAGGTTTCTTACTCCACCGAGCACACTACATTAGGGAAAAGCAGTTTAGCATCAATAAATAATTAGGATAGGATGGACCTTTTCACAAAGAAAGTAGAAGCAAAAACAGTATCAATTTCTACTCCGCATTCGCATGAACCTTTGGTGGTATCCTTCAAATCTTCTTCCTAGCTCGACCGGGTTGCTTAAAGACCCCTAGAGACACCTCCTCATGCAGGCAGCTAGTGTTTCTTCTTCTTTTTAAACAATAGAGATTATCACGCCCAAGCCATAAAAAATAGAGAGTTGAAATGCCAGTTTTGAAAGAATTGGCACTAAGTAAGAGGTGATCTGCTTTTGGCCTTGTATCGGGCAGCGGGACGTTATGAAGGGCAGCTAAAACATGACTCTTGCGATCTTTGAATCATCGATTGATAGAGGTCTTTGAGAGGGCTGTGACTGCAGTAGCCTCACTTCACTTTTTTCCACCATCACTAGTACGTGGGGTCCCGAAAACCAAACAAAGAATAAAATGCACGCATACGAGTTGGTGGATTGGGTTAAGCATCTAACTAACTAGATTCCTTACTCCCAGCGATGACCTATAATAGAATATGAAAAGCAATGTTTCCCTTAATCTCCTCCCATATGGATAGATAAATCAAGGTCATACGTAGCTCGTATAAAAAACTAGAAATGAATTATTGCCCTCTGGCGAAAGGAAAAGATTGTTGGTACGAAAGCCGCTATTACACCACTTGAGGGCTGAACCAACCTCATGCTCCATCAGATACAAGAAACATCCCAACTCTGAGCTTATCGATCTGAAATGCACTTTTCAACCAATGCCTTAGCGAGAGAATGGAGGAGTAGACGCCTCTTCTTATAGATGGACTATGTTTTCTCTTTTTATATGATTATTCGAGTTAGGTGGTTGAGATGCTTCTCTGTGGTGGTTCTTGATAGGGCAGCTTCTAATACAATCGATTAAAGACGTAGTGTATCTACTTTAAATCGAATGAAAAGGAATGCACTCCCTTTCTTTGGTCGGGGTTCGCCATTTGATGCCTCAACCAAAGGGATTATTGGAGGTGGTAGTATGAGCCAAGATAGCCGTGAGATACGTTAAGCTGCTAATATGTCCATCTTTGTATCCATACGGAGGGAGAAGGGAAGGCCCATTGATCCTCTTATGAGTCGCAACTAAAGCTCGAACGATGTCCCTTCCGGGTTCGCCTCGAGATTCCTGCAATAATGCTTGATCCATAGTAACGTAAGTAGAAATGGGGAGGTCGAAGCTAGCGGTCAAGCTGCTCCATTAGACCAAGCTTTCTTCTTATCCCTTTTGTCTTCTTACGTAGGATGATTTCATCCGAGTGTGTGTAAGGCGGGTGGCATTCTTTGCCATAAGCTCTAAGCAACCACCTACTTGTAATATGGTATCCTTTCTCTCTTCACAGGACTTGAGGGGAGGTTAGTATCGCGAATAAAGTAGTACTCGCTACTGACCAGTCATCTACTTGACAAGTTTGGAAAGAATCTCTCGAGAAAAGAGCGCAATCTCTCTTTGCTTGTGCCACCCGGGCGGAAGATATATCTGAGTCGAGCTCGTCAAGAAGAAACTGCTCTTGACATCCGGGGATGAGGGCTCGGATCATAGTGAACAAACAGTCACGAAAGAGATCGAGAAGGGGAAGCATGCGCCCGAAAGGGGCCATTGCTCCATGTATAATATAACTGGGATGTTTCACTATATTATATCCCCATTGCTAAACGCAATAGGAAGGGAAAGAAAGCGTTTCTCCTTCTACACATTTATGAAAATAAATGGCTTCCCGTCGCTCACAGCAGCTTCTCTAGTTTAATTATCGCAAAAACAAAGGAAATCGACTTAGTCGCCGCTTGTACCTCCATTTCCAATGGTTAATTTACGCATGTTGTACTTCTCCATAGTTTGCTCGAATCGAACTTGTCCGCACCGACATAATCAGTATCTCCCGGACTACCAAGGCAAAAAACCCAGTAAACTAGTGACTTGAATCATACTTCCTTCCTCTTTGATTGAGGAAACCTAACTACGTGAACTGCTTAAGTCAAGAACAAACAGATGGAGTATTTCTTCCTTTCGAACTATAAAAAGTTAGGCTACAAAGCGCAAGTCATCCCCTTGCGAAGTGCAAAACAAGGAAATCGACTTCATAAAAACAAGTTGAGCTATCGTTCCTTCATTGACCTACTAACTTTCGTGATACGGTAGCGTTTCTTCCTCGTAATCTCATTTCAAAAGGCATGAACCATCCCCTAACTTGGAAGGGGACAGAGCAGAAGACAAGTGTTAAGCAAGCCTTGTTTCCTACTTGTGACCCTAGAACAACAAGAGGCAACATGCTTGCTTAACACTTTCGAACAAGAGGAAATCGCTTGCCTTTTGCCCTTGGCGCGCCTTCTACTTACATCGGCACAACTACGTATTTATTAGAATAGTGCTTTGCTCGGTCCTGCTTTGGACCTATGATCCACGGGTGATTAATCAGCATCTACAGCTTTCGCTTTGGGTCGGGAATTTGGAGAGATTGGCTCTATAGAAAGGGAAGCGAGTCTTTGAACTATGTTAGCGCCGAGGGTTCACTAAACCCTCATCCTTCTCGACTTTCGTGTTTCAGAACTCATTAGATTCCTAGCTTTTAGCGGGGCTTTGTAAGAGAAATAGCTAGATCTGTAACAATCAAAATAAGTCGGGTTCAGTTCATTAGAGCAAGGAGAAAGTTCACTAGATAGACAAGGTTGGACAATGAGGGCTTTTACTCTCCCTATCTCGAGTAGGATCATTGAAAAGAAAGAAAAGGAATGGTTTCTTCAAGCGGCTTGTGCCACAGCTCATAGCTCGAATCGGGATTGGAAAAAGCGGAAGGAAAGTAAGGCGCTAGAGCCTCTGATGAGGAAGACCTCGGATCTTCGGAAGGAATAGGCCTACACTTTAGCTTTTATGGTTCACCGCGGTCTTCTTCTTCCTAGCCCAAGGTGGTTTCTCTCTCAAACTGAGTCAAATCCAGAAATTGTAATGAAGAGGAAAGCAGCGGCTTTGACTCTCTCACCTAACAGGTCGGTATTCATGTCCACCAGAATTGTCTCTTGATTGGCTGTAGTTTACTTCCCGATCGGAAGGATCCGAATCTGTTTAATAAAGACCCATTGCCACCTAGGTATCCTTTATCTTCTCTCATTCCTCTTTGGACAAAGGTTTCAAACCACCAACTCTTTAGAAATCTCTCGAGGAGTATGCATCTGGGTAAAGCAATGAATAGGATGTAGATGAAGCCGGTATGACTCAACGTTTTCACTTTTTGCAAGGTCCGATGATCAACGAGCTAAAAAAGGGGGGTATCTTGTGGTGCAGTGCGATTAATAATTGAGGTCAATCGACCAGGATCTTATGACTCTTGTCCCTTTCAAACTTAATAGATTAGAGGATTCTAGCGATCCAAAGTAGTAAAATGAAGCGGGCGTGGCAGCCGCAGCAATGATCCAATACCTTTTGTTCTCTTAAGCACTCATTTCTAATTCCTTAATCTTGGATCTTTTGAATCTGTATAGTTATGAGTACAAAACTCAATAATCTTTACTAGGATACCGAGAGGAAGAAGCAAAAGCAGCTGTGGACGATCTTTGGAGGCAAGCCTGCAATGTGGGATTATGAAGCATACTTAGTTCGTAACTTTTGTGATGATGAGCAATCACATGCATACTGTGAACCTAAAATCTTAGGTGGCGTGACCAGATCAAATAAGTTTTGCTGCTTAATGCTCATTTTATTTTGTTTTGGCAAAAGAAAGACATGCTGATGCAAATGATCGAGCGAAGGATTGCGTACAAAGATTTCTCCTTGCTTTTCGGTGGTTGCTTTGAATCCTCTCTTGGGTAGGGTAGACCAAGATGTTTGACTCGAGGACTCTTCCTACTATTCCAGATTCCATTTCAATGGTAGCTTCTTGGTAGACTTACTTTCTATGGTACACAATCCAGTCAATAAACTGGCTCATAGGACTTTACAAGTGATCGTGCATCTGCCACTCCTATGCCTTCTTTTCCTTGTCCCGATTTGAACTATGTTAATAATTTTGCTAGATCGGACCATAAAATGGAATTGAGCAGCATCCCTTGGTCCAATAGATATTTCCTTATGTATGATAGAACTTAGGTGCACCCCAACTTGGGGCTAGCGAGCATGTCTCTCATCTTCCTAGTAAGCACGTCCTAGGTGCATTAACGGTGAACAGTCTCACTATTCGATGAACTAGGGTGGGCACAGGAACTCGTAGCTTATGCTGCAGCATACGAGGCATGAAAAAGGAGGAAAGTCATTACATAGGAAAGGAGCACACGCCATAGAGGAATTATCATGTTATGCACGGTAAAGAAGCACACCGACTTCGGAAGAAAGAAAAGAAGTCATCCAGTCATCTACTATTTTCGCCACTCAAATCACGATGGATTGAAGAGGAATGGAGCGAATAGCCAAGTGATAACCAAGAACCCGAAAGAGGCGGGAAGAGCCCAAGGTTATCCCAATTCCTATGATCCTCGTAAAAGAGAGGATGGATTGAGATACCCTTTGCTAACTCCATAGTTAGGAGAGGTGCGTCTGCGGTGAGCATAAGAAGATTGCCACGATCTCCTGGGATCGTGAGACGATCTTACTAGCGATGAGTAAACAAAGTCGCTAGGAAAGCTATAGATAGGTATCAAGGCACAACCGAACCGACAAGTAAGTTTCAAGACTTCCACCTATTAATGTTCTTTTCTTTATTTGCTGCTCGTCTCGCCGTAAGTTATTGACCAGTACCAAATGTGACAACCTTCAATTCAAGTTACAAAACCTGGAATTTGAAAGCGAAGTTAGGGTGCTTGATGTACAAGGTTATGATCTTATTTTAGGCATTGACCGGTTGTCAAGTTTTGTCAAATGACAGTTGACTGGAGTAAAGGAATGCCGAAA
This sequence comes from Aegilops bicornis, assembly GCA_021605145.1. Classification (NCBI taxonomy): domain Eukaryota; kingdom Viridiplantae; phylum Streptophyta; class Magnoliopsida; order Poales; family Poaceae; genus Aegilops; species Aegilops bicornis. The sequence goes on along the minus strand of CM038674.1, from coordinate 617,847,273 downwards.
CTCAAGCATAAAGGCAATCAGGATCTTACAAGCAGGAAACTACCTCGCATTGGGGCCAAGATAGTATCCGGTAAGCCTTCTCGAAAGAAAAGGCCCCTATGAATACTAGTCCACTTGTCATTCTTGGGTCCCTACTTCTCAAGAAAAAGTCAACTATCGCTTTCCACCTTTCGGGAACTTCCAACTAGTCACTTCAATCGCTTTTGATCTCTTCCGTTTCGCTTTGCTTTCCAGCTTTCCTTTTACGATCATCATCTCCTTCATCAAACATGCTTCAAACCACTCACGTTTTGGAAAATCGAATGTACAATCTATCTTCTTATCCCGTAAGGAGCCAATGGAGTTCGAGGTCGTGTTACAGACTTCTAGAACAGAGCACTGAATACCAAGTCAAGGTGGATACAGTAGAGAATGCAGATATCTAAAGGCCGAAGCAAGTAGATATAGGTTAGGGTCCACTCGATATATAGCACAAGGTGCAACAAAGGGAAGAGAATTGCCACTACTTCTTGGGTATTGCGATGGACCTTGTTTCAAGTTCTAAGAAGAAGAATACTAGATTGACTCTAGAAGAGAGAGAAGGATAGATAGTATAGATGATATATGCGGCTTGTATGTATCAATTGATGGGTTTATGTTAGAGGAGAAAAAGTATCAAGAAGTTCTTCCACTGCTTCGATCGGATAAAAAGAAAGGAATAGGGATCCATACCTTTTTCTCATGACCTGAGGGCTTCTTGTTGTTGGTTGCATTCCACTAGCTTGCTTTCCGTCTTGCCTTTGCCGGAGGCATAGGTTGAGCTTTAGCAATAGCAGACAGTTAGGGAACCCAAGAAAGGAGGAGCGAGCTAAAGAAGGACTATTACTACCACCGAACCCAAGGCAAAGCGAAAGAAGGTAAACCGAACCACGGTTACCTATGAGTTCAGAGCGGCCAAGAGGATGAATAGGTTATTCTAATGACCATAGGAATAAGGAAGACTCGTTAAACTTTAAAGCAGCAAGACCGGAAAAAGTTCCTTCGCTAACCTGTTGGCTTAGTGAATAGTTCTGCCTTCATTGAAGAAGAGACCTATTTTCCACTTTCAAAGTAGATTCTAGAAAAGCGGCCTTAATAAACAACTGTTCTTTCGAAGGAAAGAGAGAAAGAAGTCAAAAAGCGGGGGATCGCTTAATAATAAATTCTAACTATTGTTCAAAACTCAAAGTACCACAGATTCAATAGAATGAAATGGTTAACTACGAATGAGAGAGTGAAAAAGCGAAGTAATAAACAAGGAGTGGCTTGCTATTTATGATGACGAAGAGCTGGTACAAGCCACCTTCAGGAATGACCCTGCGATGAAAGCAATCTACATCTACATGATTCCAAGATGGTAAAAGATATAAAGTCAAAGTGCTATGGAACGCATGGTGAACAACCTGCGGAGCACGGTAATCCCGACGAGTAGGATCCAGAGGAACTCAGGCAAATCTTGCCTCCTTGATTGGATCGCACATGTCAACTGGCTTTTCAGAGACCTAAAAAGACGAAGCCCCTCTCCTCCCTCTGTAACTAGAGAGGTAGGCAAACCTGAGTTTAGAGCCACCTCGATTCGGGATGTCGGAACACCAACCGGATCGGAAACCTCATCCTAAACTTACTTGAATAGGTTCGAGAGCTTCCATTTCAATGTGTCTTTCCAAAAATCTTTGGTATGCCTTTTCCTGGTCAAAAGGTTTGTTTGGGAAAGCTTCTAAATCTAGGGTTCAATGTCTCGAAAAACCCCACAGGGCAGGATAGTAAAGAGCTAATTCTAGGGAAAGCTAGGATTTCACTTTTCTCTCAGCCATCGAGTTGGAGTAGTTAACCTTCTATATGTCGTGGAAGAATACGCATAAGCATTAGTTCTTGCCCTTCCAGTGTAAGTGGCAGATCAAACTTGATCTAGTTCCACACATTGCCTTTTCCCTTATATGTCGTGGCAGGCGAGCTCCCTTCGGTAAAAAGGATTTGAGTGGAAGGTTGAGCGCCTTAACGTTTAGAAGTATCATTTTCAACGGTTAGAAACCTTTCTATTCTATGACGGCTAAGTCGAGGGCGAACACAACAGGTCACGAAGAGATAGAGGATATAGAATTCCTATTTACCGAACGGAAGGAAACATCGGCTCTCCGAGATCTTATGTAAGGAATACTAGAAAACGAGAGCAAAAAGATCTACAAAACTCTACAAGAAATGTCTTTCCCAGAAGACTCTAACTCCTCATAGCATTACGTCAATCTGCAAATATCGAATGATGCTTCGACAGATTCAGTCATCCATTCTGCTTTGAAATCGGAGACAAGGAAAACTTCATAGAAGCGCCGCGGATCAATATAGAGATGCAAACCAATATCCTTGTCCAGGTGGGCTCTGAAGTACTCGTCTTTTGCGCAAGGCCTCGTGTCAAAAAACTTCCAACCACGTCCTCCTACCTCGCCCATTTGCGGAGATCATCTACATTTTGCTCCGTGTCGAGCTCCAGCCGGCCCAAACGTTTTCCTTCGGGAGGGCATAAAATCGCTTTCTTTCTGTAGGGAGGACGGATGATTCAAGTAAGGGCTGAGAGCCTACATATCACTGAGATAGGCCAAGGAAGAAAAAGCACCTATTGTTCGTTAATGTAAATTCTCTTTGCTTAGCGCCCTTGTGTTTCGAATAGAAAAGCACTGGAGATATCTGTGGAACTGTTGTTTTTCTTAGGGCAAGCTAGCAGATAGAAGTAATCTATCTGGTTAGCCAGCGAAGCATTTAGGGTTCAAAGGCACGGTTTCAAGTGTTCTTCTTCATCGTTTGGCACTTCACTTTTTGTTGAGTGATCCAATGGCCTAATGACACATGCACATCTTTTGGTGTTGTCGCCTTACTTAGTGACTAGCTCAAGTGCATTTGATCGCAAAAAAGACTGGCATTGGCTCCGGGTCAAATCTACGAGGCATGCAAATCAAATGCGAAAGAAAGGAAAACATTTCTGTTTCTTCTTCTTCAATGCCGTGATACACTCGGGATGTTTACGATACCTACCCATTAATTGCTCTAACTTCTCGTGGTTCACCCCTAGCTATGCCCGCTTCTATGAAATTCCAAATTATGCTTGCAAGCTCATCGGAGCTAGGCAACTCTTTGTAATTGATTTCATGCCTACCAAGCAGGTACACTCTAATGTATACACCCTTTAAGAAAAGAAATCCTTCTCGTATTCTGCTGCTTTTTTGATTCATTTTATCCCAATAATAGCATAGACATCATATATTTATTCTTGCAAGCTCAAGTGCTTGATTGTTGACAAATTCTTCTCTCGGCAGGCACCTCGTGTACTGTCTATAGTTTCCTGTCTTGAAGGGGGGCGGCGCAGCTATTTTCTTTAACAACACGTCATTCAACGAAGTGTTTTCGTTATTTGGTCATCACTAAAAAGTTTATAGTGATAAAGTGAGCCTATTATATTAAGTTTAGAGGATTCTCCTAACGTGATGAGTTTAGTTTATCACTTTTAAAGATCACTGGTGGCAATGGTACTTCCTTTTATGCAACAACTCCTGTATGTACCATTTGGTAATTGGAGTTTGATAAGACCATGGATCCTTATATACAAAACATACTTGGCCAACTAAGGCCCTGCAGTCCAATGTCCGATATATTATCGTCAGCTGAGGAGGTGTTTGGCAAGGGTGTGACCGTTGTTTTTGGGACAATGTTCAAGCAGGAGGCCATGAATCTGTCTAGTCTCGCCATGCTGGGTGAGTTTATCTCATTGCTCCTTCCTGGTGTAAAGACGATCACTGAGGTTTATGTCTATCAAACCGAGCTCTTGAACCCAATGTTTGGAACATCAACGTCCCTCTCCAGTCGTAATCAGGATTTGATCTATCATGATGTTTTAGCGCCACATAAGATCCACGGCATGTTATCTGTCGGTGCAGCGGCTTTGAGTTGTCGGAAAAAAAGCCAGGAGCTTAAGTAATTCATCAGTTTAGTATAGGGTGTCGAGGAGAGCTGTGAAGGGAAGGTGGGCGAACCCACACGAAAGTGAAAACCCTACTTTATTAGTCATCAATGCGATTTCTCGCACTTTTGATACCTCCGAGGGGTACACTTTAAAGGCATGCAAAACGTGCCTTACGGTCATGTTGGACGAGGCTAGGCGGTGAATGCAACGCTGGGAAGTTTTGTCCCGGTTCGAGAGGTTGAGCGAGCCAACCAATTCGATGTTTTGAATGGCCAAAGAATAGGTGTTTACTCCTCTTACCAATTGAGGTTTCGCACAACTTTTTGACTAGGTCTTGAAGGTTGTAGTTTCACGAGGAGCCCATAAAGCGACTTGTTTTACCTATGGGATGTGAAGATTGGCTCTGTACGACACGGATTGATTTAAGAACAGTGATGAAAGAAATCCATTTATGAGAGACCATATTTCTGTTGTTTCGGTACAACTCAAGATCAGTTAAGGAAATAGGGAATAACAATAGTGAAAAGAATAGAAATAGCATGACCCTTGCTTGGGACTTCTTTCTTCTATCTCTATAGAGATGACCAGGAAGCAAATGAGAAAGGGACTTCTTTTTACTACGGTCAAACTATGATCAAACTCTCTAATCTTACTTCCGTGTGAAAGACCGTCCTAGGCGTGAGTACAAATGTGTCGAGGCGTTCTAAGTGCCGTGAGACGAATGCTTCTTGGCGGAATAAATGGTATGACACGACCTCTTTTTGCTCCATATAAACGAATTTGAAAAAGGAAGAAGGCTTTAGCTCCTTCCATTGTCTTGGGTCGAAGATCAAGCGTGAACTTCTCCCTCATCTAAGGTTGGGTTGTGGATAACAGACTTCCCCTTGGGCCGGATCTTCCCAAGTATAACCACGATCCATGAGCGATATCAATGCGATGATCCTTACTATTGAGTCTGTCTTTGGTAAGATGACAACGCTCTAAACGGTTTGTTTAAGAAAGCAATCATATCCCGTCCCCAAGTGCGGTATGGACCCCAAAGAGTTATATAAGTAGGAAAATGGGAAGAATTGAGGCACCTACAGAAGTAATGGGCCAGCTTATGATTTTAGGCATGGTTCTTTGGAGGGATCGTCCCTACCTATCTGCGCAAGATCGGATCGGTATGGTTTTGAGAGGAAGGCTGGTGGCATACGAAGAGAGGGCGACAGAACATCTGCATTCCCTTTATTTGATTGAGAGAAGGATAAAGCAGAAAAAAAGACTTGACTAAAATTCCATTCGCTTTTTTTCCTTCTTGAGATATGGAATGTCATTAAATTAAGTAGATGAGATGCCAAATATAGGCAAGAGTTATTTCTCCAAGCAAAGCTTTGTGTTCTGAAGGTAAAGAAAGACAGTAAAGCCCATTAAAAAAGTGCCACGCAGAAGCACCTCTGTGTCACTCGATCCAAACCCGACACATCTTTCTTTCTATCTGAAATGAGTTCGACCTTTTTTTCAAAATAGAAACAGAAAAGAAATTTAGGAATAGTGCGGGTGCGACGGAATGAATCAAGTGAAACGAGTCCCCTTATGACATTTTTCATCCAAGCAAGGCGCGTTGCATGGGATTCATCAACAAAGGGATAGGGATAAGGGCCGCACGTCCAAGACAGCCTTTCATCTCGGTCGCCATGGAACCCCATCTTCCAATTCCTCTTACAGAGATCGTTGACTCACTTGCCTTATTTTGAGGAGACTTCCAAGCCAAAACAAGACAATGGGCAGTCACCAGATCTTCTTTATGGAGGTGGGACTGGGACCTCCTCAAGAAGATCGCTGTCTGAGAATGCTTGCGCAAAGTGGCCACACACACTTCTCCCTGACCTCCAAAAGCTCCCTATGACCCTTTGTACGGAGCATTCAAAGTTCCTCACGCTGTCAAGCAAGAATTTGATCTCGATTTGGGAGAGCAAACACAGCTTCGCCATCCAGCCAAGTATCTTTATTGAATTGTGACCCTATCTAGCGCTTAAAAATCTTTCTTCTTTCTCCGTCACTAGATTCGGTTAAAAGCGCTTGGTCCACCCATGCTTTTCCTCTCCATTTTGCATATGGAAAGGGAAAGCGGTGCCAACTTATTGGAATTCTGCATGGCATATTTCCCAACCTCCTGCTATTCCGTGCTCTAGTGCTCAGTCATAAACCTATTGCCGCTCCGCTTCCCATTCCTATTGCTTTCGGTATCTGAATCTTCCTGAATTCAAGTAGAGAATACCAGGGCTTTCTTCTTATTTGATTTTCCTCGGGGCAGAGGATACAAAAAATGGATTTCCGACATAGCACCTGCGGCATTAGGATTCTAAGATTTAGGAGGGGAAGGCTGAGGAGAGGGATCACATGCATTGAAGCAATCTCAAGATTGAAACGATCAAAATAATGGTACGGGACAAGAAAGAGAGGAGAGTCACGAAAATAGGAGTAAACGCAAAGAGGCGATGAAAAGCAATCGAGAGGAGAGGGAAGAATGACAATGGAAATCATAAAGCTCAGCGAGGAGCACATTACTATGAATAATAATGGAGAGGGACATTAAAGGGAAAACCGAGCAAAGAGATATAAAAATATATTAGAAAAGCTTTTCACTTCTACTTCGTTTTCTTGTTTAGATTCATTACTTGATTGATTGAACATGGGCGAGATACCTATAAGGACCCCATTTCATTGACCTTCGCCCTTTTATATCCCTCGTTAAGATATGTTATCCGGACCAACTCCCACGTAGAAAACCAAGAGCAGTGAGTTACAAAACTGTAACATCCCAAAATTTTAAATTTTGGAATGTTATAAACAAATAGATAGATTTGATTGATTGCTTGATTGATTGACTGAAAGTGAGTGAATTCGAAACTTTTTGAAAGTTAGATGAGAGGGAATAAAAGGACTTTCCCAAACTTTCATTTTGCTTTTATGATCTTCGGGAATTCAAATTCTTTCATCACAAAAACCCTAGAGAGAAGGTGACATGACTTCTTCCATTTATTTAAATGACAAGGGGTGTTGAAAATATTTGAATTTCATTTGAAAAATATTTCCAATTCTGAAACTTTATGCAACTCAATGATTTTCACGAGCGAAGATAAAATGGCTTCTTCAAAACATATGAAATATGAGTTGGGAGTTTCAAAGAATTAAATTCAAAGTTCTTTTGAATTATTTTCAATTTGGAGTTATTTCAGTTTTATTCAAATTATTTTTCTCCAAAAATAAAATATATGGAAAATAGGGTAACATGATTCCCTACATCAGAAAATTGGAGAGAAATTAATTTGAAGTCATTTTGGTATTTTAAAAATGATTTTTATTGGATTTGTGTGTATTTTATTTGAAGCTAAAATAATGTTCATGTTGTAGAAAATGTTTTTCTGAAAATTTTGATATATTATATGCCTATATATTATTTTTATTTATTTTGCTTTTTCTTATTTTGTTTTCTGGAAAAAATGTTGAAAAAAAAATCCAGCCCCTTTGGGCCAAGGCCCACCCCATCCAGCCTGCCCAGCGCCAGCCTTGCCCGCCTCCTCCCTCCCTCTCCCTCATGCCTTGCATGGAGCCCACGCCACGCCGTCGCCCCGCCGCCCGAGTCCGCCTCCGACCCGCCGCCCTGGCCCCTTCCCAAGCCGGCCCCCCTCTTAAATACCCGGCCCCCCCTCTCTCTCACCGCCGCCACCGCGCCCCCAACCCGAGCCGACTGAGCCCGCCGCCGAGGACGCCGCCGCCGTTGACGCCGAACCCCGCCGCCCTCGCCGCCCCTTCTTGACCCCGCCGCCCCTCGCCGCCCCCGGAGCCCCGCCGGAGCACCACCGGCGAAGACCACCGGAGGTAGCCGCCGCCCCGCCCGATCCGGTTTTCCCGATCCGGTTTTTTTGAAGATGTTCGGTTATTTTTTATAAAAACCTAGACGGTTTTATTTTTTTTCGGTTTTCTTAATTAACGAACGTTCACCGAACCGTTCGTTTCAATGAATGTGTTCGTTGGATTAGTTACATTATGAGCGTCCGTTATTTAATCCGTTAAATGCGTTTTCTTTTAATCGGATTTAATCCGTTATTTTTCGATTCAATTTCGATCCGATTTTCAAATCTGTTTTATTTCTTGCTCGTTTATCGGAATCAGGTGATTCAAGCGCTGGAGTTTCGTTCTGAAACCGTCGTTCGACTAACCTACTTACACAGAGTTTTGCTACTGTAAAATTTTGACTTAGTTTCAGATTGCTAAACCGAGTCGTTCTCTCTCGAGTTTCGACTTTCGATGCTTTATTTGATTCGATTCTTTTGCAACCAGGGTTCTTAAGTTGAACTATCTGGTTAGATCTTTTATTCGAGATTTCCCCGTGCATTAGAGGAGTACTTATTGTATGCTTGTTGTTTGTCTGCGTTAGATCACCCGAGTGCGCCGCTTGTTACTTGAATCCCTAGGTCTCATGGATCATCGCAAGGCAAGTAACACTTTGATCATACTCTTCTCATACCCAGTTTTATGCATTAGATCTATTCCTCAAACACTTGCATGGTTAGGATCTAATTAAATTGTGGGATGGGAAGTAGATTGAGTAGTACCTATTACTGTTTTACTTATGAACCCTTGGGAGTTACTTCTCGTTTGCTTATTACGTCATGCTATGCTCGTGAGACGTGGATTGGGTTTGAGTGAATATCCATGACAGATGTGAGATTGATAATTAATGGTTTATCTAAGGTGGCAACTTAAACACACATCTGGGTGGATTGAGGCACTGGCTATTCCAGGACTTGCTGTCAAGGCACACAGGTAGACAGGATTTGCCTGTATTTCTTCGGACCGCCACCCAGGCCCAAAGGGATCATGAGATTATTCAAACTAGAAACTTCCGTGTGCAGCCACAAGCCAATTATGGGCTCTGGCGTAGTTGACTAAGTTGTGCGAACTCTTACGGGTAGGCTAGCTGATGTAGGGGATTTAGGTTGGTACGGTCTACCCACATGTAAGGTGCTAGCACTTCTGAAAGACTATGTCTCGGTCATCCGTTTCTCAAACACCATGTAGTCACGAGAACCAAGCGGAGGCGATCGAGTCTTGTGGGGAAAAGTGCATAAACCTCTGCAGAGTGTATAAACTAATCATGATTAGCCGTGTCCCCGGTTATGGACAATTTTGAGTATCTAGTACCTGGATATCCTGTTGATCTCATCACGTTACTTAATATAATTTGTTGGGTTTAGTGAGTACTTTTAATTGGGATTGAGGATGCTGTCAACCATTCTCAATGTTTCACAACCACCATGATAGTTAAATAAAATTATTCCTTTGATGTAGGGAAAAACCAGCTTTATGCAAAAATGTAACCGTAGAGCTTTTCCACCAGCCATATATGCATGTAGTATAGTGTATTCTTTCATTACTCTCTATGTGTTACATTGCCAAAGATATTCCATGTGCTGACCCGTTTTGGCTGCAACTTTTCATGTTGCGAGACTTTTCGCAACGACGATTAAGTGATACGTTAGGGTTACGATTTCCTATTCTCAACTTTGCCGTTGGTGTTGATGGGAATCCACAACCTTGTTGCTTCCGCTATATGTTGGATTGAGGTAATAGTATTTACGTTACTTTATACATGTGATTTACCTCTGTTATAAATCCTTCGAGTACTGTGTGTGTCGACATACCGATCCGAGGATGACACGAAAGCACGAAGACTTGATCCATTCGGTCGGGTCGCTACAAGATGGTATCGAGCACATGTTGACCGTAGGGCGTGACCCTAGAAACTGGCAAACCCATAGGAAAGATTTTTCTCTACAACTTCATTTTCAAAAAGATCTTTTACCTCTCTTCTCTTCTGAGCTTATTCAAATATTCCTTTTAGTGAGACCATACCCTTTTCCCTTTTGACCACTCGAAGATTTGACTGGTGAGACCACTCCAAGCGCACAAGATATCGGACAACTAAGACCATTTGGAATGAAGATGATTTTACCGTGTAAACGGAAACTACAACGGTGAAGACTCCGAAGACTAGGAGATTTGAAGGCTCCAAATAAATTCTGGATTTGTATGACCTAGGAAGGTTACGCTTATGGAACTTGGCAGACTATGGAAGTTATCAATAACCGAGATCAAGGTGTATCGGAGAAAGATGGAACATGGAGCATTAGAATTCAAAGCTTTGTCAGAAAACCCTAAGGCGTGAGATATCAACTATGGAATGATAGCTCATGAAAATGACAAGAGCAGAAACACGCTATCCATGATGTTATCGCCCGCCTATGCTATTGTCACCGTACGGAGTTAAGCATGCAGATGCATGGAAGGATTGGATGGTAGAAAGCTGATGGAGCATCTATCTGTAAACATTGGAGTTTTAAACTTAGCTGGTGTATCACCAGGATCTGGAGTATTACATGAAGAAGTTTAAGGTGGATATGCAGGAAGCAGTATTTGATAAGGAAGCAGTTCGTGAAGAACTCGGGACCCGAAGCTGAAAGTAGACAAGATGAAGGAGCAAAACATCGAGATACCGAGATTTGACAAGAATCGAAGGACAGTAGGATCATGGATCATGTCAAGGATGTTGAAACCGGCAGTTGGAACGTAACTCCGTAAATATTAAAGGGCGTCACAAGAGACTTGGCGTCAACAGAGATGATCCGCAAAAGAACTTGAGAAGGACAAGCATTATCAGAAGAAGCCATCGGAGACATGATCAAGATTGGAAGAGTTTGATGACTTTGAAGATTTATTGACCGTTAGAAGACCAAACCCCTGTTACATACCTACGTTAGATGCGACGATTGTGAGCCGTCATTTGTTTGATGTTTTTCGACAGCCACAATAAAATCTGTCTTTTCAAAACCATTGTTTGTATTGTGTGCATCCCTCTCGATCTCTCTTATCCCACCCCAAACCCATGGACCCAATAGAGGATGAATGGAGATGAGCTTGTATTTTTCTGGACCGATGAGTCAATTGGAGATAGACCGATGTATTCAGAACATGGAGGATCACATGAAGAATAACCCGATAGTCAGAAAAGATATGACCCAGCATGCTCTTCAGTGCTTTGAAAGAGGTGCTGCTATCTAGTGGAGGATGTACCAAACCATCAATGTGGCCAGGAGTAACCACTTGGGAAGAATTTAAGTTGACTTTGCTAAAGTCTCGGTTTGTGTCCCGAAGTTGAAGCCTTATGGAAATGATATGGAGAAAGTGCATGCAAGCTTTGTGGAGAAAAAGGACACAACCATAAAGCAAATAAGGACAAATACCCTCATGAGCAGAGGATTACCAAAGGAGTTAGCCGAGGATTTTCAGGGAACTTTGGTTGGAGATTGTTCCCAAAGGTTTTGTTGCAGCAATGGAAGTTCAGTCTACATTGTTGAGAAAGATCCGTGAAGCTCAGAAGGATGACAAAGAGATTGCTGAGGTAAAAGAGAGGATGAGCAAAGGAAAGCCCAAGGTTTTGGTAAGGATGAGCATGACACCTTATGGTTTGAGGACAGTGTACATATACCCAATAATGCAAAGATCAAGAAGTTAATACTTCAGGAGGCTCATGACTCACCATACTTGATTCGCCCTGGAAACACCAAGATGTATTTGGATTTGAAGGAGTGTTTCTGGTGGAATGGTATGAAGAAGGATATTGCGGAGTATGTAGTCGTAAGTGATGTATGTCAGAGAAAGTAAAAGCAGAGCATCAGAAGTCAGCAGGATTATTGCAGCCTATACCGATACCCGAATGGAAGTAGGATAAGCTTGGCATGATTTCATTTCCGGATTTCCCAGAACCCGATCGGGACATGATTCTATCTGGGTAGTATTTGATTCGCTTGACCAAAGTGGCTCACTTTATCCCGGTGAAAACCACCTATACAAGTGCGAAGTTGGCCAAGATATATTTGACAAGGATTGTATGTCTGCATGGAGTTCCGAGGACCATCATAGAGGAACACAGTTTACCTCAAAGTTTTGGAATCAGTTGCGTAAGACTTTGGGTACTAGGCTAGAGTTCAGTACAGCCTTTCATCCATGAGCAGTGATGGACAGACTGAGAGAGTAAATCAGATTTGGGAGGACATGTTGAGAGCGTGTGCGCTAGATTATGGATCTAGTAGTGATGATAATCTACCTTACGCGGAGTTCTCATTCAACAACAGTTAACCAGCCAGTTTGAAGATGGCCCCTTTTGAAGCTTTGTATGGGAGAAGGAGCCAGACACCGTTGATGTGGGATGAAGTTGGAGACCGTCAGTTGTTTGGATCAAAGGTGATCAAGGATTTGTAAGAGAATGTTAAGTTGATTCGAGATAGACTGAAGGTAGCTCAGTCCAGACAGAATAGTTATGCATACTCAATAACGCAAGAAGGTAGTCGATAAAACCGGAAACAGAGAATATCTTTGTGTGCCCCCTCTGTGAGGAGTTAATCGATTTGGAGTTAAGGGAAAGTTAGACCCGAGATTTGTAGGACCATACCAAGTTGGAACGTATGGGAGAAGTTACCAACAAGTTGGAGTCACCCGAAGGACCTGTCGGGGAGTTCATGATGTGTTTCACGATTCCCGGTGAAGAAGTGTCATGCGAGATGGCCAATATTCCCATGTAAGGACGCTTGACCTGGAAGGGATAATGATGTTCATGAAGTGGAGTACGGACTTCATAAGTATAAGTTTTATCTCGGTATGTGGGACATCCCACGAGGATGAAGAGATGAAGTGTTATTGGATATAAAGGAGGTATGATGTTGGAAATATGGATCAATGGAAATTCCATGATGAGTCCGAGTAATCACGTCTTAGTTTGGTGCAAATATAAGGAAAAGAGACGGTACAATTGGATGGATTTAAGTATGCCAGGGAGTTGGATGTTGGGATAACGATCAGTTGCCCCGAGGATGTGTTCAAGGATTGCAAGTGATGAGATGGGCCATAACCCACAGGCCCCAGGACCTGCCAAGAAGCGAGCACACTATTGCTGAAGGAAAACCCTGGAAGAAGTTATGATTTTATCGACAGACGATCCTATAGGAGTTTACGCAAAACCTGAGAGTTGTTAAGGAACGATAGATGTTTGTTTGGCTTGCAGAATCAATGGATGTATCCGAACTTGGTTCGTCGACAAGAGAAATTCTGCAATGCTTGTGAGGATGACCGAGTGTTAGAATGCGAGATTCGCTAAACCATGTACAAGGAAATGATTTGGGTGCGGGATGGATTGATCACCATACCGACTTACTCTTATTATTCGCTTGCTATATGGGATGGTAAATCTGAGTGACTTACCTATAGTCGAGAGACGACGATATTAAACCCTGTTCAAAACCTTAGAATGGTTTAGGTATTTTTTCCCTTGTACAAGGCAGTTGTTGCCAACCGCAGGTCATACGGTGAGGTTCAACCCAGACCCATTTTCTGCAGGAGAAACCATAAATTGTTGACCACCACGAGATATTGATAGTTGTTTAGCATTGGCGCCAGACCCGTCAGCTATGAAGAGCCCAGAGAAGGGATTATCCTTAATATCTGAGAAGACCGACACTGTCAGTAATAAGGATGGAGTATATAAGTTTGATGGAACCGTAACCATGCTTCTAAGGGTGGTAGCACCCGAGACCCCGGAGACGATCGATGGATTTTGAGAAGACCCCCAAACCATAACCTATTTCTTTCTAGCCTCTCCGAATCTCGAGGACGAGATTCATTTTAAGGTGGTAGTTTGTAACATCCCAAAATTTTAAATTTTGGAATGTTATAAACAAATAGATAGATTTGATTGATTGCTTGATTGATTGACCGAAAGTGAGTGAATTGAAACATTTTGAAAGTTAGATGAGAGGGAATAAAAGGACTTTCCCAAACTTTCATTTTGCTTTTATGATCTTCGGGAATTCAAATTCTTTCATCACAAAAACCCTGGAGAGAAGATGACATGACTTCTTCCATTTATTTAAATGACAAGGGGTGTTGAAAATATTTGAATTTCATTTGAAAAATATTTCCAATTCTGAAACTTTATGCAACTCAATGATTTTCACGAGCGAAGATAAAATGGCTTCTTCAAAACATATGAAATATGAGTTGGGAGTTTCAAAGAATTAAATTCAAAGTTCTTTTGAATTATTTTCAATTTGGAGTTATTTCAGTTTTATTCAAATTATTTTTCTCCAAAAATAAAATATATGGAAAATAGGGTAACATGATTCCCTACATCGAAAATTGGAGAGAAATTAATTTGAAGTCATTTTGGTATTTTAAAAATGATTTTTATTGGATTCTATTAAAGCTGAAGCACTCTTTGTTTTATTTGGATTTGTGTGTATTTTATTTGAAGCTAAAATAATGTTCATGTTGTAGAAAATGTTTTTCTGAAAATTTTGATATATTATATGCCTATATATTATTTTTATTTATTTTGCTTTTTCTTATTTTGTTTTCTGGAAAAAAAATGTTAAAAAAAAATCCGCGCCCCCGCTTGGGCCAAGGGCCCAGCCCGCCAGCCCGCGCCCGACCCAGCCGGCCCGCCTCCCTCCTCTTCCTCATGCCTTGCGCCCATGAACCCGCCGCCGTCGCCCGCCGCCCGGAGTCCGCCTCCGACCCGCCCTGGCCCCTTCCCCAAAGCCGCCCCCCTCTTAAATACCCGGCGCCCCCCTCTCTCTCACCGCCGCCACCGCGCCCCAACCCGAGCCGGAGCCCCGCCGCCGCCGAGGGCCGCCCGCCGTTCCCGCCCGGCCGGAACCCGCCGCCCCTCGCCGCCCCCTCTTGACCCCCGCCGCCCCTCGCCGCCCGGAGCCCGGAGCACCACTGGCGAAGACCACCGAGGTAGCCGCCCGCCCGATCCGGTTTTTGAAGATGTTCGGTTTTCAAAAACCTAGACGGTTTTATTTTTTTCGGTTTTCTTAATTAACGAACGTTCACCGAACCGTTCGTTTCAATGAATGTGTTCGTTGGATTAGTTCTGTTAACGAGCGTCCGTTATTTAATCCGTTCGTCGTTTTCTTTTAATCGGATTTAATCCGTTATTTTTCGATTCAATTTCCGATCCGATTTTCAAATCTGTTTTATTTCTTGCTCGTTTATCGAATCAGGTGATTCAAGCGCTGGAGTTTCGTTCTGAAACCGCCGTTCGACTAACCTACTTACACAGAGTTTTGCTACTGTAAAATTTTGACTTAGTTTCAGATTGCTAAACCGAGTCGTTCTCTCTCGAGTTTCGACTTTCGATGCTTTATTTGATTCGATTCTTTTGCAACCAGGGTTCTTAAGTTGAACTATCTGGTTAGATCTTTTATTCGAGATTTCCCGTGCATTAGAGGAGTACTTATTGTATGCTTGTTGTTTGTCTGCGTTAGATCACCCGGAGTGCGCCGCTTGTTACTTGAATCCCTAGGTCTCATGGATCATCGCAAAGGCAAGTAACACTTTGATCATACTCTTCTCATACCCAGTTTTATGCATTAGATCTATTCCTCAAACACTTGCATGGTTAGGATCTAATTAAATTGTGGGATGGGAAGTAGATTGAGGTAGTACCTATTACCTGTTTTACTTATGAACCCTTGGGAGTTACTTCTACGTTTGCTTATTACGTCATGCTATGCTCAGAGACGTGGATTGGGTTTGAGTGAATATCCATGACAGATGTGAGATTGATAATTAATGGTTTATCTAAGGTGGCAACTTAAACACACATCTGGTGGATTGAGGCACTGGCTATTCCAGGACTTGCCTGTCAAGGCACACAGGTAGACAGGATTTACTGTATTTCTTGGGACCGCCACCCAGGCCCAAAGGGATCATGAGATTATTCAAACTAGAAACTTCCGTGTGCAGCCACAAGCCAATTATGGGCTCTGGCGTAGTTGACTAAGTTGTGCAAACTCTTACGGGTAGGCTAGCTGATGTAGGGGATTTAGGTTGGTACGGTCTACCCACATGTAAGGTGCTAGCGCTTCTGAAAGACTATGTCTCGGTCATCCGTTTCTCAAACACCATGTAGTGCGAGAACCAAGCGGAGGCGATCGAGTCTTGTGGGGAAAAGTGCGCAAACCTCTGCAGTGTATAAACTAATCATGATTAGCCGTGTCCCCGGTTATGGACAATTTTGAGTATCTAGTACTGGATATCCTGTTGATCTCATCACGTTACTTAATATAATTTGTTGGGTTTAATGAGTACTTTTAATTGGGATTGAGGATGCTGTCAACCATTCTCAATGTTTCACAACCACCATGATAGTTAAATAAAATTATTCCTTTGATGTAGGGAAAAACCAGCTTTATGCAAAAATGTAACCGTAGAGCTTTTTCACCAGCCATATATGCATGTAGTATAGCGTATTCTTTCATTACTCTCTATGTGTTACATTGCCAGCATATTCCATGTGCTGACCCGTTTTCGGGCTGCAACTTTTCATGTTGTAGACTTTTCAGACGACGAGTAAGTGATACGTTAGGGTTACGATTTCCTATACTCAACTTTGCCGTTGGTGTTGATGGGAATCCACAACCTTGTTGCTTCCGCTATATGTTGGATTGAGGTAATAGTATTTACGTTACTTTATACATGTGATTTACCTCTGTTATAAATCCTTCGAGTACTGTGTGTGTCAGCATACCGATCCAGGGATGACACGAAAACACAGAGACTTGATCCATTCGGGTCGGGTCGCTACAAAAACCAAGAGCAGTTAGAATCGCGTAGCTGCGTGCCCCTTTTTCTGACTAGCTTCTTGTGAAAAGCATTTCAGGCACGAGCACACGCTTGCAGAGTAGAGTGATTTCCTTGCTTCTTCTCTATGTTGATGATATGTTGATCACTGGAGATGATCAGAAGTACATTGCTTTTGTGAAGAAAAAGTTGAGTGAGCAATTCAAGATGTCAGATTGATTTTCTCTCAGTTATTTTCTGGGAATTGAGGTTGATCAAACTAATGATGGTTACTATCTCTCTCAGCATCGCTATACTCAAGATTTGATCTCACGCTCGGGTCTTCTTGATACACACACTGCCACTACACCCATGGAGCTCCATCTCCAATTGCGCCCTAGTGATGGTACTCCTCTTGAGGGATACCACTCGCTATCGCCATCTTGTAGGCAGCCTTGTGTACCTCATCGTGACCCGGCCTGACATTGCTCATGCAGTCCACATTGTCGGTCAGTTTGTCGCTGGTTACTTGAGGGAGATGCAAATACTTCATTCTTCCATAGTGCTGCCAATGGAAGACACATAAAATGTAATATTGCTTCTTTGGAACATGAAGGAAATGTTATACAAGATGAGAAAGAGTTGCAAGAACACATTTCTAGTTACTATAAGAGACTATTTGGTTCAGAGGACAGGGGGGACATATCTCTTGGTGGAAGCCCCTTGGTCAACAGAGCACATGCTATCGAGAACTAGACAATGAAGAGTTGACTAAGCCTTTCACTATGGAGGAAATAGAGTTAGTAGTTAACGAGATGAAAACCAATACAGCTCCTGGCCCAGATGGCTTACCAAGTAATCTTTTAGAAACATTTTTGGGAGATGGTTAAAGAGATGGTCAAAAGAATGCTTGATAGCCCGCATGCTTTGAGGAGTTGCAACTTAGAAGACTTAATTATGGGGTGGTTACTCGATTCCTAAAAGCGAAGATGCTGCAACTATCAAGCAATATCGGCCAATATGTTTATATTATGTTTGTTAGAAAATTGTGACTAAAGTACTGACAAATAGGCTTGAGAGAGTTGCGAGATAAGGTGGTGAGTAAGAGTCGACGGCATTTATGAAAAGCGGAAATATTTTAGATGGGGTGGTCACTATCCATGAGGTGTTTCATGAGCTTAGGAGGACTAAACAAGAGGGGGTCATACTAAAGCTAGACTTTGAAAAAGCATATGACAGGGTGAATTGGGATTTTCTACAAGAGGTTTTGCTTAAAAAGGGTTTTCTTTAGTGAGAAGTGGAGAGGTTGGATTAAACAAGTGGTAGAAGGAGGTGCAGTGAGTATCAATATTAATTGAGAGGTTGGCCCATATTTTAAGAGCTACAAAGGATTTTTTCAGGGTGATCTCACCTCTTCTTTTGAATTTGGTGGTGGTCATAGAAAAGGGGGTCACTCAAGTGTACGGCATTCTTTGTCCGTCCAGATCTCGGTACATGTTCGGACTGCTCCAGATTGTAGAGGAACGAATTTCAGGCTACTTTAGATGGGGTGGGCTGCACCCATTGTCAGACGCATAAGGTGGGCACCCATTCTCGGTTAAGATGGGAAATCCTATAGGGGTAGAAATGCTACATGAAAAAATCCGCTCTTCTTTGTATTAGGAATTGAAAGTAAGTCAACTCCTTCCTCTTAGAGCAACTTGTCGCATGTTGACTACTCTTTCTATTTGAATTGAATGTCGTCAATCACTTGTTTCACTAATGTGACTAGTCTTGATCTGCAGGTTTTTTCTTTCTATAGAGAAGTGACTGCGCTAGAGATGCTTATTAAAGGTTTGCTTGGTGGCTTCCTTGCTTGATGTGCTTTCCTTGTTGATTGGCTTGGTACGCTAGTTCCCGGAAATCACTTCCTCTAAGTCTTAAATAGCAGAACCTACTCTTTCTTCAAAGAATGTAGCACACCTAAGAAATGATTTCTCTAACGAGTCAAATCCGTTGTGAAATAAGGAAATGCGCGGATCGCTTCTTCTACCCTTCTCTTATTCGCATTTCCTACTTACTATTGAAAGAAAAGCTGTTCTTCTTGCATATCCCCTTTTCCTCTAATTCGAAGCGAGTAAAGGCGCAGCTTCCTCATCTTTGCTTTATAGTTTGATAGAATATAGAATTGGATTTTGCTTTCCTTTAAGGAGCTCTAGCTATCTTGCGATCCACCAGTTCATACTATTAATGAAAGCTCTTTCACCCTGCCCTTGGGTAATCCCTTCTTGAGCCTACTCAAGCAATCTCCCATTAGCCGCTCTTTACTTTATAGTCAAGCGATTGTAAACTCCTTATTTAGGCTAGCTACTTTGCTGATTAACAAGATTATCGCATTGGAGCTGTGACAGTTATGTAAACTACTTCTCTAGCAAGTAATGAATCTGAGGTCAAAGCCAATGAGTCCGCCGAATGTTGCATTTTCGCAGTGAGGGAAGGTTGGCTTGACAGGCTTCGTTCTGGATGTTGTAATATCTTCTCATGGTATTTGTTCGCTTTATTACCCCGTTGTGAGAAAGGCTAGGACTGTGGATCCACACGCCCCTCTAGTCGATTTCTTCCGAGTAGCGCAAGGCTTCTTCGTTGGCAAATAAACGAATTAATGAACTAATTTCCTAATATGACGTGAACTTGAACTAGCATTGATCAAGTCCATGAGCTCATAAGAAGGAGTTCTTCACGTGAGAAAGTCCACGGCTTAGCTTAATACAATAAAAAGGAAAGTATCCAATCGACTTTAGGAGCGCCATATGTTTCTATCTCAAAGCAGTAAAGCGAGGCTCGCTATAAGGGTCATAGCTAGTTCAGGATTGGTAGGAAAGTAATACAAATGATTGTAATATGACAACCCCCAGGGAGCTAGCCTTTGTGTTAAGATGAAAAGAAGAGCCCTCTTTTCATACGACTCGGTGATTCCATTGCTCTATCCGCCGCAAGATTCGATCGCGTCACAAAGACGAGCACGAGATGGGTTGGGGACTTAGAAATGAGCTATGCTCCAAGAATTGACCCTGAACTACCTTTTCCCGCCTTGTCTTGTAGAATCCATTCCCCTCTTTTATATATTTAGAATGCTTTTAGGGCTAGTGGAATGAGGCTGGAACCCATCAATATCGCTAAACCGGGAGAGTTGCTTGTGTTGGGTTCAAAGTTTCGCTCTACCAAGGCAAGATATAATATAATATAATATAATATGCATCCAGCTTTAGCTGAATATCGTGAGTGTTCCGCGAAGTATGCTAGCCATTGGCCTTACGTTCAGGATACTCCTTTCTGTCTTTGCGATGTTTGGTTATAAGAGAATGTTGCTCTTGAGAAACGCGCGTATAGTGGCCTTCGTCGATGGGACAAACGCTCCAGTGTATGCGTTACAAGGCAACTAGCATTTTGTCATGGAAGTTCGTGAAAGAATGTTTCATTGGAAAAACCAACGCCGATCTAAAACTAAGTCTTCCTTTCAAAAGTGAGCGAGCAGAGCTGAAAAAGATGGAGTTACCTGGAGATGAGATTTATTTCTATGGATATGAAGGATAGAAGAGTGACTTTGTTTTTCACCAAAATCTATATTTGGGTGCGCTTGATTTTTCCATTCCAAATCCAAAATGTATATTCTTGCTATGGTTCTCCTGTTTCACGTTCAGATTGTTGCTGATTCTCTGGAACTTGTTCGATCCTTTATTTTTGCATTTTAAGCACTCGCTCAAGCGCTTGCTTCTATAGCGAAGCTAGTGTTACTATGTTAGGTGGTATGAATATGATGGGCGATGACGACCTGTCCCGCGCCAGTAGCCCCGTATCTCCCGCAGGGAGGTCAGGCTCCAAAGAATATTCGAAGGACGACCGCTTATAGTGGAAGAGGAAGGCCGTCTTGCCTGGTGTTGGATTTGCAACATCAGATTGGCACTCTTCTCGTGAATATAGATCTTAACTCGTTCTCGAACCATCACTTTGAAGAGGAAAGCGCCTCTGATCTGCCACAAGCGGCCCTACACCATAAAGAAGAATATCAACATGAAAAAAATAAGTTATTGGAAGTGCGAGAAGGCCTGTATCATTATAGAGACAGCTCTAGGTTCTACTTTCAGCGTGGTAGAATGGGTCAAGGTCGAGAGAAAGGTTAAGTAGTGGGGAGTTGCCAAGAACGTTCATCATTGATGATGACGGTGAAGGAGAAGGATAGTTCTTGGCGTTTAGCTTCATCTAGAAAGAAAATCGGCCTTCCACCACTAAAAAGGGTAATACTCGCTCAAAGTGTGGAATGGATTGCTCCTTGCCCAACGACAAAAAGAAAGAAATTTAGGAGAGGATTGATAGGTTTAAGAATTCAGGGCTGGTCGCTCTTATGGATACCTGTGAGCTAGAGTCGGGAATCGAAAAGGAGACAACGGAAGCCGTCTGAGATCTAGTTGGGAATGTTGTTCATGCAAAGTGGAGAGCGTAAATGACCGGCCCTTGGGGCGAGTAGACTTATCATATAGAAAGGAAAGAGATAAGCGGAGGGAGGATGGTTTGATGATAGCCAAGATCTCCATCTCATTTGTCACTCTCGTATTCTTAATAGGAATCGGCAAGCAGATACAACCACTAGGCCATTGCCATTCGACTAGTCTATCGAGTATCCCTACGAAGTCGAGTCCGATGAAAGGCGCAGGATGCGCTAAGCCATTCGATCTTCCCGCTGGTGGTCCACCATAGAGCTCCTATGTAGCCGTTTGTTTTCTCGCTTCACTAATTTGTATGAGGCGATACAGCTGAGATCAGCCAACGGTTCGAGCACTTAGCACAATGTGCCACTTAACCGGACGAGCGCAAGACCGGGTCTACCTACCTTATGACATTTATGAAAAACGAACGTTGTATTAAGGGGTTTCTATCAGTTAGTAACAAAGCGGCAGATCCTTGAATTCAGGGGTCAGCTATGGGAGGTATGTCTCCATGTGTGTGCCAAGAAGCGTCTATCATTATCGCTGTTTATCCAATCCAAAACGGATTCGTTTAGTTGGTAGAACCCATGCCAATATCATATTGACTCTCTCTCGTCAATAAGAGTTTCCGAGAGTTACTTTATTCAAATTCTCTCCTTTCCAAAGCTCCACAAGGAAAAAGAGTAATAGGACAACAATATTGCTTTCATTTATTTTGAGTTCTTTCTTTGTTGAGATGGAAATCGGCGTTCTTTTGAAAAGGGCTAGGTAGTTTCTTGCATGAGCAAAACTTCTTCATGAAAGGTCCAAAATAGACTTGGATTTCATGGGTTTCTTAATGACTAGTCGTTCGTTTGAAGCCTTAAGAAACCGGCAGAGAAAGCGGCAGTTTTTTTTTCCGAATGACCTTATTTCGAGAATCAACTAACCGACAAATCCGTAGCCCAGGTGATTCGCTGCCTCCCTCTCGCCAAAATGGGATGAATCTTCTCATGCAGCTTTTTGATTATTCAGGGCGCATGGCGAAGCCAATTTCCATCAAGGCAAGGGGTAAATAAGGGGAAGAGGAGTTGTAACGATAGAAAAGAGAAATGACTATAAGGAACCAACGATTCTCTCTTCTTAAACAACCTATATACTCCACACTTAACCAGCATTTGATAGATTATCCAACCCGAGCAATCTTAGTTATTGGTGGGGGTTCGTTCGTTAGCAGGTATTTGTTTAGTCATTCAGATAGTGGCTGGCGTTTTTTTAGCTATGCATCACACACCTCATGTGGATCTAGCTTTCAACAGCGTAGAACACATTATGAGAGATGTTGAAGGGGGCTGGTTGCTCCGTTATATGCATGCTAATGGGGCAAGTATGTTTCTCATTGTGGTTCACCTTCATATTTTTCGTTGTCTATATCATGCGAGTTATAGCAGTCCTAGGGAATTTGTTCGGTGTCTCGGAGTTGTCATATTCCTATTAATGATTGTGACAGATTTTATAGTATACGCATTACCACCTTGGGGTCAGATGAGCTTTTGGGGAGCAACAGTAATTACAAGCTTAGCTAGCGCCATACCAGTAGTAGGAGATACCATAGTGACTTGGCTTTGGGGTGGTTTCTCCGTGGACAATGCCACCTTAAATCATTTTTTTAGTCTCCATCATTTACTCCCCCTTATTTTAGTAGGCGCCAGTCTTCTTCATCTGGCCGCATTGCATCAATATGGATCAAATAATCCATTGGGTGTACATTCTGAGATGGATAAAATTGCTTCTTACCCTTATTTTTATGTAAAGGATCTTGTAGGTCGGGTAGCTTCTGCTATCTTTTTTTCCATTTGGATTTTTTTTGCTCCTAATGTTTTGGGGCATCCCGACAATTATATACCTGCTAATCCGATGCCCACCCCGCCTCATATTGTGCGGAATGGTATTTCCTACCGATCCATGCCATTCTTCGCAGATATACGACAAAGCGGGAGGTGTAGCCATAATAGCACCAGTTTTATATCTCTCTTGGCTTTACCTTTTTTAAAGAAATGTATGTGCGTAGTTCAAGTTTTCGACTGATTCACCAAGGAATATTTTGGTTGCTTTTGGCGGATTGCTTACTACTAGGTTGGATCGGATGTCAACCTTGTGGAGGCACCATTTGTTACTATTGGACAAATTCATACATCTTTTTCTTCTTGTTCTTTGCCATAACGCCCATTCCGGGACGAGTTGGAAGAGGAATTCCAAAATATTACACGGATGAGACTCATCGCACCGGATCCTTTTCTACTTTTGGCCATAGCCATATAATGAACAGGACTATTTCTCCTTTTGGCCATAGCCATAGATAGAAGAAGCTTCTCCTCCGGAGCGGGGGGACCGCCTGACAATTACAAAGAAACCTTTAAGGGGTGGCTTTTGTGCTCGGAATATAAAGATTTCCCTGGTTTAGAGTGCAAGATAGACTCACTTCTTGCATTCCTGGAACACAGGAGATCCTATTCATGGTGCACACGTTCCCCGGGACTTTCCTCTGCTTTCGAGATCTTGGAACCGGGGATATCCATAATATAATTGCTCACTCGGCATAGCGATGGAAGCCACCCAAAAGGGGGGCTAGTAATTAATTAGTTTTTGGTAGGTTTGTATTGTTTCTCGAATTGGTAGGTTTCTCAAGTAGTTTTAGTAGGTTTCTCGTGAAATAGAGATGCGAGGCCCCTACTTACCTTAAGGGTAGGTAGGGGAAGGAAGAAGTGGGTCGAGGGCTTCCTTCACAATGCATACCTCTCTTTCTCTTTTGAGTTTTTCTCATGGATTCTACAAGATCCTATGTCTCTTAAGCGCCGGGTGTTGAAAGTGGTTTATTTTCCAACTGCTCCTAAGTGCTGCTCTAGGAAACAAACCGTAATGTATATGGACGGGAATAAAAAATGGATGCTGAGTAAATCTGTAATATTCCTATTAGCCATGTCACTTAGGAAACTTACAGGCGTGGCCTGCTTTATAAGAAGACCGGTAACAAAGGAAGGAGACTATCTATTTGCTGAGACTATGGTTACTCTTAGCTTGACATACAGAGTTTAGGATGTGATCGATCGGTCGGGAGGACAATAATAACAATGTAGAGAATTGGTCTAGCTACAACCCTCCAAAGGAATTAAAGCGACTTCGCCAAGGCGATTCGATAGAAAGGGAACCCTTGTGGAGAGACAGGATCCCCATCTTTCGGTGGAAGAACCTCTTGATCTTACGCCCTATGTTCTTGGTAAAGTGAGCTATGTCATAGCCTATTGCTACCCGATCTACAAGTCGGTCTACTTACAGCTCTTGCCTTGATTGGAAAGGCTTGCGAGTAAGAAAGGGCCTTTACTTTCCCCACGAGGGTAGGAAAATCATGATCGGGATAAGCGGACGTAAAGCTATTGAACTTAGGTATGCTCTTTCCTTTTGTCGAAGTGGAATCGTAGAACACAATGTGATACGATGAGATAGAAAAAGCAATAGAAATAGAAATAAGGATAGCAAAGCGGGTTACCTACTCTACTCCTAAGGGTCAAAGCAAGCCCTTTAATTCCATTCTTTATTCTTACATTAAAGAATGAATCAAATCTCCCAAGTAGGATTCGAACCTACGACCAATCGCTTAATGACCAATCGCTCTACCAAATCGAGCTATTGAGGACGAACGAATTGCTTAATAAGCTGAACACCCACATAATCTCGATTTGACACAGCAACACTTTCCATAACAACAGGGATTAAAAACAGGTGATCGGGACTCGGATCACTGGTATCTGCGGCGTGTGATAAAGGCGGGGGAGATTCGAACACCTGCATCTTCGTGTCATGAGCCCGATGAGTTGACCAATTCCTCTACCCCGCTTTAGTCTAAACCTTTCATTAACATACAGAAAATAGAGTTCGATGCGTAGGCGGATACTTGACATGTTCCCTCGGGATACCTTCTTCTTACATAAGCATCTGTCTACGAGGTTGACATAACAGATCTAGCTAATGATACAGAACCGTTGGCGAGATGAAAGGAAGCAGTAAGTCGATTGATCAAGGAGAAAACCTTGATCTTTCCTTTACCCTAGATTTCGGATTATCCGGAAGGAGCACGAGGAGATTTGGCACATCAGCAAGCATTCCTAATACTAGTAAAAAAAAACTGCTATCATGGCGAAGCTCTACTAAGCTATATCAATAGGCTCCGCTCCTTTCTTTGGATCGGACTGAAACTAATAGGCTGCTTCCTCGTCTGTACTTCAACTAGGAGGTTGTTGATATCACTCTAGATTCTCGAAAGGATATTGGATTTATTTCAAATCAAGGAAACTATTGAAATCGGGTAGCGAACCTATTGTTCCTTATTCTTTTGTCCTCCTCGGCTCTAGTTGAACAATGCACACACCCCGCTTTAGCTGCACATAATAAGGTGATCCGTGAGGCGGCTAGCTATTAGTTAGTGCGATCACGAAGTTCAAGATGCGCACGTAAACAAATATCGACCCGACTCTCCAAAGGAGACCAGAAACTAGTATCGACTTATCCTCGGGGAAGAAGTCTTCATTGGGCCCATTGTCAAATAGCTCGAGGAAAAGGCTGCACTAAACTAGAAACCACTAGGTTCGCCTTGCGGGAGGACTTGATCTTCTTGATTCAGCAGATCAACGCATCCCACTATCTGAAAGAAAAGAAGGAACGCAACCTTTCTCTTCTCGAATCGGACGGGGAGAGTAGTATCCTGCACTAACCAATTAGAAGCAAGAGCTATGGGCATACTTAACTAGAACTCCCTCTTACTTAACTTCACTAACCAGCCCTAACTTAATGGAACTTACCTTAGTACACTATTTCTATTATACAGAGCAAGAGAAAGAAAACGATCTTCTTATCTTATCAATCCTAAGCAGGAAAGTCCTGTTAGTGAGTGGTAAAACAATAGATCCGACTAAACTAGTCCTCGTAGATTCAAGTAGTGGATCGGTACAATGGTTGTCTTCTCCTTTTGTCCGTAACAGGTCCAAAACTCAAGACTTTGCGCACCCACCATTCACTAAATTAAGGAAGAGAAGCGGGTTGTGAAGCCCCTACTTTGAAGGGGCTATTCTGCCTTACTTTTTGTCACTCATACACGAAGTCAATAGTGAAACGGGTTCCCTACCGTAATCTTTCACTAGCCCCAATGGATACGCACATTCGATAGAATCATAGTTTCCCTACTTTCAATTGCTAATCGACGATGAAGCTCTTTCCCTTTCTTCGACCTCCTTCCCGATATCCCTTAACTAATACTTGCCCACCTCCTCTCATTGAGCACTGTCTTCAGCAAAAGCAGGTTTCTAGTTTGCTTTGTTTGCGGACAAGAAGGGAGAAGTGAACTCTTGACTAAACCAGAACTCATACTAGCCCATTCCTTCCCAGAACTGCACCGACTACAAGATGTATGAACCTATCGATCCACTTGTAGGGCGGAGATTGTATTTCTCTTCGAGCGTTCAAAGCTCCAAGTGCTAGAATCAATGGATGCATGCCCAGCTCCAAATACAGATGCAAAGCCTCCAGACGGTGCTGATTCGGGAAGTAGTTGCGGTCACGCTTTTCTTCCGTGGATGGTATCGATCAACGCTTGAAGGAAGCTCTGTTTTCCTATCAGCATTAGTCAGCTTTTTGAGTCACAATGAAAAGGAAGAAAGAAGACTTTTCTAAGCGGCATCGTCCTGATTCAAGCTATTGATCAACCTTCACTTTCACTTCTCGAAGGGCGTTCAAGCACCCAATCAAGGGTACTTCTCTCTAGCTTACGTAAACAATCACTTAGGGCCGACGATGAGAAGTTTCGCCCCATGGCGAGTAAGATGTTTTCCAATCCAAGGAATTAAAGACATAGATAGCGGCGGGCTACCCACTCTAAACCCACGCCAATCCTTACCATTGGTAACTCTAATTACAAGCCTAATTTGGAACAGAATACGGTATTTTCTTTTGATTCAAGCACACGAGTCCGATCTCCGGTTAGTCGATCCATGCATCGAAGATGGGAGCTAGCCAGGAACTAGATATGGTATTCTCTTTATCGCTGCGATAGCTTAGTAAACTCTTTCCTGATCTGTTCTATTGGGCTCACTTACGCTTATTCGCCAGAGAGAGGCATATTTCATTCGATTTGGCTTTAGTTAGTACTTTTTAGGGCAAGAGTAGGATTCAGTGAAGGAAGTGCTTGCCTTTCACCTGCTGATTGATTCTTATCTAAAACGATTATGCTTGGTCCTATGTAAATAAATGTCACATGCTATGTTTTTCTATGGCCTAGAAACGGCTTTATCCACCTGTTGTAGGGAATGCCTCAACGCATGTGTCTACCCACTCTTTTGTGTAATATGTCGAACTCTCTCTCACCTCGAAATGCCATTTATAGATAGTTAGAATGTGCTTGCTGATATCGAAACACTCTGGGAACGCCTGACCAACTTGAGATGCTCTTGTAGAAAGAACTCTATTTTGATCTAATCACCGGAACAGCAGCCTTTAGGGCGGTATCCCACAGCTGGCTAATAAATATGCCTTTGCGATAAGTTATGAGAGATATCTTGGCGTACCATTAAAGGGAGTCAAGGCACCGTAAGTAGTAATCGAGAACTTGATGAACATACCAACCAAGTATGTGAATCCGTAAGTGGAGGTTTTTAGGCTATATCTAGCTTTCCCTGCTCGGTGAGCCTAGTCTTTCCATGATTTCAGTTCAGAAGGACTATCTGAATGCGATATACCAATCTCAATCCTCCAAATTAATAACCTATCACACACACAGTGATATCTCCCTTTTCTCCATCTGCAGAAACTCCCTTCCCTATGTGACTTCAGCTTTCACCGGATGCGGAATTCTCGCTTTGTCCTTGGCTTATTCTTTCTCATGTCTCTATATAGGTATTCTTGTCTCTCTGCTCGATGAGCCTCCAAGCCATAGCAACCTCTTGGGGAAATTACGAGCACCGCGTTGCAAATGCACGAGATCAAAGAAATCTAAGCGAAGGCGTGGATGAGGAAATTTGGCTAATGGGACGGTCATCTTCGAACCAAAGTAAAAGGCACTTAAGTTTCATCAGATTCAGACTTACGGTCAGTCTTTGAAACCAATGGCCGAACATCCCACTTAAGATAAGAGCCCAACCCACTTCCTTTTTAGTAGCAGATCCAACATGACTGTATTAAACCTTAAGCAATCAGGGTTAAGCTAGCTCATTGCACGAAAGTGGAGCTCAGACATACACCTTGACCCCCACCTTTTTGAATCCTTCCTCCATATATATTGTTATATAAGATAAGTGCAATAACTGCCTCATTCAGATCGATTCCGATCGCCGCTGGTCACATCAATCCGTTATGGCTCGGACCCTCTTAGCGCTTGGATCCTTCGGAAGCCATAGTAGGGATTACGTCCAAGACATTCTTAGGCGGCAAAGGTTATATCACCCCTATTTTGTTTTTGACCTTCTTTCTTTTTTAGGCATGGGACCAAACCAAGGTTGATCGAAGTTGAACATTCCTATGGAACTCCCCTTCAGACGACTTCTCTGCGCTTGCCCAAAGCACCTTTCGCTTTATGGACCGGGACCAATTTCACCTCGGACCATGGTCAAGTCATAACCGATCGGATAACGTTCTCTCAAGGACCTGCAAAACTCTCTAATGTGGATGATCAAACGTTGCTTCAGATGTGTATGAGAAGGAAGAGTCTCACAGGACTCTTAGATAGAAACCAGCATAGTCTATGAATTAGCATGAACAGTTTATTGAACTTGGTTGCACTCGTAAAGCGAGCGTGAAGAGAGCTGCGAAAGAAGCCAACGGAACGGAGCGGTTATTTTTCCTGACTAGCAAGTGGACAGGCTCAGATGGCGTAGCTGATGTGTCATGCTAGGTATCTTTTATTGGCCAAGTCGCAGGATAGTCAAGTAAGAAAATAGACCATAAGCCATCCTTTATCTTTTTTTCTAAGAAAGGAACAATAAATAGCTCATAGTTTCCTTGCAACTGCCCTAAGAGTTGTTCTTCTATCATCAATGAGAGTTTACTTTCTTTGTCGATGCAGCAATAATAGATAGATTTCTGTACATAGTTGGGCCCTGTCTAAGAAATAAATAATAAATGGATTCCTCCCCCTTTAGCATATGCTTATGTAGCACTCCTATTTTGAATAAGCTTATGGGCAAATACTAGAATATGCTTTTCTCCATTCGGAGATTTAGATCCTGTCTCCTTATTTTTGAAAATAAGTTTTTAAGCAAGTGAGCAAGCCATACCATTCATCCTCCACCTCCTCGTCCATGAAGTCCGTTGACTTTCTTTTTTCCGGTAAAGGCAGCATATGCCCTAAGAGCCTATTTTTCCACATCAAGAGGAAAGTCCCACACATAACCCCAAAAGAATAAACTGGATGGACCCCTATTCGCGCCTATGGACCGATGGTTCCCAACCAGTAACTAGTGCCCCCCTATGGACCACTCCTATGTAACTCCAATGTAAAAGGGAGACAAAATCTAAATGGAATATTATGGGCTTGCTCACCCTAAGCAACTGAAGGAAACTCGTATAGAAATACAGGTTTTGCTTCCGCATAAGAAAGGTCGCTACAAAGCTGGCTCACAGCAGCTCTCTCCTCTAGAGTGTAAAATCATGGATGGAGCTTGATGCAGCAGCCACTAGATTCCTACCTTTAGTGCTTGCCAATGGATGGTCCTTCTTTCCCTTCCGATACAAAAAAAAACGATTTATTGGCCTTCTCACTAGTGGTCTCAATCCTTGACTCCAGTATGTATCTCATATCAGGTGCCCTACTCCTTTTATAGATAGATGCGTCTGGAGACCGATAACGCTTGTGATCTCTTTCTTTTTCTATTGGTTAAGGAATGCTAATAATGAAATAACTGATAGAGCTGCTAATGGATTTCATGTCCCTCTTGATCTCCATTCTCATTGGACGTTTTGACTTAGTAGCTATGTGATTTTTCACTTTGATCCGCTGCATTTTATTTCTTCTTTCACTACTTCCTTTCGTCTCTCTTCTTCGGGCCCTGTGTTGGGAACCATTCTTTTCCGGTTCCCGTTAGAATAGCATTCCTTCCATTCTGCCAACCAACCATATCTCTTATCCCTAGCTCGGCTCTTTTAGAACCAATTTCCATCTTTCCACTGACAGCTGCGAAGAGCTCCCCTACATGGGCTGTTTGCACGTGTCTTTGAAATTCTGAATGAACCGAACCCTTAACTCGGCCCATGACCCAATGGAGTTAGCTGGTAAGTTTTTCAACCAAGTGTGAGTTGTTCCCTCCAACATCATGGTGAAATATTTAGCACATGTCGCATCATCCACATGAAGCATCTCCATTGCCATCTCATAGCTTTCGACCCATGACTCGGGGGATAAATCGGCAGTGTAATTAGGCACTTTACATGGGCCCTTGAAATCCTTGGGCAGCCATACATTGCGTAGCGCCGGGACGAGACACGGCACCCCCAAAGAACTGGAGGTAACCCCTGGTTCCACCGAAGTTGTTGGAAGAACCGGAGTAAGCTGAATGGCCGCGTACTATGCCGCTAACTCGGCCTCTCGACGTGCCCTAGCACGATCCACCACGTCCTGAGCATCAACACCGCCACCCGTCGGGTTATGGCCATGAGGCGAATTATGATTCCGCGCACTGCTGGACATGGCCGGTTCATCCATATGCCTGCTATAACTCCGGCTTGGGCAGGGAATGGAATGAATCCTCTCGCGGCTGTATGAATAAGCTTGCTGCTGAGTCAAGGCTGTCTGAAGGAGCTCTCTAGCCCGTCGTGTCTCGACCGCTACTGGGGACTCACCTTCGATCGGGAGAGCTGCCAATCGTGAAGCGACGACAACAATGTTATCCAACGGGTTAGAGTAATGACCAGGTGGTGTTGGGAAGTGTTGTGGCAGGACATTGTGCTAACGAGGCGGATCCATCGGGCGCGGCTCAACCGGTGCCCCCGTTCCAGGTGCCTCCACCCGATTTACCACCGGCTGATTACTGGTTCCTACTCCTGGTGTGTTAAAGAGATTCATTGCCTCATAAACTGGAGGTAGGTGAGATCGATACCTTCTCTTCATGACATCATTTGACGCGCTTTGATCTAACATAAGCTAGTAAGCATGTGCATCCAACTCGGCCCGTTTTGCAGCCATCCTGGTATCCTCAGCTGCCAGGTCTGCCTTGGCTTGAGTTATCTGATCCTTCACCTTCGCGCTTTCCGCGTTATGCTCATCCTGATTCACCGGGTTAACTTCCGCCAGCAGCGCTGCCAAAGCGTCAAATAAGTCGGATAAAACCTAAGCTGGCGGTCGCGCAGGGCCTCCTGCCCCGGCTGCTGTCGCCGCTGCTGATCCGCAAACCATTGCCGATGTAGTCGAGGAGTGCTGCGCAGGCTGTGTACCGGCCATGAAGATCACAACCCGGCTCGGTGGATCAGAGGGGTCCGGAATACTATCGCCACCTGAACAGCCCCCAAATCGGCCATCTTGCAACTGGTACAATGACTCTGTCTCTCCAGTAGATGACTCGTCATCAGAGTAAACGACGGTTTGACCACCAGATGCCGATCTATCCTCAGATTCCGCTCCGTGGATGACTCCCACGAAGGCACGCTTCATGGCGGGATGCACCCGGGCAGGCCTCGCACACTGAGCCGTTTCGATGATGTCGGTGCAGATGTTCGGCTCAGGGCCCGGCTCCCCAATCTTGCCAATGAAGACGTGAATACCGTCGAAGGGGACCCGGTACCCGTACTCGATTGTGCCGGCCTCGGGGCCCCAGCCTATGTTGTCGATGTAGAGCTTGCCGCGATGACTCTTGGTCATCGGGCCCACAGCATATCCCTTGAGCCCGTCGAAGCTGCCCTCTAAGAACTCGAAACCATCGTGCGATAGCCCCACGGTGGGCGCCAACTGTCATGGTTTTGTCACGGCAGATGTCCTAGTGAAAGGACTTAGTCGTGGAGCCATCGCGACGGGTAGCTTAAAGGGGTTAAAGCGGACAAATGACGCAGGGAGTTTATACTAGTTTGGCCCCTTGCGGTGAAGGTAAAGGCCTAATCCAATTGTTGTGGAATTGCTAGGGTTTTGATGACTAGGGAGCGAATCCGCTATGCCTGGCTCTCGAGTTGTTTGTTGTCCCTAAACCGCCGCCGGGTCGTCCCTTTATATACATAGGTTGACGCCCGGCGGTTTACAGAATCCCGAGGCCGGCTCATAAATGTGTCCGGCTCGGTTTCTACCTTTCCCTATCTTAAAACACAAGTTACACATTGTATGGCAGTTTATGTCTACGGGCCCTAATCCGCCTTTGGGCCCTGGGCCTTCATGTTGAGTCTCCCCCGTAAAGCGCCACACTCCTTGTCGGTGTCAAAACCGGCGGATCTCGGGTAGGGGGTCCCGAACTGTGCGTCTAGGCGGATGGTAACAGGAGACAAGGGACACGTTGTTTTACCCAGGTTCAGGCCCTCTTGATGGAGGTAAAACCCTACGTCCTGCTTGATTAATATTGATGATGGGTGTTACAAGAGTGGATCTACCACGAGATCAAAGAGGCTAAAGCCTAGAAGCTAGCCTATGGTATGATTGTTGTTCGTCCTATGGACTACAGCCATCCGGTTTATATAGACACCGGAGAGGGCTAGGGTTACACAAAGTCGGTTACAAAGGTAGGAGATCTACATATCCGTATCGCCAAGCTTGCCTTCCACGCCAAGGAAAGTCCCATCCGGACACGGGACGAAGTCTTCAATCTTGTATCTTCATAGTCTTGGAGTCCGGTGATGATGATAGTTCGCTATCCGGACACCCCTAATCCGGAACTCCCTCAAGAGCCCCAGAACTGCTTTAGCGACAGCGAGTCCGCGCGTATATTGTCTTCGGCGTTGCAAAGGCGGGTTCTCCTTCAAACTTCATGTTCCCGTCGAATAGTGTCCGGCTTCCTTATAAATGTTGCGCTCCTTGGCTTCTACGCCCAATAATGGCCTTCTTCCACGTGTCGTACGAATGCGAAAGGCTGGGGTATTTTAACATTTTACCACCTAGCCGTGCGAACGAGCCGCCTACAAGAGAGGCGAGGATCTAGATCCAGCTCACACCATCCTCCACCCGCAAGTTCTCATCGAAGCGCCTCTGACAAAAATCCATTCCATCATGGATAGCCGACGCGGCTCCTCCTCTCGCGCTCCCAGCCCTAAGCCAGGAGATTGGGGGAGATGCTCAGTTCCACACAGCGAGCTAGTGGCACTCCAAACCGAGGGATATCTTCCCAGCTTTCATGGTTCGGTTCGAGCGGACTAGCCACCTACAAGGGTGGAAAGCGGTGACGGCGTCCCCAACCCTTCCAAAGGGAGGCGGGTATGCTTTGTCCCTTATCTAATAAGGGGACTTGGATTTCCATACATCCGTTCCTCCGGGGCTCCTAGAGTTCTCTGATTCCAGCTTCACCACCTCACGCCCGCCTCCATTTTGCACATCGCGGGCTTCAGAGATCTTCTTGAGCTGTTCTTGGGCATCGAGCCCCATTTTGTGTTGTGGAAGAGATTGTTTTGTCTCGTACCCCGTTCTCATGAGGGGTCGATATATCAAGTGGGCGGAGCCGAAATATGGCTCATCGCCGGGACCGGATATCTATCCGGCACCCCGAAGAAGGCGTCCGAAGACTGGCCTTCGAAATGGTTCTACATGCAGGACGCCCCTCTGCCGGATCCAGTTCGGATCGGCCTCCCGGAGTTCAACAATGCTCCCTTGAAGAAAGCGCTGAGTTGGCGCCCTTGAGCCCTCAGCGGGAAGATGATAGGACCGTCCATTATCGATGGGCGGATTAGTTCTTGGCCCACTCCGGATTGACCATGATTGGAGTCTTGGCCACGTGCATTATGCGAGGGGTGCAGCCACTCCAATATAGGGGCCACCCTACGTGGGATTTCAACGGGGAAGATGACGCCACCCGTCATGGCCGCAAAGGGCCAGGCTCGGCAGTCGATCTGGCAAAAATCATGTCCGGCTTGTACAAGGGAGAGGAGGAGGACTTCCTCCGCACGAATCCGTTGAATGAATTTTCTATGCATAACCCTCGGAGCTGGGTAAGCGGACGTTCATCTACCCGATCCATACTTTTAAAGTCAAGTATCTTACTCTGTGATTTCGATGCAGGAGCTGCGCCGGGACGTGGAGGGCATACGAAGCCTAACTCCACAGCCCGAGGATCCGGAACGATCCCTTGATCCGACCTTCGAAGAGGATCCGGACATAAAGGTGGAGCTTATTGACGGGGTGTTCCACCAATGTAGCATAGACAATGCCCTAGTAGCCATTACGGCTGACTACCCTGGTTTGTTTCCGGCCTCCCAGGTGACTACGACCGAGGTCTTGACACCATCATTTGATCCGCGCTCAATTCTGACCATCTCATACTGATGGTGCATCGCAGGAGGTGCCTTTAAGGCGGGAAACCGAACCCGCAGCAGCCGACCAACGAGGGCCAGTCCGGCCCGGCGGGCGGAAGAGGAGTGCGACGCGAGCCGGAACGTCGCTGCAACGGTACGGAGCACCGCTATTTTTAAGGGAAGGATCCCCAGGAGGTATATTAATGCTCATAACTTTTCAAGAAAGAGCGCTCGCCGGACAGTGTCCGGAGAGGTTGCCAATCAAGCCTCCGCCAGCCATGCTCCAACGCATGGTCCGGGAGGGGAGGCGAATACAAGGCATGAGTCGGACGCTCCTCCGACGGAGGATGCCGACAGGCTGTCCGCCACCCGGTCTGAGGTGGAGAGCGCCATGAATCACAAAGGCGTCGCCCGGACAGTTTTTCGTGTGCGTGTTTCTCCCGAGGCGTTAAATGCCTTTAATGCGGAACGCAGCACCTCCGTGCCGCTCAAGATGGGTTAACGAGCCACGCGAGCAGTTATGTGAAAGACATACGGGTAAGTAATTTTAATAGTTATATATGCCAGTAGCCCCGAGACTTAAAATAGTTGAAATAACTGATTTAAGGATCAATTACTATCTTGAGGATCTTACGGAGAAGAATACCCGTCTGTCGGGGAGCTCCAAGAGTGCAAGGCCCAACTTGAGGCCGCCTTGGCATACAAAGTGAGCCACAGAGACCCCCGCTGGTAAGACGTACTTTGAAAAGATAATTATTTAACAAAGTGCGTCGTGAATCTGACAATATTATTGCAGAGGGCGCCGGACTAGATCCGGACGAGCAACAGCTATTGCGTCAGCTAAAGGCTGACGAGAGGGTGCTCATGAAGGTGCAGCAGGAGAGAAACAAGCTCCAAGATGCCCACACCCAGCGAGGAGAAGAGATGAAAGGTGTTCGGGCCCAGCTGCCTGGCTCCGTGAAGGAGAATCAATGGCTTCGTCGCGGCATTTATAGTAAGTGCTTGAACAAATTCCTTTGAAAAGAAGAGTTCGGCGAGGAAATCGATTGACAGAAATATGTCTTCAGGTGTGCTCACAGGTCGCCTTGCGGAGGAAATGCCTGAGTCAACGGGTGACCAACTTCTGAGCTGGTGCAATTGCTCGAGCGTGTTGACGGCGATGAGTGGCGTCGTTCATGCTTTATGGCCATCCTTCTCCCTACCCGAGGGCCTTGGTGAGCTTCTTTGAGAAGCTTCAAGGACGCAGCGCCTCCGTTTGTGGAAGATATTGTCCTGCCGTCGAGGGCACCGGGGAGGCCTGGGCCATGGTGAAGACACGTTACCGAAGGCTGACCCAAACCACATGGCCGAGGTCGGACTGCGGGGCCTGATGGGAAGGAGATCCCTGTGTGAGCTTGATGTACGGCCAAGTAGAACTGGCATGAAATATTCCCAACAGGACTGTAAATTAGACAGACTGTTAGATGGGATTGAGGAGGAGTACAATCAGTCGATTTGACGATGTAATTTGAAATGACATGTAAAATGCCTTCTAGCCAGATTGTAGATAGTTTGTCTTTGCGGACCGTTTCGCTTCAACCTCGGGACCCAACAGTCCGGAGTGTGTCCGAATACCCTTACGGTTATAAAAAGAATTGGGGCATGCATGGAGACAAGGCGTCGGGGTCATAATTGCTTTATCAGACAAGTGCCCAACTAGTTATGTTATATTACATGGTTAGTAAGAAACATCTTCCAGGGAGAATAGTTCCGTTAAGGGTTCCTTTCCACAGGAGGCATCCCCAAAAGAGCAATGCCGGACTGCTAAAATAGCAAAAAAAGCATCTGAGGCAGATAAATAAGTAAGTAATAAATCATCTTTCAAGTCACCGACCGAATATTCTCTTAAGAATGCTAGCTTTGGCTTCACCCAGTCGAGGTACATATCCGGTGACCCGGCAAGAGTAATCGCAGAGGTGCTCCCTTTACCTCCTAGCTGAACAATCGGGAACGTAGGGGTAAGCACAGGAGCCGAACAACCCAGCTTGGCCAAAACTTAAGTCATATCGATGCATACAATGGTGAATAAAAGGTACATGCGGAAGTATGACACATGTATTGGGCATGAAGCCCTTAAGAATAAGCTTCATTAAAGAAGCCCCAGTATAATGAGTGCCAGGAGCACATCAAGTGTGTGCGAACAAAGCGCAAATCAGCCTATAAAAGGTATTGAAAAAAGAAAGTGGGAAGAAGGAGGGGGACAAGAGACAGTAAAAAAATAAAAAAAGGGGTGGACGGGGGAGTGAGACGAACCCGGAGTCCGGCGTTAGGCGTAGAATCTTCGGAGACGGGCTGCGTTCCATGGGTTCGGCTCGAGTCGGTTGTCAGATGCGTTACGTAAACGGTATGCTCCGCCCGATCGGGACTTGGTCGATGATGAAGGGACCTTCCCACTTGGGCTTAAGTTTGTCCTTTTCTTGTCCGTGAGGCGTAGAACAAGTTCGCCAACATTGTAAGTTTTGGCCCGTACTTCTGCTTTGATATCTTCGAGCCTGCTGGCGATAAAATGTGGAACGAGCC
The DNA here is from genome assembly GCA_021605145.1 of Aegilops bicornis. Lineage (NCBI taxonomy): Eukaryota > Viridiplantae > Streptophyta > Magnoliopsida > Poales > Poaceae > Aegilops > Aegilops bicornis. Next base: position 617,810,181 of record CM038674.1, on the reverse strand, counting down.
TTTGCCACGTCCGCTCCTCCTCTAAAGGCGTCCAAACTGTCCTGCCGATCCAACTCGGCTTCTCTTTCTTCGTACATGCGCATTACGAGGTGAGTCATGAATTATATCGCAGGCGAACTGCCTCTGTGCCGTATACCATGAAAAATGGTGTGAATCCAGTAGTTCGGTTTGGCGTGGTCCGCAGCCCCCAGAGTATGGAGTCGAGCTCCTCTACCCAGTGCGTGTTAGATTCCTTGAGGGACCGCACTAGTCTCGGTTTGATGCCGCTCATGATTAGACCATTTGCTCGCTCGACTTGACTGTTAGTTTGGGGGTGATAGACTGAAGCGTAATCGAGCTTGATGCCCATGTTTTTGCACCAGAGTTTAACCTCGTCGGCCGTGAAGTTCGTGCCGTTGTCAGTGATGATGTTGTGGGGGACGCCAAAACAGTGTACTACCCCGGATATGAAGTCTATCACCGGTCCGGATTCTGCCGTTTTAACCGGCTTGGCCTCAATCCATTTGGTGAATTTGTCCACCATGACCAATAAGTATTTGTGCTTGTGGGTTCCCCCTTTAAGTGGTCCAACCATGTCAAGCCCCCGGACATGAGCGGACGGGTAATGGGTATAGTTTTGAGGGCGGTGGGTGGCATGTGGCTCTGATTAGCAAAGAGCTGGCAACCGACGCATCGTTGGACTAAGTCCTGAGCATCTGCCCGGGCTGTCGGCCAATAAAATCATGTACGGAAGGCCTTGCCTACGAGGGCCTGGGCTGTAGCGTGGTGCCCGCCGAGTCCGCGCGAATTTCAGCCAGGAGATTTCGCCCTTCCTCTTCGGAGATACACCTTTGAAGGACTCCGGTTGTGCTTTTCTTATAAAGTTCTCCCTCATGGACCTTGTAGGCTTTAGATCGCCGAACTATGCAACGGGCCTCATTTTGGTCTTTGGGAAGTTCGTGCCGCATTAACTAGGCTAGGAATGGTTCTGTCCACGGGGCAACTACTGCCATTATTTCATGAGCTGAAGGTATTATTTCATTGGCAGTCGCCGATTGTGTCAGAATGGTCTGAGTTAGGTGATGCAGCTGGCTCTGGATTGTTATTTCCGGACTCCTCTTCCCATAATACGCATGGCTTAAAGAGTCGTTCCAGGAAGATGTTTGGAGGGACGGCGTCTCGTTTCGCGCTGATGCGTGCTAACACATCTGCTGCCTGGTTATTATCCCGGGCTACATGGTGGAATTCGAGTCCTTCGAACCGAGCTGAAATTTTTAGGATGGCGTTGCGGTAAGCTGCCATTTTTGGATCTTTGGCGTCAAAGTCTCCATTTACTTGGGAAATTGCGAGGTTTGAGTCCCCGCGCACCTCTAGGCATTGAATGCCCATGGAGATTGCCATCTAGAGGCCATGTAGAAGGGCCTCGTATTCGGCTGCGTTGTTGGAGTCCATGTACATTATTTTAAGTACGTATTGGATTGTGTCTCCAGTTGGGGCGTCGTCAGACGCCAGCCCCAAGCCAGCCAACATTTTGGATCCGTCGAAATGCATGATCCGGTTAGATGCAGCGCCGTACTCTTTAGGGAGTTCGGCTTCGGTCCATTCGGCGAAGTCAGCGTAACCTCTGACTTTATAGCTCGCTGTGGTTTGTAGGTTATGTCAAATGGTAAGAGCTCGATAGCCCATTTTGCAATCCTGCCCGTTCGTCGCGATTGTTTATAATATCGTTGAGAGGTACTTGGAGGCCTCCGTTATTGAACACTCTTGAAAGTAGTGTCGCAGCTTCCGGATGCCATGAACACCGTGACACGCTATCTTTTGATAATGTGGGTACCGGGATTTGCATGGAGTTAGAAACGGTGGATCGTAGTACACTGGTTTTTGAAGAGGAATCTGTACCCTTTTGTTTCTCGTTCAACAACGAGTACCGGCGACAACTTGATGTGTTGCTGCGATATATAATAACATAGGTTCGCCCGAGGTTGGGCGCGGCGAACTCAATTTTTTGCCAAGATGGCCTTTATTTCTTCGAAGTCGGCTGTGGCATCCGTCCATTCGAAATGTTCGGTCTTGGCGGAGGAGGCGGTAAAGGCGTAGCCTTTTCTCCCAAGCAGGAGATGAAGCGACTTAAGGCCGCTCGCATCCGGTTAGTTTTTGTATCTGCTTGAGGTCTTTTGAATATCCAATTGTGACAGAGCTCGGATTTTGGCGGGTTTGCTTCAATTCCTCTACCGGATCTGATGAAGCCCAAGAGCTTTCCGGTGATGCGCCAAGACGCATTTTTCCGGATTGAGCTTAATGTCATATGCTCGGAGGTTGTCGAATGTCACCCTCAAGTCTTCTACTAGAGTTCCAACGTGTTTGGTCTTGACGACCACATCGTCTACGTATGCCTCTACTGTTTTGCCTATCTGGGTAGCCAGACATGTTTGAATCATGCTTGATATATTTGCGGCGTTTTTGAGTCCGAAGGGCATTGTGTTGAAGCAGAATGGCCCATACGGAGTAATGAATGCCGTTGCGGCCTGATCTTTCTCCGCCATCTTGATTTGATGGTATCCGGAGTATGCGTCGAGGAAGCACAATGAATCATGCACTGTGGTAGCATCGATGATTTGGTCGATGCGAGGGAGGGGGAAAGGGTCCTTTGGACAGGCCTTGTTAAGGTCTTTAAAATCGACGCAGAGGCACCGAGTTTGTCCTTTTTTGGTACCATTACTAGATTGGCTAGCCAGTCCGGATGTTTTATATCTCTGATGAATCCGGCTTCTAAGAGTTTAGCTAGCTCCTCTCCCATTGCCTGTCTTTTGGGTTCGGAAAATCGCCGAAGAGCTTGTTTGGTGGCTTGAATCCTTTTAGGATATTTAGGTTGTGCTCTGCCGACTGCGTGGGATTCTGGCATGTCTGAAGGGTGCCGAGCAAAATGTCCCAATTTTCCCGAAGGAATTCTTGTAGTGCGGCTTCGACATCAGGACTTAATTGTGCCCCAATGGAGGCCATCTTTGTGGGGTCCGTTGGATGGACCTGAAATTTGACTATTTCTTCTGCTGGTTTAAAAGAGGTGGACTTGGACCTCTTATCGAGTATCACATCGTCCCTATCCACCATGGAGCGCAGCGTAGTTAGTTCCTCTGCCGCTAGGGCTTGGACAATGCCTCTAGGGCGGTCTTGGCTGTCTTATTTTCAGCGCAGTGCTATATCTGGATCACTGGCGAGAGTGATTATCCCATTGGGTCCGGGCATTTTGAGCTTCATGTACCCCTAGTGGGGTATAGCTTGGAAGATTGTGAATGCCTCTCGCCCTAACAAAGCGTGATATCCGCTGCCGAATGGGGCCACTTGGGCGTGACCTCCTCGGACCTGTAATTGTCCGATGGGCGAACACTACATCTAGTGTGATTTTTCCTGTGCAGCGTGCTTCTCGACTAGGGATTATCCCTCTGAAGGTTGTCTGCTTCGCTCAATGCGGCTCGATGAAATTTCCATTTTTGAAGGGTTTCCTCATAGATGAGGTTTAATCCGCTGCTGCCATCCATGAGTACCTTAGTAAGACGGAAACCGTCCACTATCGGACTGAGGACCAATGCGGCTGGTGCTCTACCTGTTCGGAATTTAGGTTCGTCGCTGGTGTTGAAGGTGATAGCCGTGTCGCTCCATGGATTTGTTGTTGCTACTTGGTAGACTTCGGCGAGGCTGCGGATTGTTCGTTTCCGCATGTTATTTGATGCGAAAGTCTCAAGACTATTAATACCGTCTTGGTACTGCTTTAGGGTTGGTTGGCGGGGCTAAAAAGCCCACGCCACTTTTGGCCACCTGCCGTAGTATCCAACATGCTCGAAGGCTGTGTGTTGGAGTGGCGCCCTCCGTACTGTGGATTTTGCAGGGTCCGTTGAGCCATCCCTCCAGTACGGTTCCGTACCCCTTAGGGGGGTTTTGCTTTTTGGTTTTTAACCCAGGTGGTTGAGTATGAAGCACCCTTTTATTTTGGACTGGGTTTGTATTCAGGGCCGGATTGTCCCAAAAACTAGTTTCGGTTTTCCAGGCACTCTCCATCGCGCAGTATTTTTGTATGATGGTCGCTAGGTCGGCGAGGCGTGAAACTTCGCGACGGTGATGGCGTTATGACTCCCTTGTCCGTGCAATTGTTGCAGAAGATTGAAATCGCGCTTTCTTCACGGCAGTCCTTTATCATGTTCATAACCAGGAGGAATCTGGCTCAGTAATGATGTACTGTTTCATCGGGCTCTTGCCGTATTTGAGATAGATCGCTTATGTTTGGGTGGGCGGGTGGAATTAAGTTCGGAACCCCGCTCGGTCTGAGGCTCAAAGGCGAAGAAGCTTCTGGATTCGGAAGCTTGGTTTGCTGAGCGCTTTCCAACAAATCTGGTCTGATGCCTGACTTTTGGTTCAGTATTTGATTCGCGTCCGTCCCTCCGCGGGAATCCGGCATGGAGGGATCCGGAATCCGGACATAGTTGGATTTTATCATAGAAGAAGATTCGCCGCATTGTTCCTCTACCACGACAACATGGTGGGTAACCTTGGGAGAGTTAATTTCTCTCAGATCGGTTTTAAGCCCAATCTGATCGTAGTCGGTAGCGACTCCCAGGGTGGCAATGCGATCCAAGAGCTTGTTTACGGAGGAGAGCTCAATCGGATCTAGCTGCTCGGTGAATTCCGAGCTAACGTGAAGATCGCTTTTAATGACTTGAGAGGTCATTGTTGGGGCGGTGGCCGAATAGGCGGTCATGAGAAAACCGCCTAGCCGGATAGTCTGGCCGGCGGCCAAAGCTCCCTTGACGACGGCGCCGTCTTTAAAGACGGGAAAAGGCATCCTTCCTGATGGTGACGGCACAGAGGAGCTCTCAATGAAAGCACCAATGTCGGTGTCAAAACCGGCGGATCTCGGGTAGGGGGTCCCGAACAGTGCGTCTAGGCGGATGGTAACAGGAGACAAGGGACACGATGTTTTACCTGTGTTCGGGCCCTCTTGATGGAGGTAAAACCCTCGTCCTGCTTGATTAATATTGATGATGTGTGTTACAAGAGTGGATCTACCACGAGATCAAAGAGGCTAAACCCTAGAAGCTAGCCTATGGTATGATTGTTGTTCGTCCTATGGACTACTGACCATCCGGTTTATATAGACACGGAGAGGGCTAGGGTTACACAAAGTCGGTTACAAAGGTAGGAGATCTACATATCCGTATCGCCAAGCTTGCCTTCCACGCCAATGAAAGTCCCATCCGGACACGGGACGAAGTCTTCAATCTTGTATCTTCATAGTCTTGGAGTCCAGCTGATGATGATAGTTCGGCTATCCGGACACCCCCTAATCCAGAACTCCCTCACTCCTTGTCTTCATGGGATTCAAATATGATTAACTCATTATGGGGATAACCCGGCCTCTCCTGGCCAGTTTATACTCAGTAGTAATATCCCCAACATTATGGCTTCCTCCTTTATGGGGTCCAACCATATCCAGTACCCAGACCGCAAAAGGCCAAGTGGGGATTGTTTGTAGGGCAGTGGGGGCATATGGCTTTGGTTGGTTACTTTCTCGGGCCGCGTGGTGAAACTCAAGCCCCTCGAACCGAGCCGACATTTTTAGGACGGCATTGCGATAAGCCGCCATCTTTGGATCTTTGGCATCGAAGTCTCCATTTATTTGAGATATTGCGAGGTTTGAGTCCCCGCGCACTTCCAGGCGTTGTATGCCCATGGAGACAGTCATCCCAAGACCATGCAATAAGGCCTCGTATTCGGCTGCGTTATTAGAGTCTGTGTATAATATCTGGAGTACGTACTAGACGACGTCTCTAATGGGGGACGTTAAAATGACGCCCACTCCTAGTCGTGCCAGCATTTTGGAACCATCAAAATACATATCCCGGTTGGAATATGTGTCGTACTCTTTAGGGAGTTCGGCCTCTGTCCATTCGGCGATGAAGTCAGCTAGTACTTGGGATTTAATGGCTCGACGCAGTTTGTATGTTATGTCAAATGGAAGGAGCTCAATGGCCCATTTGGCAATCCGTCCCGTAGCATCGCGGTTGTTTATTATGTAATTGAGTGGCTTCAGAAGCCACATCGAACACTCCTGGAAGTAGTGTCATAGCTTCCGGGATGCCATGAAGACCGCGTATGCTATCTTTTGATAATGAGGGTACCGGGATTTGCATGGTGTGAGGACAGTGGATACGTAATATACTGGCTTACGAAGTGGGAATTTGTGTCCGTCCTGTTCTCGTTCAACGACGAGCACTGCGCTCACCACCTGGTGTGTTGTCGATATGTATAATAACATGGGTTCGCCAACGCTCGGCAAGGCCAGGATTGGGTTGCTCGCTAGAAGGGCTTTTATTTCTTCCAGTCCGGTCGTTGCCGCATCCGTCCACTCGAAGTGATCGGTGCACCGTAGAAGGCGATAGAGTGGCAATGCCTTTTCTCCAAATCTGGAGATAAAGCGGCTTAAAGCTGCCACGCAACCGGCGAGTTTTTGGACCTGTTTAAGGTCCGTTGGCGTAGCCAACTGTGACAAAGCTCGGATTTTGGCTGGATTTGCTTCAATTCCTCTACTGGAAACGATGAAGCCCAGCAGTTTTCCAGCGGGGACGTCGAAAACACGCTTTTCTGGATTGAGCTTAATGTCATATGCGTGGAGGTTGTCGAATATGAGATGTAAATCGTCTATAAGTGTTTCGACGTGTCTAGTTTTGATGACAACATCGTCCACATATGTTTCAACTGTCTTGCCGATCTGTTTCTCCAGGCATGTCTGAATCATGCGTTGGTAGGTGGCACCGGCGTTTTTGAGCCCGAAGGGCATGGTGTTGAAGCAGAATGGCCCATATGGGGTAATGAATGTTGTTTAAGCTTGATCGGACTCCTTCATTTTAATTTGCTGGTATCCGGAATATGCGTCGAGGAAGCACAGTGAGTCATGTCCTCCGGTAGCATCAATGATCTAGTCGATGCGGGGGAGGGGGAAGGGATCCTTGGGGCAAGCCTTATTGAGGTCTTTGAAATCGACGCACAGGCGCCAGGATTTGTCCTTCTTTGGCACCATCACCAGGTTTGCCAGCCAGTCCGGGTGATTTATTTCTCTAATGAATCCAGCCTCGATTAGCTTGGCTAGCTCCTCCCCCATAGCTTGACGTTTGGGTTCGGAAAAACGCCGTAGTACATGTTTGTTTGACCGGTTTATATCCCTTCAATATATTGAGGTTGTGTTCAGCCAACTTACGTGGGATTCCTGGCATGTCAGAAGGGTGCCAGGCGAATATGTCCCAGTTATCGCGCAGGAACTCTCGTAGCGCGGCATCAACCGTTGTGTCTAGTTGTGCTCCAATAGATGATGTCTTCTTGGGGTCCGCTGGATGGACTTGGAATTTGACTATTTCTTCTGCTGGTTTGAACGAGGTGGATTTGGGTTGTTTGTCTAGGATCACATCGTCCCTGTCCACCGTGGAGCGCATTGCGGTTAATTCTTCGGCTGCTAGGCTTCAGATAATGCCACAAGGGCCAGGGATGCGGTTTTATTTTCAGCGTGTAGTGCTATGTCCGGATCACTCGCGAGAGTGATTATGTCGTTGGGCCCAGTCATCTTAAGCTTCATGTACCCATAATGAGGTATAGCTTGGAAGCGTGTAAATGCCTCCCGCCACAAGAGGGCGTGATATCTGTTGTTGAAAGGGGCCACTTGGAAGGTTATCTCTTCGGACTGATAATTCTCCAGCGTGCCGAATACCACGTCAAGTGTTATTTTTCCCATGCACCGCGCCTCCTGGCTGGGAATGATTCCTCGGAAGGTTGTGCTGCTTTGCTCGATGCGGCTCCTGTCTATTTCCATTTTGTGGAGTGTATCCTCGTAGATGAGGTTTAGTCCGCTGCCGCCGTCCATGAGAACCTTGGTGAGCCCAAAGTCGTCCACAATTGGACTGAGGACCAAGGAGGCTGGTGCTTGGACTGTCCTGTATTTGGGTTCATCACCGGCATAAAAAGTTATAGCCGTGTCGTTCTAGGGGTTTATTGTTGCGATTTGGTAGACTTCGGCGAGTTCGTGGAGTGACCTTTTGCGCCTGTTGTTTGAAGCGAATGTCTCGAAGACTATCAATACTTTGTGGTCGTCGTCTTCTGGGGGGTGTTGTTCTGGGGTATTCTTGGTGAGGATATCCTCCCCGCTCTTGGCCACTTGTCGGAGTATCCAACATGCTATAAGGCTGTGGTTGGTATATTATCCGATATTGTGTGTATTTTGCATGGCCCGTCGAGCCATCCTTCCAGAACGGTTCCACGCCTCATAATGGGCTTATATTTCTTTACTATTGGACCGGGCAATGATGTCTACTACACAACCTTCTTCTTGTAGACGTTGTTGGGCCTCCAAGTGCAGAGGTTTGTAGGACAATAGCAAATTTCCCTCAAGTGGATGACCTAAGGTTTATCAATCCGTGGGAGGCGTAGGATGAAGATGGTCTCTCTCAAACAACCCTGCAACCAAATAACAAAGAGTCTCTTGTGTCCCCAACACACCCAATACAATGGTAAATTGTATATGTGCACTAGCTCGGCGAAGAGATGGTGATACAAGTGCAATATGGATGGTAGATATAGATTTTTGTAATCTGAAATTATAAAAACAGAAAGGTAACTAATAACAAAAGTGAGCGTAAACGGTATTGCAATGCGTTGAAACAAGGCCTAGAGTTCATACTTTCACTAGTGCAAGTTCTCTCAACAATAATAACATAATTGGATCATATAACTATCCCTCAACATGCAAAAAAGAGTCACTCCAAAGTCACTAATAGTAGAGAACAAACGAAGAGACTATGGTAGGGTACGAAACCACCTCAAAGTTATTCTTTCCAATCAATCTATTGGGCTATTCCTATAAGTGCCACAAACAGCCCTAGAGTTCGTACTAGAATAACACCTTAAGACACAAATCAACCAAAACCCTAATGTCACCTATATACTCCAATGTCACCTCAAGTATCTGTGGGTATGATTATACGACATGCATCACACAATCTCAGATTCATCTATTCAACCAACACATAGAACCTCAAAAAGTGCCCCAAAGTTTCTACCGGAGAATCAAGACGAAACGTGTGCCAACCCCTATGCATAAGTTCATGGGCGGAACCCGCAAGTTGATCACCAAAACATACATCAAGTGAATCACGTGATATCCATTGTCACCACAGATACGCACGGCAAGACATACATCAAGTGTCCTCAAATCATTAAAGACTCAATCCGATAAGATTACTTAAAAGGGAAAAATCAATCCATTACAAGAGAGTAGAGGGGGAGAAGCAACATAAGATCCAACTATAATAGCAAAGCTCGCGATACATCAAGATCGTGCCAAATCAAGAACACGAGAGAGAGAGAGAGAGAGAGAGAGATCAAACACATAGCTACTGGTACATACCCTCAGCCCCGAGGGTGAACTACTCCCTCCTCGTCATGGAGAGCGCCAGGATGATGAAGATGGCCACCAGTGAGGGTCCCCCCCCCCTCCGGCAAGGTGCCAGAACAGGGTCCCGATTGGTTTTTGGTGGCTATAGAGGCTTGCGTCGGCGGAACTCCCGATCTATTCTGTTCCCCGAAGTTTTTAGGGTATATGGGTATATATAGGAGGAAGAAGTGCGTCGGGGGAGCCACAAGGGGCCCACGAGGGTGGAGGGCACGCCTGGGGGGAGGGCGCTCCCCCCTACCTCGTGGCTCCCTCGTTTCTTTCCTGACGTGCACTCCAAGTTTTTCCGGTAGCTTTCCTTCCAAAAATGACTTCTCCAGTTGATTTCATTCCATTTCGACTCCGTTTGATATTCCTTTTCTTTGAAACACTGAAACAAGGGAAAAAACAGGAACTGACACTGGGCTCTGCGTCAATAAGTTAGTCCCAAAAATAATATAAAAGTGTAAAATAAAGCCCATAAACATCCAAGACAGTAGATAATATAGCATGGAGCAATTAAAAATTATAGATACGTTGGAGACGTATCAGCATCCCCAAGCTTAAATCCTGCTCGTCCTCGAGTAGGTAAATGATAAAAAAGATAATTTTTGATGTGGAATGCTACTTGGCAAAATTTCAATGAAATTCTTCTTAATTGTGGTATGAATATTCAGATCCAAAAGATTCGAGAGAAAAGTTCATATTGACATAAAAAATAATAATACTTCAAGCATACTAACAAAGCAATCATGTCTTCTCAAAATAACATGGCCAAAGAAAGTTATCCCTACAAAATCATATATTCTGGCTATGCTCTATCTTCACCACACAAAGTATTTAAATCATGCACAACCCCGATGACAAGCCAAGCAATTTTTTCATACTCTTGACATTTTCAAAACTTTTTCAATCTTCACGCAATACATGAGCGTGAGCCATGGATATAACACTATATGTGGAATAGAATGGTGGTTGTGAAGACAAAAAGAGGGGAAGATAGTCTCACATTACCTAGGCGTATCAACGGGCTATGGAGATGCCCATCAATAGATATCAATGTGAGTGAGTAGGGATCACTACAAAAAAAAGACACATCCTTGACATTTCGGGCCGAACGATTTTTTTTCTGTCATACATATGACACTTCTATGACGATAATTGTGACAAAACCCGGTATCATCATAGATGTGGTGCGCTCCTAGTTCTATGACAAAAAATCATGATAGAAAATGGGATTTTCGTCCTGGGCGGGCCGGAGACGCAGCTGCATGACATTCTGCCGTCCATGACGGAAAAAACTGTGGTAGAAGCAAGGGGGAGGAAAATTTCGGGGAGTTGCCGGTCACGGTGGGAGGTCGGGGCCGAGCGATGCGTGTTTCTCTCGTACATGTACGCGCGTGTGTGCGAGGCGTTGGGCTCTAACTGAACCCGAGCGATTGCACTACAAAGCTACGCTAAGCATCGAACCCGAAAGCGATCGATCGATGGCTGTTAATCGAACCCGATCGGCGATTCCTTCGCCATCGCTGCTAATCAAGCGGTCGATTGGATGAACAAAGTGAGCGTTATGGGGGTTTGGATGAACAGTGAGCGGTGGCGTTGCCTCTGGATGAACATGACCCCGTGGTGTGGAGGGCTGGATGAACAGTAGATGGTGGAGGGGTGGCCGTGGAGGGGTGGTTGAACAGGACCCCGTGGTCTGGAGGGCAGGATGAATAGTAGACGGTGGAGGGGTGCCCGTGGAGGGGTGGTTGAACAGTAGCGAGTGGAGTAGCGCGCGGTGGAGGCTGGATGAACAGGAGCCCGTGGAGGCTGGAGGAGGTCGACGGTAGCCCATGGAGGCTGGAGGAGGTCGACGGTGGAGATGAACAGTATCCCGTGGAGTCCCGTTTTGCGGTACGCCACACCCCTCCCAATGAACAGGACCCCCGTTTCGACCTTAGGAGGTCTGTTTTGTCCGTTTTGCGGTACGCCACACCCCTCCCGATCAACAGGACCCCCATTTCGACCTTAGGAGGTCTGTTTCCTCCGTTTTGCGGTACGTCACACCCCTCCCGATCAACAGGACCCCGTTCCGAACGTAGGAGGTATGTTTCCTCCGTTGTGCGGTACTCCAGGCCTCGTTTCCATCGCCTGTTCCGTCCAAGCCCTCCCGGTGAACACAACCACGCATTCCGTTCCGACCCAGCCGGTTGGCTCCCACGCGTTCTGTTGCCTCCCGATGAACACAACGCATTCCGTTGCCTCCCCATGAACACGACGTTTTCCGTTGCCTCCCCATGAACACGACGACGACGATGTTTCTCCGTTCCGACCCAGCCATGTACACGAGCCCTCGCCGTACGTATGCGCGAGTAGGCGTTCGAGACCCCGCCCGTATGTACACATACGTGGCCGTATTTTCTTTCTTGCACCCTGGCCGCTGTACGTACGTGTACATGCTACGTGCGCGCCTCTACTACGACACGTGCGCGCCTCTACAACGACCAGTATGTACGTACACGTTCGCGACCAGAATGACAAAGCTACATGCGCTTCGACCAGGTGGGTCCCGACCGCCGGGCACTTCCTGCGTCGCGAAAATGTAGCTGGTGGGTCCCGGCAATGAGGGGCGAATCATTTTTTTTGCCCAGACGCACTTCCTTTGCGTGCGAAGATGTAGCTGGTGGGTCCCAGCAGTCAGGGGGTGAATCGTTTTTTTTTGCCCGGATGCACTTCCTTGCGAGCGAAGATGTAGCTGGTGGGTCCCAGCAATGATCGGCGAATCGTTTTTGCGGACGCACTTCCTTGTGTGCGAAGATGTAGCTGGTGGGTCCCTGCAATGTCGAGGGGCGAATTGGCCGACTTCCTTGCGTGCGAAGGTGTAGTTGGTGGGTCCCAGCGATCGAAAGCGTTTTTTCACGAATACGGTGGCCCGTCCGGTGGGTCCGCTGTCGGTGGAGGAATAATTATTTTCCGCGTAATAAGGAGGCACTTCCTTGCTGCGGCCGTGGACCCACCAACCTCTCCACATACAGTCCACGTCCGATGGAAGTCGTTCCTTGACCACGTTGACCATGCCGCGCCGAGAGAACCAGGGCGGTGGAAGACGGCGAGGCCTAGGAAGGGGACGACGGGGAGCCGGGGAAGACGCGGCAGTGGAAGCCCGCGCGGAGAGGAGTACGGGGTTCACCGTTCGACCGCGGTGTGAGGTTGCTGCCGCCGCAAGGCCCGCCAGCGGTGGGAATAGTAGGGGGCGGTGAGGCCTCCGCGACAGCACAGCCGGCCACGGGAAGCAGGAGCATGCGGCACGACCGGCGCTGCTTTGGGCGGTTGGAGCAAGAAGACCAGAGCTTGAAGAAGCACTACGGCCGTTGGATGGACATCATACGGTCACTGGAGGGGGTATTCATTTTTTTGTGCGTAATAAGGGGGCACTTCCGGTGGGTCCGAGCTGACAGCAGGGGGAACATTTTTTTCGCGACATACAGTGGCCCGTCGGGTGGGTCCCAGCAGTCGAGGGCAAACGTTTTTCACGAAATCAGGTGGCCCGTCCGGTAGGTCCCTGCTGTCAGGTGGAGGAACAATTATTTTCCATGTAATAAGGAGGCACTTCCTTGCGGCTGCCGTGGACCCAGCCGTCAGCCTCTCCACGTACAGTATTCTTCTGATGGAATTCGGTCGTTGACCACATTGACCACGCCAAGACCGAGAGCACCACGGCGGTGGACGATGGTGAGGCCTAGGAAGGGGACGACGCGAGCCGGGAAGGCGCAGATGGATGCCCACGGAGAGGAGTACGAGGGTTCATCGGTTCGGATTCTTGCCGTCGCCGCAGAATAACGAGGGTGTGGGTGAGTGGAGTGGAGGGATGGCCCGCCAGCGTTGGGAGTAGTATGGGGGCGGTGAGGCCTCTGCGGCAGCACATCTGGCCACGGGAGGCAGGAGCAGGCGGCACGACCGGCGCTGCTTTGGGCGGCTGGAGCAAGAAGACCAGAGGTTGAAGAAGCACTACGGCCGTTGGATGGACATTGTACGGTCAGTCGAGCTAGAATCGTGCATATTGACAAAGTTGACAAAGTCCTTCGTCCCCGTCAACTTAGTAGGCCCACTATACTGGGTCCCAGCTAGCAGGGGGGAGTATTCTTTTTTTTGGGCGTAATAAGTAGGCACTTCCTTGTGTGTGAAGATATAGCTGGTGGGTCCAAGCTCTCAGCGGCAGTAACATTTTTTTCGTGAAATACAGAGGACCTTTCGGTGGGTCCCAGATGTCAGGTGGAGGAATCATTATTTTGCGCGTAATAAGGAGGCATTTCCTTGCGTGCGGCCGTGGACCCAGTATCGGCCTCTCCACGTACAGTCCACTTCAGATGCATGTCGGTCGTTGACGACATTGATCACGCCACGCCGAGAGCACCAGGGCGGTGGACGACGGCGAGGCCTAGGAAGGGAACGACACGGAGGCATGGAAGACTAGGCAGTTGTTTCCCACGTGGAGGGGAGTACGACTGTACAAGGGTTTACTGGTTCGTCTGCCATCGCCGGAGAATAACAGCAGGTGTGGGACTGTGGGTGAGTAGAGGGATGGCTAGGCCAGCGATGGGAGTACGGTGGGGCGGTGAGGCCCAGCACAGCCGGCCGCAGGGAGGAGGGAGCAGGCAGTCCCGCCGGCGCTTGTTTGAGCGGCTGGAGCAGGAAGAGCAGAGATTGAAGAAGCACGACGGCCGTTGGATGGACATCCAACAGTATACAGGCCATCTGTGGAAAGCCTCAAATCTGTGGAAAACAGCATACAGCCCATCTGCCATTATTTCAAATAGTTTACAGCCCATTTGCTAATTCTTACGGGTTTTTTTGGAGCCCATATTCTTTTTTTTAGCATTACAGCCCATATTGTGGCCACGGTTAAAAAATTATACGAATTTTTGCATATTTCGGTGCGGTCTGAACTGTTTTTAATCCCGAAATTTTGAGTCACATTCAGACTGATTTTAAATATAAATGTATATCAATATAAAATCCAATAAATTGTCCACGCATAAAAATCAATGCAATTTAAAATCTTGAAATGAAAAAAAGATATTTGATACTAATTGCCGGTTTGATGTGTTTTAAAAATGTACAGACCATTTCTCATTACTGATAGGCCATTTTCTCGGCCAGCCGAATGAAGCTCTCCTCGTCTTGAAAGATTTGCAGCCCAACAGGCCTGATAAAGCGACTTACTTGACAAATCACAAAAAAGTTGGGCTAGCCATTTTCAAAAAGAAAAAAAACTACCGGGCTGGTCTGTGGTAAACATAAAAGAAAAAGTTGTCTAGACAGGCCAGAGTGTCCCACACAGCCTAGTTGACACCTTGCTTCTGTCTCAAAAAAAAATTAGATAAATGCCACTCCAATTATGGTGATTCATAAAAATGCCACTGCAATTTCCAAACTTTGAAAAATGCCACTGCAATTTTTCCAAACTTTGAAAAACGCCACTACAGTTTGCGAACTTTGAAAAACGCCACTCCAGACTTCGAAAAATGCCACTAGAAATGGCATGAAATGGCATTTTTCAAAGTTTGGAAATTCCAGTGGCATTTCTCGGAGGCATTTATCATATAAACCCAAAACAAAAATAATTGGGTGAGCTGCTGGGTCCCTGGTGTCAGCCGCTCGTTGTGCAATTCTCTCGTTTATTGACTATGTTGACAATGGCATGGGCCCCAGATGTCAGAAATCCACTTGGCGGGTCCCTGCTGTCATCCTCTCCATGTACAATCATCTCCTGATTGTGTACGCGTCAACTTGCTAGGCCCACAAGTCAGCCTCTAAACCCGTGGAGGACAAATACAACCCATTTAAAAAAATAACAGCCCATTCCATACGTTCAAACGGAAAGTTCAACATTCGAGCAAAGTAGCAATGTGTCCGATACACATATAGAGTCTTGAACTTCCACGTTGGCAACCATCATAGCCAAGTTAACTATCTACTCCCACTAGACAAGTGATGTCTACTACACAACCTTCTTCTTGTAGACGTTGTTGGGCCTGCAAGTGCATAGGTTTGTAGGACAGTAGCAAATTTCCCTCAAGTGGATGACCTAAGGTTTATCAATCCGTAGGAGGCGTAGGATGAAGATGGTCTCTCTCAAACAACCCTGCAACCAAATAACAAAGAGTCTCTTGTGTCCCCACAACACCCAATACAATGGTAAATTGTATAGGTGCACTAGTTCGGCGAAGAGATGGTGATACAAGTGCAATATGGATGGTAGATAAAGGTTTTTGTAATCTGAAAATATAAAACAGCAAGGTAACTAATGATAAAAGTGAGCGTAAACGGTATTGCAATGATAGAAAACAAGGCCTAGGGTTCATACTTTCACTAGTGCAAGTTCTCTCAACAATAATAACATAGATAGATCATCTAACAATCCCTCAACATGCAACAAAGAGTCACTCCAAAGCCACTAATAGCGGAGAACAAACATAGAGATTATGGTAGGGTACGAAACCACCTCAAAGTTATTCTTTCGGATCAATCTATAAAAGAGTTCGTACTAGAATAATACCTTAAGAGACAAATCAACCAAAACCCTAATGTCACCTAGATACTCCATTGTCACCTCAAGTATCCGTGGGCATGATTATACGATATGCATCACACAATCTTAGATTCATCCAACCAACACAAAGTACTTCAAAGAGTGCCCCAAAGTTTCTACCGGAGAGTCAAGAACGTGTGCCAACCCCTATGCATAGGTTCATGGGCGGAACCCGCAAGTTGGTCACCAAAACATACATCAAGAGGCACATGATATCCCATTGTCACCCACAGATAAACACGGCAAGACATACATCAAGTGTTCTCATAAAAGACTCAATCCGATAAGATAACTTCAAAGGGAAAACTCAATTCATCACAAGAAAGTAGAGGGGGAGAAACATCATAAGATCCAACTATAATAGCAAAGCTCGAGATACATCAAGATCGTGACATAGAGAGAACACGAGAGAGAGAGAGAGAGAGATCAAACACATAGCTACTGGTACATACCCTCAGCCCCGAGGGTGAACTACTCCCTCCTCGTCATGGATAGCGCCGGGATGATGAAGATGGCCACGGTGATGGATTCTCCCTCCGGCAGGTGTCTTGAGCAGGCTCCCGAGAGGTTTTTGGTGGCTATAGAGGCTTGCGGCGGCGGAACTCCCGATCTATCTTGATATTCGGTGGTTTTAGGGTATGTAGGGATATATAGGCGAACGAAGTCGGTCAGGAGGTGCTCGAGGGGCCCACGAGACAGGGGGACGCCACCCTATAAGGGGGGCGTGCCCTCCTATCTCGTGGTCTCCTCGAGGCTCTTCTGACGTGAACTCCAAGTCTCCCGGATCATAATCTTCCAAAAAATCACGTTGCCGAAGGTTTCATACTGTTTGGACTCCGTTTGATATTCCTTTTCTTCGAAATACTGAAACAGGCAATAAAACAGCAATATGGGCTGGGCCTCCTGTTAATAGGTTAGTCCCAAAAGTAATATAAAAGTGTATAATAAAGCCCATAATCATTCAAAACACATAGTAATATAGCATGAATGCTTTATAAATTATAGATACGTTGGAGTCGTATCAGCATCCCAAGCTTAATTTCTACTCGTCCTTGAGTAGGTAAATGATAAAAGAAAGAATTTATGAAGTGTGAATGCTAGAAGGTGCACAAGTTTGATCAATGATAATTTCAATCACCTTTTCTAGCATGATAATATGTCATAACAGTAGTTCATCTCATAAAACTTCTCACGATAAAGTAACAAGCAATTCACATGTCAAAGCATAGACCATAAACTTTCTTGAAAACTAGCAAACTTCATTCTCAATCATTCAAACAATTACAATTCATCCTATTTTCAGGAAGGGTCTATGTCAGAGCTTTGATTAGTAAACTTCACATACTCAACCATCATATAGTCTTCTACAATTGCTAACACTCACGCAATACTTGTGGTTATGAAGTTTTAATCAGACACGGAGAAATATTGGGGCTTATAATGTTGCCTCCAAACGTATTCACCTTTGGATGATGTCAACAATAATAGTTCATGCTAACTTACATCCAATTGGATATATTTACCAGGATCACCCCAACACAAAGTGCTTGCCAAAGGATAAAATGAAAAAGGGAAAGGTGAAGATCACATTGACTCTTGCATAAAGTAAAAGACATAAAGTAAAAGATAGGCCCTTCATAGAGGGAAGCAGAGGTTGTCATGCGCTTTTAGGGTTGGATGCACAAAATCTTAATGCGAAAGAACGTCACTTTCTATTGCCCCTTGTATATGGACCTTTATTATGCAGTCCGTCGCTTTTATTGCTTCCATAACAAGTTCGTACCAAGCTTATTTTCTCCGCACTAATAAGTCATGCATATTTAGAGAGCAATTTTTAGTGCTTGCACCGATGACAACTTACTTGAAGGATCTTACTCAATCCATAGGTAGGTATGGTGGACTCTCATGGCAAAACTGGGTTTAAGGATATTTGGAAGCACAAGTAGTATCTCTACTTGGTGCAAGGAATTTTGGCTAGCATGAGGGGAAAGGCAAGCTCAACATGTTTGAATGATCCATGACAATATACTTTAACTAAGATGTCGGAAAACATAAACCATTACGTTGTCTTCCTTGTCCAACATCAACTCTTTAGCATGTCATACTTAATGAGTGCTCCCAACTATAAAATATGTCTATAATAGTATATTTATATATGAAATCTCTCTTCCTTCAATATTATTTCATGAAATTGTTCAAATGACCAATACAATGCTTGCTAACCTCCAATAAATTTACAACCTCTACTTTTTAGACGTGAAGTCATTACTCCCCATGGGATAAGAAAATGAGGCATATATAATTTCAGATTCTTGACAATCAACTCATTCAACAATTTACTCATAGGATATAAGTGAAGCACACGAGTAAATGACAGACTACTCCCAAAAGATATAAGTGAAGATCAATGAGTAGCTAAATAATTATGTAGCTAATGTGAAGACTCTCTCTCATTAAAGAATTTCAGATCTTGGTATCTTATCCAAACAGCAAGCAAAACAAAATAAAATGACATTGCAAGGATAGCACAACTAATGTGAAGAAGCAAAAACTTAGGCTCAACCGATACTAACCGATAGTTGTTGAAGAAGAAAGGTGGGATGCCTACTGGGCATCCCCAAGCTTAGATGCTTGAGACTTCTTGAAATATTATCTTGGGGTGCCTTGGGCATCCCCAAGCTTGAACTTTGTGTCTCCTTAATTCCTCTCATATCATGGTTTCTCTTTTTATCAAAAGCTTCATTCACAACAAACTCAACAAGAACTCGTGAGATAGGTTAGTATAAACCAATGCAAAACCTTATCATTTTCTACTGTAACAAATCACTAACATTATTATTCAACATTGCATACTAAATGGCTCTGCATATTTAATACTCCTATCCTTAAATAGAATCATTAAACAAGCAAACATATGCAAACAATGCAAACATAACAGCAACCTGCCAAAACAGTACAGTCTGTAAAGAATGCAAGAGTATCAATACTTCCCTGACTCCAAAAATTATGAACTAAAATTCCCACTGTAAAAAATTTATCAGAGCTCAATATGCAAAAATATTCAACATTATACCACTCTCTGAATTTTCTAGAGAATTTATGCAACAGAGGTAAACTTTCTGTTTTCAAACAGCAACATGTATAGTAGCAAAATAAACATGGCAAAGGCTATCCTTGACTTTTTTATTGAAACTAAAGATGCAAAACACTAATCTAAATAACAGCAACCAAATACTAACGAAATAAAATGACGCTCCAAGAAAAACACATATCATGTGGTGAATAAAAATATAGCTCCAAGTAGAGTTACCGATGAACGAAGACGAAAGAGGGGATGCCATCCGGGGCATCCCCAAGCTTAGGCTCTTGGTTGTCCTTTAATATTACCTTGGGGTGCCTTTGGCATCCCCAAGCTTAGGCTCTTACCACTCCTTATTCCATAGTCCATAGAATCTTTACCCAAAACTTGAAAACTTCACAACACAAAACTTAACAGAAAACTCGTGAGCTCCGTTAGCGAAAGAAAACAAAACACCAAGGTACTGTAATGAACTCATTCTTTATTTGTATTGGTGTTAAACCTACTGTATTCCCTCTATGGATTATAAACTATTTTACTAGCCATAGATTCATCAAAATAAGCAAACAACACATAGAAAACAGAATCTGTCAAAAACAGAACAGTCTGTAGTAATCTATAACTAACGCAAACTTCTAGAACTCCAAAAATTCTAAACTAAATTGGTGGACCTGAGTAATTTGTCTAGTAATCATCTTCAAAAAGAATCAACTAAATAGCACTCTCCAGTAAAAGTAATAGCTAATCTTATGAGCGCTAAAGTTTCTGTTTTTTACAGCATGATCATAAAGACTTCACCCAAGTCTTCCCAAAGGTTCTACTTGGCACAAACACTAATTAAAACATGAAAACACATCTAACCAGAAGCTAGATGGATTATTTATTCCTAAACATAACCAAAAAGAAATAAACTAAAATAAAATTGGGTTGCCTCCCAACAAGCGCTAACGTTTAAAGCCCCTAGCTAGGCATTATGATTTCAATGATGCTCACATAAAAGATAAGAATTGAAACATAAAGAGAGCATCATGAAGAGTATGACTAGCACATTTAATTCTAACCCACTTCCTATGCATAGGGATTTTGTGAGCAAACAACTTATGGGAAAAATAATCAACTAGCATAGGAGGGTAACACAAGCATAGCTTCAAGATTTTCAACACATAGAGAGGAAACTTGACATTATTGCAATTCCTACAAGCATATATTCCTCCCTCATAATAATTTTCAGTAGCATCATGAATGAGTTCAACAGTATAACCATCACCTAAAGCATTCTTTTCATGATCTACTAGCATAGAAAATTTACTACTCTCCACATAAGCAAAATTCTTCTTATTCGGAATAGTGGGAGTAAACTCAACAAAATAATTATCATGTGAGGCATAATCCAATTGAAAACTAAAATCATGATGTCAAGTTTCATGGTTATCATTATTCCTAATAGCATACAAGTCATCACAATAATCATCATAGATAGCAACTTTGTTCTCATAATCAATTGGAACCTCTTCCGAAATAGTGGAATCATCACTAAATAAAGTTGACACTCTTCCAAATCCACTTTCATGTTCATCACAATAAGATTCAACATCCTCCAAAATAGTGGGATCACTACTTCCTAAAGTTGACACTCTTCCAAACCCACTTTCATCAATATAATCATCATAAATAGGAGGCATGCTATCATCAAAATAAATATTCTCATCAAAACTTGGGGGACTAAAAATATCATATTCATCAAACATAGCTTCCCCAAGCTTGTGGCTTTGCATATCATTAGCATCATGGATATTAAAGGAATTCATACTAACAACATTGCAATCATGATCATCATTCAAAGATTTAGTATCAAACATTCTATAAATTTCTTCTTCTAGCACTTGAGCACAATTTTCCTTTTCATCATACTCACGAAAGATATTAAAAAGATGAAACGCATGAGACAAACTCAATTCCATTTTTTTGTAATTTTCTTTTATAAACTAAACTAGTGATAAAACAAGAAAATAAAAGATTCGATTCCAAGATCTAAAGATATACCTTCAAGCACTCACCTCCCCGGCAACGGCGCCAGAAACTGCTTAGTTGACGGGGTGTGAGTGAGTGCCCTTTACCTAGCCTCCCCGGTAACGGCGCCAAAAACTGCTTGATGTCTACTACACAACCTTCTTCTTGTAGACGTTGTTGGGCCTGCAAATGCATAGGTTTGTAGGACAGTAGCAAATTTCCCTCAAGTGGATGACCTAAGGTTTATCAATCCGTAGGAGGCGTAGGATGAAGATGGTCTCTCTCAAACAACCCTGCAACCAAATAACAAAGAGTCTCTTGTGTCCCCAACACACCCAATACAATGGTAAATTGTATAGGTGCACTAGTTCGGCGAAGAGATGGTGATACAAGTGCAATATGGATGGTAGATAAAGGTTTTTGTAATCTGAAAATATAAAACAGCAAGGTGACTAATGATAAAAGTGAGCGTAAACGGTATTGCAATGATAGGAAACAAGGCCTAGGGTTCATACTTTCACTAGTGCAAGTTCTCTCAACAATAATAACATAGATAGATCATCTAACAATCCCTCAACATGCAACAAAGAGTCACTCCAAAGCCACTAATAGCGGAGAACAAACGTAGAGATTATGGTAGGGTACGAAACCACCTCAAAGTTATTCTTTCGGATCAATCTATAAAAGAGTTCGTACTAGAATAATACCTTAAGACACAAATCAACCAAAACCCTAATGTCACCTAGATACTCCATTGTCACCTCAAGTATCCGTGGGCATGATTATACGATATGCATCACACAATCTCAGATTCATCCAACCAACACAAAGTACTTCAAAGAGTGCCCCAAAGTTTCTAACGGAGGGTCCAGAACATGTGCCAACCCCTATGCATAGGTTCATGGGCGGAACCCACAAGTTGGTCACCAAAACATACATCAAGAGGCACATGATATCCCATTGTCACCACAGATAAACACGGCAAGACATACATCAAGTGTTCTCATAAAAGACTCAATCCGATAAGATAACTTCAAAGGGAAAACTCAATTCATCACAAGAAAGTAGAGGGGGAGAAACATCATAAGATCCAACTATAATAGAAAAGCTCGCGATACATCAAGATCGTGACATAGAGAGAACACGAGAGAGAGAGAGAGAGAGATCAAACACATAGCTACTCGTACATACCCTCAGCCCCGAGGGTGAATGAAGGAAATATGCCCTAGAGGCAATAATAAATTTATTATTTATTTCCTTATTTCATGATAAATGTTTATTATTCATGCTAGAATTGTATTAACCGGAAACATGATACATGTGTGAATACATAGACAAACCGAGTGTCACTAGTATGCCTCTACTTGACTAGCTCATTAATCAAAGATGGTTATGTTTCCTAGCCATGGACAAAGAGTTGTCATTTGATTAACGGGATCACATCATTAGGAGAATTATGTGATTGACTTGACCCATTCCGTTAGCTTAGGACTTGATTGTTTAGTATGTTGCTATTGCTTTCTTCATGACTTATACATGTTCCTATGACTATGAGATTATGCAACTCCCATTTACCGGAGGAACACTTTGTGTGCTACCAAACGTCACAACATAACTGGGTGATTATAAAGGAGCTCTACAGGTGTCTCCAAATGTACATGTTGAGTTGGCGTATTTCGAGATTAGGTTTTGTCACTCCGATTGTCGGAGAGGTATCTCTGGGCCCTCTCGGTAATGCACATCACTATAAGCCTTGCAAGCAATGTAGCTAATGAGTTAGTTACAGAATGATGCATTACTGAGCGAGTAAAGAGACTTGCCGATAACGAGATTGAATTAGGTATTGAGATACCGACGATCGAATCTCGGGCAAGTAACATACCGATGACAAAGGGAACAACGTATGTTGTTATGCGGTTTGACCGGTAAAGATCTTCGTAGAATATGTGGGAGCCAATATGAGCGTCCAGGTTCCGCTGTTGGTTATTGACCGGAGACGTGTCTCGGTCATGTCTACATTGTTCTCGAACCTGTAGGGTCCGCACGCTTAAGGTTTCGATGACAGTTATATTATGAGTTTATGAGTTTTGATGTACCGAAGGAGTTCGGAGTCCCGGATGAGATTGGGGACATGATGAGGAGTGTCCAAATGGTCGAGACATAAAGATCGATATATTGGACGACTATATTCGGACATCGAAAAGGTTCCGAGTGATTTGTGTATTTTCGGTAGTACCGGGGAGTTACGGGAATTCGTATTGGGCCTTAATGGGCCATACGGGAAAGGAGAGAAAGGCCTCAAAAGGTGGCCGCACCCCTCCCCATTGTCTAGTCCGAATTGGACTAGGGAAGGGGGGCGCCCCCTTCCTTCCTTCTCCTTTTCCCTTCCCTTTCCTTCCCTCCTACTCCTACTACTTGGAAGGGCTCCTAGTTCTACTAGGAAAGGGGGAATCTTACTCCCGTTGGGAGTAGGACTCCCTAGGGCGCTCCATAGAGAGGGCCGGCCCTCCCCCTCCTCCACTCCTTTATATACGGGGGCAGGGGGCACCCCATAGACACAACAATTGATCATTGATCTCTTAGCCGTGTGCGGTGCTCCCCTCCACCATAATCCACCTCGATAATACTGTAGCAGTTCTAAGGCGAAGCCCTGCGTCGGTAGAACGTCAACATCGTCACCACGCCGTCGTGCTGATGAAACTCTCCCTCAACACTCGGCTGGATCGGAGTTCGAGGGACGTCATCGGGTTGAACGTGTGCAGAACTCGGAGGTGCCGTACGTTCGGTACTTGGACCGGTCGGATCGTGAAGACGTACGACTACATCAACCGCGTTGTCATAACGCTTCCGCTTTCAGTCTACGAGGGTACGTAGACAACACTCTCCCCTCTCGTTGCTATGCATCACCATGATCTTGCGTGTGCGTAGGAATTTTTTTGAAATTACTACGTTCCCCTACAATGGTATAGAGCCAGGTTTTATGCGTAGATGTTATATGCACGAGTAGAACACAAGTGAGTTGTGGGCGATACAACTCATACTGCTTACCAGCATGTCATACTTTGGTTCGGCGGTATTGTTGGATGAAGCGGCCCGGACCGACATTACGCGTGTGCTTACGCGAGACTGGTTCTATCGACGTGTTTTGCACACAGGTGGCTAGCGGGTGTCAGTTTCTCCAACTTTAGTTGAACCGAGTGTGGCTACGCCCGGTCCTTGCGAAGGTTAAAACAGCACTAACTTGACGAACTATCATTGTGGTATTGATGCGTAGGTAAGAATGGTTCTTGCTAAGCCCGTAGCAGCCACGTAAAACTTGCAACAACAAAGTAGAGGACGTCTAACTTGTTTTTGCAGGGCATGTTGTGATGTGATATGGTCAAGACATGATGCAATATTTTATTGTATGAGATGATCATGTTTTGTAACCGAGTTATCGGCAACTGGCAGGAGCCATATGGTTGTCGCTTTATTGTATGCAATGCAATCGCCCTGTAATGCTTTACTTTATCACTAAGCGGTAGCGATAGTCGAGGAAGCACAAGATTGGCGAGACGACAACGATGCTACGATGGAGATCAAGGTGTCACGCCGGTGACGATGGTGATCATGACGGTGCTTCGAAGATGGAGATCACAAGCACAAGATGATGATGGCCATATCATATCACTTATATTGATTACATGTGATGTTTATCCTTTATGCATCTTATCTTGCTTTGATTGACGGTAGCATTATAAGATGATCTCTCACTAAATGTCAAGATAAAAGTGTTCTCCCTGAGTATGCACCGTTGCCAAAGTTCGTCGTGCCCAGACACCACGTGATGATCGGGTGTGATAAGCTCTACGTCCATCTACAATGGGTGCAAGCCAGTTTTGCACACGCAGAATACTCAGGTTAAACTTGACGAGCCTAGCATATGCAGATATGGCCTCGGAACACTGGAGACCGAAAGGTCGAGCGTGAATCATATAGTAGATATGATCAACATAGTGATGTTCACCATTGAAAACTACTCCATTTCACGTGATGATCGGTTATGGTTTAGTTGACTTGGATCACGTGATGACTTAGAAGACTAGAGGGATGTCTTTCTAAGTGGGGGTTCTTAAGTAATATGATTAATTGAACTTAAATTTATCATGAACTTAGTACTGGTAGTATTTTGCAAATTATGTTGTAGATCAATAGCTCGCGTTGTTGCTTCCCTATGTTTTTGCTTCCCTATGTTTTTATATGTGTTCCTAGAGAAAACTAAGTTGAAAAATGTTAGTAGCAATGATGCGGATTTGGTCCGTGATCTAAGGTTTATCCTCATTGCTGCATAGAAGAATTATGTCCTTAATGCACCGCTAGGTGACAGACTGTTGCGAGGAGCGGATGCGCGTTATGAACGTTTGGCTAGCTCAATATGATGACTACTTGATAGTTTTGTGCACCATGCTTTATGGCTTAGAACCGGGACTACAAAAACGTTTTTGAAACGTCATGGAACATATAAGATGTTTCAAGAGATGAAATTGGTATTTCAGACTCATGCCCGTGTCAAGAGGTATGAGACCTCTGACAAATACTTCGCCTAAAAGATGGAGGAGAATTGCTCAACTAGTGAGCAAGTACTTAGATTGTCTGAGTACTACAATCGCTTGAATCAAGTGGGAGTTAATCTTCCAGATAAGATAGTGATTGGCAGAGTTCTCTAGTCACCATCACCAAGTTGCTGGAACTTCGTGATGAACTATAATGCAAGGGATGACGAAAACGATTCCCGAGCTCTTCGTGATGCTGAAATCGACGAAGGCAGAAATCAAGAAAAGAGCATCAAGTGTTGATGATTGACAAGACCACTAGTTTCAAGAAAAGGGCAAAGGGAAAGAAAGGGAACTTCAAGTAGAATGACAAGCAAGTTGTCACTCCCGCGAAGAAGCCCAAAGCTGGACCAAAGCCTGAAACTGAGTGCTTACACTGCAAAGGAAATGGTCCTTTGGAAGCGAAATACCTGAATATTTGGTGGATAAGAAGGATGGCAAAGTGAACAAGGGTATATTTGATATATAGATTATTGATGTGTGCCTTACTAGTGTTTATAGTAGCCCCTGAGTATTTGATACTTGTTCGGTTGCTAAGATTAGTAACTTGAAACAGGAGTTACAGAATAAACAGAGACTAGTTGAAGGGGAAGTGACGATGAGTGTTGGAAGTAGTTCCAAGATTGATATGATCATCATCACACACTCCCTATACCTTCGGGATTAGTGTTAAACCTAAATAAATGTTATTTGGCGTTTAAGTTGAACATGAATATGATTTGATCATGTTTATTGCGATACGGTTATTCATTTAAAGTCAAAGAATAATTGTTGTTCTGTTTACATGAATAAAACCTTCGGTGGTCATACACCCAATGAAAATAGTTTGTTGGATATCGATCATAGTGATACACATATTCATAATATTGATGCCAAAAGATGCAAAGTTAATAATGATAGTGCAACTTATTTGTGGCACTGCCGTTCGGGTCATATCGGTATAAAGCGCATGAAGAAACTCCATAAAGATGGATTTTCGGAATCACTTGGTTATGAATCATTTGATGCTTGCGAACCGTGCCTTTTGGGCAAGATGACTAAAACTCCGTTCTCCGGAACAATGGAACGAGCTACTAACTAATTGGAAATAATGCATACCGATGTATGCGATCTGATGAGTGTTAAGGCTCGCGGCGTGTATCGCTATTTTCTGACCTTCACAGATGATTTGAGCAGATATGGGTATATCTACTTGATGAAACATAAGTCTGAAATATTTGAAAAGTTCAAAGAGTTTCAGACTGAAGTGGAAAATCATCGTAACAAAAAAAATAAAGTTTCTACGATCTGATCGTGGAGACGAATATTTGAGTTACGAGTTTGGTCTTCGTTTGAAACAATGTGAAATAGTTTCGCAACTCACGCCACCTGGAACACCACAATGTAATGGTGTGTCCGAACGTCGTAATCGTACTTTACTAGATATGGTGCGATCTATGATGTCTCTTATCGGTTTACCACTCTCGTTTTGGGGTTATGCATTAGAGACAGTTGCATTCACGTTTAATAGGGCACCATCTAAATCCGTTGAGACGACACCATATGAACTATGGTTTAGCAGTAAACCTAAGTTGTCGTTTCTTAAAGTTTGGAGTTGCGATGCTTATATGAAAAAGGTTTTCAACCTGATAAGCTCGAACCCAAATCGGAGAAGTGCATCTTCATAGAATACCCAAAGGAAATTGTTGGGTACACCTTCTATCACAGATCTGAAGGCAAAACATTCGTTGCTAAAAATGGATCCTTTCTAGAGAAGGAGTTTCTCTCGAAAAAAGTGAGTGGGAGGAAAGTAGAACTTGATGAGGTAATTGTACCTTCTCCCAAATTGGAAAGTAGTTCATCACAGAAATCAGTTCATGTGATTCATACACCAATTAGTGAGGAAGCTAATGATGATGATCATGTAACTTCAGATCTAGTTACTACCGAACCTCGTAGGTAAACCAGAGTGAGATCCGCACCAGAGTGGTACGGTAATCCTGTTCGGAAGTCATGTTACTAGACCATGATGAACCTACTGAACTATGAGGAAGCGATGATGAGCCCAGATTCCACGAAATGGCTTGAGGCCATGAAATCTGAGATGGGATCCATGTATGAGAACAAAGTGTGGACTTTGGTGGAGTTGCCTGATGATCGGCAAGCCATTTTGTATAAATGGATCTTCAAGAGGAAGACAGATACTGATGGTAGTGTTACTATCTACAAAGCTCAACTTGTCACAAAAAGGTTTTCGACAAGTTCAAGGTGTTGACTACAATGAGATTTTCTCAATTGTAGCGATGCTTAAGTTTGTCCGAATCATGTTAGCAATTGCCACATTTTATGAAATCTGGCAAATGGATGTCAAAACTGCATTCCTTAATGGATTTATTAATGAAGAGTTGTATATGATCCAACCAGAAGGTTTTGTCAATCCTAAAGATGCTAACAAAATGTGCAAGCTCCAGCGATCCATCTATGGACTGGTGCAAGCATCTCAGAGTTGGAATACACGCTTTGATAAGTTGATCAAAGCATATAGTTTTATACAGACTTGCGGTGAAGCCTGTATTTACAATAAAGTGAGTGGGAGCACTACCGCCTTTACGATAAATATATGTGAGTAACATATTGTTGATCGAAATGATGTAGAATTTTTCTCGAAAGCATAAAGGAGTATTTGAAAGGAGTTCTTTAAAAGAAAGACCTCAGTAAAGCTACTTACATATTGAGCATCAAGATCTATTGAGATAGATCAAGACGCTTGATAAGTTTTTTCAATAAGTACATACCTTGTCAAGATTTTGAAGTAGTTCAAAATGGAACAGTCAAAGAAAGTTCTTGCCTGTGTTACAAGGTGTGAAATTGAGTAAGACTCAAAGCCCGACCACGAAAAAAATAGAAAGAGAAAAAGTCATTCCCTATGCCTCAGTCATAGGTTCTATAAAGTATGCTATGCTGTGAACCAGACCTATTGTATACCTTGCTCTGAGTTTGGAAAAGGAATAAAATTTTGATCTAATAGTAGATCACTGGACAACGGTCAAGAATATCCTTAGTGAGGACTAAGGAAATATTTCTCGATTATTGAGGTGATAAAACAGCCCGTCGTAAAGAGTTACAACAGTGCAAGCTTTTATACCGATCCAGATGACTCTAAGTCTCAATCTGGATACATATTGAAAGTGGGAGCAATTAGCTAGAGTAGCTCCGCGAGCATTGTAGACATAGAATATTTGCAAAATACATACGGCTCTGAATATGACAGACCCGTTGACTAAGCTTCTCTCATGAGCAAAACATGATCACACCTTAGTACTCTTTGGGTGTTAATCACATAGCGATGTGAACTAGATTATTGACTCTAGTAAACCCTTTGGGTGTTGGTCACATGACGATGTGAACTATGGGTATTAATCATATACAGATATGAATATTGGTGTTAAATCACATGGCGATGTGAACTAGATTATTGACTCTAGTGCAAGTGGGAGACTGAAGGAAATATGCCCTAGAGGCAATAATAAGTTATTATTTATTGCCTTATTTCATGATAAATGTTTATTATTCATGCTAGAATTGTATTAACCGGAAACATGATACATGTGTGAATACATAGACAAAATGAGTGTCACTAGTATGCCTCTACTTGACTAGCTCATTAATCAAAGATGGTTATGTTTCCTAGCCATGGACAAAGAGTTGTCATTTGATTAATCTAGATCACATCATTAGGAGAATGATGTGATTGACTTGACCCATTCTGTTAGCTTAGCACTTGATCGTTTAGTATGTTGCTATTGCTTTCTTCATGACTTATACATGTTCCTATGACTATGAGATTATGCAACTCCCATTTACCGGAGGAACACTTTGTGTGCTACCAAACGTCACAACATAACTGGGTGATTATAAAGGAGCTCTACAGGTATCTCCAAAGGTACATGTTGAGTTGGCGTATTTCGAGATTAGGATTTGTCACTCCGATTGTCTGAGAGGTATCTCTGGGCCCTCTCGGTAATGCACATCACTATAAGCCTTGCAAGCAATGTAGCTAATGAGTTAGTTACAGAATGATGCATTATTGAACGAGTAAAAAGACTTGCCGGTAACGAGATTGAACTAGGTATTGAGATACCGACGATCGAATCTCGGGCAAGTAACATACCGATGACAAAGGAAACAACGTATGTTGTTATGCGGTTTGACCGATAAAGATCTTCGTAGAATATGTGGGAGCCAATATGAGCATCCAGGTTCCGCTATTGGTTATTGACCGGAGACGTGTCTCGGTCATGTCTACATTATTCTCGAACCCGTAGGGTCCGCACGCTTAAGGTTTCGATGACAGTTATATTATGAGTTTATGAGTTTTGATGTACCGAAGGAGTTCGGAGTCCCGGATGAGATCGGGGACATGACGAGGAGTCTCGAAATGGTCGAGACGTAAAGATCGATATATTGGACGACTATATTCGGACATCGGAAAGGTTCCGAGTGATTCGGGTATTTTCGGGAGTACCGGGGAGTTACGGGAATTCGTATTGGGCCTTAATGGGCCATACGGGAAAGGATAGAAAGGCCTCAAAAGGTGGCCGCACCCCTCCCCATTGGCTAGTCCGAATTGGACTAGGGAAGGGGGCGCCCCCTTCCTTCTTTCTCATTTTCCCTTCTCTTTCCTTCCCTCCTACTCCTACTACTTGGAAGGGCTCCTAGTTCTACTAGGAAAGGGGGAATCCTACTCCCGGTGGGAGTAGGACTCCCCTAGGGCGCGCCATAGAGAGGGCATGCCCTCCCCCTCCTCCACTCCTTTATATACGGGGCCAGGGGGCACCCCATAGATACAACAATTGATCATTGATCTCTTAGCCGTGTGCGGTGCCACCCTCCACCATAATCCACCTCGATAATACTGTAGCGGTGCTTAGGCGAAGCCCTGCGTCGGTAGTACATCAACATCGTCACCACGCCGTCGTGCTGACGAAATTCTCCCTCAACACTCGGCTGGATCGGAGTTCGAGGGACGTCATCGGGTTGAACGTGTGCAGAACTCGGAGGTGTCGTACGTTCGGTACTTGGATCGGTCGAATCCTGAAGACGTACGACTACATCAACCGCGTTGTCATAACGCTTCCGCTTTCGGTCTACGAGGGTACGTAGACAACACTCTCCCCTCTCGTTGCTATGCATCACCATGATCTTGCGTGTGCGTAGGATTTTTTTTGAAATTACTACATTCCCCTACAGTGAACTACTCCCTCCTCGTCATGGATAGCGTCGGGATGATGAAGATGGCCATCGGTGATGGATTCCCCCTCCGGCAGGGTGCCGGAACAGGCTCCCGAGAGGTTTTTGGTGGCTACAGAGGCTTGCGGCGGCGGAACTCCTGATCTATCTTGATATTCGGTGGTTTTAGGGTACGTAGGGATATATAGGCGAAAGAAGTCGGTCGGGAGGTGCTCGAGGGGCCTACGAGACAGGGGGACGCCACCCTGTAAGGGGGGTGCGCCCTCCTATCTCGTGGCCTCCTAGAGGCTCTTCTGACGTGAACTCCAAGTCTCCTGGATCATAATCTTCCAAAAAATCACGTTGCCGAAGGTTTCATTCCGTTTGGACTCCGTTTGATATTCCTTTTCATCGAAATACTGAAACAGGCAATAAAACAGCAATATGGGCTGGGCCTCCGATTAATAGGTTAGTCCCAAAAGTAATATAAAAGTGTATAAAAAAGCCCATAATCATTCAAAACACATAGTAATATAGCATGAATGCTTCATAAATTATAGATACGTTGGAGACGTATCAATAAGTACTAACTTACTCTTAGCTAACTAGACGATGCCGACCGCCATCTGTGGTACACGCTAAACACCGGCACCGGCGTCCTGCGCCTCGCCTTGGACTTGCCATAGGTGCGATAGGGTGCGTTGCTCGCGCGCGTTGGCCCTTTCCATGCCGGCGTGGTCCACCGAAGCTTCGGCTTCTATCGGGGATATACCACGCGGTGTAAACCGGCCGGAAGTTAACCCGGCCGGACTTGGCGGTTTATTTGAGACCCCGCTGAGACTCGGCGGTTCACGACTCATTGGTAATCCGGCAGGCGGGTGCGAGGAGCGACAAGACCTGGTGGCCCAACGGGCGGTTCATGAAGGCCGGTTCATAATATGGTGGGCCGATTTAAGAGGAAAGGCATAAGGAATATTTGTCTTACAAGGAGTTAAGACTTGAACTTGTATCCGGTTTGTATTAGAGATTGACTAGTCCTAATCCTAATAGGACTCCACATGTAACCCGCCCCTTCAGCATATATAAGGAGGGGCAGGGCTACCCAAAGAGGGACAAGCTACAAGCAAGAAGAAACAATCTTAGGGCTAGACACAAAGAGGAGAGCCGGTTTACGGCGACTCCCTCGTGATGATAATGAGATCTAGCCTCAAACAGCATGTATTGTTTTTACCGGATGATGTTTCCCGGGGCCCGAAGCTGTCTAAATCCCTGTCGTGTGTTGCGTCTCTCGATTCCGCTCAACCCCTCTCAAGCTACCACATAGATGCGTTGGCCTCGCGACTAAGTCCTGACACTAAGGACATCTGGCGTGACAATTCCACGAGAGTTGGCACCCACCATGGGGCCTGCGCACGGTGGTGTTGAGTTCTTGGAGGGATCTTTCTTAAGGGTTTCGAGAAGTTCGCCAAATTTTTCGGATAAAAAAGCTGGTTTGAAAGGATTATAATCAGCGTCAAGTTCATCAGTCCAGATTTGAAGATTTATGAGATTTAAGGTTCAAGGAAAATTTAGGGTTGCGCGCGTGGCCGCACGTAACCAGGTGATCCGTCTGGATCGGGTTCTGCTGCCTACGAAGGTCGCCGAAACCAACTGGAGATTCCTTTCGCTCCGTTGCAGAAATCCATCAAAAGCGTCTCACTTTTCGGATCGAAGGAAAAAACTCGCTACAGCCGCGTGTGGCTCCAAGTCTCGAGGGAATCTCAGTCACGCCTTTTCCTAAAAGTGAAGGCCGAGTCAAATCTAAGGAGTAGTACTTTGACCCGTAAACAGAACAAACATGCGCGCGAGATTATCTGATGCGTGAGGCGCTGAGTACGCACAAGTCCGGAGGAAATTAAAAGCGTTGGTAGCAGGCAAATAAAAGTCGTATGTTGTTGGTATTTTTTATGTGAAGGCAAAATAGTCCAATAAGACTAGATCAATACGACTCCTGGCGCAAGAAAGACCGAGTCGTGCAAATCAATTTTCACTTTTTCGTAATATCCGTTTGCTATACGGAGGGGCAAACCTACAAGGGCACAAGTTCCCAGGCCAATTATTGCCTAAAAGTCCATCAGTTTGCTATACGCGAAGGACTAGGCTAATTCACTATTCCTCAATTGCTAAAGCTATGTTCGGTCAGCTCACAAAGATCCACGTGAAGACTCTGGTTTTGGGAAAGGATAATCTATACAACAAGGTCCAGATTCATTTTTTGATTATTTTTTGGGTCAAATCAGCCACGAGTACTATTGAACCGCCTAGAGTTGCCGTCTGCCTCTGTCGTTTCTGCCTCAAGCCGCTGGGCCTTGCGCAACACAACCCGCCGTCTGTCGCAGTCATTACTTCTGAGCCGCTCCAAATGATGGAGAACTGAGCCGGCGCCTCGGCCACGTTGTTCTAGCGGCAGCTGGCTCCATGCACGGAGTTCATGAAATCCCGCATGCTGTTGTCCCTATTCAAAGGAATCAAGTGGTAGTGCTAAGGAGTATTATTTCAAGCAATGAGGAAACGCAAGTTCTAATTAGCTACTGTACCTACGAGAAGATTGGGAGAAAACTATGCAACAATGTACATGTATATAGTACGTCCGGTCTAACCTTCACCAAAGATGCATCGGATACAGTGTTCAGGCCATGGGGGAGCCACAGACTTGTCTCCGCCTTGGCCTCACCTCGCCCCTGCTATCTTTACTAAACCGCCAATACGACCACAAGTCGCCGTGCCTCGTCAAAAACTATCGGCCCGCCGTGGCCCTGTGCTAAGTCGCCGGTGTCTCTCCATCGTTGCTGTGGCTCAAACTGGTTGTTGGTTGAAGTACTACTTGGATGCGTATTTCAAGTGTTAATCGACGGATGTGGAATACTGATGGAGATGAACCTAAAACGCTTGATGGATGACAGGCACTGTTGCATGTGAAGTCTCTAGTGTGTACTGCTTTATACGCAGGATGATCCGGTCAAGACTGCACAAGTTTAACCACCCGATCAAATTGCCTGACGAACAGGCGCATACGCTTTCGTCAGTCAAAATCGACGAAGTGTTTCCTTCTACGTATTTGGAGAAGCAGCAGGTTGAGGACTGCCAGTGAGTTCTTCCCGTTTCCACCTCGCCACATCCGGTTGGCCGCTGTTCCGGGCCGCCCCCGTCACCGCTGACTCTGTTGTGCTGCGGCGCCCCTGCCCTCAACTCTGTTGCCGGCCTGCTCTGCTCGCCGTTGCTCAACTCTGAACCGCTCAAGTCGCCAAGCGCCTCCGCCGCCTTAAAGACCGCTGAGCTCCGCCGCTGTGGTGGCTGCGTTGAGACACCCCCGCTGGTCCGGCCCATAGCCGGCCTCGAGTCACCCTGCCGGTTTCTAAAGAAGATCATGTGGTAGAGAAATCAAAATTACCGCTACACTCGCACTGGTTACGCTACTTGGTTTATTAAAACATCAGCCAGACGAGGTACAAGTTCCACCGTGAGTAAAAACTTTTGTCCAAGCAAAAGTCATCTCGTCCGTGAGAGAACAACAATATTCGTCGGTTATTTAAAGGCATCAGGTGACATCCATCTAAGGTTATTTATTAGCGCATATTGTTTTTGTCAAAGAACAATTACTTTGATCTGTATATTTTTATACAGGATAATTATTCACTACAAATGTGGTTTATACCACGGTATGGAGCACGGGCTGATAATGTTCTGCCCGACGATAATCCGTGACGTATTACCCGATGAATGGACGCGCACAAGCCGCCATCCAGTCTACATCGACTCGCCGGGACCGCGCCTGCGGTTGACTCGCCCGTCTGTGACTTATCACAAGATGCGATTGATACGCTCGTCCGCACCGATTTACAACGCCGCGCCAACTCGGCCGTCATTAATTTCAGCTTAACCATGGTGATCATCAACTCCACGATGAATAACCCCGGCATGATATATCGGTGAAATCCATCCAATATATTTTATATTGTATATTGCCTTCTTTAAAAGAGCAATTACGTTGGCCTGCAAAGTTGTCTAATGCAGGACCCTAAACCGCCATATTGGTGCAAATTTAAAGGCCGTCAGAAAATTTCCGGCTTAAAAAGAGGGATTCTGGTTTAAAATCCAGCTCAAGGGGAAGATATCTCCCACAAAGCTTTGAAGCTCTCAATATCCGGTTCAAAATCCCGGTTCAAGAAGGATTTATCTCTTGCAAAAAGTTAAAGGGTGCCAAAGAGGACCTGCTGCCATGAAGCGCGGTCCAAACATGGGTATCATACCTTATTGGCTTATCATATTATTGGTCACTTGGGGGCTTGGTCGAACCCGAACCATTGCCACGCCACTTGATCGACCTAGTGCCACAACATCACTTGGGGGCTTGGTCGTGTCCGAACCAATGCAACGCCTTTTGATAGGCGAAAGCCACCAGATCACTTGGGGACATGGTCAAGTCTGAACCAACACGCCTCTTGATCGCCTAAGGCCATAGAGTCACTTGGGGGCTTGGTCGAACCCGAACCATTGCCACGCCACTTGATCGGCATAATGCCACGATTTCAGTTGGGGACCTGGCTGACTTGAACCATAGCTACACCTTATTGGGAGCTTGGTCGTGTCCGACCATGGTAACACCATCTGATCGGCTCAGTAAAGCCTCTTTTTTGCAAACGGTCTTATCATTGCCTTTGCTTCCATATTTTTTCATAACTGTTATTTGATTTTTGTTGCGTTTTTAAACCGACATTGTTAATCCGTTTCAAACTGTCAATTACAAATTGGCGGAACACGGTCAAATCCTAATCCGGAGACTATCTGCCCGGTTTGATTTTACGTTACCATCTTATTATGGAGTAAACCGATGTTCATTAACCCGGCTTGACTTTCAATTACAAGTTGTCAGTACATGATCAAATCATAATCCGGAGACTATCCGCCCGGTCTGGTTTGACTACGAGTCGCCAGTATTATATATGGTTAAACCGGTGTTTATCACAACCCGATACGGTTTTATCATAAACCGACACAATATGAAAGGAGTTATCATTACTCAAGATTGGGGTTATCACCCTTACTACAAAAGTTGGTAAACCAATGATGTGATTCAATGTCACAGGTATGATATATTTCATTGATTATTCTTAAGTGCAACCTTGGTTATAAACCTGGGTTATATGTTGGGCATTATGATTCATTCCGTGATAAACCGCCAGGACACTTTAAACTTGTTGTATGCGAGACAGGTTGAATAAAGCATGATGATAAATTATCTGGTGTTTATTAAACCGCTTGGCTTTAATAATGATAAGTCGCCAAGATATGATGAGAAATTATCCGGTGTTTGTTAACCCGACCTGGCCTTGGACTATAAGTCGCCAGTACATATTTGGATTGCGCCATTGGAATCATGCGCTTATAAATCATTGGGTTATATTATTCAAATAGCCAAACTTGACTGAATTTTCATTATGATATTGAATGAATAAGGTTTTTTATACCAGATTATATTATCTTGAATAAGCCAACATGGCTAGATTTTTATTATGGTTATCAATAACCAATATTATGATTGAGGTTTTCAAAGTCGCTTTGGCGCAATGGCTATTATTTTATCAAAGGATATGATTTATTCTACAATGGAAGGAATAGTCCCGAGTCGGCTGCAGCTTACGACCCGGCACTTGGGGGCTACATTATTCAAATTGAGATTACATGCAAGTCTCATGTCGCTGCAAGCATGCACCATGATACTTGGGGGCTAATGCAAAGTCATTTTATTGGCCTTATTGAAGACCCGACTCATCATATCATAATGAGCCGGCCCTTGGGGGCTACACATCGCTGCTCAAATCTACATGATTATACCTACAAAGTCCCTGCTCATTATTGCATAATGACCCGGCCCTTGGGGGCTACACTGGTTGAAGTTTTTATGAGTATAAGACAATTACAAGTCCCGAGTTGTCGCAAGCATGACAACCCAGCATTGGGGTCTACATTATCTGGAATATTCAGTTTTTACTAAGTGACTGGGATGAACAACATGTATTTCTTCTTAAGTGGCAGTATTTATATTGAAGCAAAGTCTTAAGCCACCACTTTGTTCTGCTCAAAGACTCGGGGCTACAGGTATTATATTATTATCGAAGAAATATTGTCAAATTTTTCGATTGAGCAAACTTAATTCGATCCGGCGTCACCAATCATTATGACCACTGTGGCTGCAACCCGGCCATTAAAAATCATGAACCGGCGTTGGCAACAATCATGAACCGTGTCTGCAACAATCATGACTCGAAATTATCAAGTTTTTATAACCCGACAGTCTTTGGCAATGATAAAACCGGCAAGTTCTCGCATCTTCAAACCGTTGAATATCGATGAGTATTTCAAGACCAATATTTCTTAAACCGGCGCTTTGGAAGCCGACTCAAGTGGATTATTCTTCACAATATTTTTTCTATAAGAAGCCAACATCAGCAATTTGAGTATGAAGCTGGTTAGTGACCCGGATTTT
This sequence comes from Aegilops bicornis, assembly GCA_021605145.1. Taxonomy (NCBI): domain Eukaryota; kingdom Viridiplantae; phylum Streptophyta; class Magnoliopsida; order Poales; family Poaceae; genus Aegilops; species Aegilops bicornis. Next base: position 617,772,744 of record CM038674.1, on the reverse strand, counting down.
CTAGAAGGAGGAAATGACAAAGGACTTAAGGACGATCAGGTGCCGGTCTAAATGAATTCTTAACCCGGAGCACAACCTGCCAAATTTTATTCTGGTGTTTATTTTGCAGCATAAGTTTACCATGGATAAATCCAAGCTAAACTTGGGGGCTAATGTCGGGGATATACCCTTGGTGTAAACCGCCGAAGTTAACCCGGCGGACTTGGCGGTTTATTTGAGACCTCACGAGACTCGGCGGTTCACGACTCATTGGTAATCCGGCAGGCGGGTGCGAGGAGCGACAAGACCTGGTGGCCCAACGGGCGGTTCATGAAGGCCGGTTCATACTATGGTGGGCCGCTTTAAGAGGAAAGGCATAAAGAATATTTGTCTTACAAGGAGTTAAGACTTGGACTTGTATCCGGTTTGTATTAGAGATAGACTAGTCCTAATCCTAATAGGACTCCACATGTAACCCGCCCCTTCAGCATATATAAGGAGGGGCAGGGCTCCCCAAAGAGGGACAAGCTACAAGCAAGAAGAAACAATCTTAGGGCTAGACACAAAGAGGAGAGCCAGTTTATGGCGACTCCCTCGTGATGATAATGAGATCTAGCCTCAAACAGCATGTAGGGTTTTTATCGGATGATGTTTCCCGGGGCCCGAAGCTGTCTAAATCCCTGTCTTGTGTTGTGTCTCTCGATTCCGCTCAACCCCTCTCAAGCTACCACATAGATGTGTTGGCCTCGCGACTAAGTCCTGACACTAAGGACATCTGCCGTGACAATTCTACGACAGCTTCCAAGCGGGAAACCCACTTGACGAGCTGGTAGTAAAAATCGGCATCGCAAATACGTGCGTGCCCGACAGCCTCCAGGGCTATTTGCCGGGCGTAGGCATCCACGTAGTCGGCCCAGTTGCGGGCCCTCTGCTCGCGACTCAGAGCGTCGGTGCGCTACTGCTCCATGTCCCGCTGGCGGCGCAAATCGGTGATATGTTGCTCCTCCTCCAGGTAGTCGCGCTCCAACAACTCCTGCTCCTCCGCCATGCGGTAGCGCTCCAACAACTCCTCGATCAGCGCATTGCCATCTAAAGACAGATAGAATGCCTCCTCCCTCCATCTGCCTTCCGGTGAAAAACCGAACACTAGTTCCGGCGGTGACCGCCTCCGGCGTCACCTACCGCGGACGGGCTGGGGCATGGCGGACATGGCGAGCGACGTCGGGCCGGTGGGGGCTTATGAGGATATGGCGAGTTGGGTCACGGTGGCACTGGAGAAGGCCGGGGAACAGTACTTATAGGGGGAAGGTAGCATGACGGTCATCGGAATTCAATGCATAATGGCTTAGCACGCCAGCTTGCCATGGAAAACTAGGGAAACTGAAATTATGACTGTGCCATCCCGTCCCGTCTGGGTCGCACGCCGGCATGGCGGTCAAATGAGTACACTCGAATCATCTCCCTCCTTGTCAATAATGATTTCACGGATTTAAAAAGCCCTCAACAATTAAAGTGTATCTTTTTCGCATCAGTTAGCTGCCTTAATTACGGCCAGCTGCATGCAGCACTCGTAATCGCCGCAGCAAGACGCGAAGCAGCATGCAACGAGTCGCAGCCGAGGGAACGCATGTAGCCACTTAAATCGCTGGAATTAATTAGGATTAAACTTCTGCATGTCATTAATTATTGCCATGCCTTGGTCTTGCTGCTTTGCTCACGGGACTAATAAACCCGGACGGAGGGAGTACCTCGGTTGGTGAGAGGTTTGAATTAAGCCCTGCAAACCAGAAATGAAGTACTAGTACGTGCGTGATCCGCTATTTATTCGTGTAGGATCGAGTAGGTCGTTTCTTGAATTGAGCCCTGCAAACCAGAAAGGAGGTAGTACGTGCGTGATCCGCTATTTATCCGAGTAGGATCGATAGTGTAGCTTGTCAGTTTCTTCAGAGGTAGGCATTTTTATCCGTGTAGGATTGATAGTGTAGCTTGTCAGTTTCTTCAGAGGTAGGAATTTTTATTCAAAGAACTGCCACTTCGCATCTTGCGTCGCAAATAAAACTGCCAAGAGCGCATTTGTAGGCTAGCTAGTGATCGATCAGTAACTTGTAAACACTGAGCGAACAAAAATAAGTAACTGTTAATGCATCTCAATGATTCATAGATCATATACAAATATGTAGCTCCAAAAGCAAAGATCAGCCACTTCGGATCTTGCGTCGTACGTGCGTGATCCGCTATTTATCCGAGTAGGATCGATAGTGTAGCTTGTCAGTTTCTTCAGAGGTAGGCATTTTTATCCGTGTAGGATCGATAGTGTAGCTTGTCAGTTTCTTCAGAGGTAGGCATTTTTATTCAAAAAACTGCCACTTCGCATCTTCGCCGCAAATAAAACTGCCAAGAGCGCATTTGTAGGCTAGCTAGTGATCGATCAAGAATTTGTAAACACCGAGCGAATGTAAATAAGTAACTATTAATGCATCTCAATGATTCATAGATCATATACAAATATGTAGCTCCAAAAGCAAAGATCAGCCACTTCGGATCTTGCGTCGCAACTAAAACTAACTAGTACGATTCCCATACATATGATCAACATGTTAATGCATCTCAATGATTCACAGATCATATACAAATATGTAGCTCCAAAAGCAAAGATCTAGAAAAAACATCTGTTCTTCCTATTAACATGGATGCTTCTGTTGGCCAACATTCAGTACAGACTGAAAGACAATTTTTTTTGTGAAGACTACAATTCCTCTTGCAAACATAAGTGGTTTCACCAACAGCTGGAAACCATGAGAATGAACCACACATGATGGAGGAACATCCACTGCAATATGATTTGGTCTTCTCTCGATCACACCGCGAGACTATTTTTGGAATACAAACTTTAACTTAGGGAAAATGATGCCCATTGTACAATCAGACCAAAGCAATGAAGCACCTAGTGTTGGCCACTAAATAGTACAGTATTAATTTTCTGCAGTCCATGAAGTGACTATCCAATCTTTGTGTCTATTTTCAAATGGCACTGCATGCGGCGACTATACTATTCTCTTGTGCAGTTCAACCAAAATTGCGGACACTTTGTTTGTTTGCCAAATAGCAACGGGCAGACATCTCTGTCTGCACAAATATCAAGCAGCTAGTAAACATATACCACACCATGTTTGTAGTGATGGAAGAGGTGAAATCGATACAACCAAAATTGAGCATCAAATCATTGAATCATGTCCTGCACCTCCAATGTAGGTCCACCCTGCCAATAAATTCACATGCAAACCACTAGTATTACTATCTAATGACAGTACAAAAAGAGTAGCAGATAGTAGCAAACCATGTACCTTCGTAATGAACAGCTCATAGTGCCACCAACTGGATATAAAGGTTTGGAAAAAAACATGCTCCTAATGTTGAACCAGTTGGACTTTTTGTGCAGTTCCACTAAAATCGAGCACCCCTGTTTGCATAGATACTGAAAGTGTGATTACTATAAAAGTGGCACTAGTTGAAGCATAGACTCACAAATATAAGCATTCCAATTTCTTAATGGGAAAAGGTAGCAAGACTGTTTCTAACCACCTGTTTGAAGGAATAAATAAACCAACAGCGGCTAATGTCAGGAAGGCATACATAGTTTTTTTCTCAAAAACTGAGCCATTCCTGACCTTTCCTCTTCTTTTAAGCAAATTTTGTGTATTGCTACTAAAATAAAATGCCATCACCGCCTTGACAATTCGTGACACTGCATAAAAGGAAATGATTTAACATTACATAATGATGTCGGGTATGTAGTAGACAGGCATTAGAGACAAACATCTGAGACCTCCTCCGATAACATAATGAACATTAATTTTAACAAAGGTGTGACTAGCTTTACCGGGATAATTTGAGTGAACTCTACACCCTCTGTTCCTTAATACAAGACGTTTTCGCGGTTCAATTTAAAGTACCCAAACGTCTAGTATTAGAAAAACAGGTAGTAGTTTTCTTGAGCACATATCTGGGAAAGCTTGCCACACTTTATTTATGTCCATACGCTAATGCAAAATCATTTGAATACTACAAATATACACTAATCCAGTGGCTAGTGCAACAGTAGAGTAGTTAGTTTATTACAGGGTAAAGTTCAATGGTTTTACTGAATAGATTTCAATAAACTCTAGCACTGGAAGGTTTCTATAAGAATTAACAATACAAAATGTAAAGGTAACAAGTTTTAGCATTGGTATACTAGCTGTGCATGAGCATTAAACCAAATACAGAAGTCTGAAGGTAACTAGCATTATTACCTAATGACAGTATAAAAAATTGCAAACCATGTACCTCCAAGGTAAATATCATTTCGAACTCGGGGACCTTAAAATTGCTATCCCAATCTTGATAATCGATCAAACATAAAAACTTGATCGAATCTAATCAAGAGAACAGCCGGAGGAGGAGCTGCCCACTCTTGACATTTCCTCTTGTCTTCATAATTGTCTGCAGTTTAACCAAAATAAAATGACATCGCCGCCTTGGCATTTTGGTAACACTGCATAAAAAATTAACTTATCTCATGAAAGTGAGGTATGTAATCTATAAGCATTAACAAAGCAAAAATCTGAAGGTAGTAACAAGTTTCATCGTTGGTATACTACATTGTATACAAAGATTAGAATGCCTTAGCTGAAAAATCTTTAATACATCCACAATCAACAGCTAACCCTGAAATGATCCAGTGACATTAAATGGCACTACTTAAATTTATCGGTGGCATTAGACTGAGAGCGGCATTAGTTAAATTTGGCATCACTTTAGCAGTAGCATTGCTTGACTTGACTGCTGGCGTTATACTAACAGCAAAAAAGTGGCAATAAGAGCATGGGAGGCCCATTCGGATAGTGGGCGCACCAGTACGATGTACCTCCACGGACGCAGAGTGGTGAGGGAGGTATGGTTGCCCAGAGCAACAAATATCCAGGAAGCATATGTGGATTACGTCCCATTTTTGTTCTCTTTAGCCACCTTTTTCCTATGTGAGGACAACAAACCGATCGACCTGGTCATTCTCTATTGCGTTGTCATGCCTTTCTACCCTTCTTCAACCAAGAGACACGAGACTCGTTCCTTAGCTACCGATATTCCCTTTTCAACCTAGATGCGGGTTCGATGCCTACTCTCTTGGACAAGACAGTCTCCCTTCCTTTCCTTATTCAACCTGCATATGCATTAGTCTGCATGAATTAGGGTTTCCTTTAATAGTGCAAATTATGGTTTTTTTAAATGCTGCGTGGCAGCAGAAGCGAGGATAGCAAATTGGGAAGATGGTAGAGTGGAAAAAGATCCACATGCAACGACGTGCGGATGGGGCAATAGAATAAGGGTATGGTTCGAAAAGAGGTAGCATACCTGAGGGTCGGCGGGAAGTGGCTTCGCTTGTGGTCGTCGTCCTCCGCACACACTACGGCAGCAAGCTTGGGGACGGAGGCCATCCCGCGCGGGCGCTAGGTCTGAGAGTATGGCCTTGTCGTCAGTCCATGGCCTCGCTCGCCGACGACGAGTGCGTCAATGTTGCACGTCCTTTTCTTCCCCGTCGGATCTGTGACCACCGGTGAGGAGGGAGAGAGGGGCCATCTTTTTTAGATCTGGAGAGAGGGTGGTAGTGTGAGAAGCAAGTGGGCAGACCTTGGCAAGAAAGCATATATATCTTCTTTATACTACAGTACTGGAGGTGGAGTAGTGCTAGAGTAGTTTATATTTTCTCTACGTACAGTACCAGTTAGTCGTGCTTCAAAACTGAACGGCACGCCATTAAAAAAATAAAGGTCGATAACTAATGCGGCACCTCGGGCCAACGCGGCCAGATCGCATTTTGCATGATAAATTACACACCATGTTTCGTTGACATGTGGTCCCATTCCAACATATCAGTGAGACGACGGCGAGTAGTAGGAGTATTTCCGAACCGACGTGTAGGCCGGGGCGCCCCTTCATGAACCGTGGCAAACTGGCAACCGTCCACCGACTCTTCGCCTTTCCCTCTTGATTTGGAACTGCTGTCGCACGCTCTTCCTCTCCCTCCTCCATTTTCCTTCAGCCCTTCACCCTTTCTTACGCCATTGTTCGATCATCTTCTCCATAGGGGAACAGAACAGAAACTTGACCCGTTATTCTTGCCCGATCCGAAAGATGACGTGGTGGAGGAACTCATTGATCGGTGCGACGTCATCACCTCGGCTAGCATGGCAGGTTCGTTCAAGCCCATTCTCGACTCAACTAATAACATCATTACAAGGAACCCAAGAGTCAAGGAGCGGTTTGATCTCCCCTATCTTCTTTGCCGTGGCCCTGATGACTGGCGCCGTCACGACGGAGGCCTCTCCCTGTGCAAGTTGATGCCGCTTGATAATGATACGTATGATGTTAAGATGCCACCTCTTGAGGGCAAGGCTTGGGCAGGCGCAAATGGAGATTGGGTTGTTTACATTGGGTCCAATCATGAGTGGGAACTTGTGAATGTGTACACTCGTGACCGGGTTCCACTTCCAAAAATCTCAGCAGACTGCCCAGAGGTTGAGCACATCGATATTGTACGCACATTCAAATACAATCATGGTGACTGTCTTCTACGGAAGATAGCAATTTCTCGAGTTCCCAACCACTCTTGGAATTACAACAACTATGAAGTTGTTGCTATCTTTGACAAGCTTGTTGACGTCCTCAGTGGTTTGACTGGATGAATATTGCTCAAAAATCAGTTTCTGTACACGGATGAGTACTGTGATGCAATCCAATACGAGGGCCTTGTGTTTGCTGCCACCACTCGTGGCACTGTTTTTGCATGGCATCCTCGTTGTTTTTGTATGTTTGTCTTCCACCGTAAATATAATTGTTTCATCCACATGCATGCGGGTTAGCAAGTTTCCCTTTAGGCTGGTCATAGTGGGGAGTAACTTAGACTAGTAACATGCATATGTTACTAGTTTATGTTACTACCTCTATAGTGCATAGTATCTTAGCTTAGTATCATAGGTGGTCTCATTTATTGCCATGCATGACACATAGTAGCATCACATTTATTATGTTACGGTATCTACCTATGTTACTATAACCATCTCTCTCTTCCTTAATTGCCTGCCACATAAGCATGTTTGCAAGTCCCAAGTGCATGATACTACTTATGTTACCCCCACTATCGCCAGCCTTACTAATTAACCTTCTTCTTGTGTTTCCAAGGTCCTGTGAACATTCCACCACCTATACTTGAAGATTTTTATAACCAAGGGGTGAGATGATGATGGTGATGATCACGAGCATGAGGGCGAGCAGCGCCCATATACTATTTGGCGTCTGGCAACTAATTCTGATGGATCACCTCTTCTCGTGTCTATACAGCCCATCGATGATGTTATCGCTAAGGAAGCAGGTGTAGTCTCCCATGGTCGCACTATCCGGACCTATTCCAACACCCGTTGCATGGTATTCGGGATGGATACTGTGTGCTAAGCGCCAACTCCTTCTCCCCGCATGTAATTGATAGTCTTGGAGAAAACTTCGCTCTTCCTTGGACAAAACTATCCAATGATGGTGAAAGGCGATCCAACTGCTGTTGACACAACGTTACTACCATTTATGAGAAGCAACCGTGTCTATACCTCGGACATTTGGGTGGTTCCCTACCCCGGTAATCGATATAGTAGGCCGCTTTAGCTGGATGATCAGTCCCCACGCACACACAGGACCATGGTGATGGCATAGCAACGAGAGGGAGAGTGTATGTCCACGCACTCGTGAGACCGTGGCGAAGCGTTATAACAACGCTGTTGATGTAGTCGTCGTCTTCACGATCCGACCGATCCAAGTACCGAACGTCACGGCACCTCCGAGTTCTCGCACACGCTCAGCTCGATGACGATCCCGGACTCCGATCCAAAGCAAAGTGTCGGGGATGAGTTCCTTCAAAGACGACGGCGTGGTGGCGATGATGATGCTCCACCGACGCGGGGCTTCGCCTAAGCTCCCATGACGATATGACTTCTCCGCGCAGGGCTTCGCCTAAGCTCATGACGATATGACCGAAGTGGAATATGGTGGAGGGGGCACCGCACACGGCTAAGGAACGATCCGTAGATCAACTTGTGTGTTCATGGGGTGCCCCTGCCCCGTATATAAAGGAGTGGAGGAGGGAGGGCCGCCCTCTCTATGGCGCCCTAGGGGAGTCCTACTCCCACCGGGAGTAGGATTCCCCTTTCCTAGTCCAACTAGGAAACCTTCCATGTAGTAGGAGTAGGAGACAAGGAAGGGAAGAGAGAAGGAAGGAAGGAGGTGCGGCCCTCCCCTAGTCCAATTCGGACTAGGCCATGGGGAAGCGCGGCCTGCCCTAGGCAGTCCCTCTCTCTTTCCGCAGGGCCCAATAAGGCCCAATACTTCTCCCGGCGAATTCCCGTAACTCTCCGGTACTCCGAAAATATCCGAATCATTCGAACCTTTCCGAACTCCGAATATAGTCGTCCAATATATCGATCTTTACGTCTCGACCATTTCGAGACTCCTCGTCATGTCCCCGATCTCATCCGGGACTCGAACTCCTTCGGTACATCAAAACTCATAAACTCATAATATAAGCATCATCGAAACCTTGAGCGTGCGGACCCTACGGGTTCGAGAACTATGTAGACATGACCTAGAACTATTCTCGGTCAATAACCAATAGCGGGACCTGGATGCCCATATTGGCTCCTACATATTCTACGAAGATCTTTATTGGTCAAACCGCATAACAACATACGTTGTTCCCTTTGTCATCGGTATGTTACTTGCCCGAGATTCGATCGTCGGTATCCAATACCTAGTTCAATCTCGTCACCGGCAAGTCTCTTTACTCGTTCTGTAATGCTTCATCCCGTAACCAACTCATTGGTCACATTGCTTGCAAGGCTTATAATGATGTGCATGACCGAGAGGGCCCAGAGATACCTCTCCGACAATCGGAGTGACAAAACCTAATCTCGAAATACGCCAACCCAACATGTACCTTTGGAGACACCTGTAGTACTCCTTTATAATCACCCAGTTACGTTGTGACGTTTGGTAGCACACAAAGTGTTCCTCCGGTAAACGGGAGTTGCATAATCTCATAGTTACAGGAACATGTATAAGTCATGAAGAAAGCAATAGCAACATACTAAACGATCAAGTGCTAGGCTAACGGAATGGGTCATGTCAATCACATCATTCTCCTAATGATGTGATCCCGTTAATCAAATGACAACTCATGTCTATGGCTAGGAAACTTAACCATCTTTGATTCAACGAGCTAGTCAAGTAGAGGCATACTAGTGACACTATGTTTGTCTATGTATTCACACATGTATTATGTTTCCGGTTAATACAATTCTAGCATGAATAATAAACATTTATCATGAAATAAGGAAATAAATAATAACTTTATTATTGCCTCTAGGGCATATTTCCTTCAGTCTCCCACTTGCACTAGAGTCAATAATCTAGTTCACATCATCATGTGATTCAACACTAATATTCACATCTGTATGTGATTAACACCCATAGTTCACATCGTCATGTGACCAACCTCCAAAGGGTTTACTAGAGTCAATAATCTAGTTCACATCGCTATGTGATTAACACCCAAAGAGTACTAAGGGATGATCATGTTTTGCTCGTGAGAGAAGCTTAGTCAACGGTCCTGTCACATTCAGAGCCGTATGTATTTTGCAAATATTCTATGTCTACAATGCTCATGCGGAGCTACTCTAGCTAATTGCTCCCACTTTCAATATGTATCCAGATTGAGACTTAGAGTCATCTGGATCAGTGTAAAAAGCTTGCATCGATATAACTCTATACGACGGGCTCTTTTATCACCTCCATAATCGAGAAATATTTCCTTAGTCCTCACTAAGGATGTCTTTGACCAATGTCCAGTGATCTACTCCTAGATCACTATTGTACTCCCTTGCCAAATACGGAGCAAGGTATACAATAGGTCTGGTACATAGCATAGCATACTTTATAGAACCTATGACTGAGGCATAGGGAATGACTTTCATTCTCTTTTCTATTTTCTGCCGTGGTCGGGATTTGAGTCTTACTCAATTTCATACGTTTTGCAACATAGGCAAGAACTTTTCTTTGACTGTTCCATTTTGAACTACTTTCAAAATCTTGACAAGGTATTTATTGAAAAACTTATCAAGTGTCTTGATCTATCTCTATAGATCTTGATGCTCAATATGTAAGCAGCTTCACTGAGGTCCTTCTTTGAAAAACTCCTTTCAAATACTCCTTTATGCTTTGCAGAATAATTCTACATTATTTCCGATCAACAATATGTCATTCACATATACTTATCAGAAATGTTGTAGTGCTCCCACTCACTTTCTAGTAATTACAGGCTTCACCGCAAGTCTGTGTAAAACTATATGCTATGATCAACTTATCAAAGCATGTATTCCAACTCTGAGATGCTTGCACCAGTCCATAGATGGATCATTTGAAGCTTGCATATTTTGTTAGCTCCTTTAGGATTGATTTAAAACTTCTGGTTGCATCATATGCAACTCTTCTTTAATAAATTCATTAAAGAATGTAGTTTTGACATCCATTTGCCAGATTTCATAAAATGTGGCAATTGCTAACATGATTCGGACAGACTTAAGAATCGCTACAGTAGAGAAAATCTCATTGTAGTCAACACCTTGAACTTGTCAAAAAAACCTTTTTGTGACAAGTCGAGTTTTGTAGATAGTAACACTACTATCAGTGTCCGTCTTCCTCTTGAAGATCCATTTATTTAACATGGCTTGCTGATCATCGAGCAAGTCAATCAAAGTCCATACTTTGTTTTCATACATGGATCCTATCTCAGATTTCATGGCCTCAAGCCATTTCATGAATCTGGGCTCATCATCGCTTCCTCATAGTTCATAGGTTCATCATGGTCTAGTAACATGACTTCTAGAATAGGATTACCGTACCACTGCAGTGCGGATCTTACTCTGGAAGACCTACGAGGTTTGGTAGCAACTTGATCTGAAGTTTCATGATCATCATCATTAACTTCCTCACTAATTGGTGTAGGAATCACCGGACCGGATTCCTGTGATGAACTACTTTCCAATAAGGGAGAAGGTATAATTACCTCATCAAGTTCTACTTTCCTCCCACTCACTTCTTTCGAGAGAAACTTCTTCTCTAGAAAGGATCCATCTTAGCAACGAAAAACTTGCCTTCGGATCTGTGATAGAAGGTGTACCCAATAGTTACCTTTGGGTATTCTATGAAGACGCACTTCTCCGATTTGGGTTTGAGCTTATCAGGTGAAAACTTTTTCACATAAGCATCACAACTCCAAACTTTTAAGAAACGACAGCTTGGGTTTACTGTTAAACCATAGTTCATATGGTGTCGTCTCAACGGTTTTAGATGGTGCCCTATTAAACGTGAATGCAGCTGTCTCTAATGCATAACCCCAAAATGATAGTGGTAAACCGATAAGAGACATCATAGATCGCACCATATCAAATAAAGTGCGGTTACGACGTTCGGACACACCATAACATTGTGGTGTTCTGTGGCGTGAGCTGTGAAACTATTCCACATTATTTTAATTGAAGACCAAACTCAGAACTCAATTATTCGTCTTTGCGATTAGATCGCAGAAACTTTATTTTCTTGTTACGATGATTTTTTTTCACTTCAATCTGAAATTCTTTGAACATTTCAACTATTTCAGACTTATGTTTCATCAAGTAGATATACCCATATCTGCTCAAATCATCTTGTGAAAGTCAGAAAATAACGATACTTGCCACGAGCATCAACACTCATTGAATCGCATACATCGGTATGTATTATTTCCAATAAGTCAGTAGCTTGTTCCATTGTTCCGGAGAACGGAGTTTTAGTCATCTTGCCCAAAAGGCACGGTTCGCAAGCATCAAATGATTCATAATCAAGTGATTCCAAAAAGTCCATCAGCATGGAGTTTTCTTCATGCGCTTTACACCAATATGACCTAAACGGCAGTGCCACAAATAAGTTGCACTATCACTATTAACTTTGCATCTTTTGGTTTCAATATTATGAATATGTGTATCACTATGATCGAGATTCAATGAACCATTTTCATTGGGTGTGTAACCATATAAGGTTTTATTCATGTAAACAGAACAACAATTTATTCTCTTACTTAAATGAATAACCGTATTGCAATAAACATGATCAAATCATATTTATGCTCAACACCAAATAACACTTATTTAGGTTCCACACTAATCCCGAAAGTATAGGGAGTGTGCGATGATGATCATATCAATCTTGGAACTACTTCCAACACTCATCGTCACTTCCCTTCAACTAGTTTCTGCTCATTCTGTAACTCCCGTTTCAAGTTACTACTCTTAGCAACTATACCCGATCAAATACCGAGGGGTTGCTATGAACACTAGTAAAATACACATCAATAATCTGTATATCAAATATACCTTTGTTCACTTTGCCATCCTTCTTATCCACCAAATATTCAGGGGTAGTTCCGCTTCCAAAGGACCAGTTCCATTGCAGCAAAAAGTACTTAGTCTCGTGCTTAGGTCCGGACTTGGGCTTCTTCACTCGAGCAGCAACTTGCTTGCCGTTCCTTTTGAAGTTCCCCTTCTTCCCTTTGCCCTTTTCCTTGAGACTAGTGGTCTTGTCAATCATCAACACTTGATGCTCTTTCTTGATTTCTACCTTCGTTGATTTCAACATCACGAAGAGATCGGGAATCGTTTTCGTCATCCCCTGCATACTATAGTTCATCACGAAGTTCTAGTAACTTAGTGATGGTGACTAGAGAATTCTGTCAATCACTATCTTATCTGGAAGATTAACTCCCACTTGATTCAAGCGATTGAAGTATTCGGACAATCTGAGCACATGCTCACTAGTTGAGCGATTCTCCTCCATCTTTTAGCTATAGAACTTGTTGGAGACTTCATATCTCTCAACTCGGGTATTTGCTTGAAATATTAACTTCAATTCCTGGAACATCTCATATGGTCCATGACGTTCAAAACGCCTTTGAAGTCCCGATTCTAAGCCGTTAAGTATGGTGCACTAAACTATCAAGTAGTCATCATATTGAGCTAGCCAAACGTTCATAACGCCCGCATACGCTCCTGCAATAGGTCTCACCTAGCGGTGCATTAAGGACATAATTCTTCAGGCAGCATTGAGGATAAACCTCGGATCACGAATCCAATCCGCATCATTGCTACTAACATTTTCAACACAATTTTCTAGGAACATATGAAAATAAACATATGAAAGCAACAACGCGAGCTATTGATCTACAACATAATTTGCAAAATACTACCGGGACTAAGATCATGATAAATTTAAGTTCAATTAATCATATTACTTAAGAACTCCCACTTAGACAGACATCTCTCTAGTCATCTAAGTGATCACGTGATCCAAATCAACTAAACCATAACCGATCATCACGTGAGATGGAGTAGTTTTCAATGGTGAACATCACAATGTTGATCATATCTACTATATGATTCACGCCGACCTTTCGGTCTCCGTGTTCCGAGGCCATATCTGCATATGCTAGGCTCGTCAAGTTTAACCTGAGTATTCGCGTGTGCAAAACTGGCTTGCACCCGTTGTAGATGGACGAGAGCTTATCACACCCGATCATCACGTGGTGTCTCGGCACGACGAACTTTGGCAACGGTGCATATTCAGGGAGAACACTACTTGATAATTTTTAGTGAGAGATCATCTTAAAATGCTACCGTCAATCAAAGCAAAATAAGATGCTAAAGGATAAACATCACATGCAATCAATATAAGTGATATGATATGGCCATCATCATCTCGTGCTTGTGATCTCCATCTCCGAGCACCGTCGTGATCACCATCGCCACCGGCGCCGACACCTTGATCTCCATCGTAGCATCGTTGTCGCCTCGCCAACTGTTGCTTCTACGACTATCGCTACCGCTTAGTGATAAAGTAAAGCAATTACATGGCGTTTGCATTTCATACAATAAGCGACAACCATATGGCTCCTGCCGATTGCCGATAACTCGGTTACAAAACATGATCATCTCATACAATAAAATATAGCATCACGTCTTGACCATATCACATCACAACATGCCCTGCAAAAACAAGTTAGACGTCCTCTACTTTGTTGTTGCATGTTTTACGTGGCTGCTACGGGCTGAGCAAGAACCGATCTTACCTACGCATCAAAACCACAACGATACTTCGTCAAATAGACTCCGTTTTAACCTTCTCAAGGACCGGGCGTAGCCACACTCGGTTCAACTAAAGTGAGAGAGACAGACACCCGCCAGCCACCTTTAAGCACGAGTGCTCGTAACGGTGAAACCAGTCTCGCGTAAGCGTCTGGCGTAATGTCGGTCCGGGCCGCTTCATCTCACAATACCGCTGAACCAAAGTATGACATGCTGGTAGGCAGTATGACTTGTATCGCCCACAACTCACTTGTGTTCTACTCGTGCATATGACATCAACGCATAAAACCAGGCTCGGATGCCACCGTTGGGGAACGTAGTAATTTCAAAATTTTCCTACGCACACACGGGACCATGGTGATGGCATAGCAACGAGAGGGGAGAGTGTATGTCCACGCACTCGTAGACCGTAAGCGGAAGCGTTATAACAACGCGGTTGATGTAGTCGTACGTCTTCACGATCCGACCGATCCAAGTACCGAACGTACGGCACCTCCGAGTTCTGCACACGCTCAGCTCGATGACGATCCCCGGACTCCGATCCAGCAAAGTGTCGGGGATGAGTTCCACAAGACGACGTGGCAGTGACGATGATGATGCTCCACCGACGAAGGGCTTCGCCTAAGCTCCACGACGATATGACTTCTCCGGCGCAGGGCTTCGCCTAAGCTCCGCGACGATATGACCGAAGTGGAATATGGTGGAGGGGGGCACCGCACACGGCTAAGGAACGATCCGTAGATCAACTTGTGTGTTCATGGGGTGCCCCCTGCCCCCGTATATAAAGGAGTGGAGGAGGGGAGGGCCGGCCCTCTCTATGGCGCGCCCTAGGGGAGTCCTACTCCCACCGAGTAGGATTCCCTTCCTAGTCCAACTAGGAAACCTTCCATGTAGTAGGAGTAGGAGACAAGGAAGGGGAAGAGAGAAGGAAGGAAGGAGGGGTGCGGCCCCTCCCCTAGTCCACCCGGACTAGGCCATTGAAGCCTTGCGGCCTGCCCTAGGCAGTCCTCTCTCTTTCCCGCAGGGCCCAATAAGGCCCAATACTTCTCCCCGGCGAATTCCGTAACTCTCCGGTCCTCCGAAAAATATCCGAATCATTCGGAACCTTTCCGCACTCCGAATATAGTCGTCCACTATATCGATCCTTACGTCTCGACCATTTCGAGACTCCTCGTCCTGTCCCCGATCTCATCCGGGACTCCGAACTCCTTCGGTACATCAAAACTCATAAACTCATAATATAAGCATCGCCCGAAACCTTAAGCGTGCGGACCCTACGGGTTCGAGAACTATGTAGACATGACCTAGAACTATTCTCGGTCAATAACCAATAGCGGGACCTGGATGCCCATATTGGCTCCTACATATTCTACAAAGATCTTTATTGGTCAAACCGCATAACAACATACGTTGTTCCCTTTGTCATCGGTATGTTACTTGCCCGAGATTCGATCGTCGGTATCCAATACCTAGTTCAATCTCGTCACCGGCAAGTCTCTTTACTCGTTCTGTAATGCTTCATCCCGTAACCAACTCATTGGTCACATTGCTTGCAAGGCTTATAATGATGTGCATTACCGAGAGGGCCCAGAGATACCTCTCTCCGAGCAATCGGAGTGACAAAACCTAATCTCGAAATCGCCAACCCAACATGTACCTTTGGAGACACCTGTAGTACTCCTTTATAATCACCCGATTACGTTGTGACGTTTGGTAGCACCCAAAGTGTTCCTCCGGTAAACGGAGTTGCATAATCTCATAGTTACGTGAACATGTATAAGTCATGAAGAAAGCAATAGCAACATACTAAGCGATCAAGTGCTAGGCTAACGGAATGGGTCATGTCAATCACATCATTCTCCTAATGATGTGATCCCGTTAATCAAATGACAACTCATGTCTATGGCTAGGAAACTTAACCATCTTTGATTCAACGAGCTAGTCAAGTAGAGGCATACTAGTGACACTATGTTTGTCTATGTATTCACACATGTATTATGTTTACGGTTAATACAATTCTAGCATGAATAATAAACATTTGTCATGAAATAAGGAAGTAAATAATAACTTTATTACTGCCTCTAGGGCATATTTCCTTCAAGAAGTTTGATGTTTACTGGTTTATTGGTCCCCTTTGCATTTTGCGCCAAGTTTTGACCTTTGATGTAACTAATAAAATGTTAATGCATGTAAACAAAAATGTTGTGTAAGTCACATTACGAAAACCAAATAATCCCAAAACACTTAGGCACGGTGCATTAACTCCCTCCTTCTTTCTTATTTCGTGACATATCAACCAATGAGAGATGTGGGCCGTGCATGCTTTCAATGACTTGAGACTACCAAACATGACATGCAGTGTTTAGTTCATTGCATGTAATCCTATTAGTACTCTAGTTAGCAAAAAACATTAAGTTCTCTCACGATGGGAATAAAACACCATGTATTTATTTACAGAGGGAGTAGTACATTTTTTGTGACATGCATTACTAGATATTGCTAGTCAAATACTGAAATCCAGATGGACGTGGTAGTACTCCTAAATCCAGACGGTGGTGCTACTAGTACTAGTAGTAGTACTACTAATGTAGTAGTAGTAGGAGTACTAGCACTGTACTACCCGTTGGTCAAATTATTACGTCTTTGCTCCTCACGGTGAAGTGACAAGACCTCACTACGGAGATGACACTGAGTATAGGCGCCGTGTTCGCATACCATAGTCAGCCTCACCGTCTGCAGTCACTATCATCATGGCTGTAGAGCTAGCCTGCTTACAACTATCCCTGTTAGAGCATAATTTCCCGTATAGAGATGCCCGTGCATTGCACGGAACACCAAGATTGGGGGTGGACGGCTCCGGTAGCGGCCATTGCGCCAGATTTTTCCACCGCCTTCTAGATGTGATGGGGAGGAGATAAGGCCGATTGTGAGAGACAAGGAGTTGTTTGTAAATAGGGAACAAGTGCGAGCATCTTTTTGAAAAAATGGAGAAGCTTGGTTTGTATGCGTCAGATCTAGATCCGACGGCTATTGGTGAAAGATGGGAGGCACAACATCATCACCAACTCAGGACCTGTTTGATTTGCAGGATTTTGAAAATGCAGGAATAGGACACGGCAATATTACAAGTTTCAAACTGATATTACAAATGTTAGGAGTAATGCTGCACCTAGGAAGAGGGAATTACTAGGAAGTTTACGTAAGAACTTTCGTTACTTTAGGTGGATGCAGGTTATCGTACAAACTAAAATCCACCGCCCTGACAAGTCACTAATGGGCAAATAAGTTTTCGAGTCTCGCCACTTGATGTTTCAAAACAAATTCAGCTTCTGCGGAGACTTTGTCATTTAGGCTTAGACGCTATACCGATCAAGACGCCATTCATTGTTGCGCCAGAGAACGCCAAACCTCATTACCTTGAGCACACTTGCCTCCAAAACAAAGAACCTGGCCAATTTAATCTCAGATGTGCTGCCTCGATAGTTGAACAAATCAATTTCTGTAAGATGGAGATGTAGCGACCAGACCCGAATGGATCTAGTGCTCGTGCTCGGTGTCATCCTCGGATCGCAATGCCGACACCACACAAGATTTGAAGGATTTATAGCGAGTAGCAATCACACACTTATTACATCGTTGTCCACAAGGGAACTTAATACAATAATATGGCTTAAGGCCATCTAATAATAACAACGGAAGGCTTGGAAAACGAGTGAGTCCATCAACTCCAACGGCATCACCGAGTATAGAACCACGACCTAACACCTTACTGTAAATGCGAAAAGTCTGCAACATGAAAAGTTGCAGCCCAAAACGGGTCAAGACATGGAATATCTTTGGCAATGTAACACATAGAGAACAATGAAGCAACAGGCCTATACTACATGCATATATGGCTGGTGGTAAGGCTCTCTGATTACATTTTTGCATAAAGCTGATTTTTCCCTACATCAAAGGAATAATTTTATTTAACTATCATGGTGGTTGTTAAACATTGAGAATGGTTGACAAAGATCCTCAATCCCAATTAAAAGTACTCATTAAAACCCAATAACTTTATTATTAGAAGTAACATGTTGAGATTCACATGATATTCAAGTACTAGATACTCAAGATTTGTCCATAACCGGGGACACGGCTAATCATGATTATTTTATACACTCTGCAGAGGTTTGCACTTTTCCCCACAAGACTCGATCGCCTCCGCTTGGTTCTCGTGACCGCATGGTGTTTGAGAGACGGATGACCGAGACATAGTCTTTCGTAAGCGCTAGCACCTTACATGTGGGTAGACCGTACCAACCTACATCCCCTACATCAGCTAGCCTACCCGTAAGAGTTCGCACAACTTAGTCAACTACGCCAGAGCCCATAATTGGCTTGTGGCTGCACACGGAAGTTTCCAGTTTGAATAATCTTATGATCCCTTAGAGCACAGGTGCCGGTCCGAAGAAATACAGGCAAGTCCTGATAGAAACCAGGTGCCTCAATCCACCCAGATGTGTGTTTAGGTTGCCACCTTAGATAAACCATTAATTAACAATCTCACATCTGTCATGGATATTCACTCACCCAATCCACGTCTACTAGCATAGCATGGCATAATCAAGCAAACGTAGAAGTAACTCCCAAGGTTTCATAAGTAAAAGCAGGTAATAGGTACTACCTCAATCTACTTCCCATCCCACAATTTAATTAGATCCTAAACATGCAAGTGTTTGAGGGTTTGATCTAATGCATAAAACTGGGTAGTAGAAAAGTATGATCAAAGTGTTACTTGCCTTGCTGATGATCCGCGAGTCCTAGAGATTCGAAATAACAAGCGGCGCACTCCGGGTGATCTAACGCAGACAAACAACAAGCATACAATAAGTACTCATCTAATGCACAGGAAATCTCGAATAAAAGATCTAACCAGATAGTTCAACTTAAGAACCCTGGTTGCAAAAGAATCGAATCGAATAAAGCATCGAAAGTCGGAACTCGAGAGAGAACGACTCGGTTTAGCAAATCTGAAATTAGGTCAAAATTCCACAGTAGCAAAACTCTATGTAAGTAGGGTAGTCGGAACGGCGGTTTCATATTTAAACTCTAGGCGCTTGAATCACCTGATTCAGATAAACGAGCAAGAAATAAAACAGATTTGAAAATCGGATCAGGAATCGAATCTGAAAAATAACGGATTAAATCCGATTTAAAGAAAACGACGAACGAACTAAATAACGGACGTTCGTTAACAGAACTAATCCAACGAACGCGTTCATTGAAACGAACGGGTCGGTGAACGTTCACTAAATAAGAAAACCGAAAAAAAATAAAAACCCATCTAGGTTTTTTTTTTTAAAACCGAACATCTTTTTTTTATTATAAAAACCGGGTCGGTTTATTAGGGGAAAACCGGATCGGGCGGCGGCGGCGACGGCTACCTCCGTGGCTCTCCCTGAGGCTCCGTGAGGTCGGGGGCCAGCGGGGTCGGCGGGTCGCGAGGTCGTGAGGGGCTCGGGGGGGCGAGGGCGGCGGGTGCTCGGCGACGGCGGGCGAGGCTCGGCTGGTCGAGGGCGGCGACGGCGGGCGAGTTGAGGGGAGAGGGCGCCGGGTATTTAAGGAGGGGGGGGTTGCCTTGGGGAGCACAGCGGCGGGTTCGTGCGAGCCGGACTCGGCGGGCGGCGGCGGGACTCCTCCAGCAGGCGTCTTGTGAGGGGAAGGGAGATGGGCCGGGCGCCTGGGTCAGCTGGCCGGCCTGGGCCTTGAAGCGTTTTGTTTTTTAATAAAATTAAATCAAAAGAATTAAAAAAATACCAAATGAACTCCAAATTAAATAAAACAAATTGTCCCCGACTCCTAAAAATGAGTCGAACAAAATGAACTTTAAAAACGGCAAACATGCATAAATTTTTAAAATGCTCATTTTTGCCTAAGCAAAATAAATCTTCCAAAACCAAATTTGATTTATTTATAATATCTTCATTTTTCCTAAATGTTGGGAAAGTCATATTATTCCCTCTCTTGAGATTTTTATAGGAAAAACTTTATGAAGATAATTAAATAAATCCAATGATCCTATTTTCAAAATTTGAGAAATCCCAAATATGAAAATAATGAAACTTCCAACTCTCTCCGAGGGTCCTTGAGTTGCATGAAATTTTCTAGGATCGGAAAATGCGAGAAAAATATGATATGCATGATGACCTAATGTATAACATTCCAAATTGAAAATTTGGGATGTTACAAACCTACCCCCTTAAGATGAATCTCGCCCTCGAGATTCGGGTTGGCTAGAAAATAGGTGAGGGTGGTCCTTGAGCAAAACTTCTTCTCTTTCCTGTGTGGCTTCATCCTCGGTGTGGTGGCTCCAATCTGAACTTTGCAAAACTTGATAACCTTGCTGCGGGTAACTCTGCTGGCATAATCGAGAATCTTAACCGGTTTTTCCTCATGTGTCAAATCATCCTTCAACTGAATTGCTTCCAATGGTACAGTATCTCTTAACGGTACCTCTGCTATCTCGGGTGACATTTCTTCAATCGAGAAACATGGAATACATCATGAACTCCCGACAGTCCTTCCGGTAATTCCAACTTATAAGCAACTTCTCCCATGCGTTGCAAAATCTTATATGGTCCAACGAAGCGGGTGCTAACTTTCCTTTAACTCCAAAATGCTTAACTCCTCAAGCGGGGATACTCTTAGATATACTGTCTCCAACTTCATACTCAATCGCTTTGCGCTTTGAATCGGCATAGCTCTTTTGTCCGGATCGGGCTACCTTGAGCCTGTCTCGAATCAACTTAACTTTCTGCTCGACTCCTTAATCAAATCTGGTCCAAACAACCGGCGATCTCCAGTTTAGTCCCATAACAACGGTGTCCTGCACCTTCTTCCATACAAAGCCTCGAAAGGTGCCATCTTCAAGCTGGTTTGGTAATCGTTGTTGTAGGAAAATTCTGCATACGACAAATTTTCATCCCAGCTAGATCCATAATCTAGGGCACAAGCTCTCAAAGATGTCCTCCAAAATCTGATTGACTCTCTCGGTCATCCATCGGTGCATGGGTGGAAAGCTGTCTTGAATTCCAATCGGGTTCCCAATGTTTCGTGCAATTGGTTCCAAAATTTCGAGGTAAACTGGGTTCCTCTATCTGATACGATGCTCCTCGGAACTCCGTGTAAGCACACAATTCTGGTCATGTATATCTTTGCCAACTTAGCACTACTATAGGTAGTCTTGACCGAATAAAATGAGCTACCTTAGTCAAACGGTCGACTATAACCCAAATCGAGGTCATATCCTGAACGAGTCTTTGGCAATCCTGTGATAAAATCCATGCCTAGTTTATCCCACTTCCATTCGGGTATCGGCAATGGTTGTAACAATCCTGCCGGCTTCGATGTTACGCCTTTACTTTCTGACATACGTCGCAAACTGCTACATACTCCGCAATATCTTTCTTCATTCCGGTCCACCAAAAAGTGTTCTTCAAATCCAAATACATCTTGGTATTTCCTGGGTGAATCGAATAGGGTGAATCATGGGCTTCTTGTAAAATCAACTTCCTGATCTACGGGTCATTGGGCACATAAACACGGTCTTCAAACCATAGGGTATCGTGCTCATCCTCACGAAATCCTTTAGCTTTTCCTTTGCTCATTTTCTCCTTTATAGAGGCAACTTCCTTATCTGCCTTTTGGGCTTCTCTGATTTTGTCCATCAGTGTCGACTGAATTTCCAATGCTGCTACATAGCCTCTCGGAACTATTTCCAAACATAGCTCTCGAAGGTCCTCGGCCAACTCATTGGGTATTCCTCCCATCATTAGGGTATTGACGTGGCTCTTACGGCTCAATGCGTCTGCTACGACATTAGCCTTCCCGGGGTGATAATGCAATCTCATGTCATAATCCTTGATAAGCTCTAACCATCTCCTTTGTCAGAGATTCAATTCCTTCTGTGTGAAGATGTACTTCAAACTCTTGTGATCCGTATATACTTCACAATGATTTCCAATGAGAAAATGTCTCCATGTCTTCAAGGCATGCACAACGGTTGCTAACTCCAAATCATGAGTGGCATAATTCAACTCATGGGGCTTAAGTTGTCGTGAAGCATATGAAACAACTCTTCCTTCCTGCATAAGCACTGCTCCAAGTCCTCGGCGTGAAGCGTGTAATATACCTCATAATCCTTAGTCCGATCCGCAATATCAAAACTGGTGAGGTAACCAATCTTTTCTTCAACTCCTGAAAACTTGCCTCACAGTCCTCAGTCCATATGAATTTGTTCTCCTTCTTCAACAATTCTGTCATAGGCTTGACAATCCTTGAGAAATTCTCAATGAACCTTCGGTAGTATCCCGCGAGTCCAAGGAAACTCCGAATCTCTCCAACTGTCGTTGGTGCTTCCCATTTGGTTACGGTCTCAACCTTTGTGGGGTCAACTGCTATCCCTTCTCCGGATATAACATGTCCGAGAAATCCAACTTCCTTTAACCAAAACTCACATTTGCTGAACTTGGCATACAACTGGTGTTCCCTCGGTTTCTCCAAAACCAATCGCAAATGTTCCTTGTGTTCCTCTTCATTCTTGAGAAAATCAAAATGTCATCAATGAACACCACGACGAACTTATCCAAAAACTCCATAAACACTTTGTTCATCAGGTTCATGAAATAGGCTGGTGCGTTAGTCAGTCAAAATGACATAACGGTATACTCGTATAGTCCATATCTCGTGGTAAATGCTGTCTTGGGTATGTCCTGCTCCCGAATCTTCAATCGATGGTACCACGATCGCAAGTCGATCTTGGAAAACACCTTGGCTCCTTGCAAGCGATCAAACAGATCATTTATCATAGGTAGTGGGTACTTGTTCTTGATTGTTACTTCATTCAATCCACGATAATCAACAACCATTCTTAACGATCCATCCTTCTTCTCCACTAGCAAAACGGGTGATCCCCAAGGTGAAGAACTTGGGCGTATAAAACCTTTATCCAAAAGCTCCTTAATCTGCTTCTTGATTTCCGCCAAATCCTGTGCTGGCATCCTATATGGTCGCTTCGATATCGGGCCTGTTCCTGGCAACAGCTCGATCAAAAACTCAATGTCTCTATCCGATGGCATTCCTGGCAACTCTTAGGAAATACATCGGAAAATCCTTCACCTGCTGGTACTTCTTCCTGTACCACTCGATAAGCAATTAACTTGTGCTCTCCTCAGCTCGTGCCGTGATACATACTTAATCCTTCTTCCTTCTGGTGTGGCGAGCAAAATTGACCTTGTGGTGCAATCTATGTTTCCTCCATACCTTGATAACCAATCCATACCTAATATCACATCCAATCCTTGGGATTCCAGAACTATTAGGTTTGAGGGGAAAACATAGTGTCCAATCCTTAATGGCGATCGATCACACCATTTACTAGCCATGCACTCTGCTCGGGTGAGGTTACTAGCATGGGTGACCTAAGGGCTTGGGTTGGTAAATTGTACTTATCCACAAATCCCTTGATATGTATGAATGCGATGCACCCGATGTCGAAAAGAACAAGCTGCGATAAATGACTTAACCAAAAACTTACCGATTCTTTGCATCGGGCTGATCTTCAACCTCCTCCACTTCAATGTGGTTCACCCGTCCTCTATTGAAAGGGTTGGGCTTCTTTCGAGCTTCCATTGCCATTTCCATTCGCCTTCGGGCGGTCATTGGCATAATGCCCGATCTTGCGGCACTTAAAGCAAGTAATATGACTCGAGTCTACTTTGGATGGTGTTGACGGGTTGGTGCGAGTCTGTCTGCTGCTTCCTCCATTCCCGTTCCCATTCTTGGTGCTGTTATGGTTATGCGAATTACCTCCTCCATGGGTATGCTGGCCCGAAATCCTGATTTAGGGGTATAACGAGGTTTCTGCTGAGCTCGAGTTATACTTCCCTTGTCCATACTTCCGCTTACGGTTCTCAATTTCTTCTTTGCTTTCCTTCAATCATGAGGGCTCGGTCTACTAACTCCTGGTAGTTATTGAAGCGGCTACCATCAACGGCATCTTTGAACTCATCATTCAGTCCTTCTAAAACTTCTCTGCTTAGTCAGCGCCGATAACAACGTCATCCGAGGCATAACGTGCTAGTTTACTAAAGTCATCCACGTCTTGCCAACAGTCCTTCCTCCTTGGCGTAAGTTGCGAAACTCACGCTTCTTCATGGCCAAAGCTCCTGCTGAAACATGGGCAGTGCGAAAAGCATGCTGAAATTGATCCAATGTGACAGGTGTCTCTGAGGGTAAGTGGCTGTGAAATTCTCCCACCATGCTGCTGCGGGTCCTTCAAGCTGATGTCTTTGCAAACTTCACTCTTTCTCCATCCGTGCATCCTGCGTGGTCAGCTCCTTCCTATCTTGCGGAGCGGTCATACTGCTACAATTGGCTCGGTGCTCTTGGAATACACCGCGGATTTAGTCTAAGGAAGCAGTCGAGATGATCCATGGTGGTGGTGGCGGTGGGTTGTTGTTGTTGTTGTTGTTGTTGTTGCCACAGTTACGCACTAATGTTTGAATCGAGTATTCTACCTTCTTTGGATCGGTTGGGTGATCTTTGGCGGAAAAGCGAATCCGAGTCGCGTCTCGGAGGCATCGATGGGTTTAGAAAAGATGAGAATTTAGAATAGAATGGGGTCTAAGGGGAATCACTACCCAATGCACATGAGCAAATACACACAAAATCACTTCATTCAATCAAACAAAGGCTTACAACGATCTAACTATCGCAAAAGTGCGTGTACTATAATGTTTACATGGAGGGAATACTACTAATATGTGGGGACTTCTACTAATTTGAACCGTGGAAGACTCCATAATGTCCGCTCGACCGTCTTCAAAGTCGGGTTCACTTGGATCCGAATCGGTGTCGTCGATGTTGATGTAGTCGCTTGAGCAATTGACATACTGGTCTTCATTCCTGAGAGCCAACTTCTTCTTGAGTTCTTCAATCTCGTACTTAAGATCGTTATTGTGTCTTGCTAGAGCTACGATCTCGTCCATATAGTCCTTGCGAGATGTCTTTAGTTCTTCTTCAAGCTCGATGATCCTTCTCTTTGCATTCTGCAACTCCAACATATCATTGCACATCTGGTTCTCCTGGCGTCGAATGTGCTGGTTTAACTCCTGGATAAATGCTGCAATGGATCTATCCTTCTTGGTGCTGATGACGTCCCATTTGTCATCTCGGCGTCCCATAAATCTGTAAATTGTGTCCTTGAGGTCTTCTTGATAAACTTCTCCAATGCGTCCCATGGTGATGTGAGCTACCATGCTCTTTCCCGGACTCAAGTTGGTGCACCGAAAACACTATCTATAGGCTTGGTGATTGGGGCGAATGTCCTTCTGGAACGTGAGCGTGAATCTTCCAGCTCCTCTTGAGGCAGAGTGGCGTTGAAAGTCCGGTGAAGCTTGGTAATCCAATGTTCGTGTACTTGGTAACTTCCTTCAAGTGAAATCCAAAAGGTGTGCCTTCATCCGGTTGGGTGTACTTGATCTTCGTGTCCGTCATCCTAAAGAGAGTAGAAAAGATGAGGAGTTAGAAATGAGAAGAGAGTAGTGATCTATGGCTTTAACTTAGTGGTCGTGTCCTACAGTCAGCGTGTGCTCTGATACCATTCTCTGTAGCGACCAGACCCGAATGGATCTAGTGCTCTGTGCTCAGTGTCATCCCTGGATCGCATGTCTTGACACCACCACGATTACTTGAAGGATTTATAGCGAGTAGCAATCACACACTTATTACATCGTTGTCCACAAGGGAACTTAATACAATAATATGGCTTAAGGCCATCTAATAATAACAACGGAAGGCTTGGAAAAGCAGGTGAGTCCATCAACTCCAACGGCATCATGAGTATAGAACCACGACCTAACACCTTACTGTAAATGCGAAAAGTGCGCAACATGAAAAGTTGCAGCCCAAAACGGGTCAAGACATGGAATATGCTTTGGCAATGTAACACATAGAGAACAATGAAGCAACAGGCCTATACTACATGCATATATGGCTGGTGGTAAGGCTCTCTGATTTACATTTTGCATAAAGCTGATTTTTCCCTACATCAAAGGAATAATTTTATTTAACTATCATGGTGGTTGTTAAACATTGAGAATGGTTGACATCCTCAATCCCAATTAAAAGTACTCATTAAAACCCAATAACTTTATTATTAGAAGTAACATGTTGAGATTCACATGATATTCAAGTACTAGATACTCAAGATTTGTCCATAACCGGGACACGGCTAATCATGATTATTTTATACACTCTGCAGAGGTTTAGCACTTTTCCCCACAAGACTCGATCGCCTCCGCTTGGTTCTCGCCCGCATGGTGTTTGAGAGACGGATGACCGAGACATAGTCTTTCAGAAGCGCTAGCTCCTTACATGTGGGTAGACCGTACCAACCTACATCCCCTACATCAGCTAGCCTACCCGTAAGAGTTCGCACAACTTAGTCAACTAAGCCAGAGCCCATAATAGGCTTGTGGCTGCACACGGAAGTTTCCAGTTTGAATAATCTTATGATCCCTTAGAGCACAGGTGCGGTCAGAAGAAATACAGGCAAGTCTGATAGAAACCAGGTGCCTCAATCCACCCGGATGTGTGTTTAGGTTGCCACCTTAGATAAACCATTAATTAACAATCTCACATCTGTCATGGATATTCACTCACCCAATCCACGTCTACTAGCATAGCATGGCATAATCAAGCAAACGTAGAAGTAACTCCCAAGGGTTCATAAGTAAAACAGGTAATAGGTACTACCTCAATCTACTTCCCATCCCACAATTTAATTAGATCCTAACCATGCAAGTGTTTGAGGAATAGATCTAATGCATAAAAGCTGGGTAGTAGAAAAGTATGATCAAAGTGTTACTTGCCTTCTTGATGATCCATGAGTCCTAGAGATTGAAATAACAAGCGGCGCACTCACCGGTGATCTAACGCAGACAAACAATAAGCATACAATAAGTACTCATCTAATGCACAGGAAATCTCGAATAAAAGATCTAACCAGATAGTTCAACTTAAGAACCCTGTTTGCAAAAGAATCGAATCGAATAAAGCATCGAAAGTCGGAACTCGAGAGAGAACGACTCGGTTTAGCAAATCTGAAATTAGGTCAAAATTCCACAGTAGCAAAACTCTATGTAAGTAGGGTAGTCGGAACGGCGGTTTCGTTACGAAACTCTAGGCGCTTGAATCACCTGATTCCGATAAACGAGCAAGAAATAAAACAGATTTGAAAATCGGATCAGGAATCGAATCTGAAAAATAACGGATTAAATCCGATTTAAAGAAAACGACGAACGAACTAAATAACGGACGTTCGTTAACAGAACTAATCCAACGAACGCGTTCATTGAAACGAACGGGTCGGTGAACGTTCACTAAATAAGAAAACCGAAAAAAAATAAAAACCCATCTAGGTTTTTTTTTTAAAACCGAACATCTTTTTTTTTATAAAAACCGGGTCGGTTTATTAGGGGAAAACCGGATCGGGCGGCGGCGGCGACGGCTACCTCCGGTGGCTCTCCGGCGGGGCTCCGGCGGGGTCGGGAGGGGCGGCGGGGTCGGCGGGTCGCGCGGGTCGGCGAGGGGCTCCGGGGGCGACGAGGGCGGGGTGCTCGGCGGGCCTTGGCGAGGCGGCGGGCTCGGTCGAGGGCGCGGCGACGGCGAGTTGAGGGAGAGGGGGGCGCCGGGTATTTAAGGAGGGGGCTCGGTTGCCTTTGGGGAGGGCACCAGGCGGGCTCCCAGAGCCGAGCCAACTTCGGCGGGCGGCGGGACTCCTCCAGCAAGCGTCTTGTGAGGGGAAGGGAGATGGGCCGGGGCCTGGGCAGCCTGGCTGGTTGGGCCGGGCCTTGGCCTGGGGGCGTTTTGTTTTTTTAATAAAATTAAATAAAAAGAATTAAAAAAATACCAAATGAAATCACAATTAAATAAAACAAATTTTCCCGACTCCTAAAATGAGTCGAACAAAATGAACTTTAAAAACGGCAAACATGCATAAATTTTTAAAATGCTCATTTTTGCCTAAGCAAAATAAATCTTCCAAAACCAAATTTGATTTATTTATAATATCTTCATTTTTCCTAAATGTTGGGAAAGTCATATTATTCCCTCTCTTGAGATTTTTATAGGAAAAACTTTATGAAGATAATTAAATAAATCCAATGATCCTATTTTCAAAATTTGAGAAATCCCAAATATGAAAATAATGAAACTTCCAACTCTCTCCGAGGGTCCTTGAGTTGCATGAAATTTTCTAGGATCGGAAAATGCGAGAAAAATATGATATGCATGATGACCTAATGTATAACATTCCAAATTGAAAATTTGGGATGTTACAGGAGATCAAGGCATTCGATGAGATTGTTATAGTGCAGCACATTTTTCACTTTCGAGTCTTTTTTTATCTGCAAAAGAAGAGAACATATTAGAGCAGCTGGCTGCATAAGATTGCCGTGTCATCAAGAGGTACCAATATCATTCGCTCATATGATAGGGTTGGCTGGCTAGTGATATTTTTTCACTCTCTCTCTCTCTCTCTCTCTCTCTCTCTTTCTGTTTCCTCTCATTTAACTAGGAGCACGTGAAGAGCTTGGGCATTTGTTGCCTTCCACTATGTGGTCGATGCCATATTTCGCAAAAGTATGCCACATAATACGCATCGATGTCAAATCAAAAGATTTTGGCACCGCTCTCGCGATGTGAGAGAGTTGGCACCACTGTGCACACAGACCCACATGTATAAACAAATCAATCAAACCAACTACACCAGCCTCTCGCTCTCCCAAACAAGTGTTTTTTATTGCCTCGGTCCTCTCTCTCTCCCGCGCAATGTTTTTTCATTGCGTGAGTTAATTTGGCACCGGAGCAAACTAGGTAATCCAGATTGGGGCACCAGGTGAGCTATGGAGGGGCATCGATGCCAAATGCATCACAAGTGAATTTGGCACATGTTTTGGCCTACATAGCCCACTTTTGTACTCCCTCCATCCCAAAATTCTTGTCTTAAATTTGTCTAAATACGGATGTATCTAGTTAAATTTTAGTGTTAGATACATCCGTATCTAAACAAATGTAAGACAAGAATTTTGGGACGGAGGGAATACTACCTCGTATTTAGTATAAAATTTTGACCATAGATTTACCTAAGAAAATGCCAATACATGTCACTAAAAATTACACCATTTGAAATTATGTTCAAATATGAATCCAACGATATAGTTCTTAGTGACATGCATTAACATTTTGTCAGTTAAATCTATGGTCAAATTTGATACTACAAAATTGGAAGAGTAAACCAGACGGAGGTAGTACTTGCTCTTAGGGTAACCATAGAGTTCTTTGGAGTAGTCTAAGTTACTTTCCACTATGACTAGCCTAGGCTACTATAGTAGTACAACATAAAAATGATGCACGGTGATCACGTGAGAAAAATACTAAAACATTTCTTTCGTGCAAAGGTCGTAGATGCAGTTTTGAACACTACACTTGTCATCGTAATTCGGGAAATTACGAAAAAATTGAGCTACGTTGTGATTACCGTTTACTTATAGCAAAGAAGTTTCACCTCGATGAGTAGCTTCTCCGTGCATGGAAAGCATGTAAGGAATCCAACAACTTGATCCAGATTGGGGCCGATAGATTTTAGTGCTAAGATCTTCACCGTATGTCATGGACTGGGTCAAGCTTGTGGGAATCATTTTCTGGAAGACGATCGTAAATACATCAAGAAGAAATTTAAAAATGTGAATTTCAAGAAGACGGAGAAGAATATGAGTGTTGTACCTGAACGATTACAGATCCAATAAAGAGTTCAGAGAATTTGGCAGACGAGTACACCAACGCTGTCAATTTCGGTGCGTCAATGACCCTGATTTTTGTTGGACCTTCTAGATCCGATACAAGCAATCTCTCAAGGAAAGGCGCATTCTCAATGACCATAACGTGGAACAGCTGGAATGATCTCTTCCCAATTGATGTCTTGTTGTGGGGCCAGGAAGACACATAAATCCATCGGAGATTCGTCGAGGCGATGTGGAGGCTAATGAACCCATGGATCTGCTCAAGACGAAGGTACTCGAGCGCATTACAGCTGCGGAGCAGGTGCTCCATAGCCTTCTTCAAGATGACAACATAGAAGAGGTCGAGCTGCTTGAGTTGAGGGAGAAGAAGGGCGGGCGCGTCATTAATCAGGGGCAGATAGCAGGAGCTGAAGCTGGCGCGGCGCAGCGTTGGCGTGAGGCGGAGCGCTGACGATGGCAGAGAGCGACATCGTCTAGCTTCAAAGCTGAGCTCCTCGAGCTGATCTAGGATGGGGGATAAGAACCACTCGTCGAACTTGGGTTGGACCTTGCAGTTGGTACTGAACATGCGGATGTCAAGGCGTCTGGCTGGCCCAGGTGCGATGAAAGGATCTTGGAGACTGCGGCCATGCGTTTGCAATCCCCGTCGCAGAGGCAGCTGTCGACGGTGAGGTTGAGGGGGACGCAGCGCCAGAGGGGCGCCACCGCACTGGAGAGCAGGGCGGTCCGCACGGCAGATTTGGTGGGGAGGAGGCCGATGATGACGAGCAGCATGTCGTCGGGGAGGCTGCTGATGAAGTCCAGGCTCACTGGATGCGGTTTTGGCTCGAGCCGCCTCCGCTTGTTGGTTTCCCTGCCGTCCATCTCAACCGGCGGCGACGCCGGTGTACACGTGTGCTGGTGTGTGTTGTGTGCTGGGTGTGCGCGAGTGCGTCCTTATGTGCATGCCGCTGCGTAGTGGTGAATTGTGCGCGAGTGCGTCCTTCGCGCGCAAGAAGTTTGTCCTCAATGCGCCCTTAGTTTACTAGCGTGTGGGGTGCTACCCCGAGTGGTTTCAACTTTGTTTACTTCACCGCGTGTCAGATGGGCCTCTAGTTTACTTATTTTCACCCACTGCCACATGGGCCAGCACACCAAGATACAGAACATGAGCTGACAACGCAGCATGTGGATTGGTTGACGGTCAACTAAACAATATACGGAGCTATACAATCGACACAAAGGAGCGATAATCTGTCAAGATAGAGAGTTCGAGTGAGAGGAGGCCCGTGAGAGATAGCAGAGAGAGAAAGAGCTACTCCTCCGCTCGATAATGTAGTTACAACATTTTTAAGTCAAACTTTTGAAACTTTGACCAAGTTTATAAAGAAATTACTTATATCTACAATACCAAAGATAAATGATAGTATGAAGTAAGTACATGTTGTGATGAATCTAATGATAGTTCCAGATGTAAATGTTTTTCTCCACATATACCTGGTCAAACTTTTCTGAGGTTTGACTTTTCAAAACATCCATATGCTTATGGACGTGACAGAGTCCCTAACGAGAGAGAGAGAGAGAGAGAGAGAGAGAGAGAGAGTGAAAAAAGTGTGTGTGCGTGTGTGAAAGAGACATGGACAACACAAGATAAAAGTAGAGAAAAAGCGTGCGTGTCTTATGCAAACATATCACACATGCATCTTCGACAACGGAGGCAAAGTGAGGAGATAGTGTGTGGTTGTTTGGAACCGAGAGAGGAAGACCCCTACCACGTGGCCAAGAGGGGTCTGACAAACAAGGGAGAGAGGTCGAGAGAGATGTACGGAGAAAATGCAGACATGGGGAGGAGAGAGTGTATGTTTGTCATAGAGAGATCCCCTGGAGATTGTGATGGGACTACATGGGTGGGAGATCGAGTGACAAGGTATGTGCGCGATAGAAGATGCCCCGAGAGATATCGAGATAGATGTATGGATGGAAGGAGACAATACGTGTGTTCCCGATGGCTAGTAAGAAATAATCATACTTAGGAGGGGGGGAGTGCTTGCGCCTATGGCCCTGTTTGGATACTCTAACTTAGTTAGAGGTTAGAGTTAGATTCTAACCCTGAACTAACCCTGAACTAACTCTAAGTAAAGAGGTGTTTGGATGGCAGGGTTAGATGGAGCAGGATACAGCGAGGCACGTCAATGAGCGGTGCGAGAGAGAGGGAGAGGACGAGAAGCTTTGAGGAAGTGGGGAGGGATCTGCCGCGGGGAGAGCGAGAGAAAAAAGTGTTTATTAGTGGTCCCGAGAAGAACTAACCCAAATAAGCACCTCTTGGATGGGTTAGTTTTTTTGGATGGGTTAGATGCATCTAACCTAAACTAACTCTCCTGTTTGGATCTTTTTGGGTTAGTTGACTCCAAACTAACCCAAACTAACTCTAACCCATGGATCCAAACAGAGCCTATGATGGAGTGAGGGATTATGGTACTTAGGGGGTGCGTGTCACATGGAGAGAGAACAAGGGCGGAGAGTGTTGGATGGGTCTATATGTATAGCGCGAGCGAGACATGTGTATGTGTGAACCAGGGAGATATAAGGCCAGTTTGGCTTGCGTCATGAGCATCTTTTGCGTGGCCTGGGGTTGTGGCTGGATTTCATGCACGCTTGTTTGGTTGCTACCCTGTGAAAAAGAAAGCCCGCCTGGGCTGGGTTCCCTTGCACTTTAATTAGCCTGGCTGAACTCCAGACACTGCAAGTAGCCTGGCCCAAGCGACCGATTTCGAACGCCTGGTCAGTGCTCGGTCGTATGCGGCCACGAGGCTAAGAACATGGATGGATATTAGCATTAAATAATTGATGCATGGATTGATTGATGGGACATTGATGCTTTGCCTGGCCTGCATGAACCAAACGCTTCAAAGACCACACAAGCCTGGCCAGCAGAAATATTTTACATCTCACGTCCACACCAAAGGCAGTACCGCCATCAAGGCATGAGGGTTAGGTCACGAACCAAACTGACCAATAAAGTTTGAGAGAGATTGAGGAGCCCCGATAAGGCTGAGTGGTGCGTCGATAGCTGAGAGGGGAAAGAGATATTCCATCCGCTCGATAATGCAAAGGCATGTAAATTTTTTAGAAGTCAAACTTTGGAAACTTTGATCAGGTTTACGCAATGTTATTTATATCTACAATACCAAAGATACATCATACAAAACTACATCTCATGGTGAATCTAATGGTATATGTTTGCTGTACTAGATGTAATTCTTTTTCTCCACGTATATGGTCAAACTTTGTGATGTTTGACTTTTTAATAAATCTATGTGCTATGGACGGAGGAGAGTGCCTCAGTCGAGACAGATCAAGTGTGTGTGAAGGAGAATGAGTAAGTGTGCAAAAAGAGTATGTGTGTGAAAGACAAAGTGACAACAAACGATAACTTAGAGAGAGTGTGTGTTTTTTCGTTTCTTATGCGAACATATCACGCATGCATCTCCGAGATGGAAAAGTGAGGCGAGGAGATACATAAAGATAGCTAGTGTGTGATTGTTTGCAACGGAGAGAGACACCCTCAGCAGCACATGTCCAATAGAGGTCTGGCCAACAAGGAAAAAAAGTTCGAGAGGGACACATGGATGGCATGAACGCATGGGGAGGGAGAGAGGGTGTGTTTGTGATAGAGAGATCACCTCGAGATCGTGAGGGGACTATATGGGCGGGAGATCGAGGGAGTGCGTGCTGATAGAAAGATGCCCCGAGAGAAATCGAGATAGACCATGCACATGTTTGTGATGGAGACTAAGATTATCTAGTCATATACATATAGGGGGGACTGCATGTGCCTACAATTGAGTGAGAGACCATCATACTTGGCTAGCTGGGCATGAGATTGTGTGTGTGTGTGTGTGTGTGTGTGCGTGTGAGATGGAGAGAGACCGAGGGAGAGAGATAGAGTGTTAGATGGGCCTATCGAAAAGTGCAGTGAGATATGCATGTGTATGTGTGACCTGTGGATGGAGAGTTTGAGAGAGGGGGAAGAGCTCCGAGACTACATAGTGGTGCGTGAGAGAGTTACGGGCAAAGAGCCAAGGAATTTGTGTGCGTCATTTATGAGTGCACCCAAGATATATAGCTTTGTCTAGCTACAGTTTCATAGATAGTGTGAGAGAGAGAGATATAGATTGTGTATATATTGTTGCGATATAGATAGACCCCCCACACACACAAAGAGAGAGAGAGAGAGAGAGAGAGAGAGAGAGAGAGAGAGAGAGAGAGAGAGACTGTGAGAGTGACCAACCCTGTTTTTGTGTCTGCTTCATGTGATTTAAGATTGTCGGAGAGAGAGTGAGAGAGAGAGAGAGAGAGAGAGAGAACAGGAGTCCGGGAGAGGGGGGGGGGTCGCGTTTATGCATCAAACACTGATATAAACCATGTTTCGATATAAACTTGCATTCAAATATTTAAATTGGAGAACATGTTGTCTGCAATCCACACATGAACGGATATATGCGTATATCAAACAAGTTCATTAATTTGACTTTCAACATGTTCATGGAGTACTATAATATTGTACAACATGCTACTCGATTGAGGTGTTCAATTTTGGATTTAGTTCACTATTTTGACCCATCTTGAACGAGCTAGTTCATTGAATCGAGATATTTCATTTTGGGTTTGACTCGCGTTTTTGAGTGGGTCAACTATTTGTCATATAGTAAATCACAAGCAACGAGCATGTAAAAACACATTACTCCCGAGCATCATCTCTCCATCTAAAAAAGAAGTGGCAAGCTAATATTTCAAAATTTGATTCGAATCGACTTGGTAAGGTAGACGTGGATGCTCGTTCTCCCAAAATTTGAACGAACCATTAAATATCCTCTCGCTCGGTGGAATTAGCGAGCAAATAAATGGGAGACGCGAAATTACCATCCTATGTGGGACACGCATCAATTGGCCCGTTGTACATCGAGGGTAGGTCCGTAACTTCATCCAAGCGCGCCTTCTCCTCGGCCGAAATGACATGTGCCGAATAATTCATAAACCATGGTCGGCAAAACACGCTCTCCCCGCCCGAAATAGCTCGCGCCCACTATTTAAAAACACGCTCTCCTCGCCCGAAATCGCTCGCGCCCACTATAGTTCAAAACACGCCTTCCTCGCCCGAAATCGCTCCCACCCACTATTTGGGGAGAAGCAAAGTTACTCTACTATCCCCGACCCTCAGTACACAGACCCAAGCTGAGAAGCCTATAGGCAAGGGTAGAACTGTAACTCCCCCTCACATTTCAGACAAATGCGTCCGTAAGACATGGTTCCACTCCCCTCCCAATTCGCCCCCGCCCGCCCCCATTCAAACCTCGTGGGCACCAAATCACCTTCTCCCCTGGAAGCTCCCTTCTCCCGAGCCACGAAACCTCAGCCCCGCCTCCATGGCGCCCCCCACCGCACCAATTTCACAGCCGCCCTCCTCCCTAATGCCGGAGACGCTGTCCAATTGCCGTCGTGCACTGGGTCATGTGCCTCTTACTCTGTGCTCCTGGTGCTGCCTCGACGACGGCCGCGTGAACCGTACCGGAGCCGACTCACCCCCGCCGTTGTTCACAGCGCCGGAGCGGCTCCAACTTCGGATACGTCCAGAGTCCTGGCGCTGCTTCCGCGTAGCCGTCGACCGTCGCGACATCGCTCTTTCCCTGCCACCGGTCGCCACCGCAACCGCGTCGGCCTCACGGACTCGGCAGCTGGACCTGCCTACTTCACCATGCCGCTAGATAGGTTGCACCCTCATCTCAAATCACTTTATTTAGGCGTCAGTTGTCTGAATTTTTATTCTGGGCCAATCGATTCCCAATGGGAAGCAGCACCCCTTGAGGCGGCGGAGCTCCTAGGCTGCCGGTTGGCTGGTGTCTAATGTAAGGGTGCGGGGCCGCAAGTTCGCCGCGGAAGCAGCGCTTAGATGGCTATCTTTTAGAGTTGCATGGGTTGAAGGTACTGCCGCCGCCGGATCTGGATGACGGGGAGTCTTTGTGGATTGGCCCGGGGGCGCCACAACCACGGCAGTCCGGTGGGGCGGGGAGCGGGGTTTTGGCGGGGGCCACGGACGGCGGAGGCAGGCTACTCTGCCATTGGTCACTGGCTCTTCGGGGAAGATTCCGAACAGTGTCAGCCGGGAGGTACAAGACGGCCATCAAGCCATCCGGCGTAGATCGGACAGTACCAAAATAAAATAAATTCGTGTGACCCCAATTTAGTCTTCAGTCAACAGACGTGTGACCACTCTCGTACCTTGTTGTTGATCTCTTAGTGTATTTCTTCAAATCAAAGAGATATGTCGTTCTTAACATTATGCATTATCTGCATCTTCGGACACACCGTCTTCCGACTCACCGCAGCTGCTCCAACAAGGGAAGCATACACCAGAAGGGAGCTACAGTCCCCACTCAACAGTTCCCTGCATAGAATGTGTGTGCCTGACATGAGCAGCCACAACAACTGCAGGGCCATCGATAAGTCAGCACATGATGCTCACTCCTATGGATGGCAGCCAGATAGGTCAGCTTACTTGTGTGCAACATTTATGGCTTTGTTATTCATCTAAGCACAGAAAATAGATCATCACATTTCACTGTATATTCATGCTGATCTCTTACGGGTCTTCTTCAGGAGTTCACGTTGTTCCATGGTTCAGCTAAGATACTTGTTCTTTAGGTAACGCTGTTCCATAGTTATCATCCATCAGCCAATGCTATCCCACAGGCTGGTGATTATAGTATTATACCACTTCTAGTATTACCTATGTTGTTCTTTAATACTTTTGTGTGCCATCTAGTTAATCTCGAGTACAAACGATACATATTCTATAGCTTTCATCTGTGTTCTCCTTTTAGTTTATGAGACATGTTGCTGCTAGTTAACCTCAGTCCTACTATTTATGTCGTCTCCTCATGTGCACTCATTTACATAAATCTAACTACTAGTTGTCTTCCATGCATGTCGGATATGATTGCACACACCGATATATCCACAAGAACCTCACGGAGCAATGTAAAGGCCAATAAACTTGATGTCAATGATACCCAATATGATGGAACATGTAAAGGCAGTTCTTCGTAAGACTTGCGTAAAGATGATGAATCCTCTTCACCCCACAAGGTCCTTGCTCTAACTTGGCCTGTGATATGGGTACAACATGCATATAATGTCCTGGAGTGTATCTACTCATTGCAATGCCATGTGCTTAGCATGCTGATCATGCATGTAAATATTTCATGCCTTCCTGTTTTTCAGTACCTATTCCATTCTTGATAACATGTTTTCAAATTCAAGTACTGTCATTCTACTCTATCGCAATGCCATCTGCTTAATTTGGACATCATGCTTCTGAATATCTTATGCATTGTTATTCATCAGTATGTACTTCATCTGTCTGCCATACCATGTTTTTTTTACATTGAAGTGTTGTTCTAGTGCTCCGTTGCAATGCCATCTTATTTTCCCAATCATACACGTGTATGTTGCCTTAGTTATTTATGTACGTATTCCGCTAGCATATAGTTTTACATTCAACTAGTGTTTTTTTTTTGCTGTGTTGTCATGTCGTATCCCTAGCTCTTACACCATACTCCCTCCATCCGGATTACATGTTGTCGAAATGGATAAAAAGGGATGTATCTAGAACTGAAATACGCCTAGACCCATCCATTTTTTTCCGGATAGAGGGAATACATGTCAATATGTCATGCCTTTCTATTCTTCAGTACCTATTCCATCTCTCTGCATGCATGTTTTATAATTAAAGCACCATTCTTCTATACAAGGCATGCAAGGGAAGACGACTATGTTAGAATCGAAAGGTTACAAACAAGGCCTTTGCAAAAGATCCAAACGCCAGGCGATAATAAACCAACTCTAGTTTTTATAGATACTGCTCCAGCACAGAGAAACCCAACTCCTACTAATAATAAGCAGATTCCAGTGCCAAAGAACTAGTCCGCTCCAGTCCAGCAAAAATATGTCAACTCAATTCTAAGAAGCGTGTGTGTATCCTCGCATCATGAAATTTTATAGCATTCTGATCATATTTTCTACATGTTTCTTACCCATCTCTTTTAGAAAATAAGCTTATCAGATAGAAGAATTTCTGCAATGGTATCGCTTATGAGGAAAGATTCTTGCAGGAATTCTCTCGTGCTCCAATGTAGATGTAAGTACCTGTTGTATATCACTATATTTTTACATCAGCATGTATTTTGTTAATCGGCGTGAATCCAACCTTTATCTGATCTAAATTTAGTTGTAGCAAAATGTATGATTAAAGGCCACAATGTTGATTTTTGTAAGGAAAACTGCACGGTAGTTTTGCATCCCGAAATGCATGAGTGTACTATCTCATATCAGTGGGTTTGAATACTTTGGTTCGGCAGTGGGTTTTTCAGTGTTTTTTTACTGTGTTGTCCTGTCGTATCCCTAGCTCTTACATCATTCTCCCTCCGTTCGGAAAATGTCGCAGAAATGGATAAAACTGGATGTATCTAGAACTGAAATACGCCTAGCCCGTCCATTTATTTACGGATGGAGTGAATACATGTCAATATGTCATGCCTTTCTATTCTTCAGTACCTATTCCATCTATGTTGTAGCATGTTTTATAACTGAATCACCATTCTTCTATATAAGGCATGCAAGGGGAAGACGGCTATGTTAGAATCAAGGGTTACAAACCAGGTCTTTGCAAAAGATCCAAACGCCAGAGATAATAAACCAACTCCATTTTTCATAGATACTGCTCCAAAGACAGAGAAACCCAACTCCCACTGATAATAAGCAGATTCCAGTGGCCAAAGAACTAGTCCGCTCCAGTGCAGCAAAAGAATGTCAACTCCATTCTAAGAGGCGTGTGCGTATCCTCGCATCATGAAATTTTATAGCATTCTGATCATATTTTCTACATGTTTCTTACCCATCTCTCTTTTAGAAAATAAGGTTAAACGATAGAAGACTTCCTCCATTGGGATCGTATTCAAGGAAAATATCTTATGGAATTCTCTCTGTGCTCCAATGCTGATGTAATTACCTGTTGTATATCACTATATTTTTACATCAACATGTATTTTGTTAATCGGCGTGAATCTAACCTTTATCTGATCTAAAATTAGTTGTAGCAAAATTTTAAAGGCGCCAATGTTAATTTTTGTAAGGAAAACTGCCAGGTAGTTTTGCATACTGAGTTGCATGAATGTACTATCTCATATCACGCACATTACTGAATTGTAGTGCTTCTCTGGTTGCCCATTCATTCATTGTGTCAATGTTGCTTTCGTACTACCTTACCTGGCTGATGATAGCTGTGCCATATTGTGTTAATTTGGTGTAGGCTTGTTGCCCAAACGTTTGTTGTGTCAATGTTGCTTTCCTATTATCTGACTTGGCCAATGATAGCAATGCTAGTGTGTTAATTTTGTGCGAGCTGTCAAGATAAGAAGACAAACTCCGAAAATAGCAAGGCAACCCCATTGTTTCTTTCCAAAGAAATCTAGGCCAGGTAATATGGCAATGACTCATGATTAATCTGTTTGGTTCCCGTCCTAATTTATGTTATGATGCAGTGGTCGAGACACTCTCCACTATCAATAATACAAGCCTGCCAAAATCGCCATCTGAATCTGTTCAGTATCCTCTGTCTCGAATGCAACAGAATAAATGTATGTTTGTGAACCAATTAATGGCTGAAGCAATGATGGAAATGGTGGATGAATCAGAGGTGCAGAGTCGTGCGACACAACAACTGATCAATGTTTTCATAGACACTGTAGCAAAGCAGAAAGAACTTGCCCACATGCTTATGGGCGTCATACATCTTGAGGTTGCAGATTGTGACGTTGTAGATGGTTAGGTTCTGCTCATTTATTTGCACTGGCATCAATCTTTGATTGCCCAGTGGATGTAATTTCCTGTAATATATGCTGGATGTGCAACGTCATTCCCTGTATGCCGTACCTTTGCTTGATTGGTTTTGGTCCTGTGCATAATTGCTCGTCGTAATGGGCTCAAATTATCTAATTTGGCCTAAACACATGTACGAACTTTAGTGGGCCCATTAAGTTAATGGGTTGTTACTAGGCCGAAAGTTAATTGTCGGCCCTCTTACCTCCTGGGTCGTTAACAGGCTGACATCAAAGCGGGCAATAGGTGGCCCCAATTTATTTCACGGGCCGTTAACAGGCCGTTACTAAGTTTGGGCTACATATGGCCCAACTATACCGTAGGCCTTTAGCAGGCTGATAGAGACATCGGGCTTGTACTGGACCATGAAGACCATGGGCCGCTAAGAGGCCGAAAGTCAGGTCGTATTGTAAATGGCCCAATCAGGTTGTGGGCCTTTAGCAGCCGAAGAGAAACCGGGCTGGTATTGGACCATGAAGGGCATGGGCCATTAAAAGGCCAAAACTAAGGTCCGACTACAAATGGCCCAACTCATTTATGGTACGTTAACAGGCCGAAAGGCACACAGGGCCGAGAGTTGGCCCAACACTTAAATGGGTCACTAAAAGGCCAAAACTCAGGTCCGACTACAAATGGCCCAACTGATTTATGGGCCGTCAACAGGCTGAAAGTGACACTAGGCCAGAAATTGGCCCAACACTTAAATGGGCCGCTAAAAGGCCGAAACTCACAAATGGCCCATCAGATTTATGGGCCGTCAACAGGCTGAAAGACACACCGGGCCGGAAATTAGCCCAACATTTAAATGGGTCGCTAAAAGGCCGAAAGATGTACATCCTGAAAATTGGCCCATCCATTAAATGGGTCGTTAACAGGCCGAAATCTCATCGGGCCGATATTGAGCCCAAATATATAGTGGGCTGTTAACAGGCTCGAACTGGCGATGGGCTGCAATGGTGTCAAATCTTTAACGGGTCGTTGACGGGCCGAATTGGCACATCTCGTATGGGTTGTGGGCTTAAATGGACCTGACACAAGTAGGCCTTATATGGGCTGGCCTGCTAATTTTTACTAGGCCGGCCTTTTCACAGGAATGGGCCTCTGTTGGGCCGTGCCATGTGTCGACGTATCATAGGCGCCTTCCGTCCAATGATGGATGACATCTGTCCCAACGATGGGCCGATACGTGTTTTCTCCAGCCAATGATGATTTTACACGTGGAAAATCTCCATTGGTCGGGGCTGTTAACGGTGAAAGATCGTGGATGTCGCCTAGAGGGGGGGTGAATAGGCACTTTAAAATAATTACGGTTTAGGCTTGAACAAATGCGGAAAAAACCTAGCGGTTAATTTGTCAAGCACAAAACCTAAAACAACTAGGCTCACCTATGCACACCAACAACTTATGCTAAGCAAGAAAAACTACTTAGGTGATAGCAAGATATATGACAAGAAACAATATGGCTATCACAAAGTAAAGTGCATAAGTAAAGGGCTCGGATAAGAGATAACCAAGGCACGCGGAGATGACGATGTATCCCGAAGTTCACACCCTTGCGGATGCTAATCTCCGTTTGGAGCAGTGTGGAGGCACAATGCTCCCCAAGAAGCCACTAGGGCCACCATAATCTCCTCACGCCCTCGCACAATGCAAGATGCCGTGATTCCACTAAGGGACCCTTGAGGGCGGTCACCGAACCCGCATAAATGGCAACCCTTGGGGCGGTCACCGAACCCGTGACACTTTGGCAACCCTTGGGGCGGTCACCGTACCGTCAAATTGCTCGGCGATCTCCACAACCTAATTGGAGACCCGACGCTTGCCCGAGCTTTACACCACAATGATTGAGCTCCGAACACCACCAACCGTCTAGGGCGCCAAGGCACCCAAGAGGAACAAGCTCTAGGGTGCCCATACACCCAAGAGTAATAAGCTTCTCAAACTTCACTTCCACGTATCACCGAGGAGAACTCAAACCGATGCACCAAATGCAATGGCAAGGCAACACGGAGTGCCCAAGTCCTTCTCTCCCAAATCCCACCAAAGCAACTAATGCTTGGGAGGAAAATGAGAGGAAGAACGAAAGAAGAACACAAAGAACTCCAAGATCTAGATCCAAGGGGTTCCCCTCACATAGAGGAGAAAGTGATTGGTGGAAATGTGGATCTAGATCTCCTCTCTCTTTTCCCTCAAAAACTAGCAAGAACCCATGGAGGGATTGAGAGTTAGCAAGCTCGAAGAAGGTCAACAATGGGGGAAGAACACGAGCTCAAAGGATAAGGTTCAATGGGGAAGAAGACCCCCTTTTATAGGTGGGGAAAAATCCAACCGTTATGCTCACAGCCCGCACCGAGCGGTAGTACCGCTCGACATCACGGTACTACTGCTAGGGGTAGCGGTACTACTGCTAAGGGTAGCGGTACTACTGCTTGCGAGCGGTACTAAAAAATTACATCCGTGCCTACCACCGCTGGACTTGTGACGAGTTTTTGGTCCCGAGCGGAAGTAGCCACGGAAGTAGCAGCGATAGTACTGCTCCAAGCGGTAGTACCGCTCCCAAGAGCGGTAGTACCGCTCCCAAGGGCGGTAGTAAAAAATTACTTCCGCTCCTACCCGCGGTAGTACCGCTGCAGCCTTTTCAGAACACCAAAACTACCATACCTTCTGCATTCGGACTCCGAATTCGACGAAACCAAGTTTGTTGGAAAGCTAGAGACAAGGGCTAACACAATCTTGAGAGAAATACCAATAATAAGCAAATGAGAAAAGGCCCAAAAGAAAATGGTGAGAACCCTTCCTCGGAAAAGACCGGTAAAACCTCCAACACCGAAAACATCATAGAAGACGCATGCAAACTCCATTTTCGATGAACTCAAGCTTGTCATAAAGATGACCATAAGCTCTAAGACTCACAAAGAGAACCAAACAAGAACCAAGAAACATGATGCAAGGATGCAATGGTTTGAGCTCTCGACGAACGATACGATCAAGCTACTCACTTGAGAGCCCCCCTTGATAGTACGGCTATCGATCCTATAACCCGGTCTCCCAACTACCACCATGAGACCGGTAAAATAGAAAACCTATCAAGGGCAAACCTTTGCCTTGCACATGATCCACTTGAGCTATATGATGACGATCTTGTCCTCCTCAAGATGGACCACCTTTCTTGATTGTGATGGGCCAATGGAGACTAGATGATCGCTCCCACATACTCCACTATGGGTGAGCCACTCTTCGGCACATCTTCACAAGTCCATTGACACCACAATGGATGGCAAGCTTCAAGCACTTGATCTCTTCGTGATGCTCCACTTGAACTTGCACACGGCAATCTTGATGACGATCACCACTTGATGTCATCCTTTCCATGGGTTGTATGATATCTTCCTCTTGACGCAAGCCCATGGACACGTACCTAACCCCACATAGACTCTACATAGACCATGGGTTAGTATAGACAAAGTGCAATGGATAATGCTTACCATACCATAGGATCACTTGATCCCTCTCGGTACATCTTCTACGCTTTGTGAGTTGATCAACTTGATTCACTCTTGACTTAGTCTTGATCAACCTTGAATCTTTCCAACTCTCTTCGTTTGGATGATGTCTTGAAGGTAAAC
This sequence comes from Aegilops bicornis, assembly GCA_021605145.1. Taxonomy (NCBI): domain Eukaryota; kingdom Viridiplantae; phylum Streptophyta; class Magnoliopsida; order Poales; family Poaceae; genus Aegilops; species Aegilops bicornis. The sequence continues at coordinate 617,729,127 of CM038674.1, read as the reverse complement.
ATGAATGATCATACAATCTTCTTCTTCAAGACATGCTTGCAATAAGCTCAACACTCACATGACCAATCTTTGGATAATTCCTTAATAGCACCTTGGTCAACACATAAACTCCTTGAAACCAACACATGGACTTCAAGAAATGCCTATGGACAAATCCTTCAAATATAACTCAATGCAACCATCAGTCCATAGACAATGTCATCCATTACCAAAACCACACATGGGGGCACCGCATGTCCTGTCAATCTCCCCAATTTTGGTAATTGATGACAATCACTTTCAAGAGAGTTTATATAAGGAATTATGCATCACCATGCAATGCAACAACAAATAATGCATGCATATGAGATGCAAATGCTTAGGAACAAAACCAAAGCAAGGAGAAAACTCTGAAGGCTTCTCCACAAAACTCTCTGGAACTTCTCCCCCATTGGCATCGATTGCGAAAATGGGTGAAAAGCTAAGAAGACCAATATAAAAGGTGTTCCTCCAAAAGTTGTGTATTTCTCAACAAGAGAGTGGAATGCCATACACATATCCAAAGGTAATACTTGGAGGAAGACCAACTATATTGAGGCACCAAGATTGCAAAAGAATGATATGCCACAAAGACATAACAAAGAGAGAAACAAGCAATCAAGCAATCAAAAGATACCAATTGAAGCAAGCTATCAAAAGATATCAACTAAACCAACTAGACCAAAGATCCTACGAGCCACATGGAAAAGATATTATGATATGAGCAGAGGATTGTTCTAAAGAAACTAGAGAAGCTCCCCATGATTTGTGCACATCAAGAATTTTTGTATTTGGATACAAAGTGCACAAAATAGGATCATAGCTCCCCCAAAGTCAACAGAAACTAACAACAAGTGCAAGAGAGCATATAGGAAACTAAGCCTAGCGCTTGCAACAAGCACATGGTTGAGCAACATTGTAAAAGAGGCAACTTAAGAATAGGCTCAACAAAAATGATGTGTGTGAGTCATGGCAAAGCACATGAGAAGACTAATATACAGATGAGCATAAGCATCAACATAGTCTCGAATGAATGAGATACACGGTGCAAAGCCTTTCATTCTCACACACAAATAGCAAATGGGTTCACAAGCTTACTAATAAGAAAATAGAGAACCTATGCTTGTGACAACCCGTGGTGAAGATAGACGATGAGAGGCTCATCAAGACGAGGGGTACCAATTAAGATGGGAAAAGCCTCGTAAAGATGAGCAAGAGGAAAATAATCTTCACCACACAAGAGTGCATCAAGATGCAACGATAGAGGACACGCACTCAAGGGAAAAAAGCTTTCACGGAGCCACCAAAGAAATAACATAAGAAAGACAAGGTGGACGTGAAAGAAAAGATATCAACTAGAGATGTAATTTCTCTCAAGTGTATAAGGTTCTAGGTATACAAAATCATGATGATATATATCTACAAAGAGGGATGTACACCGAAATAGTTACAACATGAAGGAACAAGATATCCACAAGGAAGTCATAAATATACCAATAAGCTATTTGCTTGAAAGCATAGCACATGGCTAGATATGGTCTTATTGTATATAAATGAATTCCTACCACACAACCATCAAGGACATCACAACTAGCAACATGAGATCATCGTTGAGATGCTTTGAGAAAGGAAACAAGTATCACAAAAAAATGAATTACATGCATGATACAACCCACACAAGGTTGATGCAAGAAATGTGTGCATGAAGTAGATGATGATACTTGTTACCGAGATACCATTGGAAGGATGTAGTAGATACCAAATGAAGGTAGATGGTAGTTCATTGATCATCCTAGCTTGACTCCAATATGCACATGGTGACAACACCTTCCTTGTGAGTGAGCCGAGCATCCAATGCATCTCCAAATGTTCCTATAAGAACAACACAAACTAAACGGTACCCAAACTCATCGGGACCAAATAGTTAGAAACACCAATGCATAGGACAAACTGCACTAAAAATAATAAAGTAGAGTATATACTACCACATGGTAGTATATGGGAAATGGGTGTAGCTACACCCGGTAGTAGGATGATGATACTTGTGAAATACGTACATATTTGTACGTGAAATAGAGTATGCACAAAATATGATACATACTACCAAAAAAGTAGTATATATACTACCTAAACATTCTTATATACTACATACTACGTGTACATACTCTCCAATATGATAGATACTACCTAAAACGTATCAAACAAAAGTGGGAGTAACTACACCCGGTAGTAGGAAAAATTTGTCATATATATATATATATATATATATATATATATATATATATATGAAAATGAATTTCGTGCACATCTCATCCAATTTGATACTTGGTGGAGTTTCCCCTATAAATTGGGTCAAAGAAAGAAAGCATGCCAAAGAAACTACAAGAAGTAAATATGCATGCTCAAGACTTTCAAGAACCGTGACCAAAAGACAAAGAAATACCAAGCGAAGAAAATATACCAAATGAATAAATCATCACTTGGAGGATATCCCAAAAGATACATCAAGGAATGAGATATCCATTGATACACTTAAAAAGAAGGATGTCAAACTCCCAAAAGAGAGAATGGTTCCAAACAAACCAAGCCCTCTACAAAGTTTCATGATGGCACAAAGTACCAAAAAGAAACGGCTTGCCTTCCACAAACACACACTTGATAAGGATCACAAGATGAGTATTTTATAGAGAATAGGATAGCTCCCCCACGAGTTGTGCATTATAGAGAATTTGTATTTGAATACAAATGCACAAGGTAGGATCACCACGTTCACTATATCAAGGAAAACACTAGACAAGATCAAGAAAACAACAAGATCCTCAAGTGGCACGGAAGGCAATGGGAGTTGACACAAACCTTGGCAAGAGAAAAGGCAAAAAAAAAGCCAAAGAAAAAAGATCAATAAATTCTACCACACAAAAGTGAGTACCAATTGTCAAAAGACAACAAGTATTTGGAAATAATTCCTGGTGGTAGATAACAAGGATAACCGACAACATCTTCACACCAAACACAAGCAAATTGCAACTTGTAGAGCTATCATGCCACCTAGGAACAAGATAATTTACAATATCAATTCTAGGTGACAATATCTCAAATGTACACATTTTCTAGGCTAGTAATACACACATAGCATATTACTCCCCATAATGTGATACCAATTAAAGATAGACAAGAGGCAATTAAAAGGATCCAACAAGAGATAATTAATGGAAAATTTAGAATTTGAATTTCTGATGAGAGATATACCACCTAGAGACTAGATAATCTTGAAATATCAATACTAGATGGTATTACTCATGTACACACATTTATAGGATTGTGAGGTGCACAAAGCACATCACTCCCCCATAATGGGATATTCCATTAATCTCTCACAAGAGCCAACTAAGAAAAAAACTAGATGCAAAAAGGCTCAACACACAACACACATGTACATGATGTGCAAACCAACATGCACATACTTGATTTCTCAAGATAAGCAATTTGGAAGCACAACATATACAAGCACATGCAAGATACAAAACCACAACATGCTAAGGGACAAGTAACTTTTAATGTAAGCAATTTAAGCACGAGTTACCGCAAGGAGGAACATTGGATATATGATAGAAAGATAATCCGAATGACTTGGCTTGACACAATATGAATGACGAGGAACCCTTAAATCTTCATAATGTAGCCAAGTCTCCAATGACCTCCAACAACACCTATTGATCAAGTTTGAGCTAGTTGGTCCCCAACCAAGTTGGGTCCTAAGAGGTTAGTCACAATAGGCTTGGCCACCCAAATGGTTCTTTTCTTGACACCACTTTGAGTACCAACAAACTTGGCAAACACATTGCCAACCTTATCCTTCCCAAGAGAATAGACATCATCAATAATAATTGGGTTGGATAAGTTACCACTAGTGCATGAAGAAGCGACGTGGCCTTTCTCACGACATAAGTAGCAACGTCTACTCTTCACTTTCTTCTCACTTGATCTCTCAACAAGAGAAGCATTAACTTGAGTCTTCTTGGGAAGTGGCCTTTCTTCAACTTGAGGTTGAGCATGAGATTGAACTTGTGCCCTCTTCCCTTGTTGCTTGACACTAATGGCCTTCTTCTTCAATGGGCAAGATCTAACATGATGCCCTTCTACTTTGCACTTGAAGCAAACAATCTTGGCCGATTTCTTGACTTGTTCTTGGCCCTTCTTTTTGTTCATCTTGGACTTCTTCTTCTTATTGGAGTTGAACCCAAGTCCACCTTTGTCATTGGGGGATTTTTGCACACTCAATATATTGTTGAGTGTGGATTTCCCTTCATGACTCTTTTCCAAGTCTTTCTTCAAACAAGTGACTTGGGCCTTGAGCTCTTTGATTTCCTCTACATGGTTAGTCTCAATAAAAGTACTAGAGGAAGTATAAGCTTCATTGTTAGAGCAACAAGGCAAGGAAAGCAATTCATCACAAGATGTACCAACATTGTGAGTAGATGAATTACAAGGACTAGCACATATCAATATAGCATTTTGACTAGAAGTAGTGCTAGTATCCACATGAGGCTCACTAGATGTTACCTTAGCAAGCATGGCCTCATGAGCTATCTTTAGCACATTATGGGATACTAGAAGATCATCATGAGAGCTTGTGAGCCTTACATGATTTTCTTCCAACATCCCATAATTGCTAGATAGCAACTCAAGTTGAGCCCTTAGCTCAACATTCTCCTTCAATATGGATGCTTCACAAGAGATAGAGTTAGTAGCACAAGCATCATCATTAGCAACAAGAGGAGAAGACAACTTGGAAAGCTCTTTTGAATATGAAGCTTTAAGTTGAGCATGAGACTCGGTGAGTTTGATGAGCTCACTCTTAATGACCCTTGAGCCATTTTGAGGTGCTCAAAGTCCTCAAGGAGTTTAGCATGCACAACTTCAAGCTCCTCATTTTTAGTTTCAAAATCATTGGCCACGTCAAGAGCTCTATCACGAGATTCCCTCACTCTAGATAATTCTAGAGCAAAAGTCTCCTAAGGAGATTCCTTGGTGGTTTGTTCAAGTTCAAGAGCTTGAGAGAGGTCCGCAATCTCATTAGCGTAATCACGCTCATGACCTTCCATTTGATCAATGGTGACCTCATGCTCCTCAAGACGAGATTCCAACTCATTAATATATTTCTTGCCCTCAATAGCAATAGACATGATTTCCATGAAGTTGGAACGAGCAATTTTATTCTTAAGAAGAGCTTTAAAAATCATTTCCCCTTAATTTTTAAGGAGGCAACATCATCACTCTCTTCATCATAATCAACATCATCATCACTCTTGCCATCATCAATATCATCACAAGATATATTGGGATTCAAAGTGGGAGATACCTTTGAAGCCTTGGCCATAAGGCAAAATGCAGTAGATGATGATATAGGATCCCTTGAAGCACCATTCAAGACCACATCTTGTTCCATGGAGTGTTGGATTTCATCTACATTGTTAGCACAACAACTCGAGGAAATACATGCATTTTTATCATGGCAACAAGATATAGCAAGCATATCATCATGAGATTTAGTCAAGCAATTTCTACATGATATGCAAGGACTATCAACACAAGCAAGTGAAACATTTGGAGTGCTCGAAGTGCTAAGGCCCAAAGACTAGCATTACAATAATATAGTGATGAAGAATCATCCACAAAAGCACACTATCATCAGTGCAATGACCGACACTACTCACCATATCATTACCTTGTGGCAAACCACATGTAGGTGAAGTAGAAGAAGTTGAGAAGACTATACGGCCGGAGGTGGAGGGAGAACAATCATCCCTACAAATCTTGGACACGCCATATTTATCTTGAAGCTTTGTCCACAACTCATGAGCATCCCGAACGGCATGAGTTGAAATATAACTACATTGCTCAAAACATCGAAAAGCACATTAGAAGCTTGAGCATTGAGATAAGAGTTTTTCTCATCCTCTAAAGATAATCTTTGGGGATCCTTTGGAGGAGAAAAACCCATATCTACAATTCGCTCTAAATTTGGGTCCATGACCCTAAAGAGATTAAGCATGCGAATTACCCAAACATCAAAATTTGTGCCATCGAAACTAAGAGTGTCAGAGAATCCTAATCCCCTAGTCGACATCTTTACTCTCTAGGCGGTTAAGCCTAACAAAGAGAGACAAGTCTCTGATACCAATTGAAAGATCGTGGATGTCGCCTAGAGGGGGGGTGAATAGGCACTTTAAAATAATTACGGTTTAGGCTTGAACAAATGCGGAAAAAACCTAGCGGTTAATTTGTCAAGCACAAAACCTAAAACAACTAGGCTCACCTATGCACACCAACAACTTATGCTAAGCAAGAAAAACTACTTAGTGATAGCAAGATATATGACAAGAAACAATATGGCTATCACAAAGTAAAGTGCATAAGTAAAGGGCTCGGATAAGAGATAACCGAGGCACGCGGAGATGACGATGTATCCCGAAGTTCACACCCTTGCGGATGCTAATCTCTGTTTGGAGCGGTGTGGAGGCACAATGCTCCCAAGAAGCCACTAGGGCCACCATAATCTCCTCATGCCCTCGCACAATGCAAGATGTCGTGATTCCACTAAGGGACCCTTGAGGGCGGTCACCGAACCCGTACAAATGGCAACCCTTGGGGCGGTCACCGAACCAGACACTTTGGCAACCCTTGGGGCGGTCACGGTACAGATCAAATTGCTCAGGCGATCTCCACAACCTAATTGGAGACCCCGACGCTTGCCCGGAGCTTTACACCACAATGATTGAGCTCCGAACACCACCAACCGTCTAGGGCGCCAAGGCACCCAAGAGGAACATGCTCTAGGGTGCCCATACACCCAAGAGTAATAAGCTTCTCAAACTTCACTTCCACGTATCACCGTGGAGAACTCAAACCAATGCACCAAATGCAATGGCAAGGGAACACGGAGTGCCCAAGTCCTTCTCTCCCAAATCCCACCAAAGCAACTAATGCTTGGGAGGAAAATGAGAGGAAGAACGAAGAAGAACACAAAGAACTCCAAGATCTAGATCCAAGGGGTTCCCCTCACTTAGAGGAGAAAGTGATTGGTGGAAATGTGGATCTAGATCTCCTCTCTCTTTTCCATCAAAAACTAGCAAGAATCCATGGAGGGATTGAGAGTTAGCAAGCTCAAAGAAGGTCAACAATGGGGGAAGAACACGAGCTCAAAGGATAAGGTTCAATGGGGAAGAAGACCCCCTTTTATAGGTGGGGAAAAATCCAACCGTTATGCTCACAGCCCGCACGGAGCGGTAGTACCGCTCGACATCACGGTACTACTGCTAGGGGTAGCGGTACTACTGCTAAGGGTAGCGGTACTACTGCTTGCGAGCGGTACTAAAAATTACATCTGTGCCTACCACCGCTGGACTTGTGACAAGTTTTTGGTCCCGAGCGGAAGTAGCCACGGAAGTAGCCGCGGTAGTACTGCTCCAAACGGTAGTACCGCTCCCAAGAGCGGTAGTACCGCTCCCAAGGGCGGTAGTAAAAAATTACTTCCGCTCCTACCAGCAGTAGTACCGCAGCCTTTTCGTAACACCAAAACTACCATAACTTCTGCATTCGGACTCGAATTCGTGAAACCAAGTTTGTTGGAAAGCTAGAGACAAGGGCTAACACAATCTTGAGAGAAATACCAATAATAAGCAAATGAGAAAAGGCCCAAAAGAAAATGGTGAGAACCCTTCCTCGGAAAAGAACGGTAAAACCTCCAACACCGAAAACATCATAGAAGACGCATGCAAACTCCATTTTCGATGAACTCAAGCTTGTCATAAAGATGACCATAAGCTCTAAGACTCACAAAGAGAACCAAACAAGAACCAAGAAACATGATGCAAGGATGCAATGGTTTGAGCTCTCGATGAACGATACGATCAAGCTACTCACTTGAGAGCCCCCCTTGATAGTACGGCTATCGATCCTATAACCCGGTCTCCCAACTACCACCATGAGAACGGTAAAATAGAAAACCTATCAAGGGAAAACCTTTGCCTTGCACATGATCCACTTGAGCTATATGATGACGATCTTGTCCTCCTCAAGATGGACCACCTTTCTTGATTGCGATGGGCCAATGGAGACTAGATGATTGCTCCCACATACTCCACTATGGGTGAGCCACTCTTGACACATCTTCACAAGTCCATTGACACCACAATGGATGGCAAGCTTCAAGCACTTGATCTCTTCGTGATGCTCCACTTGAACTTGCACACGGCAATCTTGATGACGATCACCACTTGATGTCATCCTTTCCATGGGTTGTATGATATCTTCCTCTTGGCGCAAGCCCATGGACACGCATCTAACCCCACATAGACTCTACATAGACCATGGGTTAGTAGACAAAGTGCAATGGATAATGCTTACCATACCATAGGATCACTTGATCCCTCTCGGTACATCTTCTACGCTTTGTGAGTTGATCAACTTGATTCACTCTTGATTTAGTCTTGATCAACCTTGAATCTTTCCAACTCTCTTCGTTTGGATGATGTCTTGAAGGTAAACATGAATGATCATACAATCTTCTTCTTCAAGACATGCTTGCAATAAGCTCAACATTCACATGACCAATCTTTGGATAATTCCTTAATAGCACCTTGGTCAACACATAAACTCCTTGAAACCAACACATGGACTTCAAGAAATGCCTATGGACAAATCCTTCAAATATAACTCAATGCAACCATCAGTCCATAGACAATGTCATCAATTACCAAAACCACACATGGGGGCACCGCATGTCCTGTCAAATGGGTTATCAGATCCAAAACCCGACCCGATAGCTTAACGGCGTTCCGTTACGGTGGATGCCATGTGTCGGTCACCCTTGACGAAAGCACTTCTGTGACGCGCGATTTATCGTCATGGAAGTGGACACTTCTGTGATGATAATTTTGGTAATGTCATGGAACACTTCTACGACAAAGACAGTATGACTATCTTAATTCTATCATAAAATCGTCATGGATGTACATGCATGACAAAAAACGCGACCTACTGTGACAAACACGTATCATCACGGAAGTGTATTTTTTTGGTAGTGGATTGCCATGCAACGGATGCACTAGAGCTATAAGTATATGAAAGCTCAAAAAGAAACTAAGTGGGTGTGCATCCAACTCGCTTGCTCACGAAGACCTAGGGCATTTTGAGGAAGCCCATCACTGGAATATACAAGCCAAGTTCTAAAATGAAAAATTCCCACTAGTATATGAAAGTGATATCATAGGAGACTCTCTATCACGAAGATCATGGGGCTACTTTGAAGCACAAGTGTGGTAAAAGGACAGTAGCATTGCCCCTTCTCTCTTTTTGTCTCATCATTTTTTTTATTTGGGCCTTTCTCTTTTTTATGGCCTCTTTTCCTTCCTTTTTTTATATTTTTTCGTCCGGAGTCTCATCCCGACTTGTGGGGGAATCATAGTCTCCATCATCCTTTCCTCACTTGGGACAATGCTCTAAAAATGATGATCATCACACTTTTATTTTCTTACAACTCAACAATTACAACTCGATACTTAGAACAAAATATGACTCTATATGAATGCCTCCGTGATGTGCGGGATATGCAATGAATCAAGAGTGACATGTATGGAAGAATTATGAACGGTGGCTTTGCCACAAATACAATGTCAACTACATGATCATGCTAAGCAATATGACAATGATGGAGCATGTCATAATAAAGAGAACAGTGGAAAGTTGCATGGCAATATATCTCGGAATGGCTATGGAAATGCCATGATAGGTAGGTATGGTGGCTGTTTTGAGGAAGGTATATGGTGGGAGTATGATACCGGCAAAAAGTGTGCGGTATTAGAGAGGCTAGCAATGGTGGAAGGAAGAAGAGTGCGTATAATCCATGGACTAAACATTAGTCATAAAGAACTCATATACTTATTGAAAAAATCTACAAGTTATCAAAGCAAAGTATTACGGCATGCTCCTAGGGGGATAGATTGGTAGGAAAAGGCCATCGCTCGTCCCCGACCGCCACTCATAAGGAAGACAATCAATAAATAAATCATGCTCCGACTTCATCACATAACGGTTCACCATACGTGCATGCTACGGGAATCACAAACTTTAACACAAGTATTTCTCAAATTCACAACTACTCAACTAGCACAACTTTGATATCACGACCTCCATGTCTCAAAACAATCATCAAGCATCAAACTTCTCATAGTATTCAACACACTCATAAGAATTCTTACAAATCTTGTATGCCTAGCATATTAGGGTTAAGAAAATTACCATTCTATTTAAGACTCTCAAAATAATCTAAGTGAAGCATTAGAGATCAACAGTTTCTATAAAACAAATCCACCACCGTGCTCTAAAAGATATAAGTGAAGCACTAGAGCAAACGACAAACTACTCCGAAAGATATAAGTGAAGATCAATGAGTAGTTAAATAATTATGCAACTATGTGAAGACTCTCCCATTTAAAAATTTCAGATCTTGGTATTTTATTCAAACAGCAAGAAAAGCTAAATAAAATAAAATGACGCTCCAAGCAAAACACATATCATGTGGTGAATAAAAATATAGCTCCAAGTAAAGTTACCGATGAACGAAGACGAAATAGGGGATGCCTTCCGGGGCATCCCCAAGCTTAGATGCTTGGTTATCCTTGAATATTACCTTGGGGTGCCTTGGGCATCCCCAAGATTAGGCTCTTGCCACTCCTTATTCCATAGTCCATCGAATCTTTACCCAAAACTTGAAAACTTCACAACACAAAACTTAACAGAAAATCTCGTGAGCTCCGTTACCGAAACAAAACAAAACACCACTTCAAGGTACTGTACTGAACTCATTATTCATTTATATTGATGTTAAACCTTCTGTATTCTAACTTATCTATGGTTTATAAACTATTTTACTAGCCATAGAGTCATCAAAATAAGCAAGCAACACAATGAAAACAGAATCTGTCAAAAACAGAACAATCTGTAGTAATCTGTAACTAATGCAAACTTATGGAACTCCAAAAATTCTAAAATAAATTGGTGGACCTGAGTAATTTGTCTAGTAATCATATGCAAAAAGAATCAACTAAATAGCACTCTCCAGTAAAAAAAATTAGCTAATCTCGTGAGCGCTAAAGTTTCTGTTTTTTACAGCATGATCATAAAGACTTCACCCAAGTCTTCCCAAAGGTTCTACTTGGCACAAACAATAATTAAACATAAAACCACATTTTAACAGAAGCTATATGGATTATTTATTACTAAACATAACCAAAAATCAAGAAACTAAAATAAAATTGGGTTGCCTCCCAACAAGCGCTAACGTTTAACGCCCCTAGCTAGGCATGATGATTTCAATGATGCTCACATAAAAGATAAGAATTGAAACGCAAAGAGCGCATCATGAAGAATATGACTAACACATTTAAGTCTAACCCACTTCCTATGCATAGGGATTTTGTAAGAAAACAACTTATGGGAACAATAATCAACTAGCATAGGAAGGCAAAACAAGCATAACTTCAAGATTTTAAGCACATAGAGAGGAAACTTGATATTATTGCAATTCCTACAAGCATATGTTCCTCCCTCATAATAATTTTCAGTAGCATCATGAATGAATTCAACAATATAACCAGCACCTAAAGCGTTCTTTTCATGATCTACTTGCATAGAAATTTTACTACTCTCCACATAAGCAAAATTCTTCTCATTCGGGATAATGGGAGGAAGCTCAACAAAACAACTATCATGTGATTGAAAATTAAGATCAAGATGACACGGTTCATGGTTATCATTATTATTTAAAGCATACATGTCATCACAATAATCATCATAGCTAGGAGGCATGCTATCATCATAGTAAATTTGCTCTTCAAAGCTTGGGGGACAAAAAATATCATCTTCATCAAACATAGCTTCCCCAAGCTTGTGGCTTTGCATATCATTAGCATCATGTATATTCAAGGAATTCATACTAACAACATTGCAATCATGCTCATCATTCAAAGATTTAGTGCCAAACATTTTAATACATTCTTCTTTTAACACTTTGGCACAATTTTCCTTTCCATCATACTCACGAAAGATATTAAGAAGATGAAGCGTATGAGACAAACTCAATTCCATTTTTTTAGTTTTCTTTTATAAACTAAACTAGTGCTAAAACAAGAAACAAAAATATTCAATTGCAAGATCTAAAGATATACCTTCAAGCACTTACCTCCCCGGCAACGGCGCCAGAAAATAGCTTGATGTCTACTAAACAACCTTCTTCTTGTAGACGTTGTTGGGCCTCCAAGTGCAGAGGTTTGTAGGACAGTAGCAAATTTCCCTCAAGTGGATGACCTAAGGTTTATCAATCCGTGGAGGCGTGGGATGAAGATGGTCTCTCTCAAACAACCCTGCAACCAAATAACAAAGAGTCTCTTGTGTCCCCAACACACCCAATACAATGGTAAATTGTATAGGTGCACTAGTTCGGCGAAGATATGGTGATACAAGTGCAATATGGATGGTAGATATAGATTTTTGTAATCTGAAAATACAAAAACAGCAAGGTAACTAATAACAAAAGTGAGCGTAAACGGTATTGCAATGCGTTGAAACAAGGCCTAGAGTTCATACTTTCACTAGGGAAAGTTCTCTCAACAATAATAACCTAATTGGATCATATAACTATCCCTCAACATGCAACAAAGAGTCACTCCAAAGTCACTAATAGTAGAGAACAAACGGAGAGATTATGGTAGGGTATGAAACCACCTCAAAGTTATTCTTTCCAATCAATCCGTTGGGCTATTCCTATAAGTGCCACAAACAGCCCTAGAGTTCGTACTAGAATAACACATTAAGACACAAATCAACCAAAACCCTAATGTCACCTAGATACTCCGATGTCACCTCAAGTATCCGTGGGTTTGTTTATACGATATGCATCACACAATCTCAGATTCATCTATTCAACCAACACATAGAACCTCAAAAAGTGCCCCAAAGTTTCTACCAGAGAATCAAGACGAAAACGTGTGCCAACCCCTATGCATAAGTTCATGGGCGGAACCCGCAGGTTGATCACCAAAACATACATCAAGTGAATCACGTGATATCCCATTGTCACCACAGATATGCACGGCAAGACATACATCAAGTGTTCTCAAATCATTAAAGACTCAATCCGATAAGATTACTTCAAAGGGAAAACTCAATCCATTACAAGAAAGTAGAGGGGGAGAAGCAACATAAGATCCATCTATAATAGCAAAGCTCGTGATACATCAAGATCGTGCCAAATCAAGAACACGAGAGAGAGAGAGAGAGAGAGAGAGAGAGAGAGATCAAACACAAAGCTAAAGATACAAACCCACACCCCCAAGGGTGAACTACTCCCTCCTCGTCATGGAGAGCGCGGGATGATGAAGATGGTCACGGTGAGGGTTCCCCCCTCCGGCAGTCTTGGAACAGGTCCCGATTGGTTTTGGTGGCTACAGAGGCTTGCGGCGGCGGAACTCCCGATCTATTCTGTTCCCCGAAGTTTTTAGGGTACATGGGTATATATAGGAGGAAGAAGTACGTCAAGGGAGCCACGAGGGGCCCACGAGGGTGGAGGGCACGCCTGGGTGGGAGGGCGCGCCCCCTGCCTCGTGGCTCCCTCGTTTCTTTCCTGACGTGCACTCCAAGTTATTCCGGTAGTTTTTCTTCCAAAAATAACTTCTCCAGTTGATTTCATTCCGTTTTGAATCCGTTTGATATTCCTTTTCATCGAAACACTGAAACAAGGGAAAAAACAGGAACTGGCACTGTGCTCTGGGTCAATAGGTTAGTCCAAAAATAATATAAACGTGTAAAATAAAGCCCATAAACATCCAAAACAGTAGACAATATAGCATGGAGCAATCAAAAATTATAGATACGTTGGAGACGTATCAGGCGTGCCACGAGGGTGCACCCTTTTCGTCTGAACGAGGGGTTGAGTGGGGACCGATGGCTCCCAACGGGCAGCCTGAGTTTTTCAGGCGCTTTCCATTGCGCTGTACTTTTGTACGATAGTTGCCAAGTCAGAGAAGTGTAATATGCGACGACGGTTGATGGCGTTGAGGATTCCTTCGTCCATGCAATTGTTGTGGGATGCTGAGATCGCATCTTCATCGCGGCAATCTTTAATCTTGTCTTTGACGAGGAATCTGGCCCAAAAGTGGTGGACCGTTTCCTGAGACTGCTGTTGTATGCTCATGAGAGCGCTTATATGTGGGTGGGTGGGTGGATTTAAATCCAAACCCTGACCCAATTTTGGATCCGGAGTCTGGAGATCTTCCAAACTTAACAGTTCGGGCTCTGGGATATCAACTGATTTCTTAGGTCTGTCGTCTGATTCCATGTTCGGAGGGCAGGATGCATCTCTTCGCAAGTGGGTGTCCGGCTTTTCGAGGTCGAAGATCCGGACGTAGTCCGTCCTCAATATAGAGTAAGAGTTATTGTCTCGCTCCTCGACTACCGCTATCTGGTGGGTGATCGGTGGAGATTTGATTTCTCTTTGATCGGGTTTAAGCCCATTTCGATCGTAGTCTGTAGCGACCCCCAGGGCGGCGATGCGATCTAGGAGCTCGTTTAAAGACGAAAGTTGTGCCGGATCCATCTGCTTGGAGTGTTCGGAGTCAATACAAAGGGAATTTTTGATGACTCGAGAGGTCATCGTCGGCTTAACGGCCGAATGGGCGGTCATGGTAAAGCCGCCCAGCCGGAGGGTTTGGCCTGGGGCCAGTACTCCTCCAGAGGTGATATTATCCTTTAGAACAAGGCGAGCCATCGATCCTATCTTCGACGTCACAGTGGAACTCTCAAAGAAAGCACCAATGTCGGTGTCGAAACATGCGGATCTCGGGTAGGGGGTCCCGAACTGTGCGTCTAAGGTCGATGGTAACAGGAGACGGGGACACAATGTTTACCCAGGTTGGGGCCCTCTCTATGGAGGTAATACCCTACTTCATGCTTGATTGATCTTCATGAATATGAGTATTACAAGATTTGATCTACCACGAGATCGTTATGGCTAAAACCCTCGAAATCTAGCCTGTATGACTATGGTAATGAGTATCTCTATCCGGACTAAGCCCTCCGGTTTAGATAGACACCGGAGGAGACTAGGGTTGTACAAGGTCGGTTACAGAGAAAGGAATCTTCATATGTGGTCGCCAAGCTTGCCTTCCACGCCAAGGGGAGTCCCATCCGGACACGGGTAGATCTTCGGTCTTTGTATCTTCACAGCCCATCAATCTGGCCCATGGCTAACAGGCCGGACGCCTGAGGACCCCTTAGTCCAGGACTCCCTCGGTAGCCCTGAACCAGGCTTCAATGATGAGGTGTCCGACGCGCAGATTGTCTTCAGCATTGCAAGGCGGGTTCCTCATCCGATGACTTCAAAGATATGTATTCGGACTTCCATTTAATATCATACCCCTCGGCTTCTATGCATCAGCAACTTCAGCCTCCACATGTTGAGAGAATGCGAGAGGTCGGGGTACTTTTACAGATAACACCCCAGCTATGTAAGAAAAGCGTCTATAAAGGGATTGGATCTCAGATCCTTTCAACGCCACAAAAAAAAATCCTCAGAGCCTCACCAGAGAAGTCCATTCCAGCCTGGCTAGCGTTCCCAGCTCTTCTTCCCGTCCCTGCGGCCCAGAAAAAGGCGAGTGGGAGAGGTGCTCCGTTCCCCATAGTCAGCTGGAGAAGCTGCAAACACAGGGATTTCTTCCTCCTGCGGATCTGGTCCCTGTTCGAGCAGGGTTGACCTCCTTTAATGGTGAGGCCCAGGCGGAGAATTTCCCCAACCCGTCTGAGGGGGAACAAGTCCGTTTCGCCCCCTATCTGCTGAGAGGCGTCGGATTTCCAATTCATCCGTTCCTCCGAGGGCTTTTGGAGTATTACGGCCTCCAACTGCACAACTTTACTCCTGCCTCCATTCTGCATATCGCGGGTTACGTCGCTCTTTGTGAGCTATTCCTGGGTTGTCAGGCCCGCTCTGAATTGTGGAGGAAGCTATTTTGCCTTGTCCCGCGTAACCACGAGGGATCAATATTTGAAGTGGGCGGAGCCGAAATATGGCGCATCGCCGAGACCGGATACTTATCCGGCACACCAAAGAAGGCATCCTAAGAGTGGCCTTCCGAGTGGTTCTATTGAGGACGTCGCATTTCCAGACCCAGTTCGGAGGGGTCTTCCCGAGTTCACAAGCATTCCTTTGAAGAAACGCCATAGCTGGCGCCCTCGGAGCCTCGAGGAGTAAGATAGTGCGGAAGTTCGTCAACTCATGAGCAAGATAAAGACGCTCGCTCAGTCCGGACTATCGATAGTCGAAGTAATGGCGACTTCCATAGTACGAGGGGTTCAGCCACTCCAATACAGAGGGCTTCCCATGTGGAACTACAATGGGGTGGATGACGCCTCCCGCTGCGGCAGAAAGGGTCCAGATACCCCCGCCGCTCTAGCCAAAATATTGGCCGAACTGTTCAAAGGGGAGGAAGAGGAATTCCTATGTATCAAGCGCAGAGATTGATTTTCCATGTATAGTCCTCCTAGCTGGGTAAGCCCTGACTCCTCTGCTCTACTCGTTCCACTCCCTGAGCTACTTTTAATGAATATTAACCCGTCCATTTATAACAGCATTGGCGAAAGATTTCCGAAGGGCTTCACAGCCCCGCCCCGCAGCCTGAGGGCCACAATGGGGACCTTGACCCTAGATTCGAAGAGGATCTGGATATATTCGTGGTGCTCGAGGACGGGGTGTTTTACCAGGCGAGCTACGACGGCACAGAAGTGGCCATCATCGCCGATTACCCCGGTCTTCTCCCTGCTTCATACGTAAGTAGTCAGGGGAAATCTCATCTGAAAGAATTATCTCATTTTGCCTCACCCACTACACCGTCATGTGCTCAAAAGGGGAGGCGTTCGGCGCGCCATCCTGCCCCAGGGGTATCTCCAAAGAGAGCGGCCCCTACATTGCGCAAGCCTTCGAAGAGGAAGGAAAACAAAGATACGGCCGAACCTTCATCGAAGAGGTATGGATTCTTGAATATGTTCTTTAGCAGTCGCATCCAACTGTGATTTTTATGTTCGCCCTGCATCGGGAAAAGAGTTTGCCGGACTATGTCTGGGGATCCGGTCAGTCGTACTCCCAACGCCCGGGATTCGGTCCCAGCCGAGGAGACGGGGGTCGATATGGGGGCGACGCCGGACTGTACTTTGGCTGAGGGCTCGGAAGATATGTCCGTTACCAACTCGGAAGTGGAGAGCACCATGAATCATCGGCGCCGGAGGGCCATTTTACGAGATCCTCGCTTCTCAAAAGAGGCGTTCAGTGCCTTCAGCTCGGCTGATGCATACATCCGGGCTGCTCGAGATGGTCTTAACAGGGCCACGGAGCAGCATTTAAAAGATGTACAGGTAAGTTTAATTTGTCCAAATATGCAAACCATATGACAGTAGCCCCCGAGACTTGAAGTAGTTGGCCACACTAATTTAAGGATCATTGTACAACAAGGTAACATAATACTAGCCCAAGAGCTAGAAAAGTGTCGGACACAGCTAACTGCTGCTACCGCCGAACTGGAAAAGTCCAAGAAGGCGTCTTCTGGTAATATTTCCCTCCATCGAGAAATAATAATTATATACCAGTTATGCTAACATTGTTGCTTATCTCATGACAGGATCGTCAGATCAACTAGAGGAGAAGCTGAAAACCGCACAGGCGGGAGAGAAAGAGGCCAAAAGACTACACGCCGCGGACGAGCGAGTGCTGGCCCGACCCAGGGAGGAGAAAAAGAAGCTCCAAGATTTGAACACCCAGCTGGGCGAAGAGCTGAAAGATGTGCGGGCCCAGCTGGCTCACTCCGTAAAAGAAAATAAAAGGCTGCGAGGTGGCATATTCAGTATGTGACCGAACTTTACCTTATAGTAATTCGGAGATGAAGGGATCTGACAGAGCTATGTTTGTAGGTATGCTAACGGGCCATCCCGAAGAGGAGGTATCCGGATCGTCGAGCGATCTATTGCAAGGGCTGTCCCAAATGCATGAGCAAGCTCGGCAGGCAATGCGGAGTGTTGCCAAGGCCTTATGGCCATCCGCCTCCCCTCCAGGAAGTATGGATGAGCTTGTAGAGATATTCAATGGAGCACGGCGGTGTATCCGATTATGGAAAATATCGGCCTGCCGGGAGGCTGCGCGAGAGGCCTGGGCCATGGTGAAAACACGGTATACAAAGCTTGATCCGAATCGCATGGCCCGAGTCGGACCTCTAGGATCAGATGGGAAAGAAGTTCCTATAAATTTGATGTCTGACCAAGTAGAAGAAGCCGCGTGGTATTCCCAGCAGGATTGTAAGTTAGACAACCTGCTAAGCGGTATATAGGAGGAAATTTATGAGTCCAAGTGACTATGTACTTTCCTTGATATATGTAACTCTAGCTGAATTGTAAAACGATTGTCATGGCATACCTTTTCGCTTCAACCTCTGGACCCAAAGGTGTGGAGTGTTTCCGAATACCACAGCGACCGAATGGACCGGGGTATGTGTGGAAACCAGGCGTAGGGGGTCATAGTTGCTTGAACAGACAAGTTGTATCCGACTAGTTATGTTATATTACATTATAATTGTAAGAAACATCTTCCAGAGAGAATAGTTCCGTTAAGGGTTCCTTTCCCTGGGTGTCCATGCGTTAATGTGCATGTCCAAACTGTGATTGAAAAAATCATAGTGTATGTAACTTCTGGGGGTTCACAATGGAGTGAATGCTAGAAACATCTTTAATTCACCGACCGAATATTCCCTTAAGAACGCTAGCTTTCGGCTTCACCCAGTCTGAGGTACACATCCGGATGACCCTGCAGTAACAATCGCAGAGGTGCTCCCTTTATGCCCTAGCCGAACTAACGGGAACGTAGGGCATAAGCACAGGAGCCAGGCAACCTAGCTTGGCCAAAACTTAAGTCATATCGATGCATATAATGGAGAAGAAAAGGCACATATGGAAAAACAACGCATATGTGATGAGCTTGATGCTCGAGAAATAACAATAGCAAGCTTCTGTCCAAGAAGCCCCCAGGTATAATGGACGTACATAGTTGAAGATGTATGCGTCAGGGGTGCGTGATCTAGCCGCACGAGAGCTTTAGGGCTAAAGAGAAAAAACGAAAAGAGAGAAAAAATGATGGAAACAACAGGGGGAAGGAGACGAACAAAGAGTTCGGCGCTAGGCATAGAATCTTCGGGGTCTGGCCACGTTCCAAGGGTTCGGCTCTAGGCGATTGTCTGACGCATCACGCAGGCGGTTCGCTCCTCCGGTGAGAACTTCGTCAATGATGAAGGGACCCTCCCACTTGGGCTTGAGTTTGTCCTTTTTCTTCTCCGGCAGGTGTAGAACGAGTTCGCCAACATTGTAAGTCTTGGCCCGCACTTCTATGCTTTGGTACCTGTGAGCCTACTGTTGATAAAATGCGGAACAGGCCTTTGCAACGTCGTGCTCCTCCTCCAGGACATCTAAGTTGTCCTGCCGATCAAGCTCGGCCTCTCTCTCTCTCTCTCTTCGTACATGCGCACTCGAGGTGAGTCATGAATAATGTCGCAGGGTAATACTGCCTTTGCACTGTACACCATGAAGAAGGGTGTGTATCCAGTGGTCCGATTGGGCGTGGTCCGCAGCCCCTAGAGTACGGAGTCGAGCTCCTCAACCCAGTGCTTGTCTGATTCTTTCAAAGAGCGCACCAGTCTAGGCTTGATGCTCATAATAAGACCATTGGCTCGTTCGACTTGACCGTTTGTTTGCGGGTGATAGACAGAGGCGTAATCGAGCTTAATGCCCAGATTAGCGCACCAGGTTTTCACCTCGTCGGCTGTGAAATTGGAGCCATTATCAGTGATGATGCAGTGTGGAACACCATAACGATGTACAACGCCGGATATGAATTCTATCACCGGCCCGGACTCGGCCGTTTTAACTGGTTTGGCCTCTATCCACTTAGTGAATTTATCCACCATGACCAGGAGATATTTTTTCTTATGGCTTCCTCCTTTAAGAGGTCCAACCATATCCAGTCCCCAGACTACAAAAGGCCAAGTGATGGGGATTGTTTATAGGGCGGTGGGGGCATATGGCTTTGGTTGGCAAAGAGTTGGCGTCTGACGCAACGTTGGACAAGGTCCTGTGCATCTGCTCAGGCTGTCGGCCAATAAAACCCTGTACGGAAGGCCTTGCTAACAAGGGACGGAGTTGCGGTGTGGTGCCCACCGAGACCGGCATGAATTTCAGCCAGGAGCAGCCGCCCCTCTTCTTCGGAGATACATCTTTGAAAGTCTCCGGTATCACTTTTCTTGTAGATCTCTCCGTCGTGAACCATGTAGGCCTTCGAACACCGGACAATGTGGCGGGCCTCATTCTAATCCTCAGGGAGTTCTTTCCTATTAAGGTAGGCCAAGAAGGGTTCGGTCCATGGGGCAATGACTGCCATAATGAGGTGGGCCGACGGTGTTATTTCGGTGCTTGAGCCCCCGACTGGTGTTGCCGCTCTCCCATTGCCACACAACGGATGTCTTAAAAAGCCTGTCCAGAAAGATGTTAGGTGGGACGGGGCCGCGCTTGGCGCCGATGCGAGCAAGGACGTCCGTCGCTTGATTACTTTCTCGGGCCACGTGGTGAAGCTCGAGCCCCTCGAACCGAGCCGACATTTTTAGGACGGGATTGCGATAAGCTGCCATCTTTGGATCTTTGGCATCGAAGTCTCCATTTATTTGAGATATTGCAAGGTTTAAGTCCCCGCGCACTTCCAGGCGTTGTATGCCCATGGAGACAGCCATCTGAAGACCATGCAATAAGGCCTCGTATTCGGCTGCGTTATTAGAGTCTGTGTATAATA
This sequence comes from Aegilops bicornis, assembly GCA_021605145.1. Taxonomy (NCBI): domain Eukaryota; kingdom Viridiplantae; phylum Streptophyta; class Magnoliopsida; order Poales; family Poaceae; genus Aegilops; species Aegilops bicornis. Next base: position 617,708,180 of record CM038674.1, on the reverse strand, counting down.
TTTGGAGTACATACTGGACGACGTCTCCAGTGGGGGACGCTAAAATGACACCCGCTCCTAGTCCTGCCAGCATTTTGGAACCATCAAAATACATAACCCAGTTGGAATATGTGCCGTACTCTTTAGGGAGTTCGGCCTCTGTCCATTCGGTGATGAAGTCAGCCAGTACTTGGGATTTAATGGCTCGACGCAGTTTGTATGTTATGTCAAACGGAAGGAGCTCAATGGCCCATTTGGCAATTCGTCCCATAGCATCGCGGTTGTTTATTATGTCATTGAGTGGCTTCAGAAGCCACCGTGATCGAACACTCCTGGAAATAGTGTCGTAGCTTCCGGGATGCCATGAAGACCGCGTATGCTATCTTTTGATAATGAGGGTACCGGGATTTGCATGGTGTGAGAATAGTGGATACGTAATATATTGGCTTCCGAAGCGGGAATTTGTGTCCGTCCTGTTCTTGTTCAACGACGAGCACCGCGCTCACCACCTGGTGTGTTGTCGATATGTATAATAACATGGGTTCGCCAACGCTCGGTGCGGCCAGGATTGGGTTGCTCACTATAAGGGCTTTTATTTCTTCCAGTCCAGTCGTTGCCGCATCCGTCCACTCGAAGTGATCGGTGCGCCGTAGAAGGCGATAGAATGGCAATGCCTTTTCTCCAAATCTGGAGATAAAGCGGCTTAAAGCTACCACGCAACCGGCGAGTTTTTGGACCTGTTTAAGGTCCGTTGGCGTAGCCAACTGTGACAAAGCTCGGATTTTGGCTGGATTTGCTTCAATTCCTCTATTGGAAACGATGAAGCCGAGCAGTTTTCCAGTGGGGACGCCGAAAACACGCTTTTCCGGATTGAGCTTAATGTCATATGCGCGGAGGTTGTCGAATGTGAGACGTAAATCGTCTATAAGTGTTTCGACGTGTCTAGTTTTGATGACAACATCGTCCACATATGATTCAACTGTCTTGCCGATCTGTTTCTCCAGGCATGTCTGAATCATGCGTTGGTAGGTGGCACTGGCGTTTTTGAGCCCGAAGGGCATGGTGTTGAAGCAAAATGGCCCATATGGGGTAATGAATGATGTTGCAGCTTGATCGGACTCCTTCATTTTAATTTGATGGTATCCGGAATATGCGTCGAGGAAGCACAGTGAGTCATGTCCTACGGTAGCATCAATGATCTGGTCGATGCGGGGGAGGGGGAAGGGATCCTTGGGGCAAGCCTTATTGAGGTCTTTGAAATCGACGCACAGGCGCCAAGGTTTGTCCTTCTTTGGCACCATCACCAGGTTTGCCAGCCAGTCCGGGTGTTTTATTTCTCTAATGAATCCGGCCTCGATTAGCTTGGATAGCTCCTCCCCCATAGCTTGACGTTTGGGTTCGGAAAAATGCCGTAGTGTTTGTTTGACCGGTTTATATCCCTTCAATATATTGAGGTTGTGTTCAGCCAACTTACGTGGGATTCCTGGCATATCAGAAGGGTGCCAGGCGAATATGTCCTAGTTCTCACGCAGGAACTCTCGTAGCACAGCGTCAACCGTTGTGTCTAGTTGTGCTCCAATAGATGCTGTCTTCTTGGGGTCCATTGGATGGACTTGGAATTTGACTATTTCTTCTTCTGGTTTGAAGGAGGTGGATTTGGGTCGTTTGTATAGGATCACATCGTCCATGTCCACCGTGGAGCGCATTGCGGTTAATTCTTCAGCCGCTAGGGCTTCAGATAATGCCTCAAGGGCCAGGGATGCGGGTTTATTTTCGGCGCGGAGTGCTATGTCCGGATCAAAGGTGAGAGTGATTATGCTGTTGGGCCCGATCATCTTAAGCTTCATGTACCCATAATGAGGTATAGCTTGGAAGCGTGTAAATGCCTCCCGCCCCAAGAGGGCGTGATATCCGTTGTTGAAAGGGGCCACTTGGAAGGTTATCTCTTCAGACCAATAATTCTCCGGCGTGTCGAATACCACGTCAAGTGTTATTTTTCCTGCGCACCGCGCCTCCCAGCTGGGAATGATTCCTCGGAAGGTTTTGCTGCTTTGCTCGATGCGGCTCCTGTCTATTTCCATTTTGTGGAGTGTATCCTCATAGATGAGGTTTAGTCCGCTGCCGCCGTCCAAGAGAACCTTGGTGAGCCGAAAGCCGTCCACAATTGAACTGAGGACCAAGGCGGCTGGTGCTCGGACTGTCCTGTATTTGGGTTCGTCACCGGCATTAAAAGTTATAGTCGTGTCGTTCCACGGGTTTATTGCTGCGATTTGAAAGACTTCGGCGAGTTCGCGGAGTGCCCTTTTGCGCCTGTTGTTTAAAGCGAATGTTTCGAAGACCGTCAATACTTTGAGGTCTTCGTCTTCTAGGGGGTGTTGTTCTGGGGTATTCTTGGTGAGGATATCATCCCCGCTCTTGGCCACTTGCTGGAGTATCCAACATGCTCTAAGGTTGTGGGTTGGTACATTATCCGGTGTTGTGTGTATTTTGCATGGCCCGTCGAGCCGTCCTTCCAGAACGGTTCCGCGCCCCGTAATGGGCTTATATTTCTTTACTATTGGACCGGTCGTGCCACGAGGGTGCGCCCTTTTCGTCTGAACGAGGGGTTGAGTGGGGACCGATGGCTCCCAACGGGCTGCCTGAGTTTTCCAGGCGCTTTCCATTGTGCTGTACTTCTGTACTATAGTTGCCAAGTCAATGAAGTGTAATATGCGACGGCGGTTGATGGCGTTGAGGATTCCTTCGTCCATGCAATTATTGCGGAATGCTGAGATCACGTCTTCATCGCGGCAATCTTTAATCTTGTCTTTGACGAGGAATCTGGCCCAAAAGTGGTGGAATGTTTCCTGAGACTGATGTTGTATGCTCATGAGAGCGCTTATATGTGGGTGGGTGGGTGGATTTAAATCCGAACCCTGGCCCAAATTTGGATCCAGAGTCTGCAGATCTTCCAAACTTAACAGTTCGGGCTCCGGGATATCAACTGATTACTTAGGTCTGTCATCTGATTCCATGTCCGGAGGGCAGGATGCATCTCTTCGCAAGTGGGTGTCCGGCTTTTCGAGGTCAGAGATCTGGACGTAGTCCGTCCTCAATATATAGGAAGAGTTATTGTCTCGCTCCTCAACTACCGCTATCTGGTGGGTGATCGTTGGAGATTTGATTTCTCTCTGATCGGGTTTAAGCCCAATTCGATCGTAGACTGTAGCGACCCCCAGGGCGGCGATGCGATCTAGGAGCTCGTTTAAAGACGAAAGCTCTACCGGATCCATCTGCTTGGAGTGTTCGGAGTCAATACGAAGGGAATTTTTGATGACCCGAGAGGTCATCGTCGGCTTAACGGCCGAACGGGCAGTTATGGTAAAGCCGCCCAGCCGGAGGGTTTGGCACAGGGCGATTCTCCTCGGTGATATTGTCCTTGATAACAAGGCGATCCATCGATCCTATCTTCGACGTCACAGTGGAACTCTCAAATAAAGTACCAATGTCGGTGTCAAAACCGGCGGATCTCGGGTAGGGGGTCCCGAACTGTGCGTCTAAGGTCGATGGTAACAGGAGACGGGGGACACAATGTTTACCCAGGTTGGGGCCCTCTCTATGGAGGTAATACCCTACTTCCTGCTTGATTAATCTTGACGAATATGAGTATTACAAGAGTTGATCTACCACGAGATCGTTATGGCTAAAACCCTAGAAGTCTAGCCTATATGACTACGGTAATGAGTATCTCTATCCAGACTAAGCCCTCCGGTTTATATAGACACCGGTGGGGACTAGGGTTGTACAAGGTCGGTTATAGAGAAAGGAATCTTCATATGTGGTTGCCAAGCTTGCCTTCCACGCCAAGGAGAGTCCCATCCGGACACGGGTAGAGTCTTCGGTCTTAGTATCTTCACAGCCCATCAATCTGGCCCATGGCTAACAGGCCGGACGCCCGAGGACCCCTTAGTCCAAGACTCCCTTAGTACCCAACAGTCTCCTTTCGGTATCCTATGAAGACACATTTCTCCGATTTTGGTTCGAGCTTATCAGGTTGAAGCTTTTTCACATAAGCATCGCAGCCCCAAACTTTAAGAAACGACAACTTGGGTTTCTTGCCAAACCACAGTTCATATGGTGTCGTCTCAACGGATTTAGATGGTGCCCTATTTAACGTGAATGCAGCCGTCTGTAAAGCATAACCCCAAAATGATAGCGGTAAATCAGTAAGAGACATCATAGATCGCACCATATCTAATAAAGTGCGGTTACGACGTTCGGACACACCATTACGCTGTGGTGTTCCGGGTGGCGTGAGTTGCAAAACTATTCCACATTGTTTCAAATGAAGACCAAAAACGTAACTCAGATATTCTCCTCCACGATCAGATCGTAGAAACTATATTTTCTTGTTATGATGATTTTCTACTTCACTCTGAAATTCTTTGAAGTTTTCAAATGTTTCAGACTTATGCTTCATCAAGTAGATATACCCATATCTGCTCAAATCATTTGTGAAGGTCGGAAAATAATGATACCCGCCGTGAGCACCAACACTCATCGGACTGCATACATCAGTATGTATTATTTCCAACAAGTCTGTTGCTCACTGCATTGTTCCGAAGAACGGATTTTTAGTCATCTTGCCCATGAGGCATGGTTCACATGTATCAAGTGATTCCAAAAGTCCATCATCATGGAATTTCTTCATGCGCTTTACACCAATATGACCTAAACGGCAGTGCCACAAATAAGTTGCACTATCATTATTAAACTTATATCTTTTGGCTTCAATACTATGAATATGTGTATCACTACTATCGAGATTTAACAAAAATAGACCACTCATCAAGGGTGCATGACCATAAAAGATATTACTCATATAAATAGAACAACCATTATTCTATGATTTAAATGAATAACCATCTCGCATCAAACAAGATCCATATATAATGTTCATGCTCAACGGTGGCACCAAATAACAATTATTCAGGTCTAAAACTAATCCTGAAGGTAGATGTAGAGGTAGCGTGCCGACCGCGACCACATCGACTTTGGAACCATTTCCCACGTGCATCGCCACCTCATCCTTAGCCAATCCTCGCTTAATCTGTAGCCCTTGTTTCGAGTTGCAAATATGAGCAACAGAATCAATATCCAATACCCAGGCGCTACTGCGAGCATTAGTTAAGTACACATCAATAACATGTATATCAAATACACCTTTTACTTTGCCATCCTTCTTATCCGCCAAATACTTGGGGCAGTTCCGATTCCACTGACCAGTCCCTTTGCAGTAGAAGCACTCAGTCTCAGGCTTAGGTCTAGACATGGGCTTCTTCACTTGAGCAGTAACTTGCTTGTCGTTCTTATTGAAGTTCCCCTTCTTTCCTTTGCCCTTCTTCTTGAAGCTGGTGGTCTTGTTGACCATCAACACTTGATGCTCCTGCTTGATTTCTACATCAGCAGCGTTTAGCATTGCGAAGAGCTCGGGAATTGTCTTATCCATCCCTTGCATATTATAGTTCATCACGAAGTCGTAACATCCCAAATTTTGGAATGTTAATATAATTAATTGAATTGTTTGTTTGTTTGCTTGAGTGAATTAAACTTGAGTGAAATTTGAACCTTTTCAAAAACTTTTGAATGAGAGGAATAAAATGACTTTCCCTTCTCCGTAAATTCAAATTCATCCTATTAAAATCAATGAGAGAAGATGACATGACTTCTTCAACTATAAAGAATTTGAACGGAGTTTTGCAATTTAATTCTTTCAAATATTTGCACTTGCTTCTCTATTTTTCTTCCCGAGAAATACCCGAAAATAAATTCTTGCAAGCAAGAAAGAGCGGAGGAAAATGACCCTCCAAAATCAGGGGCATTTTGAAAATATTTGAGCCAAGAAAAACCAAAGTTTTTATTTAAAATTATTTGCAAAAAGAAATAAAGCATTTAGGGATTTTCTGAAAAACATTTTTTTAAGTTTTTATTTTGGCCGTGAAATAATGCTCATCATCTACATTTTATTTTTACGATAATTTTAGTATATAAAAACTCTTTATTCCGAATTGATTTGATTTCCTTTTTATTGTTTTAGTTTCCTAATTTTAAAAATCTGAATGGAATCGTTTTATTAGGAAAAACCTGCTGGCCCATTAAGCACTTTCCTATTCTAGCCCAACAAGAGATCATCTCCTTCCTCTGTTTCCTCTCACGTTCTGAAGCTTTCCATATCCATGGAGACAGGAATCTCCACCTTCCCGATCTCCCTCGTCTTTCCATCCCAGCGCCTCCCGAGACCGCCTATAAAACCCCCTCCCTCTCCTCGTTCCATTTTTCCCATCACCACGCCCCCGCCCTGCCCGTAGCCTTCTACCACCGTCCTCCTTTTCCTACCTAGAAAGCGCTCACCAGAGCTCTCCTGGAACCTCCCCAAGCGCCGACCTCCTCCGCCACCCCCACCCTCGGCCGACCTCGCCCCCTCGCCCGAGCAGCCCTCCCACATCGCCGTCTCCTTCCTGCCATCTCTGCCTCACGTCTGAGTAACTCCCTTGTTGTTTTTTTTCGTTTTCAGATTTATTTCCGTAACAGATTTAGTTCCGTTCTTGTTTAGCTTATAACTTTTGATCTAGAAGTCCAATGATGCTGACTCTTTTTGAGTTAGATCACAATTTTCTTGTAGTTTCCAAAAATATATAATTTGCCTATGTTTGGATTTATAAAAATTGAGTTAGATCAGATTTGAATTAAAGCTTGTTTTGCTTATTCCGGGAGTTTAAAAATAGGTTTTAATTAATTCTTTTTGCTCCTGGTCTCTAGGACCTTTGTTTATCCAGTAGTATTTAGTATTTTATTTCTAGGTTAATTTAAATTAGGTTTTTAGCAAAACAGTACTGTTTTATTATTAGTTCTGTTTTAGCTTTTTCTTTATTGTTTTTATTAGTTTTAAATTATTTCTTTTTGTCACTTTTGACGAAATTAGTTGTGTTTCTGTTAGACAACAGGAAAAATTTTATTTTTATTTAAAAATTTATTTTCCTTAGTTTTGTATGAAACCTTCTATAGGTCATAGTTAGAGTTTTATAAAAGCTTTTTATTTGTTTCTTTTGCAAATAAAATTTTATGGAAAAAAATACTTTCTGTTAAATTAGTTATTTTACATTTTATTTTCTGTTAATTTATTAGTTTAGTATTTTAATTGTTGTTAAGTTTTTACTTACGGCAAAACTATATTAGATGTTTGTAGCAAAGTCATAGATCTTCGTTAGTAGTTTTTCTTTGTAGTTTTATTTGAAGTTTCTTTTGATTTTGTTTGAGTTTTATTATCGATTTTCCTTGCTGTTTTGATTGTTAATTCGAGTGCTAAAATTGTTTGCTAGGATGTTTGCTTATGTGAATGCTATGTTGACTATATAGATTTTCAGCGGAGTGACGATTAGTTCTACCAAGTCATTTTCCGTTGTTATCTTCATCAAGTATTACCGAGCAAGTTCACTTTGACCATGCTTTCATACCTATATTTTATTGCATTTAGTGACATCTTTGCAACCACCCCTCAGTAGTGATATTGAAATTCTTGTAGTTGAGTAGTATGCATGAGGTAGGAAGCCATCACCCTATTACCAAGCCCGGGACGATATTTTATTTTAATGCTACGCTATAGTAGACGGGGTTTGGTATGAGTGCACGAGAGTGGTGTGAAGAAGGAGGACTCTACGTCAATGACGACAACTCCATGATGGTATCTGCAAGGACTGCACCTTCAAGACCTCAAGACTTCAAGACTCGAGACAAGAATTCAATACACACTCTTTGGGTGAAGGACGGTTGACGGGCACCTGGAGAATCCAAAGGTTGGCCGGGATGCATGGAGAAGCGCCATGACATCTTGCGGAAAGCTTCACCCAGACTCAAAGAGGCGGAAGAATACTTCATGCCCGGAAGCTTACTGTGCAACCGCAAGTCATTATGGGCTCTGGCTTGGTTGACCTTAGTTGTGACTCTGGCTGGGACGGTACTAGCAGATGTAGAACTACGGTAGGATGGGTTGAGTACGGACGGTGGTCGAGGAACTCTTTGGAAGACCATGTTTGGTCATCTTGTTCTCAAACACCACGAAGTGCGAGAACGTAAAGAGAGGGATCGAATCTTGCGGGTAAAGTGTACAAACCTCTGCAGAGGGTTATAACCTAATCGATTAGCCGTGTCCCGATTACGGACAATTTGAGCATCTGGACTTGGATCTATCTCGGAACTCTCAACACCGGATTGATAACTTAATTGTGGGCAACTTATGATGATTTTGGGCTATGAGACATCGGTTGGCGGAACCATGTCATGACAGGAAACTCCATAGTACAGACTTCATTCTATTCCTTTGATGTAGGTAAAATAAAATCAGCTTTTATGCAAACAAAACTCAGATACAGAGCCACAAAGCCAAATTGCATATAGTATAGTTTTACCATCTGTTTATTCATATTGTGATCTTGCGGTACATTCAATGTCTTGACCTACTGCAGCTGCAACGTATCATGTTGCAGATATTTCCTCGACGAGTAAGAGTTACGATCTGAGGTTACGGTCTACACTCAACCTGCCGATGGCGTTGATGGGACTCCACACCCGTTTGATTGTTTCCGCTGAGTATTATGAGGTATATATCATTTTACGTTATTTATACATGTGATTGCACTTTGATATATACATTGATGTACTGTGTGTGCCAAAGATACTGATCCGAGGATGGCACAAGAATACGTAGGCTTGACCGTCGAGGTCGGGCCGCTTCTGAGAAAATGGTATCGAGCACATGTTGACTGTAGGACGTGACCCTAGAAACCGGAAAAGCCCTTAGGACAGGATATCTCAAAAACTTTATTTACAAAAGACTCTTACTTCTCATCTTTTCTGATTTTATCGAATAGACACTCTCACCTCAAAATAGTTAGGATATACCCCTTTTCCTTTTGACCACATGAAGGATCAATCAAGCCACTCCAAGAAAGATATCGGAGGACTGATGACCTCTTCCAAGTAAAGAGGATTTCACCATGTATTAGAAGCTACAACAGTTGAAGACTCAAGATTTGAAGTTCCTAAAGAAATATTTGACCTTTAGAAGACCAAACCACATTACACACTTACGTTAGATGCGACGATGTGTGAGCTGTCATTTGTTTGATGTGTTTCCGACAGCCACATAGTAAAACTTGTGTCATCAAAAACACTATTGTTTGTATTGTGTGTATCTCCCTCCCCCCCTCTCTCTCATCTCACCTTAAAACCCTTGAACCCCATAGATGATGAATGAAGTTGGACTGATATTCTCTGGATCAAGACTTCAGCCGGAGGCGGAGCTATGGATGCAGAACATGGAGAATCACTTCGGGAACAATTTGGTTTCAAGGAAGTATGAGGTCCAATACGCTCTTCAGTACTTTACAGAAAGTGCTGCAACCTGGTGGAGAATGCATCAATCCATACAAGGATTTAAAGGATCAAGAACTTGGGAGGAATTCAAGAAGACCCTGATGAGATCACGTCTTATCCGGAAGCACAATGATACACCAAGAAATAAACCTTGTGCTCGCAAGATTTGCGGAGAAATAGGACACACCCAGAAGGTTACGCAAAAACCTGAGAGTGGTGAAGTAACGATAGATGTTTCGTTTGGCTTGCAGAAACCATGGATTTACTCGAAACCAGTTCAGGAACAAGAAAATTTCTGCAATGCTTGTGAGAATGCCCAAGTGTTAGAATACGTGATCGATATTTACGTATGTGGTAATGATTCAAATGCAGGATGGATTGGCCCCATACGGAGACTTCTATCATGAACTATCATATGTTGATGGAAAATCGAGAGCCTTGAAAAACTTAGAAGAGTGTCGACCACGATAAGCCATAAAACCATAAAATGGTAGGACGATGGAACCCCATTACAGGCAACCGTTGCCAAAGCGTAGGTTATCTGGTGAGGTTCGACCCAGACCCGTTTTCTGCAGGAGAAAACCATAAATTGTAGACCACCATGAGTGTTTCGATAGTTGTTTAGAATGGACACAGACCCATCAGCTAAGAAGATCCGGTCTCGGACGAACTTCAACTTTGACGAACCGACCCAAGCTTTTGAGGAAAACTCTATGCTTCGACAGAAGAGCTTTAATGAAGGAGCTATTGTAAGATATGTGAAGAGACATACATTGTCAGCCCTCCAGAGGAAATATCTGAGTTTGTTGGAACCATGACCTTGTTTTTAAGTGTGGTAGCACCCCTGACCTTTCTGACCAAAACATTTGCTAGAAGACCCCAACCCCTAACCTTTTCAAGCTAGCCTCTTCGAATCTCGAGGACGAGATTCATTTTAAGTGTGGTAGGTTTGTAACATCCCAAATTTTGGAATGTTAATATAATTAATTGAATTGTTTGTTTGTTTGCTTGAGTGAATTAAACTTGAGTGAAATTTGAACCTTTTCAAAACTTTTGAATGAGAGGGAATAAAATGACTTTCCCTTCTCTCGTAAATTCAAATTCATCCTATTAAAATCAATGAGAGAAGATGACATGACTTCTTCAACTATAAAGAATTTGAACGGAGTTTTGCAATTTAATTCTTTCAAATATTTGCACTTGCTTCTCTATTTTTCTTTACCCCGAAAAATAAATTCTTGCAAGCAAGAAAGAGCGGAGGAAAATGACCCTCCAAAATCAGGGGCATTTTTGAAAATATTTGAGCCAAGAAAAACCAAAGTTTTTATTAAAAATTATTTGCAAAAAGAAATAAAGCCTTTAGGGATTTTCTGAAAACATTTTTTTAAGTTTTTATTTTGGCCGTGGAATAATGCTCATCATCTACATTTTATTTTTCTGATAATTTTAGTATATAAAAACTCTTTATTCCGAATTGATTTGATTTCCTTTTTATTGTTTTAGTTTCCTAATTTTAAAAATACGAATGGAATCGTTTTTATTAGGAAAAACCTGCTGGCCCATTAAGCACTTTCCTATTCTAGCCCAACAAGAGATCATCTCCTTCCTCTGTTTCCTCTCACGTTCTGAAGCTTTCCATATCCATGGAGACAGGAATCTCCACCTTCCCGATCTCCCTCGTCTTTCCATCCCAGCGCCTCCCGAGACCGCCTATAAAACCCCCCTCCTCTCCTCGTTCCATTTTTCCCATCACCACGCCTCCCTGCCCGTAGCCTTCTCGCCACCGTCCTCCTTTTCCTACCTAGAACGCTCACCAGAGCTCTCCTGGAACCTCCCCAAGCGCCGACCCTCCTCCGCCACCCCCACCTCGCCCGGCGACCTCGCCCCCCTTGAGCAGCCCTCCACATCGCCGTCTCCTTCCTGCCATCTCTGCCTCACGTCTGGTAACTCCCTTGTTGTTTTTTTTCGTTTTCAGATTTATTTCCGTAACAGATTTAGTTCCGTTCTTGTTTAGCTTATAACTTTTAATCTAGAAGTCCAACGATGCTGATTCTTTTTGCGTTAGATCACAATTTTCTTGTAGTTTCCAAAAATATATAATTTGCCTATGTTTGGATTTATAAAAATTGAGTTAGATCAGATTTGAATTAAAGCTTGTTTTGCTTATTCCGGGAGTTTAAAATAGGTTTTAATTAATTCTTTTTGCTCCTGGTCTCTAGGACCTTTGTTTATCCAGTAGTATTTAGTATTTTATTTCTAGGTTAATTTAAATTAGGTTTTTAGCAAAACAGTACTGTTTTATTATTAGTTCTGTTTTAGCTTTTTCTTTATTGTTTTTATTAGTTTTAAATTATTTCTTTTTGTCACTTTTTGACGAAATTAGTTGTGTTTCTGTTAGACAACAGGAAAAATTTTATTTTTATTTAAAAAACTTTATTTTCCTTAGTTTTGTATGAAACCTTCTATAGGTCATAGTTAGAGTTTTATAAAAGCTTTTTATTTGTTTCTTTTTGCAAATAAAATTTTATGGAAAAAATACTTTCTGTTAAATTAGTTATTTTACATTTTATTTTCTGTTAATTTATTAGTTTAGTATTTTAATTGTTGTTAAGTTTTTACTTACGGCAAAACTATATTAGATGTTTGTAGCAAAGTCATAGATCTTCGTTAGTAGTTTTTCTTTGTAGTTTTATTTGAAGTTTCTTTTGATTTTGTTTGAGTTTTATTATCGATTTTCCTTGCTGTTTTGATTGTTAATTCGAGTGCTAAAATTGTTTGCTAGGATGTTTGCTTATGTGAATGCTATGTTGACTATATAGATTTTCAACGGAGTGACGATTAGTTCTACCAAGTCATTTTCTCGACAGCGTTGTTATCTTCATCAAGTATTACCAGGCAAGTTCACTTTGACCATGCTTTCATACCTATATTTTATTGCATTTAGTGACATCTTTGCAACCACCCCTCAAGAGTGATATTGAAATTCTTGTAGTTGAGTAGTATGCATGAGGTAGGAAGCCATCACCCTATTACCAAGCCCGGACGATATTTTATTTTAATGCTACGCTATAGTAGACGGGGTTTGGTATGAGTGCACGAGAGTGGTGTGAAGAAGGAGGACTCTCGTCAATGACGACAACTCCATGATGGTATCTGCAAGGACTGCACCTTCAAGACCTCAAGACTTCAAGACTCGAGACAAGAATTCAATACACACTCTTTGGGTGAAGGGCGGTTGGACGGGCACCTGGAGAATCCAGTGGTTGGCGGGATGCATGGAGAAGCGCCATGACATCTTGCGAAAGCTTCACCCAGACTCAAAGAGACGGAAGAATACTTCATGCCCGAAGCTTACCTGCAACCGCAAGTCATTATGGGCTCGCTTGGTTGACCTTAGTTGTGACTGGCTGGGACGGTACTAGCGGATGTAGAACTACGGTAGGATGGGTTGAGTACCGGACGGTGGTCGAGGAACTCTTTGGAAGACCATGTTTGGTCATCTTGTTCTCAAACACCACGAAGTGCGAGAACGTAAAGAGAGGGATCGAATCTTGCGGGTAAAGTGTACAAACCTCTGCAGAGGGTTATAACCTAATCGATTAGCCGTGTCCCGATTACGGACAATTTGAGCATCCGACTTGGATCTATCTCGGAACTCTCAACACCGGATTGATAACTTAATTGTGGGCAACTTATGATGATTTTGGGCTATGAGACATCGGTTGGCGGAACCATGTCATGACAGGAAACTCCATAGTACAGACTTCATTCTATTCCTTTGATGTAGGTAAAATAAAATCAGCTTTTATGCAAACAAAACTCAGATACAGAGCCACAAAGCCAAATTGCATATAGTATAGTTTTACCATCTGTTTATTCATATTGTGATCTTGCCGGTACATTCAATGTACTGACCTACACGGCTGCAACGTATCATGTTGCGTATATTTCCTCGACGAGTAAGAGTTACGATACGGGTTACGGTCTACACTCAACCTGCCGATGGCGTTGATGGGACTCCACACCCGTTTGATTGTTTCCACTGAGTATTATGAGGTATATATCATTTTATGTTATTTATACATGTGATTGCACTTTGATATATACATTGATGTACTGTGTGCCAAAGATATCTTGATCCGAGGATGGCACAAGAATACGCAGGTCAAGGCTTGACCGTCTGAGGTCGGGCCGCTACAGAAGCTTTTGTAGCTTGGTGGCTGTGATTGAAGAACTCTGTCAATGACACTACCATCAGGAAGATTAACTCCCAGTTGAGTCAAGTGGTTGTGGTACCCAAACATTCTGAGTATATGTTCACCCAGAGAACTATTCTCCTCCATCTTGCAGCTATAGAACTTATTGGAGACTTCATATCTCTCAATCTTGAAATATTAACATCAACTCCTGGAACATCTCATATGCTCCATGACGTTCAAAACGTCGTTGTAGTCCCGGTTCTAAGCCGTAAAGCATGGCACATTGAACTATCAAGTAGTCATCAGCTTTGCTCTGCCAGACGTTCCTAGCATCTGGCGTTGCTCCTGCAGCGGGTTTGGCACATAGCGGTGCTTCCAGGAGCAATTCTTTTGTGCAGCAATGAGGATAATCCTCAAGTTACGGACCCAGTCCGTGTAGTTGCTACCATCATCTTTCAACTTAGCTTTCTCTAGGAACACATTAAAATTCAACGGAATAAAGAGTACGTGCCATTTATCTACAACAACATAGACATGTGAAATACTATCAGGTACTAAGTTCATGATAAATTAAAGTTCAACTAATCATATTACTTAAGAACTCCCACTTAGATAGACATCCCTCTAATCATCTGAGTGATCACGTGATCCAAATCAACTAAACCATGTCCAATCATCACGTGAGATGGATTAGTTTTCAATGGTGAACATAACTATCTTGATCATATCTACTATATGATTCCCGCTCGACCTTTCGGTCTCGGTGTTCCGAGGCCATATCTGCATATGCTAGGCTCGTCAAGTTTAACCCGAGTATTCTGCGTGTGCAAAACTGGCTTGCACCCGTTGTATGTGAACGTAGAGCTTATCACACCCGATCATCACGTGGTGTCTTGGCACGACAAACTTTCGCAACGGTGCATACTCGTGGAGAACACTTGTACCTTGAAATTTAGTGAGAGATCATCTTATAATGCTACCGCCAAGTAAGCAAAATAAGATGCATAAAGGATAAACATCACATGCAATCAATATAAGTGATATGATATGGTCATCATCATCTTGTGCCTTTGATCTCCATCTCCAAAGCACCGTCATGATCACCATCGTCACCGGCTTGACACCTTGATCTCCATCGAACCATCGTTGTTGTCTCGCCAACTATTGCTACCACGACTATCGCTACCACTTAGTGATAAAGTAAAGCAATTACATGGTGATTGCATTTCATACAATAAAGTGACAACCAAAAGGCTCATGCCAGTTGCCGATAACTGTTACAAAACATGATCATCTCATACAACAATTTATATATCATCACGTCTTAACCATATCACATCACAACATACCCTGCAAAAAGAAGTTAGACATCCTCTACTTGTTGTTGCAAATTTTACGTGGCTACTACGGGTTTAGCAAGAACTGTTCTTACCTATGCATCAAAAACCACAACGATTTTTCATCAAGTGTGCCGTTTTAACCTTCAACAAGGACCGGGCGTAGTCACACTCGATTCAACTAAAGTTGGAGAAACTGACACCCGCCAGCCACCTGTGTGAAAAGCACGTCAGTAGAACCAGTCTCGCGTAAGCGTAAGCGTAATGTCGGTCTGGGCCGCTTCATCCAACAATACCGCCGAACCAAAGTATGACATGCTGGTAAGAAGTATGACTATTATTGCCCACAACTCTTTGTGTTCTACTCGTGCATATAGCATCTACGCATAGACCTGGCTCGGATGCCACTATTGGGGAATGCAGTAATTTCAAAAAAATTCCTAGGCACACGCAAGATCCATCTAGGTGATGCATAGCAATGAGCGGGAGAGTGTTCCCATGTACCCTCGTAGACCAAAAGCGGAAGCAATATGACAACACGGTTGATGTAGTCGTACGTCTTCATGATCCGACCGATCCTAGTACCGAACATGCGGCACCTCCCCGATCTGCACACGTTTAGCTTGGTGACGTCCCACGAACTCTAGATCCAGCTGAGGTCGAGGGAGAGTTTCGTCAGCACGACGGAGTGATGATGGTGATGATGAAGTTATGGGCGCAGGGCTTCGCCTAAGCACTACGACGATATGACCGAGGTGTGTAACTTTGGAGGGGGCGCACCGCACACGGCTAAGAGAAGACTTGGTGTGTCTTTGGGGTGCCCCCCTCCCACATATATAAAGGAGGGGGGAAGAGGAGGCCGGCCCTAGAGGGGGCGCGCCAAAGTGGGGATTCCTACTTGGACTCCCGGTCCACCGGTCCAGGTAGGATTCGCCCCCCCCCCCCTTCCTATTCCAACAAGGAGAAGGAGGGAAGGGGGAAGAGGAGAGAAGGAAGGAGGAGGGCACCGCCCCCTCCTAGTCCAATTTGGACCAGCCCATGGGGGGCGCGCGTCCACCCCTTGAGGCCCCTTTCTCCTTTCCCCTAAAGCCCATTAAGGCCCATTACTCTCCCGGGGGGTTTCGGTAACCTCCCGGTACTCCAGAAAATACCCGGAACACCTCGGAACCATTCAGGTGTCCGAATATAACCTTCCATATATCGATCTTTACCTCTACCACTTTGAGACTCCTCGTTATGTCTGTGATCTCATCTGGGACTCTGAACAAACTTCGGTCATCAAATCACATAACTCATAATACGAATCGTCATCGAACGTTAAGCGTGCGGACCCTACGGGTTCGAGAAATATGTAGACATGACCGAGACACATCTCCGGTCAATAACCAATAGCGGAACCTGGATGCTCATATTGGCTCCTACATATTCTACGAAGATCTTTATCGGTCAAACCGCATAACAACATATGTTGTTCCCTTTGTCATCGGTATGTTACTTGCCCGAGATTCGATCATCGGTATCTTCATACCTAGTTCAATCTCGTTACCGGCAAGTCTCTTTACTCGTTCCGTAATGCATCATCCCGCAACTAACTCATTAGTCACATTGCTTGCAAGGCTTATTATGATGTGCATTACCGAGAGGGCCCAGAGATACCTCTCTGATACTCGGAGTGACAAATCATAATCTTGATCTATGCCAACCCAACAAACACCTTCGGAGATACCTGTACAGCATCTTTATAATCGCCCAATTATGTTGTGACATTTGATAGCACACAAGGCATTCCTTCGGTATCCGGGAGTTGCATAATCTCATAGTCAAAGGAATGTGTATATGACATGAATAAAGCTATAGCAATAAAACCGAACGATCATTATGCTAAGGTAACGGATGGGTCTTGTCCATCACATCATTCTCCTAATGATGTGATCCCGTTCATCAAATGACAACACATGTCTATGGTTAGGAAACTTAACCATCTTTGATTAACGAGCTAGTCTAGTAGAGGCCTACTAGGACACAGTGTTTTGTCTATGTATCCACACATGTATCAAGTTTCCGGTTAATACAATTCTAGCATGAATAATAAACATTTATCATGATATAAGGAAATATAAATAACAACTTTATTATTGCCTCTAGGGCATATTTCCTTTAGTCTCCCACTTGCACTAGAGTCAATAATCTAGTTCACATCGCCATGTGATTTAACACCAATAGTTCACATCTTTATGTGATTAACACCCATAGTTCACATCACCATGTGACCAACACTCAAAATGTTTACTAGAGTCAATAATCTAGTTCACATCGCTATGTGATTAACACCCAAGAGTAATAAGGTATGATCATGTTTTGCTTGTGAGAGAAATTTTAGTCTGCGGGTCTGCAAGATTTAGATTTGTATGTATTTTGCAAATTTCTATGTCTACAATACTCTGCACGGAGCTACTCTAGCTAATTGCTCCCACTTTCAATATGTATCTAGATCGAGACTCAGAGTCATCTAGATTGGTGTCAAAGCTTGCATCGACATAACTCTTTACGACGAACTCTTTTATCACCTCCATAACCAAGAAATATTTCCTTAGTCCTCTAAGGATAATTTTGACTGCTGTCCAGTGATCTACTCCTAGATCACTGTTGTACTCCCGGGCCAAAAATCATGCTAAGGTACACAATTGTCCTGGTACACGGCATAGCATACTTTATAGAACCTATGACTAAGGCATAGGGAATGACTTCTCATTCTCTTTCTATTTTTTGCCGTGGTCGGGTTTTGAGTCTTTACTCAACTTCACACCTTGCAACACATGCAAGAACTCCTTCTTTGTCTGTTCCATTTTGAACTAGTTCAAAATCTTATCAAGGTATGTGCTTTGTGGAAGTCCAATTAAGCGTATTGATTTATCTCTATAGATCTTGATGCCCAATATATAAGCAGCTTCACCGATGTTTTTTATTGAAAAATTCTTATTCAAGTATCCTTTTATGCTATCCAGAAATTCAGTATCATTTATGCCATCCACATATAATATCAGAAATGCTACAGAGCTCCCACTCACTTTCTTGTAAATACAGGCTTCTCCAAAAGTCTGTATAAAACCATATGCTTTGATCACACTATCAAAGCGTATATTCCAACTACGAGATGCTTGCACCAGTCCATAAATGGATCCCTGGAGCTTGCACACTTTGTTAGCACCTTTTTGGATCGACAAAACCTTCTGGTTGCATCATATAAAACTCTTCTTTAAGATATCAATTAAGGAATGCAGTTTTGACATCCATTTGCCAAATTTCATAATCATAAAATGCGGAAATTGCTAACATGATTCGGACAGACTTAAGCATCGCTACGGGTGAGAAGGTCACATCATAGTCAACTCCTTGAACTTGTCGAAAACCTTTTGCAACAAGTCGAGCTTTGTAGAACGATAACATTACCGTCTGCGTCAGTCTTCTTCTTGAAGATCCATTTATTCTCTATGGCTTGCCGATCATCGGGCAAGTCAACCAAAGTCCACACTTTGTTCTCATACATGGATCACATCTATGATTTCATGGCCTCAAGCCATTTCACGGAATCTGGGCTCATCATCGCTTCCTCATAGTTCGTAGGTTCATCATGGTTAAGTAACATGACCTCCAGAACAGGATTATCGTACCACTCTGGTGCAGACCTTACTCTGGTTGACCTACGAGGTTCGGTAGTAACTTGATCTGAAGTTTCATGATCATTATCATTAACTTCCTCACTAATTGGCGTAGCCTGATACGTCTCCAACGTATCAATAATTTTTTATTGTTCCATGTTATTATATATTCTGTTTTGGATGTTTAATGGGCTTTATTATACACTTTTATATTATTTTTGGGACTAACCTACTAACCCAAGGCCCAGTGCAAATTGTTGATTTTTTGCCTATTTGAGTGTTTCACAGAAAAGGAATATCAAACGGAGTCCAAACGGAATGAAACCTTCGGGAGAGTTATTTTTGGAACAAACGTGATCCAGGGGACTTGAGTGGACGTCAAGAAACGAATGAGGAGGCCACGAGGTAGGGAGGCGTGCCTGCCCCCCAGGGCGCCCCCCCCCCCCACCCTCGTGGGCCCCTCGTAGCTCCACCGACCTACTTCTTCCTCCTATATATATCCATATACCCCGAAAACATCCGGGAGCACCACAAAACCCTATTTCCACCGCCACAACCTTCTGTACCCGTGAGATCCCATCTTGGGCCTTTTTCGGTGCTCCGCCGGAAGGGGAATCGATCACGGAGAGCTTCTACATCAACACCATAGCCTCTCCGATGATGTGTGAGTAGTTTACCTCAGACCTTCGGGTCCATAGTTATTAGCTAGATGGCTTATTCTCTCTCTCTCTCTATTTGGATCTCAATACAAAGTTCTCCTTGATCTTCTTGGAGATCTATTCGATGTAACTCTTTTTGCGGTGTGCTTGTCGAGATTCGATGAATTGTGGGTTTATGATCAAGATTATCTATGAACAACATTTGAATCTCCTCTGAATTCTTTTATGTATGATTGGTTATCTTTGCAAGTCTCTTCGAATTATTAGTTTGGTTTGGCCTACTAGATTGATCTTTCTTGCAATGGGAGAAGTGCTTAGCTTTGAGTTCAATCATGCGGTGCTCGATCCCAATGACAGAAGGGGAAACGACACGTATTGTATTGTTGCCATCGAGGATAAAAAGATGGGGTTTATATCATATTGCTTGAGTTTATCCCTCTACATCATGTCATCTTTCTTAATGCGTTACTCCGTTCTTATGAACTTAATACTCTAGATGCATGCTGGATAGCGGTAGATGTGTGCAGTAATAGTAGTAGATGCAGGAAGGAGTCGGTCTACTTGTCGCGGACGTGATGCCTATATACATGATTATGCCTAGATATTCTCATAACTATGCACTTTTCTATCAATTGCTCGACGGTAATTTGTTCACCCAGCGTAATACTTATGCTATCTTGAGAGAAGCCACTAGTGAAATCTATGGCCCCGGGGTCTATTTTCCATCATATACATTTCCAATCTATTTTTACTTTGCAATCTTTACCTTCAATCTTTATCATAAAAATGCCAAAAATATTATCTTATCATCTCTATCAGATCTCACTTTTGCAAGTGGCCGTGAAGGGATTGACAACCCATTTATCGCGTTGGTTGCAAGGTTCTTATTTGTTTGTGTAGGTATGAGGGACTTGTGTGTAGCCTCCTACTGGATTGATACGTTGGTTCTCAAAAACTGAGGGAAATACTTATGCTACTTTGTTGCATCACCCTTTCCTCTTCAAGGTAAAACTAAATCATGCTCAAGAGGTAGCAAGAAGGATTTCTGGCGCCATTGCCGGGGAGATCTACACCAAGTCAAGTCAAGTCAAGACATACCAAGTACCCGTCACAAACTCTTATCCCTCGCATTACATTATTTGCCATTTGCCTCTCGTTTTCCTCTCCCCCACTTCACCTTTGTCGTTTTATTCGCCCTTCTTCCATTCATCTTTTTGTTTGCTCGTGTTGCCATGTGCCTTCTATTTGCTTGCTTCTTCGCTTGCTGAAAATCTATTGATATGGATCCACTTACAGTGTGCTACTTGGATCATCTTCGATCCTTATGCGCTCGTGCTAATACCCCAACTAGCCTAGTTGATGGGAAAACTTAAGATGAGCATGCTCATTTTGTGCGTCACCATTTGACTGAAAAAGGGAAACTCTTATGGGATCAAATAAACAGATTACTGTGTTATGCTTGGAATCTTTGTGAAATTTATGATTTTACTTGTTGCTCTAAGAACCCTAAAAAACACCTTCCCTACCAATGTGAGTTTAATGAAAATGAAATCTTATCTTCTTATGCAAAGGGTGTTTATAGTTACTATGATATCGAACAAATTGAAGAATTTGTTGCTTTTAAGGGTGCTTGTGAAGTTGCTTCTTTGATTCAAAAGTACGATATTACTCTCTATGAATCTGAAAATTTTGACATACTTAAATATTGCTATGAAAACTATGCTCATAATGTCTATGTCAAAGAATTTATTGAAAGAATGACCGTTGCTTCTAAAGAAAATAATGATATGCATGAATCTATAGATAATTATGATTCTGATGATTTGATTGAAATATCCCTTGATGAACATTATGCTTGCTATTCTTGTGGCCATGATGCAAATATGTATGAAGATGAATTTGCTATAGTTCCTTATGTTAAACATGAGATCATTGCTATTGCACCCATACTTGATAGTTCCTTCGATGAAAAGCATGATTGCAATGATGTTATTATAAATTCTCTTGATGTCAATTGTGCTAATAATATGCAAAACCCTAAGCTTGGGGATGCTAGTTTTGCTATGTCTACTGCTTGTTGCAATGATCATGATTGGGGTGATTCTTCTTTTGATCTTGAAAATTTATTTAAGCCCCATGATGAATATGAGATTGATTATAATGTTTGCAAAAATATTGAAAGTGGGTTTGGAAGAGTGTGTCAACTTTAGATCCCACATATTTGGAGAATGTTCAATCTTATGAAGTTTTTGATAAAAGTGGGTTTGGAGAGGTCATGAATTTAGTTAATGTTAATCCCACTATTTTGGAAGAGTGCCAACTTTGCATACATGTGGATCGTGTTAAGAAGATGTTTTGTGATAGCTATATTGTTGAATTTGCTTATGATCCTACATGTAATTATTATGAGAGAGGAAAATATGGTTGTAGAAATTTTCATGTTACTAAATTACCTCTCGTTATGTTGAGATTGCTATTTTTTCTTTCCGCTTCCTTGCATATGCTAGTTTTTGCTTGGCTTGATAAATAGTTTTCTTATAAAATGCCTATGCATAGGAAGTATTCTATACTTAGATGTGTTTTTCATATGCTATATGATGCTCTCTTTGTGCCTCAATTCTTGTCTTTCATGTGAGCATCATCAAAATTATCAATGCCTAGCTAGGGGCGTTAAACGATAGCGCTTGTTGGGAGGCGACCCAATTTTATTTTTGTTTATTGCTTTTTGGTTCTGTTTAGTAATAAATATTTGATCTAGCCTCTGGTTAGATGTGTTTTTATGTTTTAATTAGTGTTTGTGCCAAGTAAAACCTATAGGATCTTCTTGGATGATAGTTATTTGATCTTGCTAAAAAAGTCAGAAACTTTCTGCTCACTAAAATAATTGTTAAAAATCACCAGAACGTGATAAAATACTGATTCCAATTGAAGTAGTTCAATAAAAAAATATCTAGGTCTTCCTATTTTGGCAGATTTTTCTTGTTTCCAGAAGTTTGCGTTAGATCCAGATTACTACAGACTGTTCTGTTTTTGACAGATTCTGTTTTTCGTGTGTTCTTTGCTTATTTTGATGAATCTCTGGCTAGTATCAGAGGTTATGAACCATAGAGAAGTTGGGATACAGTAGGTTTAACACCAATATAAATAAATAATGAGTTCATTACAGTACCTTGAAGTGGTGTTTTGTTTTCTTTCGCTAACGGAGCTCATGATCATGAGATTTTCTGTTGAGTTTTGTGTTGTGAAGTTTTCAAGTTTTTGGGTAAAGATTTGATGGATGATGTAACAAGGAGTGGAAATAGCCTAAGCTTAGGGATTCCCAAGGCTCCCCAAGGTAAAATCTAAGGACAACCAAAAGCCTAAGCTTGGGGAAGCCCCGGAAGGCATTCCCTATTTCGTCTTCGTCCATCGGTAACTTTACTTGGAGCTATATTTTTATTCACCACATGATATGTGTTTTGCTTGGAGCGTCTTGTATGATTTGATTCTTTGCTTTTTAGTTCACCACAATCATTCTTGTTGTACACACCTTTTGGGAGAGACACACATTAATCGGAATTTATTAGAATACTCTTTGTGCTTCACTTATATCTTTTGAGCTAGAAAATTTTGCTCTAGTGCTTCACTTATATCCTTTAGAGCACGGTGGTGGTTATATTTTATAGAAATTATTGATCTCTCATGCTTCACTTATATTATTTTGAGAGTCCTTTAGAACAGCATGGTAGTTTGCTTTGGTTAAAATTTTAGTCCTAAAGTGATAGGCATCCAAGATGGATATAATAAAAACTTTCATATAAGTGCATTGAATACTAAGAGAAGTTTGATTCTTTATGATTGTTTTGAGATATGAAGATGGTGATATTAGAGTCATGCTAGTTGAGTAGTTGTGAATTTGAGAAATACTTGTTCAAAAGTTTGTGATTCACGTAGCATGCACGCATGGTGAACCGTTATGTGATGAAACCGGAGCATGGTTTATTTATTGATTGTCTTCCTTATGAGTGGCGGTCGAGGACGAGCGATGGTATTTTCCTACCAATCTATCCCCCTAGGAGCATGCGCGTAGTACTTTGTTTCGATAACTAATAGATTTTTGCAATAAGTATGTGAGTTATTTATTACTAATGTTGAGTCCATGGATTATGCGCACTCTCATCATTCCACCGTTGCTAGCCTCTCTAATACCGCACACCTTCCGCCGATATCATACACCCACCATATACCTTCCTCAAAACAGCCACCATACCTACCTATTATGGCATTTCCATAGCCATTCCGAGATATATTGCCATGCAACTCACCACCGTTCCATTTATTATGACACGCTTCATCATTGTCATATTGCTTTGCATGATCATGTAGTTGACATCGTATTCGTGGCAAAGCCACCATTCATAATTCTTTCATACATGTCACTCTTGATTCATTGCATATCCCGGAACCCTGCCGGAGGCATTCACATAGAGTCATATTTTGTTCTAAGTATTGAGTTGTAAGTAAATAAAAGTGTGATGATCATCATTATTAGAGCATTTTCCCAAGTGAGGAAAGAATGATGGAGACTATGATTCCCCCACAAGTCGGGATGAGACTCCGGACAAAAAATAAAAAAAAGAAAGAAAAGAGGCCATAAAAAAAAGAAGGCCCAAACAAAAAAATGAGAGAAAAAGAGAGAAGGGACAATGTTATTATCCTTTTACCACACTTGTGCTTCAAAGTAGCACCATGATCTTCATGATAGGGAGTCTCCTATGTTCTCACTTTCATATACTAGTGGGAATTTTACATTATAGAACTTGGCTTGTATATTCCAATGATGGGATTCCTCAAAATGCCCTAGTCTTCATGAGCAAGTGAGTTGGATGCACACCCACTTAGTTTCTTTTGTTGAGCTTTCATACACTTATAGCTCTAGTGCATCTGTTACATGGTAATCCCTACTCACTCGCATTGATATCTATTGATGGGCATCTCCATAGCCCATTGATACGCCTAGTTGATGTGAGACTATCTTCTCCTTTTTTTGTCTTCTCCGCAACCACCATTCTATTCCACATATAGTGTTATATCCATGGCTCACACTCATGTATTGCGTGAAGATTGAAAAAGTTTGAGAACATCAAAAGTATGAAACAATTGATTGGCTTGTCATCGGGGTTGTGCATGATTAAATACTTTGTGTGATGAAGATAGAGCATAGCCAGACTATATGAATTTGTAGGGATAACTTTCTTTGGCCATGTTATTTTGAGAAGACATGATTGCTTTGTTAGTATGCTTGAAGTATTATTATTATTATTATGTCAATATTAAACTTTTATCTTGAATCTTTCGGATCTGAACATTCATGCCACAATAAAGAAAAATACATTGAGAAATATGCTAGGTAGCATTCCACATCAAAAATTCTGTTTTTATCATTTACCGACTCGAGGACGAGCAGGAATTAAGCTTGGGGATGCTTGATACGTCTCCAACGTATCTATAACTTTTTATTGTTCCATCCTATTATATATTCTGTTTTGGATGTTTAATGGCCTTCATTATACACTTTTATATTATTTTTGGGACTAACCTACTAACCCAAGGCCCAGTGCAAATTGCTATTTTTTGCCTATTTTAGTGTTTCGCGGAAAACGAATATCAAACGGATTCCAAACGGAATGAAACCTTCGGGAGATTTATTTTTGGAACAAACAAGATTCAGGGGACTTGGAGTGGACGTCAAGAAACGAACGAGGAGGCCACGAGGTAGGGAGGCGCGCCTGCCCCCCCCCCCTGGGCACACCCCCCCACCCTCGTGGGCCCCTCGTAGCTCCACCGACCTACTTCTTCCTCCTATATATATCCATATACCCCGAAAACATCCGGGAGCACCACGAAACCCTATTTACACCGCCGCAACCTTCTGTACCCATGAGATACCATCTTGGGGCCTTTTCCGGTGCTCCGCCAGAGGGGGAATCGATCACGGAGGGCTTCTACATCAACACCATAGCCTCTTCGATGATGTGTGAGTAGTTTACCTCAGACCTTCGGGTCCATAGTTATTAGCTAGATGGCTTATTCTCTCTCTTTGGATCTCAATACAAAGTTCTCCTCGATCTTCTTGGAGATCTATTCGATGTAACTCTTTTTGCGGTGTGTTTGTCGAGATCCAATGAATTGTGGGTTTATGATCAAGATTATCTATGAACAATATTTGAATCTCCTCTGAATTCTTTTATGTATGATTGGTTATCTTTGCAAGTCTCTTCGAATTATCTGTTTGGTTTGGCCTACTAGATTGATCTTTCTTGCAATGGGAGAAGTGCTTAGCTTTGGGTTCAATCATGCGGTGCTCGATCCCAAAGGATGTGAGCGGGAAACGACACGTATTGTATTGTTGCCATCAAGGATAAAAAGATAGGGTTTATATCATATTTCTTGAGTTTATCCCTCTATATCATGTCATCTTGCTTAATGCGTTACTCCATTCTTATGAACTTAATACTCTAGATGCATGTTGGATAGCGGTGGATGTCTACTATGCAACCTTCTTCTTGTAGACGTTGTTGGGCCTCCAAGTGCAGAGGTTTGTAGGACAGTAGCAAGTTTCCCTCAAGTGGATGACCTAAGGTTTATCAATCCGTGGGAGGCGTAGGATGAAGATGGTCTCTCTCAAACAACCCTGCAACCAAATAACAAAGATTCTCTTGTGTCCCCAACACACCGAGTACAATGGTAAATTGTATAGGTGCACTAGTTCGGCGAAGAGATGGTGATACAAGTGCAATATGGATGATAGAAATGAGTATTTGTACTCTGAAAATATAAAAACATCAAGGTAGCAAGCGATAGAAGTAAGCGTAAACGGTATTGCAATGCTATGAAACAAGGCCTAGGGTTCATACTTTCGCTAGTGCAAGTTCTCTCAACAATAGTAACATAATTGGATCATATAAATATCCCTCAAGATGCAAAAAAGAGTCACTCCAAAGTCACTAATAGCGAAGAACAAACGAAGAGATTATTGTAGGGTACGAAACCACCTCAAAGTTATTCTTTCTAATCGATCTATTCAAGAGTCCATAGTAAAATAACACGAAGCTATTCTTTCCGTTCAATCTATCATAGACTCCATACTAGAATAACACCTTAAGACACAAATCAACCAAAACCCTAATGTCACCTAGATATTCCAATGTCACCTCGAGTATCCGTGGGAATGATTATACGATATGCATCACACAATCTCGAATTCATCTATTCAACCAACACAAAGAACTTCAAAGAGTGCCCCAAAGTTTCAACCGGAGAGTCAAGACGAAAACGTGTGCCAACCCCTATGAATAAGTTCACGAGGCCACGGAACCCGCAAGTTGATCACCAAAACATACATCAAGTGGATCACGTGAATATCCCATTGTCACCATAGATAAGCACGGCAAGACATACATCAAGTGTTCTCAAATCCTTAAAGACTCAATCCAATAAGATAACTTCAAAGGGAAAACTCAATCCATTACAAGAGAGTAGAGGGGGAGAAACATCATAAGATCCAACTATAATAGCAAAGCTCGCGACACATCAAGATCGTAACACCTCAAGAACACGAGAGAGAGAGAGAGAGAGAGAGAGATCAAACACATAGCTACTGGTACATACCCTCAGCCCCGAGGGTGAACTACTCCCTCCTCGTCATGGAGAGCATCGGGATGATGAAGGTGGCCACCGGTGAGGGTTCCCCCCCTCCGGCAGGGTGCCGGAACAGGCTCTCGATTGGTTTTTGGTGGCTACGGAGGCTTGCGGCGGCGGAACTCCCGGTCTATTCTGTTCCCCGATGGTTTTAGGGTATATTGGTATATAGAAGGAAGAAATAAGTCAGGGGAGCCACGAGGGGCCCACAAGGGTGGAGGGCGCGCCCAGTGGGGTGGGCGTGCACCCCTGCCTCGTGCCTTCCTTGTTGCTTCCCTTACGTACACCCCAAGTCTTCTGGATTGCTTCCGTTCCAAAAATAACTCTCCCGGAGGTTTCATTCCGTTAGGACTCCGTTTGATATTCCTTTTCTGCGAAACACTAAAACAAGGGGAAAAAACAGAAACTGGCACTAGGCTTTGGGTTAATAGGTTAGTCCCAAAAATAATATAAAAGTGTATAATAAAGCCTATAAACATCCAAAACGGATAATATAATAGCATGGAACAATAAAAAATTATAGATACATTGAAGACGTATCAGCGGTCAATTTGTGGAGTAATAGTAGTAGATGCAGGCAGTAGTCGGTCTACTTGTCGTGGACGTGATGCCTATATACATGATCATGCCTAGTGTTGACACCAGATTTTGGCATGACATAAAAAGAAAATGAGATGGCTTCGAGTGAAAGGGTTTTCATCATGGGAAGTTTCACATCGCCAAGAGGAACAACTTTGATGTTTAAGTCATAGCCATCCGACCGCATCTCTAAGGCCGAAGTTGTGCTCAAAGTACTGGATTTTGTATTCAGAACACTGTTCGGCTGATTACGCCCCCAAGACGGCCTCGTATGGAAGAATTATCTACATGATTTGTCTTCGTCTCGTCAAAACAATCAATTTTGGTATAAAGATTGTTGCAATCCGAGATCGTATGCAAAAGTTAGAGCCCGCACAACGAGACCCTCCAGCAAGCAAAATATGACGCCCGGAACCAGACACATATGTGGGTGTCTGATGAGATGCGTGAATAATTTGCTGTTTTGCACGAGCGATTTGACCCTCTGGATGACCTCTGATGAAAAAACGTTAAACATGAAAATTGTTCGTCTCGTCGAAACGATCAAGATTGCTTTTGTACTCGTTTCCATCCAAGGTTGTTTGCCATCACAAAAAAGACCCGCAAGGTACAGTCAGTTTAAACCGAACAGTTTCGGAAAGTTCGGATAAAACCAGTCCGAATTTGACTAGGGTTTTGGACGTGAATTGATACAATTTTCTTGTAAGGAAAGCCTAGATGAATCCTTTTCTTATACGGGAAGTCCAGCCGCCTCTTATTTATGTTGGGGGTGACGGCCGATTGAAACAACACCCAATCGAACAAACACATCTACTACTTTTTCGTGTTCATCTACTTTTTATCTCTCCCTTGTATCTTTCTTCTCGTTCTTCACTAGTTCTTCATGCTGGAGGGCTGCGGATCCACGAGGCTCTAGGGGCGACGAATCGACCTGGAGCAGCCCATAGCCGCCGCGAGCCCTGACGGGGTCCCTCCCGGGCAAGTGGGGCTTCGGGTGTACAAAAGCGCCCACCGACTGTCTTGTGTATCGCGCTGTCGGTCGGGTCTCCTTCGATGTGAGTTGCGGTGCATCACCCCCGGCGTCGAGGGTACACGTGACGTGTTCATGTGTCAACACACTTTTTGGCGACTTCGCTAGGGACGAAGCTTTGAACGGTCTCCAGCCCGTTCTTGCTACGAAGAGATCGTCATCAAGTTGCTGCAATCTACAAAGGTAATATGAATACCCAATTCCCTTTGTAGATGCAAATAATCCATATGTTGTTGCTGGATCACCTAATGAGCATAATGTATCGGCTAGCCCTAGTTTTATCAATCATGCATCTAATTATGTGCAAGGGCCGATGCAAAACAATCTTCATGCTTCAAATTCTTATGATTTTAGCAACGTACAACATATGTATGCAAACTCTCATGCATCGGCAACCCCAGAAATCCATATGCCGATGAACAACATTTTGGGTTTGGTTAATCAATTTGAAACACCTCATGATAAAATTTCCAATAACATACAAGAAAGTGTTTCACCTTTTTATTCATCGGCAACTAATTTGCAATATGTGAATTCAACCTTGCCGATGGATGGGAGAATTGGCCATGGTACTACTAGTTATGCGGCTAGTTACTCTCAACCGTCATATGCTACACCTCATGGTAGTAATTTTTCAGCACCATACACAACTATAGATGTTCATAATTCGGCTTCCGACCTTCCTGGTCATAGCCGAATGAATGTAAATTTTACAGGAGAGGTTGTGCCCAATATTGTAGAAGATGAGGTAGTAGTGGCTGCATTCAAGAGTTTAGCCCAAAATAAGAGGATTAGTGCTCTTTGCCTTGAATAACATGAAAAGGGGATATTTCCTGATTATGCCGCAACAAAAGCTAGAGTTTTGCAAGAAGATGATTCTTTGTCAATTGATAAAATTGGCGAGCAAAAATATGGTTTTACAACAATGCATATGCCTTCACCTAGTACTACATCATATTATACACCCCGTACACTATTGCATAATTTCGGCAACACCCGTGTGTCATTGCCGAAAGAATCTAAAACAGTGGGGGGCCATCATCTCCGGAGTGGGCTGAAATTGAGAAAAAGCTTAAAGCCAGTTTTGCCGCTCGCCGCCAGAAACAAATAGAAAAAGAATTGGCTCAGATAAAAGAAGCATTGTCAATTGGTAGTATCAATGAAAAGAAGGATGATTCGGAACTTGAAAGTGCTTTGGTGGAAAAAGACGAATCAAGTAGTGTATATTCTGAATCCATCAAATCCAAAGAGGCAAGAATTATTGAGAAAGGGCATGGCAAGCATAAAACGACCGTGCTTGATTTTTCTGAAGTTAAGGGAACCTACTTCCTGCCCTATGAGTTCCGTGCCGTAGAAATTGACAAGCCTCAAGCACAGGAGCAAGTAGCCGAAAAAAGTTCGGTTGATAAGGATCTTCAAGGTAATGATGCACGGAATAAAGAAAAAGATGGTGAAAAGGCGTTGGAGAGTCGTCCAAAGACGAAGCTAGATATTGTTCAAGTCACACCACCATCATGCTCTCCCAACGTATTTGAAGAGGTATGCATAGCGAGTAATTTACCTATTTTCAGATTTGGTCGCAACTTCATTATTGATGCATCTATAAGAAATATTCTCATAAGTAATTTTGAAAGACCAACGAAGAAGGGTAATTTACTTGTTAGCAATAGAATTGTTATGGAACATATCGATCAACCCATTACACCATTCGGAAATACCGATAGCGAAAATTATTGCAGCCAAGGCTTTCCCCATTGCTTTATCTAAATTTCATATCTAATTGGGTAGCTTTGCTTATTTCTTACTTGGCTTACACTTGGTCTCAATTGAGACATGCTAACTATTTTTGTTTCAGAAATTTAAAGCCAAGGTTAAAATCTTCTGAACAAACCGATGCAAGTATAGTCGAATGGGGAGATTTCAAATCTGAATCATTCGTTTGCTTATCTCCAAAGCCGTTCTCACAACAAGAACGGCTAGAAAACAAAAGGTATACTTTCGATTCAAACATGTGTGATCAAATCTTTGATTTGTTGTTAAAAAATAATTACATTAGAATTCTTGATCACGATGTCAAGCCATCTATCCAAGGACGGATGTATTGTAACTTGCATGATTCGTCCAAGCATAATTTTGAGGATTGCAACATGTTTCGTCAAATAGTTAAATCGGCCATTGAAAAAGGAGGATTGAAGTTTGTTGAAACACCAAGAGATGACCAATCTATTCCGATTGGTCCTGATGGCAAAAAGTTTTTGCATCAGCTGCTTCAAGCCGATCCATTTAAAGAGCATGTAAAAGCTGCAGGTGATGGGATCAAGCTTTCAAGTAAAGAAATTGTTGAAGAGAATAATGAATATAATTTTGAGGGCAAGAATTCCATCGAAGCTACAATGGAGACGCCAAGGACTGGAGGGCAGCAAGCAAATCCAATGATCGATGAAAGCAAACCAAAAGAAAACAAAGACCGAAATAAGCGCAAATGTAAGAGATCAAAAATCACCTTCGCTGAACTATTGGATAAATATCAAAAGAAGAGTGAAGAGAAGAATGCTTATCGGCCAAATCATGCAAAGAAACCAAGATCACCCCCAAGGCGCAAATATGAGGATTGGTATTGGCAAAGTGATAATTTTGATGCAACATATTCATATCCTTATTTTGGGTCGTCAATGCCAATGCCGTGTATGCCTCCCTATGCTCATATAGATACATATTCATCATGGGACAGGTATGACACAAGGGCACATTCTCCATCTTATTCTAGACCATCTCACCAATACTATGCAGCTCTAAGAAGATCATCATTTGAACAATCACGCGTCAAAGACCGTTTCAATCATAAGGAATTGGTCCAGAGCTCAAGGAAGAAGAAAGAGGTGGTAAAGCAAGTTTACCGCGTGAAAAGAGATGGTCGTAAGTGTGCTACTTCAGATTTGATCTCAAATAACAAAGAGTCAATTAAAGTGTTGACATTGGCTACAAAAGGCAAAGAAGTGAAGCAATCAATTGATAAAGATCAGAGTGCCAAATCTGAAGAAAATAAGTTGAGAGTGCACAAGGTAAAACAAGAATTGCCACTACTTCAAACAAAATCACAGCCGGGGTGCCCACTCGGCTTATCATATTGGCGAAAGAAGGAATTACAAAAACTTAGTGCACAAGAGCTGAAAAACAAGAACATGGCATGGGTTCCCAAGAGGAGCAGTCAAAATAAAAATGATGTGCAACCTTCTATTGCAACAAGTGTTACAAAAGTGAAGAAGGAGAAGCATGGAAGCCAAAAACAATTAAGCCGAAGGTTTGCATCACCCCATCAAAATCTTCGGTTAGCACATCATCCATTTTCTTCAACAATGCCATTGATGCCTTTGCCATGGAATTCATCCACAGGTATGATCAGTTACCCTCCATGGACTTATTTTGATCCATGGATGCAACATAATTTTCTATATGATGACAGAGTATTACCAAATCACTATACATTTGGTTAGTTACATTTTTGTTGCTAAGACAAAGGGGCCGAAATATTTTATTGCTATTTTATTTGTTTATTTCGGCTATACATGTTTTAATGGATGAATTCTACATGAACCTCATGGTAATGGCCGATACTTAACTATCGTCCTAAGAAACTATCTGATCATGGCCGGTGTGGAATTCTAACATCGTCCTTAGTTCAATTGGAACCGAGACAAGGTACATGTTAATTGATATTAGCCTTGTCTCTCTAGTACTATGGAGATTATATTTTGATGGTTCAATTTGTAGCAACGGCCAAAGTGTTGGTGTTGTCCATTTATCTCCATATGGAGCTAGTTTGTGAAGCCTCGTGCCACTTAAGATATTTTTGCACAATGATCAAAGCCGAATATGCATTCTTATTTGGATTGGAGCTTTGCCTTGCTATAGGTGCTATACATATTAAGGTTTCCGGTGATTCGTTATTAGTAGTGCAACAAATATCCAAGGGTTATCAATGTTTTGACGAATCACTTATAGTTTATCTTTTGGTATGACAAGATGCAAGATTTACCTTGGGTTGCTTTAAAATTGTTCATATATCTAGACATGACAATTCGAAAGAGTTGGCACAGCAAGCATCCGGCTACTATGTTAAACATGGTGTATTGCATTTCTATCAATAGCCGATGCTAGGTGTTGTCAACATAGGTAAGGCCGAATCGAATCCCACCGCTTCGGCCACTAATGAAATATTCAATGCAGGAGAAAACCAAGACTGGAGGAAACCCGTCATTGATTATTTGTGTGCTCCTAGTAGAAGGGTGGACAGGGCTGTTCGGCGTATGGCTTTCAAGTACACGATGAGACATGATGGTCTCTATCGCCGAACGGTTGATGATGTTCTTTTAAAGTGCTTGGACGAAGACCAAGCGAGAATTGCTATGGGAGAGGTCCATGAAGGTATTTGTGGCACTCATTAGTCGGCTCCCAAGATGAAATGGTTACTACGATGTGCTGGGTTTTATTGGCCGACCATTATTAATGATTGCTTCAGATATTATAAAGGGTGTGAAGCTTGTCAAAAATTTGGTGATATTCAGTTGGCTCCTGCTGCTATGCTACATCCCATTATCAAGCCATGGCCTTTCAGAGGATGGGGTTTAGACTTTATTGGACAAATTCATCCGTCTTCATCAAAGGGGCATCGGTTCGTATTAGTAGCAACCGATTATTTCACTAAATGGTCTGAAGCAGTGCCTCTCAAGAACATGACACATACAGAGGTAATTAAGTTCATAACCGAGCACATTATTCATAGATTCGCATTCCTCAAACGTTGACTACAGATCAAGGCTCATCTTTCATGTCACACCAAGTCAGAGAATTTGCCGAATTTTATAACATAAAGTTGCTCAATTCCTCTCCATATTATGCCCAAGCCAATAGACAAGCTGAGTCTAGCAACAAAATTTTAATCAAACTCATCAAGAAGAAAATTGAGGATAATCCAAGGAGATGGCATGAGTTGTTGTTTGAAGCATTATGGGCACATAGAATCTCAAGGCATGGTGCTACGAAAGTGACTCCATATGAGCTGGTATATGGTCAAGAGGCTGTTTTACCAGTGGAAGTAAATTTCAATGCTTTGAGAATAGCCAAACAAAATGATTTATCGGCAATAGACTTTTATAACTTGATGATGGACAATATTGATGAGGTTGCCGATAAACGTTTGGCTGCTTTGAAGGCCATAGAGAGCGACAAGTTGAGGGTAGCGAGAGCTTACAATAATAAAGTTAAATTGAAGAATTTTCAAGTTGGTGATCTCGTCTGGAAAGTGATTCTGCCGATTGGTTCAAGAGATAAAAAATTCGGAAAGTGGTCTCCAAGTTGGGAAGGTCCTTTTAGGATTACAAGAGTAGTTCCCGGAAACTCATATTTGGTGGAATCCGTACAAGGGGCATTGTTACCTCGAGCTCTCAATGGCAAGTACTTGACGAAATACCATCCGAGTGTGCGGCAAGAAGCCTGAGTAGGCAATGGCCGATGTACGATTATCGCCCTTAGCACAAACATGGCCGATACATAATTATCGCCCTGAGAAAAATAAATGGCCGATGGAGTGTTGACATCGTCTTTAGAACAAACACCGTGCATATTATTTTTCGGCATGCAAGCTTTGCCGAAAAACAGTGGGGCATGTGTTGACACCAGATTTTGGCATGACATAAAAAGAAAATGAGATGGCTTCGAGTGAAAGGGTTTTCAGCATGGGAAGTTTCACATCGCCAAGAGGAACAACTTTGATGTTTAAGTCATATTCATCCGACCGCATCTCTAAGGCCGAAGTTGTGCTCAAAGTACTGGATTTTGTATTCAGAACACTGTTCGGCTGATTACGCCCCCAAGTCG
This sequence comes from Aegilops bicornis, assembly GCA_021605145.1. Classification (NCBI taxonomy): domain Eukaryota; kingdom Viridiplantae; phylum Streptophyta; class Magnoliopsida; order Poales; family Poaceae; genus Aegilops; species Aegilops bicornis. The sequence goes on along the minus strand of CM038674.1, from coordinate 617,673,770 downwards.
GCCTCGTATGGAAGAATTATCTACATGAATTGTCTTCGTCTCGTTGAAACGATCGATTTTGATATAAAGATAGTTGCAATCCGAGGTCGTATGCAAAAGTTAGAGCCCGCACAACGAGACCCTCCAGCAAGCAAAATATGACGCCCGGAACCAGACACATATGTGGGTGTGTCTGATGAGATGCGTGAATAATTTTCTGTTTTGCACGAACGATTTGACCCTCGGGATGACCTCTGATGAAAAAACGTTCAACATGAAAAATGTTCGTCTCGTCGAAACGGTCAAGATTTCTTTTGGACTCGTTTCCATCCGAGGTTGTTTGCCATCACAAAAAAGACCCGCAAGGTACAGTCAGTTTAAACCGAATAGTTTTGGAAAGTTCGGATAAAACCAGTCCGAATTTGACTAGGGTTTTGAACGTGAATTGATGCAATTTTCTTGTAAGAAAAGCCTAGATGAATCCTTTTCTTGTACGGGAAGTCCAGCCGCCTCTTATATATGTTGGGGGTGACGGCCGATTGAAACAACACCCAATCGAACAAACACATCTACTACTTTTTCGTGTTCATCTACTTTTTATCTCTCCCTTGTATATTTCTTCTCGTTCTTCGCTAGTTCTTCATGCTGGAGGGCTGCGGATCCACGAGGCTCTAGGGGCGAGCGAATCGACCTGGAGCAGCCCATAGCCGCCCTTGAGCCACAGCGACGGGTCCCTCCCGGGCAAGTGGGGCTTGGGTGCTAAGCGTCCACGTTGTCTTGCGTATCGCGCTGTCGGTCGGGTCTCCTTCGACGTGAGTTGCGGTGCATCACCCCCGGCGTCGAGGGTACACGTGACGTGTTCGTGTGTCAACACCTAGATATTCTCATAACTATGCACTTATCTATCAATTGCTCGACAGTAATTTGTTCATCCACCGTAATACTTATGCTATCTTGAGGGAAGCCACTAGTGAAACATATGGCCCCCGGGTCTATTTTCCATCATGTACGTTTCCAATCTATTTTTACTTTGCAATCTTTACTTTCAATCTTTATCATAAAAATACCAAAAATATTATCTTACCATCTCTATCAGATCTCACTTCTGCAAGTGGCCGTGAAGGATTGACAACCCCTTTATCGCGTTGGTTGCAAGGTTCTTATTTGTTTGTGTAGGTACGAAGGACTTGCATGTAGCCTCCTACTGGATTGATACCTTGGTTCTCAAAAACTAAGGGAAATACTTACGCTACTTTGCTGCATCACTCTTTCCTCTTCAAGGGAAAACCAACGCATGCTCAAGAGGTAGCATAGGCATCACCGGAACTGGTTTCTGTGATAAACTACTTTCCAACTTGAGAGAAGGTACAATTACCTTATCAAGTTCTACTTTCCTCCCACTCACTTCTTTCGAGAGAAACTCCTTCTCAAGAAAGGATCCATTCTTAGCAACGAATATCTTGCCTTCGGATCTGTGATAGAAGGTGTACCCAACAGTCTCCTTTGGGTATCCTATGAAGACACATTTCTCTGATTTGGGTTCGAGCTTATCACGTTGAAGTTTTTTCACATAAGCATCGAGCTCCAAACTTTAAGAAACGACAGCTTAGGTTTCTTGCCAAACCACAATTCATATGGTGTCGTCTCAACGGATTTAGATGGTGCCCTATTTAACGTGAATGCAACTGTCTGTAATGCATAACCCCAAAACAATAGTGATAAATCGGTAAGAGACATCATAGATCGCACCATATCTAATAATGTATGGTTATGACGTTCGGACACACCATTACGGTATGGTGTTCCAGGTGGCGTGAGTTGCGAAACTATTCCACATCATTTCAAATGAAGACCAAACTCGTAACTCAAATATTCGTCTCCGCGATTAGATCGTAGAAACTTTATTTTCTTGTTACGATGATTTTCCACTTCACTCTGAAATTCTTTGAACTTTTCAAATGTTTCAGACTTATGTTTCATCAAGTAGATATACCCATATCTGCTCAAATCATCTATGAAGGTCAGAAAATAACGATACCCCCCGCCGCAAGCCTCAACACTCACCGGATCGCATACATCAGTATGTATTATTTTCAATAAGTCAGTTGCTCGCTCCATTGTTCCAGAGAACGGAGTCTTAGTCATCTTTCCCATGAGGCATGGTTCGCAAGCATCAAGTGATTCCAAAAGCCCATCAGCATGGAGTTTCTTCATGCGCTCTACACCAATATGACCTAAACAGCAGTGCCACAAATATGTTGCACTTTCATTATAAACTTTGCATCTTTTGGCATCAATATTATGAATATGTGTATCACTACAATCGAGATTCAATAAACCATTCACCTTGGGTGTATGACCACAGAAGGTTTTGTTCATGTAAACAGAATAACAATTATTCTTTGACTTAAATGAATAACCGTATTGCAATAAACATGATTCAATCATATTATGCTCAACGCAAACACCAAATAACATTTATTTTAGGTTCAACACTAATCCCGAAGGTAAAGGGAGTGTGTGATGGTGATCTTATCAACCTTGGAATCACTTCCAACACACATCGTCACCTTGCCCTCAACTAGTCTTTGTTCATTTTGTAACTTTTGTTTCGAGTTACTAATCATAGTAACTGAACCAGTATCAAATACCCAGGGGCTACTATGAACACTATTAAAGTACACATTAATAACATGTATATCATATATACTTTTGTTCACTTTGCCATATGTTGGGGATATGACTATTAGGTATGACCCGCCCAGGAGAGGCCGGGTTATACCAATGGCATTTCATCAAAACAAAGCCCATGAAGATGTTGAAGATGGCGGTTCATGAAGCAGACTTACTAAGGGCCCAAAGCCCAAAGGCGGCTTAAGGCCCATAGGTGTAAACCGCCATATGCGTATGACTTGTATTGTAAGGAAAGTGTAGTTAGTCACCGTGTCGGACACGTTTTGTATGAGCCAGCCGGGACTCCGTGAGCCACGGGGCGTCAACCTGTGTATATAAAGGGATGACCCGGCGGCGGCTTAGGGCAAGAAACAACAGATCGAAAGCTAGGTCAAGCGTATTCGCTCCCTAGTAATCGAGACATAAGCAATACCACCTCAAACTGGATTAGGTCTTTAGATTCACTGCAAGGGGCCGAACTAGTATAAACTCCCTGTGTCCTTTGTCCCGTTTAACCCATTTAAGCTAACCTCGTCGCGATGGCTCCACAACTAAGTCCTTCTGCTAGAACATCTGCCATGAAAATTCCATGACAGTTGGCGCCCACCATGTGGCCAGCGCACGGTGGTTTCGAGTTCTTACAGGGCAGCTTTGAAGGGATCAAGGGATATGTTGTGGGCCGGATGACCAAGAGTCGTCGGGGCAAGCTCTACATTGACAACGCAAGCTGGGGCCCCGAGGCCGGCTCAATCGAGTACGGGTATCGGGTCCCCTTCGGCGGAATCCATGTCTTCACCGGCAGATCAGCAAACCGGGCCCTGAGCCGGACATCTACACCGACATCATCGAGACGGCTCAGCGTGCATGACCCGCCCGAGTTCAACCCGACGTGAAGCACACCTTTGTTGGATTTGTCCATGGGGCAGAATTTGAAGGATCCGTGTCTGGCAGTGAGACAACCGTCTACTCCGATGGTGAATCGTCCACAGGTGAGATGTGATGCCCTCGATTCAATCATACACTAATCATACACGCAAATGTGTACGATCAAGATCAAGGACTCACGGGAAGATATCACAACACAATTCTAGACACAAAATAAAATAATACAAGCTTTATGTTACAAGCTAGGGCCTCGAGGGCTCGAATACATAAGCTTGAAAATACAAGAGTCAGCGGAAGCAATAATATCTGAGTGCAGACATGAGTTAGACAAGTTTGCCTTAAGAAGGCTAGCACAAAAGCAACATCTATCGAAAAGGCAAGGCCTCCTGCCTGGGAGCCTCCTAACTACTCCACAGTCGCCGACGGCCTCCACGTAGTAGTAAGCATCGGCGGTGGCATCGCTCCTGGGCTCCGGCATCCGTTGCAGCAACCGGAAAGAAGAAGAAAGGGGGGAAAGGGGTAGCAAAGCAACCGTGAGTATTCATCCAAAGTACTCGCAAGCAAGGATCTACACTATGTATGCAACATCATCAAAGGAAGGTTGTATATGTGGACTGGGCTGCAGAAATGCCAGAATAGAGGGGAGAGCCTAGTCCTATCGAAGACTAGCATCTTCTGGAAGCCACCATTTTGCAGCAACAGGAGGAAGTAGAGTAGCATAAAGTAAAGTAGTAGTAGTGTCATCAACCTCGGCCAGAGATCCCTGCTCGACTCCCTGCGAAAGCAATCCCGAAACCATACTATCCAGCTTATCATCACCATCCAGTTCTCATCACCATCCAGTTCTCATCACAAGTATCCAGTTCTAGTTGTATCGATCGATACAACTCCGAGTGTCCGTTACCGTAGGACAGGCTATCGATAGATGTTTTCTTCCCGCAGGGTGCACCAACTTACCCACCACGCTCGATTGACTCGGCGGACACACTTTCTGGGTCATGCCCGACCTCGGCCAAACAATACGCCGCAACCCGACCTAGGCTTAATAGAGAGGCCAAGCACGCCGGACTAAACCTATGCCCCGGGGTCATGGGCCATCTCCCGAACTCCTCACGCTATGCGTGGGCGGCCGGTGAGCAGACCTAGCTACCTCCTTCAACAAGGCGGTAACACAGTCCAACCCGGCGCCGCGCTCGGTCGGACGTCTATTAAGCTTCGCTGATGTATCTGACGCAGAACGCCCATACTATGCCCACGTGATGGTTAGTGCTATCGGGCCGAGGCCCCTCGGATCAAATATCCAAATCGTAGTGGATTAGGGAACGCGGTAACAAGCGAGACTCACGAAAGATGTGACCCGTTGCCCGTCTCGAGGACTTGCGGCAAGGGCTAGGAATGCTGGCCACGCCTCGTAATTATCTCGCGGGCACCTTCCGTGTCAACCCGTCTCCACATCACTTTACGCAAATATGCTCGCTGGTACCCATCGAAGTCGACCCGTATTTAGTAACATGGTTCAGTGTAAAGTCATAGTAACCATAGTAACTGTGTGTCTAAACATCAAGGGAAAAACCCAAGGAATCACCCCCGGTGAATTCCACTCGATGTAATCATCAAGGTGAATGTAAGAGGAATCACCCCCGAGGTCCACACTTGAGGGGTTGCACGACGAGTCGTATCGTAAGTGGTTAAAGAGGAAATCACCCTCGATGACCACGCACCGAATAGCTACACTACTGAGGTTAACATCTGAAGTGATGTAGATGTCTCACCCTCGGCACTCGATAGTAACCCAGTAGAGTCAAGCAACTATGGGTAAAGTGATGTGCGGTGCCGGGGCCTGGTCTTCGATCCTGTTGATCGGGTCTTCTGATAATCCAGCGGGGCAGTCGGGACAAGGCGGGGGTCACTGATGGATCACTAACCAACCTATACTAAGCAGTTTAGGATAAGCGGTAAGGTACAACAAGAGATACAAAACCAGGCTATGCATCGTAATAGGAGCAAACAATAACGGTAGCAAAATCTAATGCAAGCATGAGAGAATGGAATGGGCGATATCGGGATGATCAAAGGGGGCTTGCCTGGTTGCTCACGGCAAGGAGAATTAAATCGGTGGCGTGAGTCGATCACAAAGCAGCATCGGTCTCGGGGTCTACCGGAGAGAAGAGGGGAAGAAACAGTAAATATAAAGCAAACATAGCATCACAAAGCGTAACGTGGCAATATCTTTGTCGGGAGTGACCTAACGATGGCTACACGATAAAGGTGAAGGGGAAAATCAACCGGGAATGTTTTCCGGTGTTTGACGCTTTCGGACGTAAGAACCGGAGGTGGATTGTTGCATGTTCGCTATGTTAGGGCCGTGTGTGGTGAACGAGCGGACTGCGTATTCAGATTCTCCTCGTTTTTCTGATCAACTTTCATGTAGAAAGTTTTTCGATCCGAGCTACGATTTATTTTATATTAATTTTCTAAGTTTCAAACATTTTCCGAATTTAGCTTAATTAATAAATTCGAATGAAAACTGTGTAATAACTTTTTATCTTGTGGCGATATGCTTGTGTATGATGAAGTCGAGGTGGTCGGTCGGCGAAGTCAATAGCAGTTGACCGAAGGCATGTTGACTGTCAACTGGGTCAAGCGGACCCACATGTAAGTGTCACTAGAGCTAATAAAAGTACCTAGACTAAATAATCTAGAAGGGCCACATGTCATCTACACATTTGACTAATTAAACAAATAAACTAACCTAATTAAATGGGACCCACATGTCACAAGGTAGCAACTAATTTTAACTAGTAGTACTAATTAGCCCCTAATCTAGCCTACTCCTAATTAACTGGGGCGGCCATTGGTACAGCCGTGCCTCATGTTCGATGGCCTTGCCACGGTTGTGTGACCATGGTCAACACACATGGGCGCAGAGGCAGCGACTATGGGCAATCTCAACAAGAGCAAAGCAGCGGGCGTAGTAGTGCAAGCAAGAAGGGCAGCGGCAGGAACTAAGAGCAAAGAAGCGGCGAAGCCAAAGCAGCAAAGAAGACCTGCAGTAGCGGGACAAGACGGAGGGCCGCGGCAGCGGGCGCATCAGAAGCGACAACGAAGCGCCAAGGGGCACGGCCATGCACGGGCGGGGGGCTGCATGGTGCATCGATCCAGGCGCTGGCTCGACGGGGTTGCCAAGAACGGCAACGACGCCGACGGCCGAAAGCAATGGGCGGTGGCGCTCAGCAGGATCGAAGCTCGAGCCTGTGGGCTCGGATTCGACGAACCGAGAGTAAGACGGAATCTACACAGCTCTGGAGCATGCACGCATCGGCAGAGGAGCTAGGGGACACGGCAGTGATGAGCCCGCCGGCCGTGGTGGGACGGCCGAGCCGGAACTTCGCGAGGATGAGTGCTAGGTGACGAGATCAAGGCGAGAACAGAGGGAAACCACGCGGTGCTCACATCGGTGACGAGGAGCAACTTGGTGAAGCCGGAGCGGGTCGAACGGCGGGGATCAAGCGGCGATGAGCGGCGGCCAAAGCTTGAAGAAGGAGTTGATGTAAGCGTCACGAGGGTCCCGGCTTGACCCGATGGGGCGAGGAAGACGTAGCAGGCGACAGCGGTGCTCCCGGACTCAGTCCCACGTCACGGGGAGGACGGGGGGGTGTGCCAACAACATCGGCCATAGCGGGGAGCTTTGGGAGATGCGCGTGGGAGAGAGTGAAACGGCACGAGGAAGGGGGAAAATGGGGCTAGGGTTTTCGGGGTAGTGCGGGGCGATGCTGTTAACCTCCAGGGAGGGCCGCGGGATGGCCGGCATGTGGCCGGGGCGCCATGGATGGCCTCCACGATCCCCCTCTGCTTCCTGTAGCGGGAGGAAGGGGAAAAAGGGGGTGTTGGGCTGGGCTGCAGTAAAATAGCTTAGAGCCCATCTGCATAATAGGTGTAGCTCTTTTCTTTTATTACCATATGTTTTATTTCTCTAGCCTCTGTTTTGTACTTAATTTATTTAGCAAATGAGTTTTGTAAAATGTGGAGATGGACACATATTTAGTATTGCAATGTTAGGTGCTACCACCAAAAACTTAGGAGGAAGTTTGACTTAGCTTGAATTTTTCAGAAGTGGAGAAGCATTCAAAAAATGCTATTTTGGCACGGTTTAATGTTTGAGGGCATTTAATAATCCTTTAAAATATTAGTTTCAACATGAAAAATATCTAGGATTATTTGCCATAGGATGAACTATTTTATTTGCATGAAAGCGAAGCAAATATTTGACATGCAATTAGAATTAGAATTTGAAGCAGATTTTGGACAAGTGGCCTTTTGGCATGATGATCATGATGACATGACCTTCATTAGGGGGAGATTATTGTAGTGTGATGCTGGGGATGTTACAAATCTCCTCCACTATAAGAAATCTCGTCCCGAGATTTAAGTGGGGAAGTAAAGAGTAACTTCGGGAGAACTGACCCTTATAGGGTTAATTATCTGATGAACTATTGGAATGTGGCAGAAGTATCTCTAGAGTTGAAAGTTAAGAAAACATCGAGAGCAAAATATGAAGGTACAATAGGAAGTTTCAACCGAATGGACAAACTATTGATACCTGAGCAGTGAGAGAAAGGGGTTCAGAGCATCGAATAGATCATCTCTTGGAAGGTGGCTCGTGATAACACACAAAGCCAAGAGCATAAGACACTTCGGCATCAAGGTTGTACAGGAGAGTCAGGCTTCGATCCCGTGGAACTGTGGGTTATGGGCCCACCATGTGGGTTAAAAGTAGAAAGAGCGGTGACATTTTACACGGTTATGATAGCAAGCTATGTCGGAGGATAGTCTGTCAGTTATGTTGGCAACCACATTGGTACCAAAGGCGAGGGACGAAGAGAACCATATTCCTGCTCGTTGAACGAGGCGGACCAATCGGCAAGGTTCGCGTCCATCGGTGGTTACCGGAATGTCATCAACAATAGTAACAGGGTCTTACTGCCAAATTGTACACCGAGGTGTTTACATAAGAAGGGAACTATTACTGCTTCGATCACATAATTTACAAGAAAGGTTAAACAAAAGCGATTGGAAAGGAAAAGGTGATCATTAGATTATCCATCACATTGGAAAGGGAAATGTGTTTAAACCCAAATATCAGGGGTATATCTTTTCCCAAGGACAAGAAGAGTGTGGTATACATGACAGGATAGTAAGTATAACCATTTAGGTAAGGGGAGAGGAAATTCATGACGTTACCCATACAACAATGTTTGGATAATTGATCAAGAAACATTTAGCACTGCGCTCCCAATGTTCTTGTTGATGAACGGGGTACCACAGACATGCTTCGGATAGCATTGACATGGTCATCATGTAATGGTCAAACTTTGGTTACATAAAGGATTCACTGGAAACAACTTATAAAATAAGTTATATAATTTCAGCAAGGAAAAGAAGAGGATGTGGCCGATGGGTGCAGCAGCAATCCATCAACATGTCAAAAAGGATGTATTTCCAAAATTATGTGAACAAGTCTGTGTTGTAAGGAAGCAAGGATGTTGTCGATGGTAACTCAAATTACCAAGGGACAAGGATGGTACTTATCATCATGAATTCGATTGATATCCTGGAATAGCTCAGAATGTTGATGATGATCACGACACCTTTGTTGAGAGATTTCATGAAGAGCTAAACGATCGACGATGACATCAAGTCAAAGGAATGATGAAGCGAAAGGTTATTGGATCCACGGGTGCGACACAAGCTCGAAATCAAGCTTGTTGTTTGAGGTGAAATGATAAGATGAGGAAGATCGACGTAAGCTTAGCCCATCGTCGGAAGTTGTGCTCCGAGAAGAAGGACTGGGTAGCATAGTTAAAATTACCTCGATAATGATATAGCCGATCAGGCTAGGAATGATGTGACGGAGTATCACTCCAATTAATAATTTACAAGAGGTAGTGCAATGACACAATATCCTCGAGATAACATGAAGCAATACTTGTAGGTAGATCAAAGTAGAGGTTGGACAGGTGAAATGACTTGCAGGAGACAGTATTTTAACTTGTCCGGGAAATGGAATTAAGGAGAAACTATGGTCGGAACCATGATTATGAATGATCAAATCACCGATACAAGATGAACTTATAACAAGGGGTAATTATTTTTACGAGCAACTTCCATGATAAGTTCTACACCGGTTCCATGGGCATGAACACAAAGGTTCAAGGTCGACTCCACTTCTTCAATGCACAACCTTTCATTCACTCCTCATTCTCAAAGAATTTGTAGTGCGAAAGATTTATCTGGTGAAGCACCAAAAGAGTGTTACTCACATCTCTTTAGAGTTCACACGGATTAGGGAAGGCATAGGTTCAATGCGTAGGGGTATCTTAGGAACATATACCACTGACTTCCAGAGTATATTACATCAGCTCAATAGCAGAGCATGGTTGACCATAAGCAGAGGATACAATTTACCAAAGGCAATAGGTATCAGGGGAAGAGCGCACGAGATTTTGAATATGGAGGACATTGCCGGATAATAATCCAACAAAGGATTCAGCGGTCCTCAATGGATCCGATGTGTGTATCAGTACTCAATCAGAAGAGGGAAAGAATTCAAAGGCATCGGATTATAGAAACAGCTGAATAATTCGATGTCCAAGTTGAAGGGAACTAGGTGGACAATCAATTACAACATGATTGGCCGAGATCCAACTCATGTCCAGAATGACGTATGAGCAGGAAGGTCAAATTTCAGGGTTCGACTGATGATTGCGAGCAATCGCAAGATAATGAATCAATAGGCTCAGGATGTAAAAGACAAAGGATGTTAATGAATATTGTTGGACATATAGATTTAACCATAATGCAGCCAGACAAGACTTTCGAGAGCACTAGGCTGCGGAGGATCCTTGGGAGATAGAATTGCATCCGGAGAATTTTGGGAGACATATGATCAACTGGGGATGAACGAATCCCCGGTAAGTGTGAGGAATTATTCGTGGGGTTATTCAGGCGGAAAAGAGCTGCAAGGGAGTCGGAAAAAGGATTCTCGAAAGTCAGAGAATACTTCCGGGTATCATGTAATAACAAGAACAACTAGGGATGGAAGTATGAACGGCGAGGCACGCAGTTATCCATAAGGATTCAACGGTGTTAAGGGATTGCAAAATAAATGAACACAAGTTCACGGGATAACATTGGAGAGTATCTTCGGGGTCTCCTGTTGAATCAAGCCATCATCTGGAATGAAGGGGCTCTCCAGGAGGAAGTAGTTACGAGAACCTAGTGTTAGAGTTAGCGAAATCATTTAACCCGAATAGAAGAGAGATCGTGGATCCAGAGTATAGACGAGGAATAAAAGATCCTAATACCACCCAATGGCAACGTGGGCCCGTAAGCCACACAGCCATGTTAGTAAAACTTTTTCAATGACTAGACTCAACTTCGGCCAAGGAGTTGGAAAGGGGGCTACCTACAGCAAATGGCTCGATACCAACTTGTGATGCCCTCGATTCAATCATACACTAATCATACACGCAAATGTGTATGATCAAGATCAAGGACTCACGGGAAGATATCACAACACAACTCTAGACACAAAATAAAATAATACAAGCTTTATCTTACAAGCCAGGGGCCTCGAGGGCTCGAATACATAAGCTCGAAAACACAAGAGTCGTGAAGCAACAATATCTGAGTACGTACATGAGTTAGACAAGTTTGCCTTAAGAAGGCTAGCACAAAAGCAACATCGATCGAAAAGGCAAGGCCTCCTGCCTGGAGCCTCCTAACTACTCACTGGTCGCCGACGGCCTCCACGTAGTAGTAAGCATCGGCGGTGGCATCTGCTCCTGGGCTCCAGGCATCCAGTTTGCGACAACCGGAAAGAAGAAGAAAGGGGTAGCAAAGCAACCGTGAGTACTCATCCAAAGTACTCGCAAGCAAGGATCTACACTATGTATGCAACATCATCAAAGGAAGGTTGTATATGTGGACTGGGCTGCAGAAATGCCAGAATAGAGGGGAGAGCCTAGTCCTATCGAAGACTAGCATCTTCTGTAAGCCACCATCTTGCAGCAACAGGAGGAAGTAGAGTAGCATAAAGTAAAGTAGTAGTAGTTTCATCAACCTCGGCCAGAGATCCTTTCTTGACTCCCTGCGAGAAAGCAATCCCAGAGCCATACTATCCAGTTATCATCACCATCCAGTTCTCATCACCATCCAGTTCTCATCACAAGTATCCAGTTCTAGTTGTATCGATCGGGATACAACTCCGAGTGTCCGTTACCGTAGGACAGGCTATCGATAGATGTTTTCTTCCCCGCAGGGGTGCACCAACTTACCCACCACGCTCGATTGACTCCGGCCGGACACACTTTCCTGGGTCATGCCCGGCCTCGGCCAAACAATACGCCGCAACCCGACCTAGGCTTAATAGAGAGGCCAGCACGCCAGACTAAACATATGCCCCCAGGGGGTCATGGGCCATCTCCCCGGGAACTCCTGCACGTTGCGTGGGCGGCCCGTGAGCAGACCTAGCTACCTCCTTCAACAACGCAGGCGCTTACGCAGTCCAACCCGGCGCGCGCCGCTCAGTTGCTGACGTCTATTAAGCTTCGGCTGATGTATACGACGCGGAACGACCATACTATGCCCACGTGATGGTTAGTGCTATCAGGCCAGAGGCCCCTCGGATCAAATATCCAAATCGTAGTGGATTAGGAACGCGGTAACAAGCGAGACTCACGAAGATGTGACCCGTTGCCCGTCTCGAGGACTTGCGGCAAGGGCTAGGAATGCCCGCCACGACTCGTAATTATCTCGCGGGCACCTTCCGTGTCAACCCGTCTCCACATCACTCGCATAAATATGCTCGCGGGTACCCCTCGAATTCGACCCGTCTTTAGTAACATGTTTCAGGTAAAGTCATAGTAACCATAGTAATTGTGTGTCTAAACATCAAGGGAAAACCCGAGAATCACCCCGTGAATTCCACTCGATGTAATCATCAAGGTGAGCGTAAGAGGATTCACCCTCGAGGTCCACACTTGAGGGGTTGCATGACGTAGTCGTATCGTAAGTGGTTAAAGAGGAAATCACCCTCGATGACCACGACCGAATAGCTACACTACAGGTTAACATCTGAAGTGATGTAGATGTCTCACCCTCGGCACTTTCGATAGTAACCCGGTAAGTCAAGCAACTATGGGTAAAGTGATGTGCGGTGCGGGCCTGGTCTTCGATCCTGTTGATCGGGTCTTCGATAATCCAGCGGGCAGTCGGGACAAAGGCGGGGGTCAGCGATGGATCACTAACCAACCTATACTAAGCAGTTTAGGATAAGGTGTAAGGTACAACAAGAGATACAAAAGCAGGCTATGCATCAGAATAGGAGCAAACAATAACAGTAGCAAAATCTAATGCAAGCATGAGAGAAAGGAATGGGCGATATCGGGATGATCAAAGGGAGGGCTTGCCTGGTTGCTCTGGCAAGGAGGGGTCGTCGGTGACGTAGTCGATCACAGGGGCAACATCGGTCTCGGGGTCTACCGGAGAGAAGAGGGGGAAGAAACAGTAAATATAAAGCAAACATAGCATCACAAAGCGAGCATTGGCAATATGCTGTGCCGGAGTGACCTAACGATGGCTACGATAAAGGTGAAGGGGAAAATCAGCAGGAATGTTTTCCGGTGTTTGACGTTTTCGGACAGAAGAACCGGAGGTGGATTGTTGCATGTTCGCTATGTTAGGGCCGTGTGGTGAACGAACGGACTGCGTATTCATGTTCGTCTCGTTTTTCTGATCAACTTTCATGTAGAAAGTTTTTCGATCCGAGCTACGATTTATTTTGTATTAATTTTCTAAGTTTCAAACATTTTACGAATTTAGCTTAATTAATAAATTCGAATGAAAACAGTGTAATAACTTTTTATACATGGCGACAGCTAGCCACCGTATGACAAGGGGCAGGGGTGGTCCAACAATAGGTCAATAGCAGTTGACCAGTGCATGTTGACTGGTCAACTGGGTCAAGCGGACCCACATGTAAGTGTCACTAGAGCTAATAAAAGTACCTAGACTAAATAATCTAGAAGGGGCCACATGTCATCTACACATTTGACTAATTAAACAAATAAACTAACCTAATTAAATGGGACCCACATGTCACAGGGGTAGCAACTAATTTTAACTAGTAGTACTAATTAGCCCCTAATCTAGCCTACTCCTAATTAACTGGACGGCCATTGGTACAGCCGTGCCTCATGTTCGATGGCCTTGCCACGGTTGTGTGACCATGGTCAACACACATGGGCGCAGAGGCAGCGACTATGGGCAATCTCAACAGATAGCAAAGCAGCGGGCGTAGTAGTGCAAGCAAGAAGGGCAGCGCAGGAACTAAGAGCAAAGCATGACAGCCAAAGCAAGCGGCAGCAGACCGCAGGTAGCAGTGGGACGAGGGCAGCGGCAATGCTGGGCGCATCGAAGCGACATAACGAAGCGCCATGGGGCACGGCCATGCACGGGCGGGTGCGGGCTGCATGGTGCATCGATCGAGGCGCTGGCACGGGCGAAGTTGCCAAGAACGGCAACGACGTCGGCGGCGAAACAGCGACAGCGGTGGCGCTCAGCAGGATCGAGCTTCGACCCCAGGGGCTCGGATTCGACGAACCGAGAGAGTAGGCGGAATCTACACAGCTCACGGAGCACGCGCATCGGCTGAGAGGAGCTAGGGGACACAGCGGTGATGAGCCCGGCCGTGGTGGGCGGCCGAGCCGGAACTCGCGAGGATGAGTGCTAGGTGACGAGATCAAAGGCGAAACAGAGGGGAAACCACGCGGTGCTCACATCGGTGGCGAGGAGCAACTTGGTGAAGCCGGGCCAGGTCGAGCAGCGGCGGCGGTCAAGCGGCGATGAGCGGCGGCCAAAGCTTGAAGGAGTTGATGTAAGCGTCAGGGTCCTGGCTTGACCCAGTGGGCGAGGAAGACGTAGCACGACGGCGGTGCTCCCGGACTCGATCCACGTCAGGAGGAGGGCGGGGTGTCTGAACAACATCGGCCATAGCGGGAGCTTGGAGATCTTGCGTGGGAGAGAGTGAAACGGCGCGAGGAAGGGGGAAATGGGGCTAGGGTTTCCGGGCGGTCTTGAGGCGATGCTCTTAACCTCCAGGGAGGGCCGCGGGATGGCCAGCATGTGGCCGGGGCACCATGGATGGCCTCCACGATCCCCCTCTGCTTCCTGTAGCGGGAGGAAGGGGAAAAGGGGGTGTTGGGCTGGGCTGCACGGTAAAATAGCTTAGAGCCCATCTGTACAATAGGTGTAGCTCTTTTCTTTTATTACCATATGTTTTATTTCTCTAGCCTCTGTTTTGTACTTAATTTATTTAGCAAATGAGTTTTGTAAAATGTGGAGATGGACACATATTTAGTATTGCAATGTTAGGTGCTACCACCAAAAACTTAGGAGGAAGTTTGACTTAGCTTGAATTTTTCGTAAGTGGAGAAGCATTCAAAAAATGCTATTTTGGCATGGTTTAATGTTTGAGGGCATTTAATAACCCTTTAAAATATTAGTTTCAACATGAAAAATATCTAGGGATTATTTGCCATAGGATGAACTATTTTATTTGCATGAAAGCAGAAGCAAATATTTGACATGCAATTAGAATTAGAATTTGAAGCAGATTTTGGACAAGCGGCCTTTTGGCATGATGATCATGATGACATGATCTTCATTAGGGGGAGATTATTGTAGTGTGTTGCTGGGGATGTTACATGAGACTAACTCAATGTATCAGCTGCAAGACGGCCGGCTTGGGGGCTGTTCCGATGGTGAAAGTATTCCAGATCCCTATGAGCCGCCAAATAGGGTCGCAATTTTCATGGCCGGTACACAGCCAGGGCAGAATTCCACGACTGCAGCAGCAATGATTTCCGGGTTAGCAATAGCAGTCGGGGCAGGAGGCCCTGTGCGCCCGCTGGCTCAGGTCTTGTCCAACTTGTTGGACACTCTGACAATATTCTTAACGGCAGAGGTTAACTTGGCAAAACAAGACCAGCATAACGCGGAAGTTGCAAAGCTGCGAGATGAGATCTAGCGGCTGAGAATGCTAGGATGACTGCAGAACGGGCTGCTCTAGATGTTCAGGCGCAACGAATTCAGGCAGAGTCCTTCCGGCTCATGTTGGATCAGAATGCTTCGAATGAGGTCATGAGGAGGAGACACCGGAGTCATCTACCCCCGATTTATGAGCCGAGGAACCTCTTCAACACGCCTGGAGCAGGGACCAGTGACCCGCTGGTGGTAAACCAGACGGCTGAAGTGATGGGGGTGGAGCGCTGGTTCAGCCACGAGTGATAGGTTCTCCGCGTGTGAATAATAACCCTTTGGACAACATGATTGCTGCGGCGACACGATTGGCGGCTCTGCCAGTTGAAGGCGAGTCTCCAACGGCGGTTGAATCGCGGAGGGCTAGAGAACTTCTTCAGACGGCATTGGAACAGCAAGCGGCTTATTCTTATAGTCGTGAGTGGATTCATTCAACCCCTCGTCCAAGCCAAAGCTACAGCAGGCACGTTAACTCACCAGCGGTTTCAAGTACTGAACAGCGTTGTAACTACCCCGTGGACATGACCCAGCGTGCGGAGGTGCTAATGCTCAGACTCTGGTGGATCAGAGCAGAGTACGTCGGAGGCCGAGCTGGCGGCTCAGGTAGCGGCTCATCAACATGCGCCGGCTTACCCGACGATTTCGGTGGAGGCAAGCATGACCTCTAGAACCTTGGGTGTACCATGTTTAGCGCCGGCTCTGCGTAACGAGCGTTTGCCCAAGGATTTCAAGGGTCCTCGTAAGGTGCCTAATTACACAGCAGATCAGCCCCCTGAAGCTTGGGTTGAGAGTTATGAGATGGCCATGGAGATGTTGGATGTTAGTGAAGCAGCGTGTGCTAAGTATTTCACCATGATGCTAGAAGGGTCGGCTCATACTTGGTTGAAGGGGCTGCCCGCCAACTCAATTAGTTCGTGGGAGGAACTGAAGGCCCGCTTTATCCAAAGTTTCAAAGATACATGTAAGCAGCCTATGTCAATCGTGCATTTGGTTTCTTGTGTTCAAGGCGAAGGTGAGTCAACAACCAGCTGGGTGCGTCGGGTCTCGGCTATCATACACTCATTAGATAATATCAACGTCGGCTCAGCAGTTTTAATGTTGGAGAAAAATTGTCGTTTCCTCCCTCTCAAACAGAAGCTTGGGCGGCTTAAGCACCATTGCAGTGACATGGGGGAGCTCATGGCGGCCCTTGTCAAATATGCTGACTCTGATAGTACCAAGGACCCCGATTCTAATGATGAAAAGTCAGCAAAGGGAAAGAAGAGTAGCGGCATGAGAAAACAGCACAACCCGGCCAGTCAGGGCGGCAACGGTAAGCGTAAGCGGAAAAGACTAGTAGTAGCGCGGGTTAAATAGCTAGTAGTAGTGCGGGCACCCGCGCTACTACTACGGTGCTACAGCTAACTTGTAGTAGTAGCGCGGGTGCGCCCGTGCTACTACTACGTCTGTTAGTAGTAGCATGGGTGCCACCCGCGCTACTACTATTAATTTCAAAAACAAAAAAAATCTCGATCTCTTGCATGCTGTCAATGGCAGCAATGCTTTCATCCAGTGACGCTAGGGGTCGCTGGAGCTGCGGAAGGGCAGAGGCAGACAAGATCCAGCGTCGGCTGCTGCAGAGGGCCCGGATCCATGGTTAAACAAGGCGGCGGCATGGGTCTCCTCTTCGCAGCCGAGGCAGTGAGCTCCTGGTCGTCCATGGCGATGACCTGCACGGGCAAGGACATGGGAGGGTGAGTGAAACGAGAGGGCAGTGTGGAAAAATAGAAAGAAGGGAAAGAGGAAGGAGACAAAGAGAGCACCAGGGCTAGTCGTTGGTGGTGAGGTGCTCCGGTGTGGTGGAGGGAGGCGAGGGGAAGACCGGCGAGCTCCTGGATGCCAGCGGCGCGAGGCGACGGCCTCGTTGGGCGCCATGGAGGAGGAGACGCGCATGGGCAGGAGCACCATGGGAGAGCCTATCGAGAGAGTGAGGAGGAGAGGGACGGGAGAGAGGAGTGATTTGGACGAGGAGATGGGGATTTCAGGGCTGTTAAAAAATCCAGTACTTAGTAGTAGCGCGGGTTTTTACCCCTCGCTACTACTATGGCATGTTCCGGGGGGCATTGTAGAGACCGTTTAGTAGCAGCGAGGGGTAAAACCCGCGCTACTACTATCAACTTAGTAGTAGTAGCGCATTGTAGAGACCGTTTATAACCCTCGCTACTACTATGGCATGTCTCGGGGGGCATGGTAGAGACCGCTTAGTAGTAGCGGCGGTTAAAAACCCGAGCTACTACTATCAACTTAGTAGTAGCGAGGGGTAAAAACCCACGCTACTAGTAAGTAGCAGTATCTAGGGGTATAAACCCGCACTACTAGTAAGCGTCTGTGTATAAGCTTTTCCCTACTAGTGAAAATCAAGAGCCCTTATCATGCTATGTTTGGACGGCCGACTTACGCTAAATTCATGGCTAGGCCTTGTTATGTTTTACTTACAGCTTAAGATGCCGGGTCGCAAGGGCACTATCACAGTGCATGGGAGTCGCAAGGTAGCCTTGGAGTGTGAAGAAGGCGATGCTGCTTACTCTGAGTCTGTTTGTGCAACAGAAGAGCTGAAATTTTACAAGGATAATGTTGACCCGGCAGATATGGCATCTTTGAAGAAGCCAACCATGGAGCATGACCCTTTGTTGAAGTTTAAATCGGCAGATGACACTAAGTTAGTTGACTTCGTTCCTGGCGACTCATCCAAGCAGTTCAGCATCAGTGCTAATCTGGATCCGAAATAGGAAGGCGCGCTCATCGAGTTCATCTGTGAGAACCAGGACATCTTTGCATGGAAGCCTTCAGACATGCCAGGTGTACCGAGGGAACTCGCTGAGCACACTCTCAATATTGATCCAAAGTTTAAACCGCTCAAACCATTTCTTCGCCGTTTCAGTGAGGAGAGGCGCAAGGCCATTGGTGAAGAAGTGGCCCGGCTCTTGGTGGATGGGTTTATTATTGAAGTGTTTCATCCTGAGTGGTTGGCTAACCCGGTGCTGGTACTTAAGAAAAACGGCACCTGGCGCATGTGTGTAGATTATAAGGACTTAAACAAGGCTTGGCCGGCTGATCCCTTTGCTCTCCCCCGTATTGATCAGATTATTGATGCTACGGCGGGTTGTGAGCGTCTGAGTTTTTTGGATGCTTATTCTGGTTATCATCAGATCAAGATGGTAGTTAAGGACCAAGAGAAGACAACTTTCATCACTCTGTTTGGAGCCTTCTGCTATGTATCTATGCCTTTTGGACTCAAGAGCGCCCAGGCGACTTACCAGCGGTGTGTGCAAAATTACCTTCATAATCAAATCGGGCGTAATGTTCATGCTTATGTGGATGATATTGTGGTGAAGTCTAGGAAGAAGGAGACCCTGATTGATGATTTAAAGGAGACCTTTGACAATCTCCGGTTTTATAAGATGATACTTAACCCGACCAAGTGTGTTTTTGGTGTGCCAGCCGGCAAGCTTTTGGGTTTCTTGGTATCGGAACGGGGTATGAAGCTAACCCGGAGAAGATAAAGGCTATCACCTCTCTGGCTAAGCCAGTGTGTATCAATGATGTTCAGCGCTTGGCGGGTCGTATTGTAGCCTTAAGCCGGTTCATAAGCCGGTTGGGAGAGAAGGCTATCCCTCTGTACCAGATGATGAAGAAGACAGATCACTTTGTCTGGAGTGATGCTACTGATCAGGCATTTGAGGCCTTGAAGAAACAATTGGCTGAGCCACCGGTTCTTGCTGCTCCTATTTATAAGGAGCGTTTATTGTTATATGTGGCTGCCAATAGCCGAGCTGTCAGTGTAGCCATTGTGGTAGAAAGGAAGGAATCAGGGAAAGAGCATCTGGTTCAACAACCGGTTTACTACATCAGTGAGGTGCTTATTGAGTCCAAGCAGAGGTATCCACATTGGCAGAAGCTTGTATATGGGGTTTTCATGGCTAGCCGGAAGCTCGGGCAGTACTTTCTGGGTCATGCCATCACTGTGGTCAGTTCTGCCCCTTTGGGGATTCAAAATAGAGAAGCCACAGGTCGGATAGCCAAATGGGCCATTGAGCTTCGACCTCATGGTTTGAAGTATATGCCTCGCACAGCCATCAAATCTCAAGCACTTGTAGATTTTATCAATGATTGGACTGAATTGCAGATGCCTGAGGAAAAGCCGGATAACACGTATTGGACTATTCACTTTGATGGATCCAGGCAGTTGGAAGGCTCGGGGGCAGGAGTTTTCTTGACTTCCCCACGAGGTGATAAATTTTCTTATGTTCTCCGGTTGATGTTCCCTTGTACTAACAATGCAGCTGAGTATGAGGCCTTGCTCCATGGTCTTCGGATGGCTAAGGAGATGAACTTAAGCCGGGTGAGGTGTTTTGATGACTCGGATCTGGTAGCTCAGCAAGTTTCCGGCACTTGGGATTCTAAGTATCCACTCAAGGCGGCTTATCATCGAGAGGTTGATGCTATTGCGGGTCACTTCAAGGGTTATCAAGTGGAACATGTTGATCGCAGGAAAAATGAGGTGGCTGATGCTTTAAGCCGGTTAGGGTCTCAGCGTAAGCCAGTGCCACCTAACACTTTCCTGGATATTCTGCATAACCCTTCTATCAAATTGCCTACAGAGGAGGATCTTGCTATTCCTGACCCAGAAGCACAATTGGTGGCGGCTCTTCATCCTATTCCTGACTGGACAGTTCCATATTTGGTTTATATGACCCGGGGCGAGTTACCTGAGGATGAAACTTTGGCTAGGCAGATAACCCGGGGGTCTAAGTCAATGACTATTGTCAATGGAGAGTTGCATCATCGCAGTGTCATAGGGGCGTTTCAACGTTGTGTTTCTCCTAAAGAAGGTTGTGAGATTTTACGAGAGATTCGTGAAGGAGATTGTGGTCATCATACCGGTTCTAAGTCTCTCGTAGCCAAGGCTTTCTGTCATGGGTTTTATTGGCTGACGGCTCATGTTGATGCTGAGGATTTAGTCAGTAAATGTGATGGTTGTCAGAAGTTCTGACGACGAACTCATGTACCGGCTCGGGAATTGAGGATGATTCCAATTGCTTGGCCATTTGCGACCTGGGGGCTTGATATGGTTGGGCCCTTCAAAAGGTCCAAGAATAAGAAGACCCACCTTTTGGTGGCGGTTGACAAGTTTACAAAGTGAGTTGAAGCAGAGCCGGTTAGTAAGTGTGAGGCAGCAACGGCGGTTCAATTCATCAAAAAGGTGATTTGCCATTTTGGCTTTCCCCACAGCATTATAACTGCTGATGGCACTAATCTTTCCAAGGGTGCTATGAAAGAATTTTGTCAACGAGAGCATATCCGACTTGATGTCTCCTTAGTGGCTCACCCCCAGTCTAATGGTCGAGCTGAGCGAGCTAATCAAGAGATTCTACGAGGCATCAAGCCCCGGCTTATGGTCCCTTTACAAAGGACGTCGGGTTGTTGGGTGGAGGAGTTACCCTCAGTGTTATGGAGTATCAATACTACCCCCAACAGATCTACGGGTTGCACACTTTTCTTCATGGTTTATGGAGCGGAGGCGGTTCTTCCTAGTGACATCCGTCACAATTCGCCCCGTGTGGCGGCTTATGTTGAAGCTGATAATGAAAAAGCACGTTAGGATGCACTTGACCTGTTGGATGAGAAGCGTGACCTTGCGGCGGCTCGTTCGGCGATTTACCAGTAAGATCTGCACCATTATCACAGCCGCCGGGTTAAAACCAGAACCTTTCAAGAAGGCGACTTGGTGCTCCGGCTTATCGAGGATCAGACTGATATGCATAAACTATCCCCACCTTGGGAAGGGCCTTTTGTGGTCAGCAAGAATTTGAATAATGGGTCATAGTATCTTATTGACGTTCGAGACCACAAGGACTCACGCAAATCAGAGGAGGAGACCCGTCGGCCGTGGAATATTGCTCATCTTCGGCCTTATCATACTTGAGCCACCGGCTCTTGTGATGTACATAGTTTGACAATGTATATATTATAATAAGTATAATAAAGTCGGCATCCCTGATAATTCAGGACCTCTGTCGTTTTCACTTCTTTGAAACTGAGTCTTTATTGTCATTTCACATGATTACTTAAGAGGCTTGATGCCCAAATTACAGGGACCAAAGAGAGTTGAATGCACAACATAGCTCAAACATAGGTACCCATTGAGCACATCTCTTAAATATATCACTTGGGGGCTTCATGTTCAATGAACACATCTATATTCACCCTTTTGATTAGCTTGGACGGCAGGTGTATTCACCAAAAATCCAGGTTATTCTGCCTGTGTGCCAGATGCTTCTCCATCAGGTAATCCTAAATGACCTGCTATGTTCTTAACAGTCAATCTTTTAACTAAGACCCTGAACTTGTTAAGGTTAACAACATTGACTGAGTCATAAGAGAGACGGCTTACGGAAAGCAAGAAAAAACTCAGGCTATTCAGCCGCCTTCCTTGAAACTTGGTTAAACCGGCCTATTTAGCACAATGCTACTCCAACCTCGCATACTCTTGATAAGTCAATCTTTTAATAAGACCCTAAACTTATGTCGATTGGGTCATGTGAGAGCCGGCTCGCAGAAAGCACGGATATTCCAAAGGCTTTCATGCTAGTTTCATTGAAGAAGATATTTTGGCTTGGCGGCCTATAAAGGCCTCGTGTTTTTGGATTTTTTTTATTTTTTATTTTTTCTTGGATTTATATCACCCCTTTTTTACCATATAATTTTTACAAGTCAGGCCACGCAGCCCTGACTATGTCTCATATTTGAGCAATTTTTGGTTTTTTTATAACCCGCCCTGACAGCAAACTCTGAGTCGCTAGGGAATAATAATAATATATTCAGAGTACAGTACTCTACGCCTGGGATGCTACCCTGATACGACTCCAACGTATATATAATTTTTGATAGTTCCATGCTATTATATTATCTGTTTTGGATGTTTAATGGGCTTTATCATACACTTTTATATTATTTTTGGGACTAACCTACTAACCAAATGCCCAGTCCAAATTGTTGTTTTTTGCCTATTTCAGTGTTTCGCAGAAAAAGAATATCAAACGGAATCCAAACGGAATGAAACCTTCGAGAGAGTGATTTTTGGAACAAACGTGATCCAGGAGACTTGGAGTGGACGTCAAGGAAGCAACGAGGCGGCCACGAGGCAGGGAGGCGCGCCCCCCACCCTCGTGGGCCCCTCGTGGCTCCCCTGACCGACTTCTTTTGCCCATATATACTCATATACCCCGAAAACATCTGAAAGCACCACGAAACCCTATTTCCACCGCCGCAACCTTCTGTACCCGTGAGATCCCATCTTGTGGCCATTTCCGGCGCTCCGCCGGAGGGGGGATCAATCATGGAGGGCTTCTACATCAACACCATAGCCTCTTCAATGATGTGTGAGTAGTTTACCACAGGCCTTCGGGTCCATAGTTATTAGCTAGATGGCTTCTTCTCTCTCTTTGGATCTCAATACAAAGTTCTCCTCGATCTTCTTGGAGATCTATTTGATGTAATTCTTTTTGCGGTGTGTTTGTCGAGATCCGATGAATTATGGGTTTATGATCAAGGTTATCTATGAACAATGTTTGGTTCTTCTCTGAATTCTTATATGTATGATTTGATATCTTTGCAAGTCTCTTCGAATTATCAGTTTGGTTTGGCCTACTAGATTGATCTTTCTTGCAATGGGAGAAGTGCTTAGCTTTGGGTTCAATCTTGCGGTGTCCTTTCCCAAAGATGACAAGAAGGGCAGCAAGGCACGTATTGTAATCGCTTGCCATCGAGGATAAAAAGATGGGGTTTATATCATATTTCTTGAGTTTATCCCTCTACATCATGTCATCTTGCCTAATGTGTTACTCTGTTCTTATGAACTTAATACTCTAGATGCATCTTTGGGCCGATGAGATCGATGTTTGGAGTAATAGTAGTAGATGTAGAATCGTTTCGGTCTACTTATAGCGGGCGTGAAGCCTATATACATGATCATGCCTAGATATTCTCATAACTATGCACTTTTCTATCAATTGCTCGACAGTAATTTGTTCACCCACCGTAGTACTTATGCTATCTTGAGAGAAGCCCCTAGTGAAACCGATGGCCCCTGGGTCTATTTTCCATCATATAAGTTTGCAATCTATTTTACTTTCAATCTATATCATAAAAAATACCAAAAATATTTATCTTTTTATCTCTATCAGATCTCACTTTTCAAGTGGTCGTGAAGGGATTGACAACCCCTTTATCGCGTTGGTTGCAAGGTTCTTATTTTTTTGTGTAGGTACGAGGCGACTTGCATGAAGTATCCTACTGGATTGAAACCTTGGTTCTCAAAAACTGAGGGAAATACTTACGCTACTTTGCTGCATCACCCTTTCCTCTTCAAGGGAAAACCAACGCAGTGCTCAAGAGGTAGCAAGAAGGATTTATGGCACCGTTGCCAGGGAGATTTGCACCAAGTCAAGTCAAGAGTTGATCTCCCAGCAACTAGCCAATTTCTGGCGCCGTTGCCAGGGAGATCTACACCAAGTCAAGACATACCAAGTACCCATCATAAACTCTTATCCCTCGCATTACATTATTCGCCATTTGCCTCTCGTTTTCCTCTCCCCCACTTCACCTTTTCCTTTTCTTCGCCTTCTTCCTGTATGTATCTTTGTTTGTGTGTTCATGTGCCTTCTATTTTCTTGCATCTTTGCTTGCTAAAAATCTATTGATATGGATCCACTTAAAGTGTTCTACTTGGATCATCTTCGATCCTTATGCGCTCGTGCTGAAACCCCAACTAGCCTAGTTGAAGGTAAATCTTTAGATGAGCATGCTCATTTTGTGCGTCACCGTTTGTCTGAAAAAGGGAGACTCTTATGGGATCAAATAAACAGATTGTTTTGTTATGCTTGGAATCTTTGTGAAATTTATGATTTTACTTGTTGCTCTAAGAACCCTAAAAAACACCTCCCCTACCTATGTGAGTTTAATGATAATGAAATCTTATCTTCTTATGCAAAGGGTGTTTATAGTTACTACGATATCGAACAAATTGAAGAATTTGTTGCTTTTAAGGGTGCTTATGAAGTTGCTTCTTTGATTGAAAAGTATGATATTGCTCTCTACGAATCTGAAAATTTTGGCATACTTAAGTATTGCTATGAAAACTATGCTCTTAATGTTTATGTCAAGGAATTTGTTGAAAGAATGACCGTTGCTTCTAAAGAAAATAATGATATGCATGAATCTATAGATAATTATGATTCCGATGATGTGATTGAAATATCCCTTGATGAACATGATGCTTACTATTCTTGTGGCCATGATGCCAATATTTATGAAGATGAATTTGCTATAGTTCCTTATGCTAAACATGAGATCGTTGCTATTGCACCCATACTTGGTAGTTCCTTTGATGAAAAGCATGATTGCAATGATGTTATTATAAATTCTCTTAATGCCAATTGTGTTGATAATATGCAGAACCCTAAGCTTGGGGATGCTAGTTTTGCTATGTTTACTACTTGTTGCAATGATCATGATTGGGGTGATTCTTCTTATGATCTTGAAAATTTATTTAAGCCCCATGATGAATATGAGATTGATAATATTGTTTGCTATAATATTGAAAGTGGGTTTGGAAGAGTGTCAACTTTAGATCCCACTATTTTGGAAGAGTGTCAACTTTACATGCATGTGGATCGTGTTGAGAATATGTTATGTGATAGCTATATTGTTGAATTTGCTTATGATCCTACATGTAATTACTATGAGAGAGGAAAATATGGTTGTAGACATTTCTATCTTACTAAATTACCTCTCGTCATGTTGAGATTGCTATCGTCTCTTTCTTCTTCCTAGCATATGCTAATTTTTGCTTGCTATGATAATTTGTTTGCTTATAAAATGCCTATGCATAGGAAGTATGTTAGACTTAGATGTTTCACGTGTTCTATGATGCTCTCTTTGTGATTTAATTCTTGTCTTTGATGTGAGCATCATTAAAATTAGCAATGCCGAGCTAGGGGCGTTAAACGATGGCGCTTGTTGGGAGGCAACCCAATTTTATTTTTTGTTTCTTGCTTTTTGTTTCTGTTTAGTAATAAATATTTCATATAGCCTATGGTTAGATGTGGTTTTATGTTTTAATTAGTGTTTGTGACAAGTAAAACCTATAGGATCTTCTTGGATGATAGTTATTTGATCTTGCTGAAAAAGTCAGAAACTTCCTGCTCACGAAAAAAATTGTTAAAAATCACCAGAACGTGATAAAATACTGATTCCAATTGAAGTAGATCAATAAGCAAATTATACATGTCTTCCTATTTTGGTAGATTTTTCTGAGTTCCAGAAGTATACGTTTGATACAGAATACTACAGACTGTTCTGTTTTTGACAGATTCTGTTTTTCGTGTGTTGTTTGCTTATTTTGATGAATCTATGGCTGGTATCAGGGGGGTATGAACCATAGAGAAGTTGTAATACAGTATTTTTAACACCAATATAAATAAAGAATGAGTTCATTATAGTACCTTGAAGTGGTGGTTTGTTTTCTTTCGCTAACGGAGCTCGTGAGATTTTCTGTTGAGTTTTGTGTTGTGAAGTTTTCAAGTTTTGGGTAAAGATTTGATGGATTATGGAATAAGGAGTGGCAATATCCTAAGCTTGGGGATGCCCAAGGCACCCCAATGTAAAATTAAAGGACAACCAAAAGCCTAAGCTTGGGGATGCCCTGGAAGGCATCCCCTCTTTCGTCTTCGTCCATCGGTAACTTTACTTGATGCTATATTTTTATTCACCACATGATATGTGTTTTGCTTGGAGCATCTTGTATGATTTGAGTCTTTGCTTTTTAGTTTACCACAATCATCCTTCCTGTACACACCTTTTGGAAGAGACACACATGAATCGGAATTTATTAGAATACTCTGTGTGCTTCACTTATATCTTTTGAGCTAGATAATTTTGCTCTAGTGCTTCACTTATATGTTTTAGAGCATGGTGGTGATTTTATTTTATAGAAATTGTTGATCTCTAATGCTTCACTTATATTATTTTGAGAGTCCTTTAGAACATCATGGTAATTTTCTTTGGCTATAAAATTAGTCCTAATATGATAGGCATCCAAGATTGGTATAATAAAAATTTTCATAAAAAGTGCATTGAATACTATGAAAAGTTTGATACTTGATGATTGTTTTGAGATATGACGATGGTAATATTAGAGTCGTGCTAGTTGAGTAGTTGTGAATTTGAGAAGTACTTGTGTTGAAGTTTGCAAGTCCCGTGGCATGCACATATGGTAAACGTTGTGTAACAAATTTGAAGCATGAGGTGTTCTTTGATTGTCATCCTTATGAGTGGCTGTCGGGGACGAGCGATGGTCTTTTCCTACCAATCTATCCCCCTAGGAGCATGCGCATAATGCTTGGTTTTTGATGATTTGTAGATTTTTGCAATAAGTATGTGAGTTCTTTATGACTAATGTTGAGTCCATGGATTATACGCACTCTCACCTTTCCATCATTGCTAGCCTCTTCGGTACCCTGCATTGCCCTTTCTCACCTTGAGAGTTGGTTCAAACTTCGCCGGTGCATCGAAACCCCGTGATATGATACGCTCTATCACACATAAACCTCCTTATATCTTCCTCAAAACAGCTACCATACCTACCTATTATGGCATTTCCATAGCCATTCCGAGATATATTGCCATGCAACTTTCCACCGTTTCATTTTTTTATGACACGCTTCATCGTTGTCATATTGCCTTGCATGATCATGTAGTTGACATCATATTTGGGGCAAAGCCACCATGCATAATTTATCATACATGTCACTCTTGATTCATTGCCCATCCTGGTACACCGTCGGAGGCATTCATATAGAGTCATATTTTGTTCTAGTATCGAGTTGTAATCATTGAGTTGTAAATAAATAGAAGTGTGATGATCATCATTAATAGAGCATTGTCCAAACAAGAGAAGAAGAAAAAAGGCCAAATAAAAAAAAAGTCCCTAAAAAAGGAGAAAAGAAAAAAAGGGACAATGCTACTCTTTTTCCACACTTGTGCTTCAAAGTAGCACCATGATCTTTATGATAGAGAGTCTCTTATTTTGTCACTTTCATATACTAGTGGGAATTTTTCATTATAGAACTTGGCTTGTATATTCCAACAATGGGCTTTCTCAAATGCCCTAGGTCTTCGTGAGCAAGCAAGTTGGATGCACACCCACTTACTTTATTTTGTTGAGCTTTCATACATTTATAGCTCTAGTGCATCCGTTGCATGGCAATCCCTACCTCCTTGCATTGACATCAATTGATGGGCATCTCCCTAGCCCGTTGATTAGCCGCGTCAATGTGAGACTTTCTCCTTTTTTGTCTTCTCCACATAACCCCCATCATTATACTCTATTCCACCCATAGTGCTATATCCATGGATCACGCTCATGTATTGTGTGAAGGTTGAAAAAGTTTGAGATTACTAAAGTATAAAACAATTGCTTGGCTTGTCATCGGGGTTGTGCATGATGAGAGCATTCTTGTGTGACGAAAATGGAGCATGACCAAACTATATGATTTTGCAGGGATGAACTTTCTTTGGCCATGCTATTTTGAGAAGACATAATTGCTTAGTTAGTATGCTTGAAGTATTATTATTTTTATGTCAACATTAAACTTTTATCTTTAATCTTTCGGATGTGAACATTCATGCACAATAAAGAAAATTACATTGAGAATTATGCTAGGTAGCATTCCACATCAAAAATTCTGTTTTTATCATTTACCTACTCGAGGACGAGCAGGAATTAAGCTTGGAGATGCTTGATACGTCTCCAACGTATCTATAATTTTTTATTGTTCCATGCTATTATATTATCTGTTTTGGATGTTTAATGGGCTTTATCATACACTTTTATATTATTTTTGGGACTAACCTACTAACCAAAGGCCCAGTGCAAATTGCTGTTTTTTTGCCTATTTCAGTGTTTCGCAGAAAAGGAATATCAAACGGAATCCAAACGGAATGAAACCTTCGGGAGAGTGATTTTTGGAACAAACGTGATCCAGGAGACTTGGAGTGGACGTCAAGGAAGCAACGAGGCGGCCACGAGGCAGGGAGGCGCGCCCAGGGGGGTAGTTGCGCCCCCACCCTCGTGGGCCCCTCGTGCCTCCCCTGACCGACTTCTTTCGCCTATATATACTCATATACCCCGAAAACATCCGAGAGCACCACGAAAACCTATTTCCACCACCGCAACCTTCTGTACCCATGAGATCCCATCTTGGGGCCTTTTCCGGCCTTTCATGGGAAAGGAATGAATCACGGAGGGCTTCTACATCAATACCATAGCCTCTTCGATGATGTGTGAGTAGTTTACCACAGACCTTTGGGTCCATAGTTATTCGCTAGATGGCTTCTTCTCTCTCTTTGGATCTCAATACAAAAGTTCTCCTTGATCTTCTTGGATATCTATTCGATGTAATTCTTTTTGCGGTGTGTTTGTTGAGATCCGATGAATTATGGGTTTATGATCAAGATTATCTATGAACAATATTTGGTTCTTCTATGAATTCTTATATGTATGATTTGATATCTTTGCAAGTCTCTTCGAATTATCAGTTTGGTTTGGCCTACTAGATTGATCTTTCTTGCAATGGGAGAAGTGCTTAGCTTTGGGTTCAATCTTGCGGTGTCCTTTCCCGATGTGGCCGAGGGCAGCAAGGCACGTATTGTATTGTTTCCATCGAGGATAAAAATATGGGGTTTATATCATATTGCTTGAGTTTATCCCTCTACATCATGTCATCTTGCCTAATGCATTACTCTGTTCTTATGAACTTAATACTCTAGATGCATGCTGGATAGCTGTCGATATGTGGAGTAATAGTAGTAGATGCAGAATCATTTCGGTCTATTTGTCGCGGACGTGATGCCTATATACAGGATCATGCCTAGATATTCTCATAACTATGCACTTTTCTATCAATTGCTCGACAATAATTTGTTCACCCACCGTAATACTTATGCTATCTTGAGAGAAGCCACTAGTGAAACCTATGGCCCCCCGGGTCTATTTTCCATCATATAAGTTTCCAATCTATTTTGCTTTGCAATCTTTACTTTCAATCTATATCATAAAAATACCAAAATATTTATCTTTTATCTCTATCGGATCTCACTTATGCAAGTGGTCGTGAAGGGATTGACAACCCCTTTATCGCGTTGGTTGCAAGGTTCTTATTTGTTTGTGTAGGTACGAGGCGACTTGCGTGAAGTCTCCTACTGGATTGATACCTTGGTTCTCAAAAACTGAGGAAAAATATTTCAGAGTGAAGTGAAGAATCATCGTAACAAGAAAATAAAAGTTTCTACGATATGATCGCAGAGGAAAAATATTTGAGTTACGAGTTTGGCCTTCAGTTAAAACAATGTGAAATAGTTTCACTACTCACGCCACCTGGAACACCACAGCATAATGGTGTGTCCGAACGTCATAACCGCACTTTATTGGATATGGTGCGATCTATGATGTATCTTACCGATTTACCACTATCGTTTTGGGGTTATGCATTAAAGACAATTTGCATTCACGTTTAATAGGGCACCATCTAAATCCGTTGAGATGACACCGTATGAAATATGGTTTAGCAAGAAACCTAAGTCGTCGTTTCTTAGAGTTTGGAGTTGTGATGCTTATGTGAAAAAGTTTTCACCTGATAAGCTCGAACCCAAATCGGAGAAGTGCATCTTCATAGAATACCCAAAGGTAACTATTGGGTACACCTTCTATCACAGATCCGAAAGCAAGATATTTTTTTGCTTAGATGGATCCTTTCTAGAGAAGAAGTTTCTCTCGAAAGAAGTGAGTGGGAGGAAAGTAGAACTTGATGAGGTAATTATAACTTCTCCCTTATTGGAAAGTAGTTCATCACAGGAATCAGTTCCAATGATTCCTACACCAATTAGTGAGGAAGTTAATGATGATGATCATGAAACTTCAGATCAAGTTGCTACCAAACCTCGTAGGTCTTCCAGAGTGAGATCCGCACCAGAGTGGTACGGTAATCCTATTCTAGAAGTCATGTTACTAGACCATGATGAACCTACGAACTATGAGGAAGCGATGATGAGCCCAGATTCATGAAATGGTTTGAGACCATGAAATCTGAGATGGGATCCATGTATGAGAACAAAGTGTGGACTTTGATTGATTTGCCCGATGATCGGCAAGTCATAGAGAATAAATGGTTCTTCAAGAGGAAGATGGACGTTGATAGTAGTGTTACTATCTACAAAGCCCGACTTGTTGCAAAAGGTTTTCGACAAGTTCAAGGTGTTGAATACGATGAGATTTTCTCACTCGTAGCGATGCTTAAGTCTGTCCGAATCATGTTAGCAATTGCCACATTTTATGAAATCTGGCAAATGGATGTCAAAACTACATTCTTTAATGGATTTATTAAAGAAGAGTTGTATATGATGCAACCAGAAGGTTTTGTCAATCCTAAAGGAGCTAACAAAATGTGCAAGCTCCAATGATCCATCTATGGACCGGTGCAAGCATCTCGGAGTTGGAATAAACGCTTTGATAGTGTGATCAAAGCATATGGTTTTATACTGAGACTTTTGGAGAAGCCTGTATTTACAAGAAAGTGAGTGGGAGCACTACAGCATTTCGATAAGTATATGTGAATGACATATTGTTGATCGGAAATAATGTAGAATTATTCTGGAAAGCATAAAGGAGTATTTGAAAGGAGTTTTTCAAAGAAAGACCTCGGTGAAGCTGCTTACATATTGAGCATCAAGATCTATTGAGATAGATTAAGACACTTGATAAGTTTTTTTTTCAATAAGCACATACCTTGTCAAGATTTTGAAGTAGTTCAAAATGGAACAGTCAAAGAAAAGTTCTTGCCTGTCTTTGCAAAGGTGTGAAATTGAGTAAGACTCAAATCCCGACCACAGTGAAAATAGAAAAGAGAATGAAAGTCATTCCCTATGCCTCAATCATAGGTTCTATAAAGTATGCTATGCTATGTACCGGACCTATTGTATACCTTGCTCTGAATTTGGCAAGGAGTACAATAGTGATCTAGGAGTAGATCCTTTGGACATTGGTCAAGAACATCCTTAGTGAGGACTAAGGAAATATTTCTCGATTATGGAAGTGATAAAAGAGCCCGTCGTAAAGAGTTACATCGATGCAAGCTTTTTACACTGATCCGGATGACTCTAAGTCTCAATCTGGATACATATTGAAAGTGGGAGCAATTAGCTAGAGTAGCTCCGTGCGAGCATTGTAGACATAGAATATTTGCAAAATACATACGGCTCTGAATGTGACAGACCCGTTGACTAAGCTTCTCTCACGAACAAAACATGATCATACCTTAGTACTCTTTGGGTGTTAATCACATAGCGATGTGAACTAGATTATTGACTCTAGTAAACCCTTTGGGTGTTGGTCACATGACGATGTGAACTACGGGTATTAATCACATACAGATGTGAATATTAGTGTTGAATCACATGATGGTGTGAACTAGATTATTGACTCTAGTGCAAGTGGGAGACTGAAGGAAATATGCCCTAGAGGCAATAATAAAGTTATTATTTATTTCCTTATATCATGATAAATGTTTATTATTCATGCTAGAATTGTATTAACCGGAAACATAATACATGTGTGAATACATAAGACAAACATATAGTCACTAGTATGCCTCTACTTGACTAGCTCATTAATCAAAGATGGTTATGTTTCCTAACCATAGACATGTGTTGTCATTTGATTAATGGGATCACATCATTAGGAGAATGATATGATTGACTTGACCCATTCCGTTAGCTTAGCACTTGATCGTTTAGTATGTTGCTATTGCTTTCTTCATGACTTATACAAAGTTCCTGCAACTATGAGATTATGCAACTCCGTTTACGGAGGAACACTTTGTGTGCTACCAAACGTCACAACGTAACTGGGTGATTATAAAGGTACTCTCAGGTGTCTCCAAAAGTATATGTTGAGTTGGCATGATTCGAGATTAGGTTTTGTCACTCCGATTATCGGAGAGGTATCTCTGGGCCTTCTCGGTAATACTCATCACCTAAGCCTTGCAAGCATTGTAACTAATGAGTTAGTTATGAAATGATGTATTACAGAACGAGTAAAGAGACTTGCCAAGATACGAGATTGAACTAGGTATTGGATACCGACGATCGAATCTCGGGCAAGTAACATACCGATGACAAAGGGAACAACGTATGTTGTTATGCGGTTTGACCGATAAAGATCTTCGTAGAATATGTAGGAGCCAATATGGGCATCCAGGTTCCGCTATTGGTTATTGACCAAGAATAGTTCTAGGTCATGTCTACATAGTTCTCGAACCCGTAGGATCCATGACAGCTTAAGGTTTTGATGACAGTTATATTATGAGTTTATGAGTTTTGATGTACCGAAGGAGTTCGGAGTCCCGGATGAGATCGGGGACATGACGAGGAGTCTCGAAATGGTCGAGACGTAAAGATCGATATATTGGACGACTATATTCGGAGTTCGGAAAGGTTCGAATGATTCGGTATTTTTCGGAGTACCGGAGAGTTACGGAATTCGCCGGAGAAGTATTGGGCCTTGTTGGGCCCTGCAGAAAAGAGAGGGGCTGCCTAGGGCAGGCCGCGCGCCCCCCCAAGGCCTAGTCCGAATTGGACTAGGGGAGGGGCCGCACCCCTTCCTCCCTTCCCCTTCCTTCTCTCCTACTCCTACTAGGAAAGGAGGATTCCTACTCCCCCCCTTGGTGCGCCTCCTCCCTAGGCCGGCCACCTCCTCCTTGCTCCTTTATATACGGGGGCAGGGGGGCACCCCATGGATAACACAAGTTGATCTACGGATCGTTCCTTAGCCGTGTGCGGTGCCCCCTCCACTATATTCCACTTCGGTCATATCGTCGCGGAGCTTAGGCGAAGCCCTGCGCCGGTGAAGTCATATCGTCGCGGAGCTTAGGCGAAGCCCTACGTCGGTGGAGCATCATCATCGTCCACCACGCCGTCGTCTTGTGGAACTCATCCCGACGCTTTGCTGGATCGAGCCGGGGATCGTCATCGGGCTGAACGTGTGCTTTGGACTCGGAGGTGCCGTGACGTTCGGTACTTGGATCGGTCGGATCGTGAAGACGTACGACTACATCAACCGCGTTGTTATAACGCTTCGCTTCACGGTCTCACGAGTGCGTGGACAGACACTCTCCCCTCTCGTTGCTATGCCATCACCATGGTCTTGCGTGTGCGTAGGATTTTTTTTTGAAATTACCACGTTCCCCAACAGTGGCATCAGAGCCTGGTTTTATGCGTTGATGTCATATGCACGAGTAGAAAACCAGTGAGTTGTTGGCGATATAAGTCATACTGCTTATCGGCATGTCATACTTTGGTTCAGCGGTATTGTGAGATGAAGCGGCCCGGACCGACATTACGCAGCGTGCGCTTACGAGACTGGTTTCACCGCTACGAGCACTCGTTGCTTAAAGGTGACCGGCGGGTGTCTGTCTCTCTCATTTTAGTTGAACCGAGTGTGGCTACGCCCGTTCCTTGTGAAGGTTAAAACAGCACCAACTTGACAAACTATCATTGTGGTTTTGATGCGTAGGTAAGAACGGTTCTTGCTCAGCCCGTAGCAGCCACGTAAAACTTGCAACAACAAAGTAGAGGACGCCTAACTTGTTTTTGCAGGGCATGTTGTGATATGATGTGGTCAAGACGTGATGCTATATTTTATTGTATGAGATGATCATGTTTTGTAACCGAGTTATCGGCAATCGGCGAGAGCCATATG
Source organism: Aegilops bicornis (assembly GCA_021605145.1). Classification (NCBI taxonomy): domain Eukaryota; kingdom Viridiplantae; phylum Streptophyta; class Magnoliopsida; order Poales; family Poaceae; genus Aegilops; species Aegilops bicornis. The sequence goes on along the minus strand of CM038674.1, from coordinate 617,639,281 downwards.
GTTGTCGCTTTATTGTATGAAATTCAACGCCATGTAATTGCTTTACTTTATCACTAAGCGGTAGCGATAGTCGTAGAAGCAATAGTTGGCGAGACGACAACGATGCTACGATGGAGATCAAGGTGTCGCGCCGGTGGCGATGGTGATCATGGCGGTGCTTGGCGATGGAGATCACAAGCACAAGATGATGATGGCCATATCATATCACTTATATTGATTGCATGTGATGTTTATCCTTTATGTATCTTATCTTGCTTTGATTGAAGGTAGCATTATAAGATGATCTATCACTAAAATTATAAAGAAGTGTTCTACATGAGTATGAACAGTTGCTAAAAGTTCGTAGTACCCAAACACCACGTGAGGATCGGGTGTGATAAGTTCTCGTCCATCTACAACGGGTGCAAGCCAGTTTTGCACACGCAGAATACTCAGGTTAAACTTGACGAGCCTAGCATATGCAGATATGGCCTCGGAACACGGAGTCCGAAAGGTCGAAAGCGTGAATCATATAGTAGATATGATCAACATAGTGATGTTCACCATTGAAAACTACTCCATCTCACGTGATGATCGGTTATGGTTTAGTTGATTTGGATCACGTGATCACTTAGATGACTAGAGAGATGTCTGTCTAAGTGGGAGTTCTTAAGTAATATGATTAATTGAACTTGAATTTATCATGAACTTAGTCCTGGTAGAATTTTGCAAATTATGTTGTAGATCAATAGCTCGCGTTGTTGCTTCCCTAAGTTTTTATATGTGTTCCTAGAGAAAATTGTATTGAAAATGTTAGTAGCAATGTTGCGGATTGGATCCGTGATCTGAGGTTTATCCTCATTGCTGCACTGAAGAATTATGTTCTTGATGCACCGCTAGGTGACAGACCTATTGCGAGGAGCGTATGCGAGGCGTTATGAGCGTTTGCCTAGCTCAATATGATGACTACTTGATAGTTTAGTGCACCATGCTTAAACGGCTTAGAATCGGGACTTCAAAGGCGTTTTGAACGTCATGGACCATATGAGATGTTCCAGGAGTTGAAGTTAATATTTCAGCAAATACCCGAGTTGAGAGATATGAAGACTCCAACAAGTTCTATAGCTAAAAGATGGAGGAGAATCGCTCAACTAGTGAGCATGTGCTCAGATTGTGCAGGTACTTCAATCGCTTGAATCAAGTGGGAGTTAATCTTCCGGATAAGATAGTGATTGACAGAATTCTCTAGTCACCATCACTAAGTTACTAGAACTTCGTGATGAACTATAGTATGCAAGGGATGACGAAAACGATTCCCGAGCTCTTACGTGATGTTGAAATCGTGAAGGTAGAAATCAAGAAAGAGCATCAAGTGTTGATGATTGACAAGACCACTAGTTTCAAGAAAAAGGGCAAAGGGAAAGAAAGGGGAACTTTAAGTAGAATGACAAGCAAGTTGTCACTCCCACGAAGAAACCCAAAGCTGAACCAAAGCCTGAAACTGAGTGCTTACACTGCATAGGAAATGGTCACTGGAAACGGAAATACCCCAAATATTTGGTGGATAAGAAGGATGGCAAAGTGAACAAGGGTATATTTGATATACAGGTTATTAATGTGTGCTTTACTAGTGTTTATAGTAGCCCCTAGTATTTGATACTTGTTCGGTTGCTAAGATTAGTAACTCGAAGCAGGAGTTACTGAATAAACAGAAACTAGTTGAAGGGGAAGTGACGATGAGTGTTGGAAGTAGTTCCAAGATTGATATGATCATCATCGCACACTCCTATACTATCGGGATTAGTGTTGAACCTAAATAAATGTTATTTAGGCGTTTCGTTGAGCATGAATATGATTTGATCATGTTTATTGCAATCTGTTATTCATGTAAGTTAGAGAATAATTATTGTTACATTTACATGAATAAAACCTTCTATGGTCATACACCCAATGAAAATGGTTTGTTGGATCTCGATCGTGTGACACACATATTCATAATATTGAAACCAAAAGATGTAAAGTTAATAATGATAGTTCAATTTATTTGTGGCACTGACGTTTGTGTCATATCGGTGTAAAACACATGAAGAAACTCCATACTGATTGGCTTTTTTAATCACTTGATTATGAATATCTTGGTAATTGCGAACCGTGCCTCATGGGCAAGATGACTAAACGCCGTTCTCCGGAACTATGGAGCGAGCAACTGATTTGTTGGCAATCATACATACCGATGTATGCGATCCGATGAGTGTTAAGGCTACTTGGCGTGTATCATTATTTTTCGACCTTCACAGATGATCTGAGCAGATATGCGTATATCTTCTTGATGAAACATAAGTCTGAAATAGTTGAAAAGTTCAAAGTATTTCAGAGTGAAGTGAAGAATCATCGTAACAAGAAAATAAAAGTTTCTACGATATGATCGCAGAGGAAAAATATTTGAGATTCTGAGTTTGGCCTTGATTAAAACAATGTGAAATAGTTTCACTACTCCATACAGAACACCACAGCATAATGGTGTGTCCGAGCGTCGTAATCAAGACTTTATTGGATATGGTGCGATCTATGATGTATCTTACCGATTTACCACTATCGTTTTGGGGTTATGCATTAGAGACAGTTGCATTCACGTTTAATAGGGCACCATCTAAATCCGTTGAGATGACACCGTATGAAATATGGTTTAGCGATAAACCCTAAGTATGCGTTTCTTAGAGTTTGGAGTTGTGATGCTTATGTGAAAAAGTTTTCACCTGATAAGCTCGAACCCAAATCGGAGAAGTGCATCTTCATAGAATACCCAAAGGTAACTATTGGGTACACCTTCTATCACAGATCCGAAAGCAAGATATTTTTTTGCTTAGATGGATCCTTTCTAGAAGAAGTTTCTCTCGAAAGAAGTGAGTGGGAGGAAAGTAGAACTTGATGAGGTAATTATAACTTCTCCCTTATTGGAAAGTAGTTCATCACAGGAATCAGTTCAATGATTCCTACACCAATTAGTGAGGAAGTTAATGATGATGATCATGAAACTTCAGATCAAGTTGCTACCAAACCTCGTAGGTCTTCCAGTGAGATCCGCACTGAGTGGTACGGTAATCCTATTCTAGAAGTCATGTTACTAGACCATGATGAACCTACGAACTATGAGGAAGCGATGATGAGCCCAGATTCCATGAAATGGTTTGAGACCATGAAATCTGAGATGGGATCCATGTATGAGAACAAAGTGTGGACTTTGATTGATTTGCCGATGATCGGCAAGTCATAGAGAATAAATGGTTCTTCAAGAGGAAGATGGGCGTTGATAGTAGTGTTACTATCTACAAAGCCCGACTTGTTGCAAAAGGTTTTCGACAAGTTCAAGGTGTTGAATACGATGAGATTTTCTCACTCGTAGCGATGCTTAAGTCTGTCCGAATCATGTTAGCAATTGCCACATTTTATGAAATCGGCAAATGGATGTCAAAACTACATTCTTTAATGGATTTATTAAAGAAGAGTTGTATATGATGCAACCGGAAGGTTTTGTCAATCCTAAAGGAGCTAACAAAATGTGCAAGCTCCAATGATCCATCTATGGACTGGTGCAAGCATCTCGAGTTGGAATAAACGCTTTGATAGTGTGATCAAAGCATATGGTTTTATATGAGACTTTTGGAGAAGCCTGTATTTACAAGAAAGTGAGTGGGAGCACTACAAAGATTTGATAAGTATATGTGAATGACATATTGTTGATCGGAAATAATGTAGAATTATTCTGGAAAGCATAAAGGAGTATTTGAAAGGAGTTTTTCAAAGAAAGACCTCGGTGAAGCTGCTTACATATTGAGCATCAAGATCTATTGAGATAGATTAAGACACTTGATAAGTTTTTTCAATAAGCACATACCTTGTCAAGATTTTGAAGTAGTTCAAAATGGAACAGTCAAAGAAAAGTTCTTGCCTGTGTTGCAAAGGTGTGAAATTGAGTAAGACTCAAATCCCGACCACAGTAGAAAATAGAAAAGAGAATGAAAGTCATTCCCTATGCCTCAATCATAGGTTCTATAAAGTATGCTATGCTATGTACTGCACCTATTGTATACCTTGCTCTGAATTTGGCAAGGGAGTACAATAGTGATCTAGGAGTAGATCACTTTGGACATTGGTCAAGAACATCCTTAGTGAGGACTAAGGAAATATTTCTCGATTATGGAAGTGATAAAAGAGCCCGTCGTAAAGAGTTACATCGATGCAAGCTTTTTACACTGATCCGGATGACTCTAAGTCTCAATCTGGATACATATTGAAAGTGGGAGCAATTAGCTAGAGTAGCTCCCGCAAGAGCATTGTAGACATAGAATATTTGCAAAATACATACGGCTCTGAATGTGACAGACCCGTTGACTAAGCTTCTCTCACGAACAAAAACATGATCATACCTTAGTACTCTTTGGGTGTTAATCACATAGCGATGTGAACTAGATTATTGACTCTAGTAAACCCTTTGGGTGTTGGTCACATGACGATGTGAACTACGGGTATTAATCACATACAGATGTGAATATTAGTGTTGAATCACATGATGGTGTGAACTAGATTATTGACTCTAGTGCAAGTGGGAGACTGAAGGAAATATGCCCTAGAGGCAATAATAAAGTTATTATTTATTTCCTTATATCATGATAAATGTTTATTATTCATGCTAGAATTGTATTAACCGAAACATAATACATGTGTGAATACATAAGACAAACATATAGTCACTAGTATGCCTCTACTTGACTAGCTCATTAATCAAAGATGGTTATGTTTCCTAACCATAGACATGTGTTGTCATTTGATTAATGGGATCACATCATTAGGAGAATGATATGATTGACTTGACCCATTCCGTTAGCTTAGCACTTGATCGCTTAGTATGTTGCTATTGCTTTCTTCATGACTTATACAAAGTTCCTGCAACTATGAGATTATGCAACTCCGTTTACGGAGGAACACTTTGTGTGCTACCAAACGTCACAACGTAATCGGGTGATTATAAAGGTACTCTACTGGTGTCTCCAAAAGTATATGTTGAGTTGGCATGATTCGAGATTAGGTTTTGTCACTCCGATTATCGGAGAGGTATCTCTGGGCCTTCTCGGTAATACTCATCACCTAAGCCTTGCAAGCATTGTAACTAATGAGTTAGTTATGAAATGATGTATTACAGAGCGAGTAAAGAGACTTGCCGATGTGAGATTGAACTAGGTATTGGATACCGACGATCGAATCTCGGGCAAGTAACATACCGATGACAAAGGGAACAACGTATGTTGTTATGCGGTTTGACCGATAAAGATCTTCGTAGAATATGTAGGAGCCAATATGGGCATCCAGGTTCCGCTATTGGTTATTGACCAAGAATAGTTCTAGGTCATGTCTACATAGTTCTCGAACCCGTAGGGTCCGCACGCTTAAGGTTTCGATGACAGTTATATTATGAGTTTATGAGTTTTGATGTACCAAAGGAGTTCGGAGTCCCGGATGAGATCGGGGACATGACGAGGAGTCTCGAAATGGTCGAGACGTAAAGATCGATATATTGGACGACTATATTCGGAGTTCGGAAAGGTTCGAATGATTCGGTATTTTTCGAGTAGGAGAGTTACGGGAATTCGCCGGGGAGAAGTATTGGGCCTTGTTGGGCCCTGCGGGAAAGAGAGAGGGGCTGCCTAGGGCAGGCGCGCGCCCAAGGCCTAGTCCGGGTGGACTAGGGGAGGGCCGCACCTTCCTCCCTTCCCCTTCCTTCTCTCCTACTCCTACTAGGAAAGGAGGAGTCCTACTCCCGGTGGGAGTAGGACTCCCCCCCTTGGTGCGCCTCCTCCCTAGGCCGGCCACCTCCTCCTTGCTCCTTTATATACGGGGGCAGGGGGACACCCCATGGATAACACAAGTTGATCTACGGATCGTTCCTTAGCCGTGTGCGGTGCCCCCCTCCACTATATTCCACTTCGGTCATATCGTCATGAGCTTAAGCGAAGCCCTGCGCCCGGTGAAGTCATATCGTCATGAGCTTAGGCGAAGCCCTACGTCAGTGGAGCATCATCATCGTCACCACGCCGTCGTCTTGTGGAACTCATCCCCGACGCTTTGCTGGATCGGAGCCCGGGATCGCCATCGAGCTGAGCGTGTCTTTGAACTCGGAGGTGCGAGCGTTCGGTACTTGGATCGGTCGGATCGTGAAGACGTGCTGACTACATCAACCGCGTTGTTATAACGCTTCCGCTTCTGGTCTCACGAGTGCGTGGACAGACACTCTCCCCCCTCGTTGCTATGCCATCACCATGGTCTTGCGTGTGCGTAGGAATTTTTTTTGAAATTACCACGTTCCCCAACAATTGTAACTAGCCCGGTGGTAAACCGCCAGGGCAATTTTGTGATCTGTTTTTATGCAGAACAAAGGAATACAATCTGCTCTACATGATGATATTATACGCATAAGAGGCATATCTTCAACTAGCGGATCAACAGTGTTCTATAACACAAAACATGCACGATGGCACGGCAGATCAGAGTTCAACTAAACTATTACATGACTCAGCGAGCCCAAATATTTAAGTGTTTTTCAGAAGATCAAATATATGAACCTCCCAGTGGATCAATCTTCTTAGCCTTGACGTCTTGAAGCTTCTGGATCATCCTTCCCCGGTTCTTCGTCCTCCTCCCTCGTTTGGAAGTTTGGTGATGACCAATCAATGCCACACAAGGCTTGGAATTCAGCTTCATCATCTATAAGTTCGGACGGATCAACTTCAGGGGCGAAAGTATGCTTACGGATTGGGGGGATAAGATCCATCACTTTATAAGCCGGCGTGGGCATCTTCTGATTCTCCATATCATAAGCCGCCTGATATTTTGAAAGATCCATTTCATCAGCAATCAGACTGGCCAGGGGACGTATCTCCTTCACATAGGCAGCAAAGTCTTTCTTGTCAAAGGGAGTGCCATCTTCTTTCAATATTGGGTACCTAGTAGCTAGCTCGGCTGGGTCTAGCTCCGCTTGCCATGCTTTGGCCCGGCTTAAGGCCATCACGGCACCGGCTCTTGCAGATGACCGCTTTATCTCTTCAATCCTAGCAGGCAGAACAGAAAGTTTTTTCAAGACGTCACTTAGCAGAGTGGGTGCTTGGTTAGTTGGAGAAATAGTGGCCAGCGTGCGCTGAGTTCTAGTATGTAGCTATTCAACAAGCGTATATACAGCCTTGAGCTTCACAAGCATTTCTTGACCAAGGTTGCTGCTCCTAGGACCTGTGTAATAATTGCGGATTGATCAAAGATGGTTTGTAACATGAAAGATAATACTCGGTTATGATGATAGCAATGCTACTTACCAAAGATAGCAGAAATCATATGGGATATACGGTGTTTTAAACCGGTAAGCTCAGTGGTTATCTTTTCCAGAGAAGCTTCAGCTTTTTCAGCCCGCTGTGTCAGAGCCGTTCTCTCTTCAGCCCAGGCGGTTCTTTCAGCATCAAAACTGGTCTTTAGTTTTTCTGTTTCAGCCAAACTAAATTTGAATTTTGAGTCGGCTTTCCGGGTCTCAGATTCTTGCTGCTCCAGTTGGGTTTTCACATTGGCCAACTGCGATTGAAGTTGAGCAGTGTTGTCCTATATATGAACAGATTTGAGTACATATTCAAATTCGGGTCACAAGAACAAAGTCCCAAGTCTTTTGCAAGCAATAACGCCTGGCACTTGGGGGCTAATGGATGAAGACAAAATTCTTTATACAATGGTGCATATAAATAAGTCCCAAGTCCTTTGCAAGCAATAGCACTTGACACTTGGGGGCTAATGCATATTGCTCGTTTTTCACTACAAACTCTATGATGACCCGGTTATGTCAAAGATGACCACAGCCGGCTCATGGGGGCTACACAAGTTAATTCTATTTTCCGAATAGCAATGAGATAGTTCCGGTTTATTCATGATGATTAAACCGGCACTTGGGGGCTACGGCTGCAACGTTTGATTACTAATTATTTGAAAGACCCGGCTTAACTCTGACAATGAAAGCCGACCGTTGACGAAATCTACCAAGGATGCTCATTATATTTCTGACTATTTTAAAGTCTACGGCATATTCAACTCTGTTATATATGGTAGACTTGGGGGCTGACAGATATGCATAATTTATTAAGCAGGAGTTCATACCTCATATTTTGATGCATCTGTTTGACCATGTCAACCTCAAGATCGCGGCTGGTATGCACTTGGTTAAGATAACCAGACAGTACTTCGCTGATGCTCAGTTGAGAATAGTTGGCGATGTCAAATCTCACTTTTCGCCTTTCAATAAGTTCCTCTTTGGCAGAGGGCTTAGCCAAGATAGTAGGTTTTCCCGGCTCTTGGAAGCCGGTGCCAGTAATCACAACATCATCAGCATGTGTTTCTGTCGGTTTAAATTGACTTGTCGGCTCAGTGTTCACAGGGTCATCAGTTATATGATCAGTTGAGAGGTCAGGAATTTCTGGTGGAAGATCATTAACAGGTTTGTCTAGGTGCTACACAGAAGCCTAAGATAATGGATTCTGCTGCTCCAGTTCAGGAACTTTGGGATCTTCAGCCGGTTTAGCCACCTTGGGTTTCTTACTAGGCTTTGCCTTTCCACTGCAAGGATCGGGGGAGGTTAGTACAAATATAAAAGTACAAATAGTAGGAAATAAAGTAGTTACCCGGGGGCAGTCTTGAAAGCCGGAAGGTTGGTCTGCGATGAGTCGCCAGAAGAGGTTTGAATCGGAAGAATTAAGTGGTTGACGAATAAGACCGGCCAGGGGATAAAAAGAGTTTAAATTTGGAGGGACCTCATTTCGACGTTTCTGCGGTGCTGGTGTGTTTGGTAAGCCGGAGGATAGCTCTCCACCTCCGCTGGTCAGGGTTTGTCGCCGGTTCTCATGCTGCTGTTGCTTCAAAAGAAAGTGAGGATCCAAATGAGCTAAGGGGTGTGAAAAGCTTACTTTCCGGGTTACTTGTCGAATTTTATGTCTTGGCAAAGGCGCTGAGTCGGAGGAAATAATAGTTACCTCTTCTTTGACCGCTTGACTGGCCCCCGTGTCATCCTGATGATAATCAGTGTCAATAAGATAATTGAAAAAGGAGCCAAGGGAGTCAAGGGCTACCTCCGACTCAGAACTGTCGTCCAGTTCAAACATCTCAGAAGCACTTAATTTCTTCTTATTCTTCTTGGCGGCTTCCTTGACGGCTTTTGCCTTGGCCCTGGCTTTCTTTGCAGCTTCATGGTCATACTCCTTCTTACAGAAAGAGGATTTAGCTTGTGAAAGTCATCAAGGTTGAGTTAATAGAACATTTGAATGATAGGGTAAAACAAATAAGTTGGAGACTCACGACTGGTGGCGGGTTAAGTGTGCAGAAAGGGTTCAGTCCCACTTTGCTGCAGCTTTCCAAGCTCTCAATAAGAAGGGTCTTTGTCATCTCATTGATCGTGTTATCAGTTAAACGCGTGGAGCTGTAGCGTGGTTCATCTTTTGCATCACCCGTATAAGTACACATTAAGCCGGAACGGCGGCTCAAAGGTATGATTCTCCAAGAAACTCAGCACCGAACCAAATCAATACCGATTAGCCCATTTCCCAGCAGGGCCTTGATCTTTGAAAGGGTAGGTGCAAGCTTTGACCGTTCAGCAGTAGTAAGCTGCTCAGGAAGATGATGTTTGGGTTGAGCCGCTCGGCACTATAACCCGATAGTGGATTCTCATCAGCCGGAGAAGTATCTTTACAATAGAATCATGTTTGGTTCCAATCTTTGGGGTGACTCGGCAGGCGAGCATAGGGGAAGATAGCATCTCTTCTCTGTTGAATTGAGACCCCGCCAAGTTCTAAGCTGGGTCCATTAGTAAATCATTCTGTCGGTTCAAATAAAAATATTCCCTGAAGAGTTCAATACTGGGTTCTTCTTGAAGGTACACTTCATAGAAAACTTGAAAATTGCAGATGTTTGACACGGAATTGGGTCCGATGTCTTGAGGGTGAAGTTGAAAGAAGTGCAGAACGTCTTGGAAAAAATTGGATCCAGGCGGTGAGAAGCCCTGTCGGTGTCAAAACCGGCGGATCTCGGGTATGTTGGGGAACGTAGCAGAAATTCAAAATTTTCCTACGTGTCACCAAGATCTATCTATGGAGAAACCAACAACGAGGGGAAGGAGAGTTCATCTACATACCCTTGTAGATCGCTAAGCGGAAGCGTTCAAGTGAACGGGGTTGATGGAGTCATACTCGTCGTGATCCAAATCACAGGAGATCCTAGTGCCGAACGGACGGCACCTCCGCGTTCAACACACGTACAACCCGGTGACGTCTCCCACGCCTTGATCCAGCAAGGAGAGAGGGAGAGGGTGAGGAAGACTCCATCCAGCAGCAGCACAACGGCGTGGTGGTGGAGGAGGGTGGCAATCCTGCAGGGCTTCGCCAAGCACCGCGAGAGAGGAGAAGGGACTTGGGAGAGGGGGAGGGCTGCGCCAGAACATGTGGCGCGGCTGCCCTCCCACCCCCCACATATATATAGGGGCAAGGGAGAAGGGGGCCGGCCCCCTCATATCCAATCTGAGGAGGGGGCGGCGGCCAAGGGGGGGAGGAGTGCCTCCCAAGTCAAGTGGAGGCCCTCCCCCTTAGGGTTTTCCCCTTCCCATGCGCATGGGCCTTGGGGGGGCTGGTGCCCCTAGCCCATTAAGGCTAGGGCGCCCCTTACAGCCCATGCTACTGTATTGGACGTGGTGGAACAATTTCCGGACCTCCGACCCCTCCGAATCCTCCGAACCTTCTCGAAGCTTCCGGTACAATACCGAAAAACCCGAACTTTTCCTAACCCGAACAACAACTTTCCATATATAAATCTTTACCTCCGGACCATTCCGAACTCCTCGTGACGTCCGGGATCTCATCCGGACTTGAACAACATTCGGTAACCACATACAAACTTCCTTTATAACCCTAAGCGTCGCCATCGAACCTTAAGTGTGTAGACCCTACGGGTTCGGGAACCATGCGCACATGACCGAGACGTTCTCCGTCAATAACCAACAGCGGATCTGGATACCCATGTTGGCTTCCACATGTTCCACGATGATCTCATCGGATGAACCACGATGTCGAGGATTCAATCAATCCCGTATTCAATTCCCTTTGTCTAGCGGTATTGTACTTGCCCGAGATTCGATCGTCGGTATCCCGATACCTTGTTCAATCTCGTTACCGGCAAGTCTCTTTACTCGTTCCGTAACACATCATCCCGTGATCAACCCCTTGGTCACGTTGTACATTATGATGATGTCCTACCGAGTGGGCCCAGAGATACCTCTCCGTTTACACGGAGTGACAAATCCGATCTCGATTCGTGCCAACCCAATGTACACTTACGGAGATACCTGTAGTGCACCTTTATAGCCACCCAGTTACGTTGCGACGTTTGGTACAACCAAAGCATTCCTACGGTATCCGGGAGTTGCACAATCTCATGGTCTAAGGAAATGATACTTGACATTAGAAAAGCTTTAGCATATGAACTACGATCTTTGTGCTAGGCTTAGGATTTGGTCTTGTCCATCACATCATTCTCCTAATGATGTGATCCCGTTATCAATGACATCCAATGTCCATGGTCAGGAAACCGTAACCATCTATTGATTAACGAGCTAGTCATCTAGAGGCTTACTAGGGACTTGGTGTTGTCTATGTACCCACACATGTATCTCGAGTTTCCTATCAATACAATTATAGCATGGGTAATAAACGATTATCATGAACAAGGAAATATAATAATAACTAATTTATTATTGCCTCTAGGGCATATTTCCAACAGTCTCCCACTTGCACTAGAGTCAATAATCTAGTTCACATCGTCATGTGATTAACACTGATAGGTCACATCGCCATGTGACCAACATCCAAAGAGTTTACTAGTGTCTGTAAACTAGTTCACATCATTATTTGATTAAGACTCAGTGAGTTCTGAGGTTTGATCATGTTTTGCTTGTGAGAGAGGTTTTAGTCAACGGGTCTGTAACATTCAGATCCGTATGTACTTTGCAATTCTCTATGTCATATTGTAAACGCTGCTTCCACGCTCCACTTGGAGCTATTCCAAATGGTTGCTCCACTATACGTATCCGCTTTGCTACTCAGAGTCATTCGGATAGGTGTTAAAGCTTGCATCGACGTAACCTTTTACGCCGAACTCTTTATCACCTCCATAATCGAGAAACGTGTCCTTATTTACTCCAAGGACAATTTTGACCGCTGTCCAATGATCCGTTCCTGGATCATTCTTGTACCCCTTGACTGACTCATGGCAAGGCACACTTCCGGTGCGGTACACAGCATAGCATGCTATAGAGCCTACGTCTAAAGCATAGGGGACGACCTTCGTCCTTTCTCTCTTTTCTGCCGTGGTCGAGCTTTAAGTCTTAACTTCACACCTTACATCTCAGGCAAGAACTCCTTCTTTGACTGATTCATCTTGAACACCTTCAAGATCATGTCAAGGTATATGCTCATTTGAAAGTATTATTAAGCATTTTTGATCTATCCTTATAGATCTCGATGCTCAATGTTTAAGTAGCTTAATCCAGGTTTTCATTTGAAAAACATCTTTCAAATAACCCTATTTGCTTTCCAGAAATTCTACATCATTTCTGATCATCAATATGTCAACAACATATACTCATCAAAAATTCTATAGTGCTCCCACTCACTTCTTTGGAAATACAAGTTTCTCATAAACTTTGTATAAATCCAAAATCTTTGATCATCCTATCAAAGTGCATATTCCAACTCCGAGACGCTTACTCCAGTCGTTAGAAGGATCGCTGGAGCTAGCATACCTTTTAGCATCCTTAGGATCGACAAAACTTTTCTGATTGTATCGCATACAACCTTTCCTTACATAAACTGGTAAGGAAACTCGTCTTGACATCCATCTGCTAGATTTCATAAATGCAGCTAATGCTAACATGATTCCGACGGACTTAAGCATCGCTATGGATGAGAAAATCTCATCGCAGTCAACTCCTTGAACTTGTGAAAAACTCTTCGCCACAAGTCGAGCTTCATAGACGGTGACATTACCGTCCACGTCCGCCTTCTTCTTAAAGATCCATTTATTTCAATGGCTTGCCGATCATCGGGCAAGTCCACCAAAGTCCATGCTTTGTTATGATACATGGATCCTATCTCGGATTTCATGGCTTCTAACCATTTGTCGGAATTTGGGCCCACCATCGCTTCTCCATAGCTCGTAGGTTCATTGTTTTCTAGCAACATGACCTTCAAGACAGGATCACCGTACCACTCAAGCAAAGACGCATCCTTGTCACCCTCACGAGGTACGTCAGTGACTTGATCCGAAACTTCATGATCACTATCATAAGCTTCTACTTCAATTGGTGTAGGTGCCACGGGAACAACTTCCTGTGCCCTGCTACACACTAGTTGAAGTGATGGTTCGATAACCTCATCAAGTCCCCACCATCCTCCCACTCAACTTTTCGAGACGAACTTTTCCTCGAGAAAGGACCCGATTCAAGAAACAATCCCTATTGCTTTCGGATCTGAATTAGGAGGTATACCCAACTGTTTTGGGTGTCCTATGAAGATGCATTTTATCCGCTTTGGGTTCGAGCTTATCAACCTGAAACTTTTTCACATAAGCGTCGCAGCCCCAAACTTTTCAAGAAACAACAACTTAGGTTTCTCCAAACGGTGTCGTCTCAACGGAATTACGTGGTGCCCCATTAAAGTGAGTGCGGTTGTCTCTAATGCCTAACCCATGAACGATAGTGGTAATTCGATAAGAGATATCATGGTGCGCGCCATATCCAATAGGGTGCAACTATGATGTTCGGACACACCATCACACTATGGTGTTCCAGGCGGTATTAATTGTGAAACAATTTGCACAATGTCTTAATTGTGTGACAAAACTCGTAACTCAGATATTCATCTCTATGATCATATCATAGACATTCTATCCTCTTGTCACGAAGATCTTAAACTTCACTCTGAAATTACTTGAACCATTCAATAATTCAGACTTGTGTTTCATCAAGTAAATGTACTCAACATCTACTCGAATCATCTGTGAAGTAAGAACATAACGATATTCACGGCATGCCTCAGCACTCATTGGACTGCACACATCAAAATATGTTACTTCCTACAAGTTGCTTTCTTGTTCCATTTTACTGAAAACGAGGCTTTCAGTCATCTTGCCCATGTGGTATGATTTGCATGTCTCAAGTGATTCAAAATCAAGTGAGTCCAAACGGTCCATCTGCATGGAGTTTCTTCATGCGTATACACCAATAGACATGGTTTGCATGTCTCAAACTTTTCAAAAACGAGTGAGTCCAAAGATCCATCAACATGGAGCTTCTTCATGCTTTATACCAATATGACTTACATGGCAGTGCCACAAGTACGTGGTACCATCATTACTATCTTATATCTTTTGGCATGAAAATGTGTATCACTACGATCGAGATTCAATAAACCATTCCTTTAGGTGCAAGACCATTGAAGGTGTTATTCAAATAAATAGAGTAACCATTATTCTCCTTAAATGAATAACCGTATTGCGATAGACATAATCCAATCATGTCTATGCTCAACGCATAAACACCAAATGACAATTATTCAGGTTTGATACTAATCTTGATGGTAGAGGGAGGCGTGCGATGTTTGATCACATCAAACTTGGAAACACTTCCAACACATATCGTCGACTCACCTTTAGCTAGTCTCCGTTTATTCCGTAGCTCTTTTATTTCGAAGTTACTAACATCGAGCAACCGAACCGGTATCTTAATACCCTGGTGCTACTAGGAGTACTAGTAAAGTACACATTAACATAATGTATATCCAATATACTTCTATTGACCTTGCCGACCTTCTCATCTACCAAGTATCTAGGGTAATGCCGCTCCGATGGCTGTTCCCCTTATTACGTAAGCACTTAGTCTCGGGTTTGGGTTCAACCTTGGGTTTCTTCACTTTGGAGCAAGAACTGATTTGCCGTTTCATGAAGTATCCCTTCTTGCCCGTGCCCTTCTTGAAACTAGTGGTTTCACCAACCATCAACAATTGATGCTCCTTCTTGATTCCTATTTTCGCGGTGTCAAACATTGCGAATATCTCAAGGATCATCATATTTATCCCTGATTTGTTATAGTTCATCACGAAGCTCTAGCGGCTTGGTGGCAATGACTTTGGAGAAACATCACTATCTCTGGAAGATCAACTCCCACTCGATTCAAGTGATTGTTGCACTCAGACAATCTGAGCACAAGCTCAACGATTGAGCTTTTCTCCCTTAGTTTGCAGGCTAAGAAAATCATCAGAGGTCTTATACCTCTTGACGTGGGCATGAGCCTGAAATCCCAATTTCAGCCCTCAGAACATCTCATATGTTCCGTGACGTTTCAAAAACGTCTTTGGTGTCTCAATTCTAAGCCGTTTAACATTACCGAACTATCACGTAGTCATCAAAACGTGTGTGTCAGATGTTCGCAACATCCACAGACCACGTTCGAGGTCTAGCACACTGAGCGGTGCATTAAGGACATAAGCTTTCTTGATCGCATAATTGCTACCGCCAACTTTCAACTATATTTTCTCTAGGAACATATCTAAACAGTGGAACTAAAACGCGAGCTTCACGATATAATTTGCAAAAGGTCTTTTGACTATGTTCGTGATAATTAAGTTCATCTTATGAATTCCCACTCGAGATAGACATCCCTCTCGGGTCATCTAAGTGATTACATGATCCGAGTCAACTAGGCCGTGTCCGATCATCACATGAGACGGACTAGTCATCATCGGTGAACATCTTCATGTTGATCGTATCTACTATACGACTCATGTTCGACCTTTCGGTCTCTGTGTTCCGAGGCCATGTCTGTACATGTTAGGCTCGTCAAGTTAACCCTAAGTGTTTCACGTGTGTAAATCTGTCTTACACCCGTTGTATGTGAACTTAAGAATCCATCACACCCGATCATCACGTGGTGCTTAGAAGCTTACGAACTTTAGCAACGGTGCACGCTTAGGGGAGAACACTTCTTGAAATTGTTGTAAGGGATCATCTTATTTACTACCGTCGTTCTAAGTAAACAAGATGCATAAACATAATAAACATCACATGCAATTATATATAGTAGTGACATGATATGGCCAATATCATATAGCTCCATTGATCTCCATCTTGAGGGCTCCATGATCATCATCGTCACCGGCATGACACCATGATCTCCATCATCGTGTCTTCATGAAGTTGTCTCGCCAACTATTACTTCTACTACTATGGCTACCGGTTAGCAATAAAGTAAAGTAATTACATGGCGTTGTTTAATGACACGCAGGTCATACTATAAATAAAGACAACTCCTATGGCTCCTGCCGGTTGTCATACTCATCGACATGCAAGTCGTGAATCCTATTACAAGAACATGATCAATCTCATACATCACATATCATTCATCACATTCTTCTTGGCCATATCACATCACATAGCATACCACAAAAACAAGTTAGACGTCCTCTAATTGTTGTTGCATGTTTTACGTGGCTGCTATGGGTTTCTAGCAAGAACGTTTCTTACTTACGCAAAACCACAACGTGATATGCCAATTGCTATTTACCCTTCATAAGGACCCTTTTCATCGAATCCGTTCCGACTAAAGTGGGAGAGGCGGCACCCGCTAGCCACCTTATGCACCAAGTGCATGTCGATCGGTGGAACCTGTCTCACGTGGAAATGCGTGTAAGGTCGGTCCGGGCCGCTTCATCCCACAATACCGTCGAAACAAGATTGGACTAGTAACGGTAAGCATATTGAACAAAATCAATGCCCACAACTACTTTGTGTTCTACTCGTGCAAAGAATCTATGCAATAGACCTAGCTCATGATGCCACTGTTGGGGAACGTAGCAGAAATTCAAAATTTTCCTACGTGTCACCAAGATCTATCTATGGAGAAACCAGCAACGAGGGGGAGGAGAGTTCATCTACATACCCTTGTAGATCGCTAAGCGGAAGCATTCAAGTGAACGGGGTTGATGGAGTCGTACTCGTCGTGATCCAAATCACAGGAGATCCTAGTGCCGAACGGACGGCACCTCCGTGTTCAACACACGTACAGCCGGTGGCGCCTCCCACGCCTTGATCCAGCAAGGAGAGGGAGAGGTTGAGGAAGACTCCATCCAGCAGCAGCACAACAGCGTGGTGGTGGTGGAGGAGGGTGGCAATCCTGTAGGGCTTCGCCAAGCACCGCGGGAGAGGAGAAGGGACTTGGGAGAGGGGGAGGGCTGCGCCAAAACATGTGGTGCGATCCAAGCTTATCTATCTATATTTCTCGATGGAAGCAGAAGGAAAGGCTTAAAGAAGGTGGCTGCCCTCCCACCCCCCACATATATATAGGGGCAAGGGAGAAGGGGGCCGGCCCCCTCAGATCCAATCTGAGGAGGGGGCGGCGGCCAAGGGGGGGAGGAGTGCCTCCCAAGTCAAGTGGAGGCCCTCCCCCTTAGGGTTTTCCCCTTCCCATGCGCATGGGCCTTGGGGGGGCCGGTGCCCCTGGCCCATTAAGGCTAGGGCGCCCCCTTACAGCCCATGCTACTGTATTGGACGTGGTGGAACAATTTCCGGACCTCCAGACCCCTCCGGAATCCTCGGGAACCTTCTGGAAGCTTCCCGGTACAATACCGAAAAAACCCAAACTTTTTCCGGAACCCGAACAACAACTTTCCATATATAAATCTTTACCTCCGGACCATTCCGGAACTCCTCGTGACATCCGGGATCTCATCCGGGACTCCGAACAACATTCGGTAACCACATACAAACTTCATGTATAACACTAAGCGTCGCCAACCTTAAGTGTGTAGACCCTACAGGTTCGGGAACCATCTGAACATGACCGAGACGTTCTCCGGTCAATAACCAACAGCGTGATCTGGATACCCATGTTGGATCCCAATTGTTCAAAGATGATCTCTTCTTATGAAACACGATGTCGATGATTGTTTCTTTCCCTTATTCAATTCCCTTTGTCTAGCGTTATTGTACTTGCCGAGATTCGATCGTCGGTATCCCGATACCTTGTTCAATCTCGTTACCGGCAAGTCTCTTTACTCGTTCCGTAACACATCATCCCGTGATCAACCCCTTGGTCACATTGTGCACATTATGATGATGTCCTACCGAGTGGGCCCAGAGATACCTCTCCGTTTACACGGAGTGACAAATCCAGTCTCGATTCGTACAACCCAATGTACACTTTTGGAGATACCTGTAGTGCACCTTTATAGCCACCCAGCCATTGTGACGCTTTGGTACACCCAAAGCATTCCTCTCGGTATCCGGGAGTTGCACAATCTCATGGTCTAAGGAAATGATACTTGACATTAGAAAATCTTTAGCATATGAACTACGAACTTTGTGCTAGGCTTAGGATTGGGTCTTGTCCATCACATCATTCTCCTAATGATGTGATCCCGTTATCAATGACATCCAATGTCCATGGTCGTGAAACCGTAACCATCTATTGATTAACGAGCTAGTCATCTAGAGGCTTACTAGGGACTTGGTGTTGTCTATGTACCCACACATGTATCTCGAAGTTTCCTATCAATACAATTATAGCATGGGTAATAAACGATTATCATGAACAAGGAAATATAATAATAACTAATTTATTATTGCCTCTAGGGCATATTTCCAACAGGGTAGGGGGTCCCGAACTGTGCGTCTAGGCGGATGGTAACAGGAGACGAGGGACACGATGTTTTTACCCAGGTTCGGGCCCTCTCGATGGAGGTAAAACCCTACTCCTGCTTGATTAATATTGATGATATGGGTAGTACAAGAGTAGATCTACCACGAGATCGTGAGAGGCTAAACCCTAGAAGCTAGCCTATGGTATGATTGTTGTTCGCTCCTCTGGACTAAAACCTCCGGTTTATATAGACACCGAATAGGGTTAGGATTACCACAGTCGGTTACAATGGTAGGAGATCTACATATCTCAGATCGCCAAGCTTGCCTTCCACGCCAAGGAAGGTCCCATCCGGACACGGGACGAAGTCTTCAAT
Source organism: Aegilops bicornis (assembly GCA_021605145.1). Lineage (NCBI taxonomy): Eukaryota > Viridiplantae > Streptophyta > Magnoliopsida > Poales > Poaceae > Aegilops > Aegilops bicornis. The sequence goes on along the minus strand of CM038674.1, from coordinate 617,620,172 downwards.
CTTGTATCTTCATAGTCCAGGAGTCCGGCCAAAGGTCATAGTCCAGCTATCCGGACACCCCCTCATCCGGGACTCCCTCAGTAGCCCCCGAACCAGGCTTCAATGACGACGAGTCCGGTGCGTAGATTGTCTTCAATATTGCAAGGCGGGTTCTTCTCCAAATCCTGTGTACTTGTTGAATAGTGTCCGGCTTCTGGTAAATATCGCGCTCCTTGGCTTCCACGCCCAATAATGGCCATCTTCCACGCGTTGAATGAATGCGAAAAGCCAGGGTATTTTTACATTTACCCCCCTAGCTGCGCAAATGAGCTGCCTATATAAGAGACGAGGATCTAGATCCGAATCACACCACCTTCCCTTCATGAAGCTTTCATCGAAGCGCATCCGGATGTAAACCCATTCCATCATGGGCCAGTCAACGCGGCTCCTCCTCTCGCCCTCCTAGTCCTCGGCACGGAGATTGGGAGAGATGCTCCGTCCCTGACAAATGAGTTAGTGACGCTCCAAACCAAGGGGTTTCTTCCCCCAGCCTTCATGGTTCCGGTTCGAGCCGGACTCGCCACCTATAAGGGCGGAAAGCCAGCGGAGAGTGTCCCCAGTCCCTCCCGAGGAGAGCGGGTATGCCTTGTCCCTTATTTGATAAGAGGGCTCGGATTTCCAATTCATCCGTTTCTCCGAGGGCTCCTGGAGTTCTATGGCCTCCAATTGCACAACCTTACGCCTGCCTCCATTCTGCATATTGCGGGCTTCGTGGCCCTTTGTGAGCTGTTTTTGGGCATCAAGGCTCATTTCTCGCTGTGGAAGAGGTTGTTCTACCTCGTACCCCGTTCTCAGGAGGGGTCGATATATCAAGTGGGCGGAGCTGAACTATGGCGCATCGCCGGGACCGGATATCTATCCAGAACCCCGAAGAAGGCGTCCGAAGACTAGCCTTTGGAATGGTTTTATATAGAAGATGTCCCCCTGCCGGACCCTGTTCGGATCGGCCTCCCGGAGTTTAGTAATGCTCCTTTGAAGAAACGCCTAAGTCAAGGCGTCCACGCAGCCCTCGGAGGAAAATGACAGGACGTCCTCTACGATGAGTCGAATAAGGTTGTTGGCTCATTCCGGACTGACCATGATCGGGGTCATGGCCACATGCATTATGCCGGGAGTGCAGCCACTCCAGTATAGGGGCCACCCCATGTGGGATTTCAACGGGGAGGACAATGCCACCCGCCATGGCCGTAAGGGGCCGGGATCGGTCGCCGATCTGATGAAGATCTTGTCCGCATTGTACAAGGGAGAAGAGGAAGAATTTCTTCGCGTCAATCTTCAGGACGGGTTTTCTATGAACAACCCTCCAAGCTGGGTAAGCGGACATTTCCTTATGCCCATCTGTTCCATATTCCCATAGTTAAGTACCTTATCTTGTGATTTTGACGCAGGAATTGCGCCGGGCCGTAAAGGATATAAACAACCCACCTCCACAACCTGAGGATCCGGAACGGTCCCTCGATCCGGCCTCCCAAGAGGATCCGGACATATCTGTGGAGCTGATCGATGGGGTATTTTACCAATCGAGCATCGACAATGCCACAGTTGCCATTACGGCCGATTACCCGGAATATTTCCAGCCTCACGGTAATTGAGACTGAAGTCCCAATACTTTAGAAATGATCCCTCCGTGCTTATCTTTGACCACCGTATATCAATGGTGTTTTGCAGGGGGAGCCCTTGAGGCGGAAGGCCGAACCTGCGGTGGCTAGCCAACAAGGGGCAGCAAGGCCCAGCAGGCTGAAAAGAAGTGCGGTCCAGACTGAAGCGCCGGCGCAACGGTATGGCGTGGTGCCTTATTCCCAGGTTTTATTCCGGAAGGCATACTAATGCTCGTGCTCTCTTCAGGAAAAAGAGCGCTCGCCGAACTATATCTGGAGAGGTTGCCAATCGAGCCTCCGCCACCAAAGCCTTGAGCCGGGCCTGAGCGGAGGCGAACACTAAGCGTCGTCGGATGCTCCTCCGGCTGCAGGATGCCAACAGATTGTCCGCCACCAACTCCGAGGTGGAGAGTGCCATGAATCACAGGCGCCGCCGGACAATTCTTCGTGACACATGTTTCTCCCAAGAGGCGTTGAACGCCTTCAATTCGGGAGATGCGCACCTCCGTGCTGCTCAAAATGGTCTAGACAGAGCTACGAGCAGTATGTGAAAGACATACGAGTGAGGAAATTTAACGGTTATATATGCCAGTAGCCCCCGAGACTTGAAATAGTTAGAATAACTGATTTAAGGATCATTTATTGTGCAGGATCTTGCAGAAAAGAATACCCAACTGTCCCAGGAGCTTGAAGAGTGCAAAGCCCAACTTGAGGCTGCACAAGCCGCGACAGGGGAAGCCAAAGAGACCCCCTCTGGTAATATACGCTTTTAAAAGATAAGTATGGTATGAAGTGCAGCGTGTATATAGATCTGATAATGACATTGCAGATGGCGCCGGGGTAGATCCGGACAAGCAACAGCTCTTGCGCCGGTTAAAGGCCGGCGAGAACGTGCTTATGAGGGTGAGGCAGGAGAAAAATAATCTCCAAGATGCCAACACCCAGGTGGGTGAGGAACTAAAAGATGTTCGTGCCCAGGTATGCGACTCAGATTAAGGAGAACCGGCGGCTTCGACGCAGCATTTTTAGTAAGTGCTTAAACGAACTTTTGAAAAAAAAAGTTCAGCGAGGAAGTCGACTAACAAAGTTATGTCTGGAGGTATGCTCACAGGCCGTCCTGCAGAGGAAATGCCCGGTTCTACGGGTGACCTTCTTCCTAAGCTCTTACAACTGCACGAACGAGTTCGGCAAGTGATGAAAGGCATCGCCCAGGCCTTGTGGCCATCTGTCTCCCTGCCCGAAGGCCTTGGGGAGCTTGCAGAGAGGCTCCAGGGAGCCCGGAGGCGCTTCCGAGTATGGAAGATATCGGCCTGCCGTCAAGGCGCCAGGGAGGCCTGGGCCATGGTGAAGACGCGGTACACGAAGGCTGACCCAAACCACATCGCCGAGGTCGGACCTGTGGGGCCAGATGGGAAGGAGATCCCTGTGAGCTTAGTGTACGGCCAGGTAGAATTGGCATAAAGTATTCCCATCGAATCAGTAAACTAGACAGCCTGTTAGATGACATTGAAGAGGAATACAATCACCAAATTGACTATGTAATTTAAGGTGACATGTAAAATGCCTTCTAGCCGGATTGTAGATCGTTTGTCTTAGCGGACCTTTTCGCTTCAACCTTGGGACCCGATAGTCCGGAGTGTGTCCAAATACCCTCGCGGTTATATAAAAACCGGGCATGCGTGGAGACCAAAGCGTAGGGGTCATTAGTGCTTTATCGGACAAGTGCCCAACTAGTTATGTTATATTACATGGTTAGTAAGAAACATCTTCCGTGGAGAATAGTTCCGTTAGGGGTTCCTTTCCACAGGAGGCATGCCCTAAAGTGCATGTCCTGATCATGAAAAAAGCGTAAAAACATCTGGGGGCAGATAAATAAATAGGTAAGAAATCTTCTTTTAGTTCATCGACCGAATATTCTCTTAAGAATGCTAGCTTTCGGCTTCACCCAGTCTGAGGTACACATCCGGCCGACCCGGCAGTAACAATCGCAGAGGTGCTCCCTTTACCACCTAGCCGAACAATCGGGAACGTAGGGGAAAGCACAGGAGCCAGGCAACCCAGCTTGGCCAAAACTTAAGTCATATCGATGCATATAATGGTGAATAAAAGGTACATGCGGAAGTGTGACACATGTATTGGGCATGAAGCCCTTACAATTAAGCTTCTGTGAAAGAAGCCCCCAGGTACAATGAGCGCTGATAGCGCATCAAGTTTGTGCGAACAATGTGCTAACGAGCCTTTCAAGGCTTGAAAGAAAAAAGAGGGAGAAGGAGAAAAAATAGAAGACAGCTAAAATGTAAAATATGGACAGAGGAAGAAGATGAACTCAGAATCCGGCGCTAGGCGTAGAATCTTCGGAGACGTGCTGCGTTCCATGGGTTGGGCTCAAGTCGGTTATCCGATGCATCTCACAGACAGTACGCTCCACCGGTCAGGACTTGGTCGATGATAAAGGGACCTTCCCATTTGGGCTTTAGTTTGTCCTTTTTCTTGTCTGGCGGCGAGAACTAGCTTCGCCAACATTGTAAGTTTTGGCCCGTACTTCTGCCTTTCCGATATCTTCGAGCTCTTTGTTGATAGAATGCGGAACGGGCTTTTGCTACGCCACGCTCCTCCTCCAAGGCGTCCAAACTGTCACCTGCCGATCGAGCTCGGCTTCTCTTTCTTCGTACATGCGCACACGAGGTGAGTCATGAATTATGTCACAGGGCACAACTGCCTCTGCGCCGTATACCATAAAGAATGGTGTGAATCTGGTCGTGTGATTCGGAGTGGTCCGCAGCCCCCAGAGTACGGAGTCGAGCTCCTCTACCCAGTGCGTGTTAGATTCTTTGAGGGACCGCACTAATCTGGGTTTGATGCCTCTCATAATTAGACCATTTGCTCGCTCAACTTGACCGTTAGTTTGAGGGTGATAGACTGAAGCGTAGTCGAGCTTAATGCCCATGTTTTTGCACCAGAGTTTGACCTCGTCGGCCGTAAAGTTCGTGTCGTTATCAGTGATGATCATGTGGGGGACACCGTAACGGTGTACGACCCCTAATATGAAGTCTATCACCGGTCCGGATTCGGCCGTCTTGACAGGCTTGGCCTCTATCCATTTGGTGAATTTATCCACCATGACCAGTAGGTATTTTTGCTTGTGGGTTCCCCCTTTAAGGGGTCCGACCATGTCAAGCCCCAGACCGCGAAGGGCCAGTTGATGGGTATAGTTTTTAGGGCAGTGGGTGGCATGTGGATTTGATTAGAAAAGAGCTGGCATCCGACACATCGTTGGACTAAGTCCTGAGCATCTGCCCGGGCCGTCGGCCAATAAAATCCTGTATGGAAGGCCTTGCCTACAAGGGCCCGGGCTGCGGCATGGTGCCCGCCGAATCCGGCATGTATTTCAGCCAGAAGATTCCGCCCTTCCTCTTCGGAGATACACCTTTGAAGGACTCCGGTTGTGCTTTTCGTATAAAGCTCTCCCTCATGGACTTTATAGGCTTTAGATCGCCGCACTATGCAGCGGGCCTCGTTTTGGTCCTCGGAAGTTCCTGCCTGGTTAGGTAGGCTAGGAATGGTTACATCCACGGGCAATGACTGCCATTATTACGTGATTTGAGGATGTTATTTCGTTGGTAGAACCACCAACTGTGTCAGAATGTTCGGTGTGGGGCAGTGCGGTTGGGTCCGGGTTGTTATTTCCAGACTGTCCCTCCCATAATACGGATGGCTTGAACAGCCTCTCTAGGAAGATGTTGGGGAACAAGACGCCGGCGCTTTTGCGCTGATGCGTGCCAACACGTCTGCTGCCTGGTTGTTGTCCCGGGCTATATGATGAAATTCGAGCCCCTCAAACCGAGCTGACATTTTTAGGATGGCATTGCGATAGGCTGCCATTTTCGGATCCTTGGCATCAAAGTCTCCATTTATTTGTGATATCGCGAGGTTCGAATCCCCGCGCACCTCTAGGCGTTGAATGCCCATGGAGACTGCCATCCGGAGACCATGTAGAAGGGCCTCGTATTTGGCTGCGTTGTTGGAGTCCGTATACATTATTTGGAGTACGTATTGAATTGTATCTCCGGTTGAGGATGTCAGAACGACGCCAGCTCCCAGGCCAACCAACATTTTGGAGCCGTCGAAGTGCATTATCTAGTTGGAATATGCGTCGTACTCTTTAGGGAGTTCGGCTTCGGTCCATTCGGCGACGAAGTCGGCCAAAACTTGCGACTTAATAGCTCTCCGTGGCTTATAGGTTATGTCGAACGGGAGGAGCTCAATGGCCCATTTGGCAATCGGCCCGTCGCGTCGCGGTTGTTTATAATGTCGTTAAGGGTACTTCGAGGCTACTGTTATTGAACACTCTTGAAAGTAGTGTCGCAGCTTCCGGGATGCCATAAACACCGCGTACGCTATCTTTTGATAATGCGGGTACCGTGACTTGCATGGAGTTAGGACAGTGGACACATAGTAAACTGGTTTTTGAAGGGGGAACTTGTGACCGTCCGTTTCTCATTCGACAATGACCACCACGCTTACAACTTGATGAGTTGCCGCGATGTATAATAGCATTGGTTCGCCCATGTTGGGCGCGGCCAGGACCGGGTTTGTTGCCAATACGGCCTTTATTTCTTCGAGTCCGGCCGTGGCGGCATCCGTCCACTCGAAGTGTTCGGTGCGCCGGAGGAGGCGATAAAGGGGTAATGCCTTTTCTCCCAAACGGGAGATGAAGCGGCTTAGAGCTGCCACGCATCCAGTTAATTTTTGTATTTGTTTGAGGTCTTTTGGGATATCCAATTGTGACAGAGCTCGGATCTTGGCTGGATTGCTTCAATTCCTCTACCGGATACAATGAAGCCCAAGAGCTTTCCGGTGATGCACGAAAATGCATTTTTCGGGTTGAGCTTAATGTCATATGTTCGGAGATTATCGAATGTGAGCCTCAAGTCGTCTACTAGAGTTTCGACGTGCTTGCTTTTGACGACCACATCGTCTACGTATGCCTCCACTGTTTTGCCGATCTGGTTTGCCAGACATGTCTGAATCATGCGCTGATATGTTGCGTCGGCATTTTTTAGCCCGAAAGGCATTGTGTTGAAGCAGAATGGGCCGTATGGAGTGATGAATGCCGTTGCGGCTTGGTCGGGCTCTGCCATCTTAATTTGGTGGTAGCCGGAGTATGCGTCGAGGAAACACAATGAATCGTGTCATGCGGTAGCGTCAATGATTTGATCAATGCGGGGGAGGGGGAAGGGATCCTTTGGGCAAGCCTTGTTGAGGTCCTTGAAATCGGCCTTACGCGCCAGATTTGTCCTTCTTTGGTACCATCACCAGGTTTGCTAGCCAGTCCGGATGTTTTATATCTCTGATGAATCCGGCCTCCAATAGTTTGGCTAGCTCCTCTCCCATGGCCTGTCTCTCGGGTTCGGAGAAACGCCGAAGAGCCTGTTTGACTGGATTGAATCCTTTTAGGATGTTTAGGCTGTGCTCGGCCAGCCGGCGTGGGATTCCTGGCATGTCTGAAGGGTGCCAGGCAAAAATGTCCCAATTTTCGTGAGGAATTCTCTTAGTGCGGCGTCTACATCGAGGATTTAATTGTGCCTGATGGAGGCCGTTTTGTAGGGTCCGTTGGATGGACTTGGAATTTGACTATTTCATCCGCTGGTTTGAAGGAAGTGGATTTGGATCTTTTATCGAGTATCACATCGTCCCTATTCACCATGGAGCGCAGCGCAGTGAGTTCTTCGGCCGCTAGGGCTTCGGTTAGTGCCTAAAGGGCCAGTGTGGCTGTCTTATTTTCAGCGCGGAGCACTATGTCCGGGTCACTAGCAAGAGTGATGATTCCGTTGGGCCCGGGCATTTTGAGCTTCATGTACCCATAATGGGGTATAGCTTGGAAAATTGTGAATGCATCTCGCCCTAATAGAGCGTGGTATCCATTGCTGAGCAGGGGCCACTTGGAACGTAACCTCCTCGAACTGTAATTATCCGGCGTGCGAACACCACATCCAAGTGTGATTTTTCCTCAGACAAGCATGCTTCCCGATCGGGGATTATTCCTCTAAAGGTTGTGCTGCTTCGCTCAATGCGGCTCCAGTCTATCTCCATTTTTCGAGGGTTTCCTCATAAATGAGGTTCAATCCACGCCACCGTCCATGAGTACCTTGGTAAGTGAAAGCCATCCACTATCGGACCGAGGACCAATGCGGCCGGTGCTCGGGCTGTTCGAATTTAGGTTAAATCCTTTGGCATTAAAGGTAATAGCCGTGTCACTCCATGGGTTTATTGTTGCTACTTGGTAGACTTCAAGTAGGCTACGGAGTGTTCGTTTCCGCATGTTATTTGATGCGAAAGTCTCGAAGACTGTTAATACTGTACTGGTATCCATGGGCTGGTGCTCTAGAGCTAGAAGCTCTTCGCCACTTTTGGCCACCTGCCGTAGTATCCAACATGCTCTAAGGCTATGAGTTGGAGTGGCGCCCTCTGTACTATGAATTTTACAGGGTCCATTGAGCCATCCCTCGATGCAGTTCCATGCCCTATATAGGGTTTTTGCTTTTTGGTATTTAACCCAGGTGCCTGGCGATGATAAACCCTTTTATTTGGGACTGGGGTTGTATTCAAGGCCGGATTGTCCCAAAATCTTGCTTCGGTTTTCCAGGCGCTTTCCATCGCACAGTACTTTCGTACTATGGACGCCAAGTTGGTAAAGCGTGTGATGTCACAGCGACTTATAGCATTTAGGATCCCGTTGTCCGTGCAATTGTTGCAGAATAATGAGATTGCGTCCTCCTCGCGGCAGTCCTTTATCCTGTCCATAACCAGGAGGAATCGCCCAATAATGGTGTACAGTTCTGCGAGCTTTGCGAATTTGAGATAGGTCGCTTATGTTTGGGTGGGCGGGTGGAATTAAATCCGGAACCGCGCCCAATCTGAGACTTAAGGGCCAAGGAGCTTCCGAACTTGGAAGCTTGGATTCTTGGATGTTGTCCAATGAATCTACCCCGTTGCCTGACTTTAGGTTCAGGGCTTGAGTGACGTCCCCTCCTCCGCGGGAATCCGGCATGGAGGGATTGGGAATCCGGACGTAGCTAGTCCTTAAGATAGAAGAAGGGTCACCGTATTGTTCCTCCACCACAACAATGTGGTGGGTAACCTGGGGAGAGTTAATCTCTCTCAGATTGGGTTTAGGCCCAATCTGATCATAGTCTGTAGCGACTCCCGAGTGGCGCGATCCAAGAGCTCATTTAAGGAAGAGAGATCCATCGGATCTAAGCGCCAGCGAAGCTCCGAGTTAACGTGAAGATTGCTTTCGACGACCCGAGAAGTCATCGTCGGCGTGGCGGCCGAATAGGCGGTCATAAGAAAACCGCCTAGCCGGAGAGTTTGGCCGACAACCAAAGCTTCTTTAGCAACAGTGCCGTCTTTAAAGACGGGATGATGCATCCTTCCTGACGGCGATGACACAGACGAACTCTCAATGAAAGCACCAATGTCGGTGTCAAAACCGGCGGATCTCGGGTAGGGGGTCCCGAACTGTGCGTCTAGGCGGATGGTAACAGGAGATGAGGGACATGATGTTTTTACCCAGGTTCGGGCCCTCTCGATGGAGGTAAAACCCTACTTCTGCTTGATTAATATTGATGATATGGGTAGTACAAGAGTAGATCTACCACGAGATCGTGAGAGGCTAAACCCTAGAAGCTAGCCTATGGTATGATTGTTGTTCGTCCTACGGACTAAAACCCTCCGGTTTATATAGACATCGAATAGGGTTAGGGTTACATAGAGTCGGTTACAATGGTAGGAGATCTACATATCCGTATCACCAAGCTTGCCTTCCACGCCAAGGAAAGTCCCATCCGGACACGGGACGAAGTCTTCAATCTTGTATCTTCATAGTCCAGGAGTCCGGCCAAAGGTCATAGTCCGGCTATCCGGACACCCCCTAATCCGGGACTCCCTCAAGCCCCTATTCATGTGATCAGTAAAAACAATGACCTCACCATCTCGTGGCTGAGGTCTTTCTTCACCTGGTGTGGGAGTGCGCCAGTGCAGGATGTTTTTTGCTGGTAAAAAGCCGACTTTGACAAAGTCCTCGAGCGTGTTTTCAAAGACAATGGAAGGAACCCAATTACACGAGGTAACTGTCTTCGGCATCGTAAGGAAAGAAGCCTAAAAGAAAGAAAAATTTGCTGGTTTAAGTTGATTTGTTAAATCGGAGATGAACGCTGCAGCATATATTCACATTGGCGGCTTAAACGGGGCCTAATGGCATGACTAATTATAACTAGTGATGTAAGCCGCCATGGCAGCAATGGTATTTAAGATCTATGAAAGAGCGAATTCTGATAAGTGTTGGATAAACATGTTTTACAGATTGGTGCAGTTAATTTTGGATCTGCCGCTGTTCGGAAAAGAAAGTAAAATCAAAACCTAACATCGCAAGCAGCGGAGGAACTAGTATATTGGCAAGATTTTTGCATAAGCATATTCAGTGATTAAGAGAAGGTATAGAAACAGTTTCCGCATATCTTAAAAGCTATTTTTGGATCGAAGAAAGGATCAAACAGAGGTATGATGAAGAACGATGACGAACTCCCAAGAACTTCAGGAAAACCTAATGGAGATCTACAGTGGAGAAAGGAGAGGTGCTTACTAGATCCACTAAGCAACGGAGAGGCGTCGCAGTTCTCTGGTCTCGTTCAGGTCGATGCAGCGGACGGGGTCGAGGAAGTTGACAAGGTCGCCGGCGGCGGTGTTCAGATGCGCAGATGCGTCGCGAGAGAGAGAAAGGTTGAAGACGAGAATGCAAAGGGGGGAGAGTGAAAAGGGACCCCTGGCCCTATTTATAAGGCTGGAAGGATAAGTGGCATGCACGGGAATCGAGGAGAACAAAAAATGGATATGTGACGGCAGAAACGCCTCGATTTTCGGAGGTTCATTAAAAGAAAAGATTTATTAAGATTTGGGCCTTGTGTAATATTAGTGACAGGTGATGTCACGGCGGGTTACCGTAATCCCAGGGGATGACGTCATGGCGGGTTACAAGATCTCGCAAGAATAAATGAAGAAGGATTTTTTCTAAATGTTGAAGATTGACATGAACAAGTTCCAATCAACCTGGGGCCTAATGTTGGGGATATGACTATTAGGCATGACCCGCCCAGGAGGGGCCGGGTTATACCAATGGCGTTTCATCAAAACAAAGCCCATGAAGATGTTGAAGATGGTGGTTCATGAAGCAGACTTACTAAGGGCCCAAAGCCCAAAGGCGTCTTAAGGCCCATAGGTGTAAACCGCCATATGTGTACGACTTGTATTGTAAGGAAAGTGTAGTTAGTCACCGAGCCAGACACGTTGTGTATGAGCCGGCCGGGACTCCATGAGCCGCGGGGCGTCAACCTGTGTATATAAAAGGGACGACCCGACGGCAGCTTAGGGCAAGAAACAACAGATCGAAAGCTAGGTCAAGCGTATTCGCTCCCTGTAATCAAGACATAAGCAATACCACCTCAAACTGGATTAGGCCTTTACCTTCACCGCAAGGGGCTGAACCAGTATAAACTCCCTGTGTCCTTTGTCCTGTTTAACCCCTTTAGGCTAACCTCATCGTGATAGCTCCACGACTAAGTCCTTCTGCTAGGACATCTGCCGTGACAATTCCACGACACCATCCTTCTTATCCGCCAAGTATTTGGGGCAGTTCCGCTTCCAGTGACCATTTCCTTCGCAGTAGAAGCACTCGACCAGTTTCAGTCTTGGGTCTAGCTTTGGGATTTTTCATGGGAGTGGCAACTTGATTGCCATTCTTCTTGAAGTTCCCTTTCTTTCCCTTGCCCTTTTACTTGAAACTAGTGGTCTTGTCAACCATCAACATTTGATGCTTTTCTTGATTTCTACCTTCGTCGATTTCAGCATCACGAAGAGCTCGGGAATTGTTTTCGTCATCCCTTGCATATTATAGTTCATCACGAATTTCTAGTAACTTAGTGATGGTGACTAGAGAACTCTATCAATCACTATTTTATCTGAAAGATTAACTCCCACTTGATTCAAGCGATTGTAGTACTCAGACAATCTGAGCACATGCTCACTGGTTGAGCTATTCTCCTCCATCTTGTAGGCAAAGTACTTGTCAGAGGTCTCATACCTCTCGACTCGGGCATGCGTCTGAAATACCAATTTCAGCTCTTGGAACATCTTATATGCTCCGTGGCGTTCAAAACATTTTTGAAGTCCCGGTTCTAAGCCGTAAAGCATGGTGCACTAAACTATCAAGTAGTTATCATACCGAGCTTGCTAAACGTTCATAACGTCTGCATTTGCTCCTGCAATAGGTCCGTCACCTAGCGATGCATCAAGGACATAATTCTTTTGTGCAGCAATGAGGATAATCCTCATATCACGGACCTAGTACGCATCATTGCTACTAACAACTTTCAACATAGTTTTTCTCTAGGAACATATCAAAAATAAACGGGGAGCTACATCGCGAGCTATTGATCTACAACATAGTTATGCAAATACTATCAGGACTAAGTTCATGATAAATTAAAGTTCAATTAATCATATTACTTAAGAACTCCCACTTAGATAGACATCACTCTAGTCATCTAAATGATCACGTGATCCATATCAACTAAACCATGTCCGATCATCACGTGAGATGGAGAAGTTTTCAATGGTGAACATCACTATGTTGATCATATCTACTGTATGATTCACGCTCGACCTTTTGGTCTCAGTGTTCCGAGGCCATATCTGCATATGCTAGGCTCGTCAAGTTTAACCCGAGTATTCTGCGTGTGCAAAACTAGCTTGCACCCGTTGTATGTGAACGTAGAGATTATCACACCCGATCATCACGTGGTGTCTCGATGCACGATTTAACCGTCGCAATGGTGCATACTCAGGGAGAACACTTATACCTTGAAATTTAATGAGAGATCATCTTATAATGCTACCGCCGTACTAAGAAAAATAATATGCATAAAAGATAAACATCACATGCAATCAAATAAGTGATATGATATGGCCATCATCATCTTGTGCCTTTGATCTCCATCTGCAAAGCACCGTCATGATCATCATCGTCACCGGCTTGAAACCTTGATCTCCATCGAAGCATCGTCGTCGTCTCGCCAACTATTGCTTCTACGACTATCGCTACTGCTTAGTGATAAAGTAAAGCAATTACATGGCGATTACATTTCATACAATAAATCAACAACCATATGGATCCTGCCAGTTGCCGATAACTGTTACTCCCTCCATCCGGAAATACTTGTCGCAGAAATGGATAAAAATGGATGCATCTAAAACTAAAATATGACTAGATACATCCATTCCTCTGACAAGTATTTCTGGACGGAGGGAGTACAAAACATGATCATCTCATACAACAATTTAAATATCATCACGTCTTACCATATCACATCACAGCAAGCCCTGCAAAAACAAGTTAGACGTCCTCTACTTTGTTTTTGCAAGTTTTACGTGGCTGCTACGGGCTTCTAGCAAGAACCGTTCTTACCTACGCATCAAAACCACAACGATTTTTCGTCAATTGTGCTGTTTTAACCTTCAACAAGGACCGGGCGTAGTCAAACTCGATTCAACTAAAGTTGGAGAAACAGACACCCACTAACCACCTATGGGCGAAGCACATCGGCAGAACCAGTCTCATGAACGCGGTCATGTAATGTCGGTCTGGGCCGCTTCATTCAACAACACCACCGAATCAAAGTATGTCCGGCATGAATCTCCGCAATTACTTGTTCGGATTTTACATGTTGATCATTTTGCACTAGAATCAAGCTTTTGGACATGCTGGTAAGTAGTATGACTATTATCACCCACAACTCTTTGTGTTCTACTCGTGCATATAACATCTACGCATAGACCTGGCTCGGATGCCACTGTTGGGGAACGTAGTATTTTGAAAAAAAGTTGCCTACAATCACGCAAGATCTACCTAGGAGAAGCATAGCAACGAGAAGGGAGAGTGTGTCCACGTACCCTCGTAGACCAAAAGCGGAAGCGTTTAGTAACACGGTTGATGTAGTCGAACATCTTCGTTATCCAACCGATCCAAGTACCGAACGCACTGCACCTCCGCGATCTGCACACGTTCAGCTCGGTGACGTCCCTCGAACCCTAGATCCAGCTGAGGCCAATGGAGAGTTCTGTCAGCACGATGGCATGGTGACGGTGATGACGATGAAGTTACCGGCGCAGGGCTTCGCCTAAGCACTATGACGATATGACCGAGGTGTGTAACTATGGAGTGGGGCACCGCACTCGGCTAAAAGATCAACTTCTGTGTCTTTGGGTGCCCCCACCTTGCGATATAAAGGAGGAGGGGAAGAGGAGGCCGGCCTAGGAGGGGCGCCTATAGGGGAGTCCAACTAGGATTCCCAATCCTAGTTGGAGTCCCCTTCCTTTTCCAAGAGGGGAGCGAGGGAAGGAGTAGGAGAGGGAGAAGGAAAGAGGGGGGTGCCGCCCCCTCCCTAGTCCAATTCGGACCAGCCCATGGGGGGCGCGCGGCCTCCCCTTGTGTCCCTTCTCTCCTTTCCACTAAGGCCCATGAAGTCCCAATACTTCCGCCGGTGAATTCCCGTAACTCTTTGGTACTCCGAAAAATCCCGAACCACACAGAACCTTTCCGATGTCCGAATATAGCCTTCCAATATATCGATCTTTACATCTCGACCATTTCGAGAGTCCTCGTCATGTCCGTGATCTCATCCGAGACTTTGAACAAACTTCGGTCATCAAATCACATAACTTATAATACAAATCGCCATCGAACGTTAAGCGTGCGGACCCCACGGGTTCGAGAACTATGTAGACCTGACCGAGACACATCTCCGATCAATAACCAATAGAGGAACCTGGATGCTCATATTGGCTCTTACATATTGTATGAAGATCTTTATCAGTCAAACCGCATAACAACATACGTTGTTCCCTTTGTCATCGGTATGTTACTTGCCCGAGATTCGATCGTCGGTATCATCATACCTAGTTCAATATCGTTACCGGCAAGTTTCTTTACTCGTTCCGTAATGCATCATCCCGCAATTAACTCATTAGTCACATTGATTGCAAGGCTTATAGTGATGTGCATTACCGAGAGGGCCCAGAGATACCTCTCCGATACTTGGAGTGACAAATCATAATCTCGATCTATGCCAACCCAACAAACACCTTTGGAGACACCTGTAGAGCATCTTTACAATCACCCAGTTACATTGTGACGTTTGATAGCACACTAAGTGTTCTTCTGGTATACGGGAGTTGCATAATCTCATAGTCAGAGGAACATGTATAAGTCATGAAGAAAGCAATAGCAATAAACTAAACGATCATTATGCTAAGCTAACGGATGGGTCTTGTCCATCATATCATTCTCTAATGATGTGATCTCGTTCATCAAATGACAACATATGTCTATGGTTAGGAAACTTAACCATCTTTGATTAACGAGCTAGTCAAGTAGAGGCATACTAGGGACACTCTGTTTGTCTATGTATTCACACATGTACTAAGTTTCCGGTTAATACAATTCTAGCATGAATAATAAACATTTATCATGATATAAGGAAATACAAATAACAACTTTATTATTGCCTCTAGGGCATATTTCCTTCACGTCGACACGGCCGTACGCCGTCCTCGGCCGCGGGCTCCTCCTCCGCGGCGAGATCTTCATACGCCGCGAGCTCCTCCTCTTCCGGCGCGGGCCTTCTCCCCGCGAAGAGGGAGTGGTCGGGGGAGCCGGAGGAGATCGAGTCCGTCCCCGTCAAGCAGGAGCCCGAGGAGCTCGAGAGCCGCGGAGTCATCGGGCCAGAGGACTTCGTCGCCGATGTCGATGCTGTCGCGGCCGCCATTGCCGAGCGGAGCTTGCGCGAGGAGGCGGAGCGCCGTCGCCACGACGAGGAGCTCGAAGACCTCGTGTTCCAGCACGCGGTCGCGGCCAACCTCGCCACCAAGGAGAAGGACGACGAGTGGCGGCGCATCCGCAAGGAGCAGAGGAAGAAGTATATCGACCTCGGCAGCTCCGGCGAGGAGGATTGAGCTCCTCCACGGCGCCGTCCATGGCCGCGAGCTCGCCGCCATGAGATCCCCACCCCTCTAGTACTGGTACTGATGTACTCGCTCCGTCCGGAATTACTTGTCATCAAAATGGATGAAAATGGATGTATCTAGAACTAAAATACATCTAGATACATCCATTTCAATGACAAGTATTCTGGATGGAGGGAGTAATATGTAGTATGAACTAGTGTTTGTATTATTTGATCATGTAATATACTCCCTCTGTTCGGAATTACTTGTCTCGAAAATAGATGTATCTAGAACTAAAATACGTCTAGATACATCCATTTTCGAGACAAGTAATTCCGAACGGAGGGAGTATGTAGTATGTGATGAACTACTATGGTGCAATTTCTCCCGCGAAACTGTTTTTTCAAATTATGCAGTTTCATCTACGGTTTCTGATCGGTCGCGCTCGTTCTTGACCCGCAAACGAGATCTTCGTCAAACTGCAAATGCGTTTTGTGGGTCGAGATTTTGCAGGGTCTGCTAGAGTTGCTCTGATAACAAAGTACTTCCTCCATTTCTAAATATTTGTGTTTTTAGATATTTCAACAAGTGATTACATACGGAGCAAAATGAGTAAATCTACACTCTAAAATATGTCTATATACATTTTGTATGGGATAGTCTATTTAAAATCTTTAAAAAGACAAATATTTAAGAAGGGAGGGGTGCACATTGAGGGAGGATGCGTGGGTGAGCCGAGAGCCCGTCCAAGTTCAACGCACCTGCACCGGATCCGGATAATGCATGAATTGAATTGGGTGCCAAATGGACGCCGTGCTTCGGCTTCAAAACGTGGCCAGTCGCCCCCACCGCGCAACAAAAAGTCTCCGCTATCCTCTTCCCCTCCTCTGCTCTCTCTCGATCTTCCCCTCCCTGTCTCCCTCCTCGGCGCTCCGCCGGCTTCTAGCTCCCCCGCGTTCGCCGCGCGTGCTAGCGCGACCGATGGCGTCCGGCGACAGCAAGCCGAGGAGCGAGGAGGAGTGGCGCGCCGTCCTCTCCCCAGAGCAGTTCCGCATCCTCCGCCTCAAGGGCACCGAGTCAGTATACACTTTCTGCCATCTCTCGATCCGCCAGTTCTTCATGAAGTGTATGCCATGCGTGTTTGCGGTCACGATGTTTAGGAGCAGAGTCTTGTGAGTTAATCCGTTCCTGCTGTGCCGCTGTGCACTGCCTGCGCGTGATGTTCTTTAGTTGTCTCCTTTCTATTTCTTGGAGCCGTGCGGGTGCTCCTCTGGCCGATTTTGATGCTGGCGCCATGGCCATCGATTGGTAGGAGGATTCTTGTAGTTTCGAACCCCTCGTCGTGTCGATTCTGCCTGGATGTTGACTCTGCTTGCTGCTCACCGTTCCTATGTTTTTATTGGTGGATCATGCCGACCCTAATTGAACAACTGGTTCCCCACCCAGCACTATCCCAGCCAGTTTTATTATGGCTACCTGTGTTAAGCCAACCTGTCTAAGTTGACTTCTTATGTAAGGAGGAATATAGAATTATTATAGAGTAAAAAAAGATGTAGTATAATAATCCTATTCAGGATATGCATCTAAATTTGCAAAAATAAATAAATCTGCAGACATGCCCTGATGCCCTCTACTCTTGTAGACAGTTCCCTGTAGTGTCAAGTTGTTCAAAAACTACCATGCTGTATGTGTGTTTAGCAACTTTATAATTGAAACTGAGTTATGATTTAGTTACTACTTTGCATTAGAGTTAAAAAACAAAAATTCAAAAAGAAAATTTATTCAAAACCTAGCTGTATGGACTATGGGCTGAAAGATTTAAAATTGGAGAGTGAAGTCTAAAAGAAGGTAAATGTTATGTTTTTATCCCTGAAATGCAGCGATTGTAGCACTAGAGTTTAGGCCATAGTTTTTCGGAAATGATAAATCCGGAACGTTCGGATTTTAAGCATGGCAATCTGAACGTTTTTCATGGCAACTTTAGTTCACGTGAGGTTGGCAAACATGGCAATTTTATGACAAAAAAAACAAACTGGGACAAAGTTGCCATGTTTTAACAACTAAAATTGCCTCCTTGCCTCAACTAAAGTTGCCATGAAAAAATGTTCGGGATGACATGCTTAAAATCCGAACGTTTGGGATTTATCGGGGTCCTTGTTTTTTTGCTTCCCTTCTATCGAGATGGAATATACTCTTCACTAGTGGAGTAGTTGATTATATTTACCATGCCAAGCATGTGACACTAAAAAAGATGACTGCCCTTTCATTGAACATTAGTTGGGGTAGGATAGGAATTTAACTCCATTTGCAAACTACTTATCCTTTCTTATTCCTTGGGGGAATGAACTGATTCATATGAAATCCCCGCATTACAAATTGGTGCTGAAACTATATGAGGACATTAGTTTTGATGTGAACCAATTAACATTGACATCAATCTGCCAGTATTAATTGGGATAGTTCTAACAGGTGAAACCATATGAGGAAATTTGACCTGTGTACCTAGCAGCACCACGTTTATGCATCAGGATTCGGATTTGCATATATTTGAAAGCTTAAGTTGCTTTATGACCTGTATGAGAAGAGATCAGGGGAGTAATAAAGTGCATGTGCATTATTGCTGGCGCAGGTCCATACCCATGTAGCCTTATCAAACTGTTTAGCCTATGCACAACTGTGGTTTCTCAAACAGTAAACTTCAGTTACATTTCATCTATTGTCCTGGGTCTGAAGTTCCGCCATTTTCTCAAATATGCATCTAAATTGGCGCAATGTCTAGATACGAAGAGAGAGCCGAGAAAGCACAAGATGTACAAACGACCCACAGTGGCCTGGCTAAAAACTGAACTAAGTTAGCCCAAAGGGATCAAAACTCTGAAGTTTCAACATGACAACCTTTGTTTGTCACCTGACGTGTAAAATAATTTTTGAAAATAATGCCAGCATGCTCTAGCACATGCCTTCAAACTAATCTCTTTGGGAGAGCGAACTGATTCATATGAAATTCCCGCATTACAAATCGGTGCTGAAATCATATGAGGACATTACTTCTGCTGTGATGTGAACCAATTAACATTCACATCAATCTGCCAGTGTTAATTGGGATAATTCTCACAGATGAAACCATATGAGGAAATTTGGCCTATGTACCTAGCAGCACCATGTTTATGCATCAGGAATTGGATTTGCACATATTTGCATAGATACTGAACTAAGTCAGCCCAAAGGGAGCTAAACTCTGAAGTTTCAACATGACAACCTAAATTGTTTGTCACCTGACTTGTAAAATAATTTCTGAAAATGGTGCCTTCAAACTAACCTCATGTTGCGATCCAGGTTGCCCGGAACAGGGGAGTACAACAAGTTCTACGGTGATGGGGCGTACAACTGCGTTGGCTGCGGAACGCCCCTGTACAAGTCCACCACCAAATTCGACTCCGGCTGTGGCTGGCCGGCCTTCTTCGAGGGGCTTCCTGGAGCCATACACAGGACGGTATGCTTCCTTCAGAAGCCGTTCACTTACTTGATTCTATTCTATCATCAGGTCCTTTATTTTGTTTGTTTGGATGACATACTGAATGGTACCATGTTCCCTTGTGTTCAGCCTGACCCTGATGGTAGGAGGGTAGAGATCACATGCGCATCTTGCGGTGGGCATTTGGGCCATGTCTTCAAGGGAGAAGGCTTCAAGACGCCTACCGATGAGCGCCACTGCGTCAACAGCGTTTCCATCAAGTTTACTCCTGCCTCCTCCTGAATCCGGTTCTCGAGTTATTTGGATGGGCTTGTCAGGTCATAAAACTGTGAAAACAAATGCATAATATGGTATCAGAGTCCGTTTTTCTCGAAGTTATGTGGATGAATTTCCCCGAACCGAAATTGCGGAAAGTCGGTAAATAAAACATGGTATCTTGCAAGTTTCTGCTGTTAACCAGGCTGTAATCTTGTACTCCTACATTACCGTCAACTGTGACCTAATCTGTTCGGTCTGAAAGTGTTGTGCACCATGTTTTGGAACTATATATATATACGTGTAATATACACCATCCTGTTTTTGGAACTATACACGCTGAACTCTCTAATCACATTGACCAGTGATCTATACAACTCTCTACAATACAAAAAATAGTTTTGTGATCTTGCAGGAAAAGAATGCTCAGCTCCCTTAACTAATCGCATTTCGTGGTTATAAATCCTCCCACTTGAGAGCGTCATTGCACTCTTTCATGAGATTCAGCCGAGGCTTTCTCCTCCTCCAGCACCAGCACCAGTAGCGTCTTCGCCGGCGGCGAGCAGCTGGAGCGCGGTGTCCACGATGGCAGAGAAGCTCTCGCGGTGCTTGCCGATAGGGACGCTGCCAGAGAAGACGTGGTAGCACTCCACCTCTGACGTCGTCTCGGCGATGGCCTCGAGCAGCCGCTCCATCCCGAGCTCCCGGAGCAGCTCCACAAAGCCGACGCCGCCGCCGCGTCGGGGTGAGCTCGTCGTCATGAGCCACACAAGCTGCTGCACCACGAAGCGCCGCATCCGTGGCACCTTGATCTCCGGGTACTTGTACTGCCGCAGGATGGCCACCAGCCGCTCCACGTAGGCGCGCTCGTCCAAGCCGGCCCTGCGCAGCTCGGCGGTGAACTGGTCGACGTCGAGGAACCTGCAGATCTGTGTCGTCAGTCCGACGGACACTTCCAGGATCTTGTCTCGTCCTGTCATGGTGGCTCCCAGCACCTGAATGCCAAAGATTATGTCAGCCATGGTTAGGTAGGATCACGCAGAAATGAGAGTATAGTAACATGACCAAGTAAGTGAGAGAGATGTCGTACTGTGGGCATGGCCTTGGTCACCGCGCTCAGGCGCGTCCGATGCTCCTCTCCCGAGTAGGCGCAGAGGTTGCGCAGCACCCTCATGGCGTTGAGACATCGAGCGTCGTGGGCGTCCAACGCGGAGGCCAGCTGATCGAGCACGTCGGCCCTCTTGAGGATGGCGGCGCAGCTCGCCTCGCTCTCCAGGGCAAGCATCGCCAGCGCCTCGCCAGCCTCGTTCCCGAGCTCGCACTCGCCGGCGTTGAAGAAAATCGACAGCAGCAGCTTGACCACGCCCCCGGTGCCCACGATCGTCTCCTTGGCCCTCTCGTCCATGGCCATCCCGGTGAGGACGTCCATGGCCAGCTTCTGCAGCTCCATGCGCTGGTGGCCGTGCTGCAGGACCCCCCGGAGGTTGCTCACCGTGAACACGTTCTCGGCGACGTCCCGCCGGAGCGCCTTGCCCGTCGCCCCCGTGGTGTAGACGAGCATCTTGATCACCTGGAGCGCGCGCTTCACGGAGCGCACCTGTGAGTCCGAGGCGCTCGGGTTGAGGAGCAGAGTGGGGGACACGTGCGTGAACTCCACGATCTTGGCGAGCAGGCCACGCGCGTTGCCGATCTTGCCGCAGTTGTCGTGGTCCCTCGCCAGCTTCTTGAGTATGTGCAGGCCGAGAAGGTTGAACTGCAGGTAGTCGTACATCCGGTCTGGCACGGCGGCCCCCAGCGGGTGGTCCAGGGACGTCGGCGGGCCGCTGCCGGTGTAGAGCAAGGACATGACGGACTCGATGGCGCCGGGGATGCCAGACACGCGGAGCGCGTTCTGGCGCTTGCCGGCGAGCTTGGACACGACCTCGGCGGCGCACTTGCGCACCTCCTCCTCCTCGTGGCGCTTCCAGTTGAGCATCTCCACGGCGCGCTCGATGGAGCGCGGGTTGGTGCCGAGCTTGCGCAGCGTGTCGCGGGCGGAGCCCTTGCTGGTGGCGAGCTGCTGCAGGATGCGGACGCCGATGAGCTGCTCGTCGAGGAAGTCGGAGAGGATGAGGTCCTCGGCGAAGGTGACGAGGTCCATCTTGATGCCGTCGAAGATGCTGCCGTCGATGCACTGCGAGTAGGCGTCGTAGAAGAAGCGCTTGAGGGAGACGAGGCCGTAGGGGCCCAGCTCGCACTCGGCGCTCACCTGCTCCAGCAGCTTGCACACGGACATCTTCCACGTCCAGTACGCCTTCTCCAGCAGGAAGAGCGACGCCTCCAGCAGCGCCAGCGCGTAGAAGAGCAGCAGCGCCGGCCGCATGTTATTGGCCTCGTTGAAGTCCTGGTTATTCCAGAGCCGCACCACCGAGAGCGCGACGCAGGCGAGCGCCGAGAGCACCTGCAGCCAGTTGAGCAGCCTGCCGATCTTCTTGGACACGAAGACCCAGCCGGTGTAGGGGAGCAGCGGCACGTCGGGGGCGTGCCAGGTGCGCTGCTTCATGAGGGCCACGATCTGGCGCTGGAAGAGCGCCGCCCTGGCGCGCGCGTCGCCGCCGCCGTCCCCGAGCGCCGCGGCCGTCTGCGGCTCGGCGATGGCGTGCGCGAGGCGGCGGAAGAAGCGGGAGCTGGAGCGCAGCGCGTTGCCGGCCGTGGAGGTGAGGGTGGCGTGGTGCTGCCACTCCAGCTCGTGGCTGCGGCTGAAGACGCGCGCCGCCTCGCTGACGAGGATGACGGTGATGCACCAGAAGTCGATGATTTTGAGGTCGCTGGCGAAGCCGCCGAGCAGCACGACGGTGGCCCACGCGAAGTCGAGCTTGCCGAGCCCGCTGGCCGCCTTCTCGAGGACGGCGAGGCGGAGCGCGAAGAGCGTGAGGCGCTTCTCCGGCGGCTCCCGGCCGCCGCCCCGGCCCGAGCTGCCGTGGCCGCTGCCGCTCCCGGGCGTCATCTCCCGCCACGGCTCGGAGAAGGATATGGAGCCGCCGCCCCCGCTGCCCAGGCCGCCGCCGACCCGGTGCTGGACGATCTCGATGCTCGGCGGGTTCTTCTTCATGGTGGTGCCGTCGTCTTAGCTTGGTTGGAGGAGCTTCACGGAGGAAACCAGGCCAGGAAATGGCGTTGGATTTGAAGCGAACGCTTGCAAGCACGAGCTGGAGAAGGTTTCTACTTCCACAGGTGGACGTCGTACGCGGAACAGTTTGGCTGCGTCAACGGTCAGCACATGAAGAGATGAAGGCTACTACTAGTAGTAGCAATACATGAGGACGTGGAAGCAGAAGGCGCGAAGTGGCCCATGATTGGGTGTCCGGACGTGGCGAGGACGACGGCGACACGATCGGCATATTATTCCATTCCGCCAAGCTTTGTGGTTGGTGCAAGAAACAATATCTCTTGACTTGTATGCATCCATAGGAACAAGAAGAACGATGTTGAGACTTGAGAGAGGAAGGTAAATGGGAACCTTCTTGTTGTGTTCGTAGATAAAACTCGGGTGAATGCCGGAGAATCGGTGTACGTGAGCGAGTGTCGTAAAAAAAAGGACACGTACCAATCGAAACAGAGGTAAGCGGATCGTGGTTATCGGAGAAGGGGAGGAGCGTCGAAGACGGCGGCGGTGTGGACGGGTGGTGGCCCGGCCGCCAGCTTACTGACGTTGCCGTGCAAGCAAACGACAGACTGTGGTCGCATCAGCATCAATTGCTCCGTCGGCCCGCCCGGCCCGGGTCGATCTTTTTTTTTTGTGAAATCGGGTTCTTGTGTTCCAACGGGAACGCAGGGACCAATGGAAACCGATTTCTTCAACAAGTCTGTAGCCGCCGCACCTCTCTTTCCTCTTTTCCACAAATTACGTGTCAGCGTGAAAGCACAACCACGGACGTTGGCGACCGCCACAACACACCAACAGAGGTTTTTTCCCCCCTCTACTACTTAAATAAATATAGTTGATGGAATTGAGACGAATTAGAGACAGATGCTTGTGTACCTTCAGAAGATTTTTGTTTTTGTTTTTTTTATGAGTTGAAATGTTCATATGACTCGACTTGGGCAAGTGAGGGAGTAAGACAATGAACGAACTCTATCTTGATTTGGTCTGACGGCAACGGTTAAGTACTAATACGACGTAGTACGTGCATAGAATTTCATGTCCGGGACGTGGTCACCACAGCGACACAATTTGCCGTAATTTCGCAAGATGCATGGGTTAAACGAGGACGCACTTGGTCACGGCTTGCCGGCGCTCCTAGTTGCTGTGGAAGGTTGGCGTGCAAGAAAACCGGCCCGAGCGCCCGGAGGAAACAATACCACGTCCATGCTACATGCCCATGCGGACGGACTCGTCTGACCACGTCTATGCACCGCGCGCATGCCCAGCAGGCACTACCGGACTCGCGGGCTATGCCTACGGCCCAGGGCCATCGGCATAGGTCCTATGCCGTCGGCATAAATTTATGCCTACGGCTGCCGTCGGCATAGCCCCGTCGGTGTAGATCACGTCAGCGTAGTTGTGTCAGATCGTCGGTGTAGTATAGCCGTGGGCATAGGAGCGTACCGTCGGCGTTGTTTTCCGTCTGATGGCAACGGACGGTGCCGTCAAAACCACTGGCGACTCAGGAGAAGACACGTGGCAAAGGTATCTTAAGCGGCTTGGCCGCGTCGGCATAGATGGGTAAATTATGTCGGCCAAGCCGTCGGCATACGTTACTGCGATATTAAGCCCCCTGGTTTGGCCTGGCGGCAGGGCTATGCCTACGGCAAAGCCGTCGACATAGATGTAAATCTATGCCAACGGCTTTGCCGTAGGCATAGCTCTGCCACGCGGCGCCTCCTGGTGGCTCCTGAGTGTATATATGTCGACGGCTTTGCCGTAGGCATAGTTTTTTTTTCCTGTTTTCTCTTTTTCAATTCATTTGACAGCATTTCAAAGCAGAATAATATGAAATATGACAGTTCATCATCATCATTTAAACATAGTCAAGTTCATCATCTAAAGATCATCACCGGCGAAAGTTCACGAACATAAAAGTAGTGCAAGACATGAAACATCATAAAAGTTGAAACATGAAAGGCATGGCACAACGGCCGCATACACGGAATCATCATCGACATAAGCACCACCGAGTCCACCTCCGCCAAAATCACCACCACCACCGAGTCCACCTCCGCCAAAACCACCACCACCACCGAGTCCACCTCTGCCAAAACCACCACCACCAAGTCCACCTCCGCTAAAACTGCCACCGCCAAGTCCACCTCCGCCAAAACCGCCACCGCGACCACCATCACTCTGCCAGATCGGAGTGACTGGGGTCGACGGAGCAGGAGTCGAGCCACCGGTCCCCTACATGTTTGAGAGAAGATTCTAACGGTAAATATGACATGATAGTGTTGAATGAACGAGAACCAGTTTGTCATTAGTTAGGCAAATGTACTAACCGGAGTATCACCGCCTAGTGCCAGCCATTCCTCGAACGTGGGAATGTGTGGGGCGTCTCCCGCAGGTGGTGGTGGGGGTCCAACTTGTGGTGGCTCCGTGCGGTTAGTCCAAGACGCCAACATAGCCTGGATGTTAGTTAAACAAGCAAACTAGAAAGTAATAAGGAATGAAAGTGCAAATTTGAGCTTGATTTTAAGAGGGCAAAACTAACCGCCATCACTTGACAGCTGTAATCATCGTTTACCTTCACTCGTTGCAAGTACTCCCTCACCTCAATATGCCTATGCTCGAGAAAGGCCTGATATGCCTACAAAATTGAGGTTGTTTCTAAGTGGGCGATGCTGAAAATAAACTAAGAAAGATAGAGACAAAGAAGATAAGGGAAATACTTACGACGCCCGGCGGACTAAGGGAGGTTGCGAACGCCCGTACTCTCTAACGGGCTCGGGTTGGTAGCTCGAAGCCGTGTGTCTGAGATCGACGGAGTGATCAAGCCATCGAAACACGGATACCGGCCATGGGACTTACCTGGATGGCCACCACCGCCGTGTCGTCGATCCGAGATCGGGCGACCTCGAGAACGGGAACATCCGGATGCAACTTCTCGATAGTTACGAGTGTAAGACTCGAGTGCTGCTCGGTGTTGCCGTAGTAATCGCTCTCGCCTTCCTTGCGATCACGCCGCTCATGGGCCGCCTTCCACGACTCCATGTCCGAGGCGGCCTCGCAACTTGTCCTCCCCGCAACGTCAAGCGAAGTTAGCCATACATAAGAACATGATGGTAAAGAAGAACAAAAATGCATCATGCATATAGATATACCTTCATGGCCTTGAAGCCCCAGTTGTTCCTGTTTCCTTGGCCGTGTGTCCCGTCTTTTCCATGGTTAGCCCGGGCCTTGATGCTCTTGGCAGCAAACTCTGCATCGTCACCGACCCACCTATCCACCAAACTCGCCCATCCGTCATGCCTTCCATAGCACCAACGAGGAAAACCTATGCAAATTTTGGAAGCATGACATGTGAGCACGAAACATATAGTTGACTGCTTGAAACAATGAAAAGTCAGTAATAGTTACCATCATGAACTGCTTCCCTGCTCATGGTAAGTTTTTGCTTATGTGCTTGAGTTTTGGTCATCTTTTGGTGCGTGTAGATGTGGTAGTACTGCGAGGCAACAACCCAACGCACCTCGTCTTTGCAATCGACGAGCTTTCTTCTTCGCAGCCGCAAGTAAGACCACGTCGGCTCTGGCCTTGTGCTCGTCAAGAACTCTATAGAGTTGCTGCAATCATGCATAAACCAGAAGCAAACAAGGCATGAGTTGAGTGACTCAATGATAAACTATGAACGAAACTAAAGACAAGTGATTCAAAAGGGAACTTACCCAAAATTTGGTGATCACGGCCTTAGCGGCCGTCCCGTACTCCGCGTTGTTGCAAGCCTCATAGTGGGCCCAGCTTGTGGCCAAAACACGCAGCTGCGGGTCCCTGTCTCGTCATGCAAGGCAGAATAGGCCAGGCCAAAACTCCTTCAACAGAGGGCGGTGATAAGGCCGTTCGGTTTCACGGCCCTTTCCGCGAAGGATCCGATTCTTGCAAAAGAATCAAAGGATTGCCATGTGTACAATAAGAAAATGTTGTCATGTGTTGAAAATATGATTGAGATGCACTTACTCTGTCCACACAGGTTCAATGAGCCACTTGTGCGCCTCGATAGAAGGTGGTGTAGGTACTCCGGCATTACCACGCAGCCACCCTGGAGCACCCGGTGGCAAGTCACCCCACAACTCGGGGTCAACCTCCCTCCACCCTCCTCGCCTCCTCCTCACTCTCCTCGCCCTCCTCCTCGCCCTCCTCCTCACCCTCCTCCTCCTCGTCCTCCTCCTCCTCGCCATCAGGAACATACTCCTCCTCCTTAGACTCAGAAGCTGCCTCAGCATAGGAGGGCATCGAAGAAGACCCTCCTATTTCGGACACGGTCCGGAGTTTTTTGGCCCGGTTGCCTCTCCCCCCACCTCCTCGTCCTGTAGGGGCTCTCCCCACCCCCTCCTCCTCTAGGGTCTCCTCCCCGACCCCTCCACCTCCTCGTGAGGTGCCATCCTCGCATAGTCGGGAGGGAACCTTGTGGGCTCATCCACTCCGAGTAAGTCCTCCTTTGAGTTTACTTGAGGAAACTGGCACCCGGGACTTGCCCATTATTAGCAAACCTGCATTGAGAAGAGAATAAACAATTAGTAAGGATATAAAAAAACAAGCATACAGGAAAGACATTAATAACAGAAGAGCACATTAAGCATACTATTGTAATGATCATTAAAAGAACATACATTTTCTAGAACCCATATGAATCATCACTATTGTAATCTATTTGTCGACCGGTCTCATCATCACTATCCCGCATATCTTCTTCGTTGTCTGACGAAGGTGGAGGCTCTTCCTCATCGTCAGCCTCAGCGTCTTCATTTAACTTTTCAAGCATAATTATGTCTCTTTGATTCACAACTGCATCACCATCAATCAAATGCGCCATAAATGCGTTTGGGTCCAGTCAACATAACCGCCCAAGTCATCATCCTCCTTGTTTCGACCACGTCATCATGTTCCTCTTGAAAGAACACTCCCTCGTATGTCATGGGGTTTATGTTGTAGTAATCATCATCGTTCGGGTCCGGTAGCTTACCATGTGGCGACACCTTGAACACAACTTCCCAACCCTTTAGGTACTCTTTCTGGCATGGGTAAGGCAGATAATATACTTGTGTGGCCTGGGTAGTGGCGATAAAGAGATCAGCTCCGGCATAGACGGTTGATGGTTTAACTTCAACTAAACCAACATAAGGCGTATGTCTCAGACCCTTTTTGGGGTCGAACCATCGGCATTTGAACACAGTGAGACTTAGGTGTTTACGGCCACGTTTGAACGTAAGCTCGTATATTTTTCCTACCCTTCCGTAGTAATCTACTTTATTATCTCCTTCGGTGAAGACTCCTGTATTTATGGTTTTGGGATCAGGCCGACTGTTCTGGTGCTCCTCTGTATGGAAGCGATACCCATTCACATCATACTTTTGGCATGTCATGACGGTAGGGTCAAAACCCATGGAAACCCATCTCAATTCTTCATCCATTGATTCGTTTGGATCATTTCCCTACAAGTTTAATTGAAATTATAGGGTGCATGAGTTTAATTGGAAGTGTGAAATGGGTAATAGGGAAGTGTGAAAAATTACTTTCTCCATGAACCACGCATAGCGAAATTTTTCCTTCCATCAAGACCCTTTCGGAGAAGAGCAAGTGCCTCCGCTTGATGGGAGGCAGCATTCCCGTCCACTCTTCCTCAACGAATCGACTACAATAAGAAAAGCGGTATAAGAACTAGGCAAAGTGAATATAACGAATTGACTAAAAGAATGGTGCAAAGGTATTACCTCATCCACTCATCCTCAACTTCCTTGATGTTGTGCAAGATATAGAACATGACATCCTCCCACTCATCTCGTGGCATGTCATAAGATGTCGAGCATCCAGCCCCGCCACCTTGCCCGATGAATAAAGGCAACTTGGGTTTATACTTGGGTTCTTACATGTTATGTCGAGACACCTTATTGTGCAACGTGGGAACATGGTCCGCATAGTAGGCTGTCACGAGGTCTCGCCACCTCCTCTAGGATAATCGCCTCGACTATGGAAGCTCCAATATTAGCTTTGTTTCCACATTTACATCTCGGATGCTTGTTACATCTCTCGTGTACGCATCGCCAACGATTACTCATAGGGCCCCCAACAATACCTCGTTCATGAGGTGCAAAATGAGATGTGTCATCGAGTAAAGAAGCTGGCGGGAAGATCTTCTCTAGCTTGCATATCAACTCCGCGCCTTCTTATGCATTTCTTTTATCTTCTCAGACATACTTATTTAGCACAAAGCGTGCGAAAGAAATGGCTTAACTCCGCATAGCACACGCCGGACACGCCGAACATAGCCCGAACCATCACCGCATGATCCGCTCAATCCATACATGATAGTCATGACTCTTGAGCCCAGTCACTCTGCCTGTTGAAAGATTGACCCCTTACTTATATTCGACGCATAACCATCGGTGAACTTCACGGCGTGTTTCAGCCACTTGAATGCCTCCATCTTATGATCCTTTTTAAGTACGAAGTCAGAATCTGGCTTGAACCAAGATTTTTGACTGCCTGTGGGAGGCTGCATGTGAAGACGTGGTCTATCACAAATATTTTGTTGATCGACTCTAGCATTAACATTATCCTTTGTCTTATCAGGAATGTTGAGGATCGTGTGAAAAAGGGACTCTGCGACATTCTTTTTGGTGTGCATCACGTCGATGTTGTATGGAAGTTTGAGGTCCTTAAAATAGGGAAGCTGCATGAAGGGGGTAATGTGAGTCCAGTTGTGCGTCTCACCATATCCTTCAAAACATTTTTCCCTTTACCTTTTCCTTTGCCCTCGTCTTCGCCTATGGCTTTGCCTTTCCCTTTACCTTTGCCTTTGCCTTTCCCTTCACCGGCAGGCTTAAGAGCTTTCAGCTGAGCAAGCACATCCGCACCAGAAAACGTTGGAATCTCGTTTACTTCATGGACAACTTTGCCTTTTGTGAAGTTCTTCTTGTCTTCCCTATCAGGATGGTCTGGAGGGAGGAACTGTCGATGCAGGTCAAAGGCAACATACTTGCCACCCTTCTTCAGCCAAATGAAAATCAAGGCCTGCATGCACACTGAGCAAGGCATCTTTCCACTTGTACACCATCCGTAGAACAGGGCATAGCCGGGAAAGTCATGCATGCAACATCAGAGCCAAACTTTCATCAAGAAATTTTTCTGCAGATGCCGGTCATATGTCAACCTCGGGAAGTACCAAGAATGGTGCAAATCATCCACCAACGGCTGCATAAACACACTCAAATTCTTCCCCGGATATTCAGGCCCCGGAATTATAAGCGACAGGAACATGGTCTTGCGTTGCATTATGGCGCCGGGAGGGAGATTGAGCGGAATAACAAATAACGGCCAGCAGCTTTATGGAGTAGACGACATACCATATGGATTGAACCCATCACCTGTTATAGCAATTCTGACATTCCCAGCCTCGGCTGCTTCCTCCGGGTACTCTATATCGAATGACTTCCATGCTTCACCTCCTGATGGATGTATAATTTTTTTTGGATTGTACCTTTTCCTTCCTTGTGCCACTTCATCATTTTGGCAGACTCCTCGGTGATGAAAAGGCGCTGCAGTCTTTTTATAAAATCAAGATACCGAAGAACCTTCACAGGGATTTTTAGCTGCTGCTTCTGACCATGCTTATCGACCACCTCAATATACCGAGAGGAACCGCACTTCCTACAGTAGTTGTCATCCGCATACTCATGCCTAAACAAAAGGCAATTCTTTGGACAAACATGTATTTTCTCATAGTCCATGGAGAGCGCCTTCATGATTTTCTTCGTACCATACATGGTTTTCGGCAGTTCATGGCCCTCAGGCAGGCTGTTAGCCCATACTCCCAGAAATGCTTCTAAGCAACCTCGGCTACAGCCGTACTTAGCCTTGACTGCCATCAATTGCGAGATGGCATCCAACACAGACAGCTTGGCACCCTCATAGAGAGGTTTCTTTGACGAGGCCAAGATTTCCAGGAAGGCCTTTGCGGTTTCCTTCGGCTCCTCCGGTTCATTCGCTGAATGTGACGGAGGTGTCGGCTGTGCAACAAAGACATCATCTAGCATGTCTCTAACCCCATCGTCCTCATAACCAAGGACGCGTTGTCGTATCACATCCTCTCTACCATGGTCCCGCTGGGCAAAGTTTATCGGCATATTAAAGTTGGGCATAAATCCATTCGTGCAAAGGTGCTTAGTCATCTCACTCTTATCTCTGCGGATACGTCTCTTACATTTGGCACACGGGCATTACGGCACCATCCTCATTGGACTAAGGAATATCTCTTTCAAAAACACATCCGTTTTCTCGACCCACTCTGTTGTTACTTGATTCCGACGGAAAAACCCACTATACATCCACTGATTATCTGCCATCTCTGCTTTATTGGAAGCCACACAACAAAATTAAGGATTCATTTAAATTATCCACATCAATATTTTATTTTTTACAAGGTTGACGAGAAACGAAATTTAATCCACCTACATCGCTAATAGGTAAAGATGGGTCCTAATCCCACCCGAGAATGTGTAGATTGAGTACGGTCCATGCTCTACCCCATTCCGAGACAAAATTTCGGCAGCACCTCCCCGCTGTTCTCCAAATACACGTCTCGGCAAAATGCCGAGAGAATGTGCATCCGGAGAACAATAGGGAGGCGCCACGAAATCTTGTCTCGAACGGGTAGAGCATGAACAACGTACCCAATCTACACATCCTCGGGCTGTCCGTGGAAAGCTGGACAATCCGAAGAGAGCTGCGGTGATAAATATGCAATTGAATGCATATTTATCGATGCAACCCTTTCGGACGGGAGACCTAGGTTACGCGACTTGATGTGAAAATTCAATCTAGTTAAAAGAGGCTAGGAGGTGAAGGTGGATTCGTAGCTCACCCTCCGCTGTAGAGGAAGTAGTCGAGCAGCGGCAGGATCACGGACCAAACCCAGACGACGAAGGCTCCAGGGAGATGAATACCACAAAGCCTGTAAATTTTACCGAGTCAAAAAATTTGACAGCACCACATCACATAAAGCATTGGCACTTCAAACTACGAAAAAAATCATATTGCTAATGACATCTAGTCAAGGTTTTAGATCATCATGATACTTCAAATCCTAATTTTCATCAAGTGTCAAATTTTGTTCTTCAATTTTTTAGCAAGATCATCATGATAAAATAACTACTCATCGATACCAATTTTGTCAACATCACAAAATGAAACTATAGCTATTTGACAACATCTCAAATATGCCAATTTTATTCTTCAAATTTGACAACATTTGACAACATCACTAAGTTGACCAAAGCTATAACTAACCAATATACATCAATCCATCCATTCATCCATACAACATGCATCTATCACATAACAAGCAGTCAAAAATGCAAAAAAATGAAAAAAAGCTCACCGGGGCGGCCGGGGACGGTGAAGCAGGGGCGGCCGGGGACGGTGAGGCAGGGGCGGCCGGGGCGGCGGCGAGCAGGGGGACGGCGGTGGACGGCCGAGGGAGGGGCGGCCGGGACCGGGAGGGCAGGGCGGCCAGGGACGGGAGGTCGGGCGTGGGTTGGCAGGAGCCGCGGCCGGGCCTTGTGATCGGTGGGAGGCCGGGGCGGTGTTGGGGTCGGGGGAGGCCGGGGCGGTGCAGCACGGTCGGGGGAGGCCGGGGCGACGGCGGGTGGAGACGGCGACGGGGGAGGCAGGGGGTGGAGACGGTGGAGACGGCGGCGGGGACGGTAGGGGCGACAGCGGGTGAAGACGGCGATGGGGGAGACAGGGGTGGAGTGGGCGGCGATAGGCGGCGGGGCCGAATGCGGCGGCGGCGGATCGGGGTCGGGGGCGAGCTGGATTGGGGTCAACGACTGGACGGGGCGTGCCCGGGGATGGATAAGGCGACCTATGCCGACGACTTAGCCGTCGGCATATATTAATCATGCCATGTGGCATGTATGCCGACGGCTAAGCCGTAGGCATAGGTATATTTCTTTTTTTTTCAAATACACGTTCTTGAATTTTTTTGAATGATACATGGTATATAATTTTTTATATGGTATACATACTTTTTACATGCATGAACATTATATAAAATGTACCATACATTTTCTTTAATGGTTTGAAACATTATTATTAATTACATGATCCTTTTTTTATATTGTACAACAATTTTCTAAAATATCACGTATATTTTTTTCTGAACCAGATTTTTTCTATGGTCAGCAACATTTCTTTATGATATAATTATTTGCTAAATTGTACTAACAAAAAATGTACATTGTGTTAAAATATTTCGAAATAAATTGAGGGGGGCAAGATTTCTTTATGATATAAATATTTTCTATGGTCTCGTGAAAGGTGATACATAGGAGAGCAATCGATCGAGGGTACCGTTACCGAGTACCGATCCGGTAACTATCGAGTGTCTCTGATCCATCTACTACCGTGTCATCGCCCGTCCGTGAGGGGGCTACGCCCGGAGACAGCGTCTTGCCTCTTCGGACATGCCACCACACCACCCCGCATGTATGAGGGCCCCGTGCGATGCTCGGGTGGCATTGCTACCCCCCAGGGCCCCGTCCCGCCTAACCCTATAGCGTTTGACCACGGGATCTAGCCCTTTGACTTTGCACGGACGGGCTTTGAGCAGTGGACCTCCCGACCCGGTTGTGTTAGGTCAGCCCATAGGAACACTTTGGAGCAACATCCGGGCTAGACCCACGGCAAGATCCCCTCCGTGTAGACCCGACGCGTCCGTTTCCCCCCTCCAGGTGCCGGCGGTGGCGCCGTCCGTGAGGGGGGGGGGGGCACGCCCCGGAGATGCGTGCCGCCTCTTCGAACATGCCACAACACGACCTCGCATGTATGAGGGCCCGGTACGATGCTCCGGTGGCATACCTACCCCCTAGGGCCCCCGTCCCAACTAACCCAAGAGCGGTTGATCACGAGATCTAGCCCTTTGACTTCCCACGGACGGGCTTTGACCAGTGGACCTCTCCAGCCGGTTGTGTCAGGTCAGTCCAGAGGGACACCTGGGAGCAATATCCGGGCCAAACCCATAGCTACATCCACTCCGTGTAGACCCGGACGTCTGCTTCCCCCTCCGGTGCCGTGGCGGCGCCGTCCGTGAGGGGTGTCACACCCCGGAGACGCGTGCCGCCTCTTCGGACATGCCACAACACCACCCCGCATGTATGAGGGCCCGGTACGACACTCCGGTGGCATTGCTACCCCCCAGGGCCCCCGTCCCACCTAACCCTGTAGCGTTTGACCAGGGATCTAGCCCTTTGACTTTGCACGGACGGGCTTTGACCAGTGAACCTCCCCACCCGGTTGTGTTAGGTCAGCCCATAGGAACACTTTGGAGCAACATCCGGGCGGACCCACGGCAAGATCCCCTCCGTGTAGACCCGGCGTCCGTTTCCCCCTCCAGTGCCGGCGGCGCCGTCCGTGAGGGGGGGCTCACCCCGGACACGCGTGCCGGGCGTTTGCAACCGCCACAACACTTCCAGACTTGTGAGAGGCCGCCTACGCAAGATTTGGCGGCATGCTAGCCCCCGGAGGCCGCCGGCCACAGCCGTAGACGCGCGAAGGGCAATCCGCGTAGAGGGAATTTTTCGGATACTTCTCCATCACCAAAAATTATGAAAAATTACCATCATTCCTATAGCACATGTGCCACGTCGTGCAAAAAAAAACTCATGATTTTATCGCGCTCCGAGTATTTAATAATATTCACGCCGCATCGTTACCGCAGAACGTCTACTACCGTGTCATCGCCGTCCATGAGGGGGGCCACGCCCCGGAGACGCGTGCTGCCTCTTCGGACATGCCACAACACCACCCCGCATGTATGAGGGCCCGTTACGATGCTCCGGTGGCATTGTTACCCCCAGGGCCCCCGTCCCGCCTAACCCTGGAGCGGTTGACCACGAGATCTAGCCCTTTGACTTCACACGGACGGGCTTTGACAAGCGAACCTCTCCACCCGGTTGTGTCAGGTCGGCCCAGAGGGACACCTGGGAGCAACATCCGGGCCAAACCCACAGCTACATCCACTCCGTGTAGACCCGACGCGTCCGTTTCCCCCTCCAGGTGCCGGCGGCGGCGCCGTCCGTGAGGGGGGCCACGCACCGGAGACGCGTGCCGCCTCTTCGGACATGCCACAACACCACCCCGCATGTATGAGGGCCCGGTACGATGCTCCGGTGGCATTGCTACCCCCAGGCCCCCCGTCCCGCCTTACCCTGGAGCGGTTGACCACGAGATCTAGCCCTTTGACTTCCCACGGACGGGCTTTGACCAGTGGACCTCTCCATCCGGTTGTGTCAGGTCGGCCCAGAGGGACACCAGGGAGCAACATCCGGGCCAAACCCACAGCTACATCCACTCCGTGTAGACCCGGCAGCGTCTGTTTCCCCCCTCCAGTGCGGCGGCGGCGCCGTCCGTGAGGGCCACGCTACCGAGAGGCAGCGTGCCGCCTCTTCGCACATGCCACAACACCACCCCGCATGTATGAGGGCCTAGTACGACGCTCCGGTGGCACTTCTACCCCCAGGCCCCCCATCCCGCCTTACCCTGGAGCGGTTGACCAGGAGATCTAGCCCTTTGACTTCCCACGGAAGGGCTTTGACCAGTGGACCTCTCCATCCGGTTATGTCAGGTCGGCCCAGAGGGACACCGGGGAGCAACATCCGGGCCAAACCCACAGGTAAATCCACTCCGTGTAGACCCAGCCAGCGGTTTCCCCCCTCCAGTGCGGCCGTGGCGCCGTCCGTGAGGGCCATGCACCGAGACGTGTCGCCTCTTGGACATGCCACAATACCACCCGGTTGTGGTAGGTCATCCGATATATATATATATATATATATATATATATATATATATATATATATATATATATATATATATATAAACACTTGGGAGCAAAGTCCCCTTCGTATAGACCCGACGCGACTGTTCCCCATTCCAGGTGCCGGCTGGCGGCGGCACCGCTCGTGAGGGGGGTCACACCGCTCTGTACAGAACCGAAAAATAATGTATGTATGCTTATTAACACGTACTATATGTAAGTTAGTCAAATAATAATATTTAAGAAAACATAAAATATAGCTATGAAAAAAAGAGAAAAAAAACCTATGCCGACGGCAACTGCGTCCAGGGCAGATGGTCGGTGCGCCTCAGATCGATGACGTGGTAAACGCATCTATGCCGACATCCTCCCGTCTCGGCCGTCGGCATAGATCGGACGCCGTTAGCCGCACGGCACGAGCGGGATCGCCGGGCCCGCAACTATGCCGACGGCCCATGTGTAAGTGCATCTAGTGCCCCTTAGTGATTTTGGTGTATTGAAGACTTATAGGTTAAGGAACTAATGCGTTTGTGAGTGTATACAGGTCTATAAGTCTATGAGGAGTTTGATATTTACAGAGAAAGTCGACCCCTAAAAATGAAGTTCTTAGGCTGAAGACTTTGATATTTTGAAGACTTTCTGAAGACTTTGAAAGTGAAGAAATTGGTGTGGCCTTGAAGACTTGGTATTCATTTGAGGAACATGAAGCGTGAAGACTTTGGTTTTCGTAGTTTCGTTTTCTCTTTCTTGAGTCATAGGAAACACCGTCTTTGTTAAAGGGGGTCGAGGAAATCTGAAGGAAAAATTTTCATGTGATGCTCAACTCAAAATCCTACACCTACCAATCCCTTCGAGTGAAGCCTTTGGAAATCTCATACGATTCAGTCAATTTCTTCAAAGGATGAGACGAAGTTCTTCTCGTCACTGAGGAATTTGTTCTGACCGAGGAGTTAGGAATTCGCCAAAGGCGGATTGCCTACACGATGAGGAACATGATAGCCCCGAGGAATTTGAGATTCAAATTTCCGACCGTTGTTGTCTTCTTGGCATGACTGTCCCAAAATATCTTATCCACCTAACGGTCATATCATTGACGGGCATTTATGTCTTATCATGTCGGGCTGCTCCCTAGGCTATAAATAGCCGCCCCCTACAACCACTAGCTGGTTGGCTGCTCCGAGAGAAACTTGACACTTGTCATTTGAGAGCAACCCATCCTCCGAGGACTTTGAGCGAAAATCATCGAGTGAGGAAAAACCCAAAACCAAACCCCTACAAACCCAAAGTGATTGAGCATCACTGAAGAGATTGATCCTGCGTGGATCCGACGCTTGTTACCTTTGAAGACTGTTCTTCTTCCAGACGGTTAGGCGTCATGGTCTAGAGCATCCAAGAGGAATTGTGGATCGCCGAGTGACCAAGTCTGTGAAGGTTTGGAAGTCGCATGAAGACTTACCACGAGTGATTGGATGAGGTCTGTGTGACCTTAGTTCAAGGATAATACGGTGAGGACTTGGTGTCCCGAGCTGCGTGCTTTCGGCCGACCGGGTGTCCGGGACTATGTGTCCTCGAGTTTAAATACTCAACCGCTCCAACCAGACGTACAACTGAGATAGCAGTTGGAACTGGTCTACCAAATCAATGTCTTCACCAACCTAACTAGTTCTATTTCCTCAACCCTTTCATTTCCTCATTACTGTGTTGAGTGTCCATTCATATCTGTGTTTGAAGACTTTGACTGAAGACTTTCTCAATTTCCTCAGTTCAATTTCTTCACCGCTTTGTCTTCATCTAGTGCTATCCTGTGTTTACACTTTCTCACTCTTTGATTGTCTTCATTTTATCACGATGACCATGCCCGCATTCTCTTATGCTTACTTACGAGTACTTATTCCGCTGCAAGTAGTTCTTCGCTAAGGAATTTCCTCACCGCAAATTCCTCGTTGAAGAATTCATAAAAATCGCCTATTCACCCCCTCTAGTCGATATAACGCACTTTCAATTGGTATCGAGCAAGGTACTCCCTTGTTACGTGTGATTTTGGTTTAACCACCGAGTTTTAGTTATGTTGACCGCAGGTATGATCAAGGTCTCAGCAGGTGTCCTACCTTTGATGGGACGGACTACCCCTACTGGAAGAACAAGATGCGAATGCATCTTGAGGCAATTGACAATGATCTCTGGTATGTTGTGGAAAATGGTGTTCCCTCAGTCACACCTTCTCTGAATGCTGCTGATGTGAAGAGATTCAAGCAACTCGACTCTCAAGCGAAGAATATCGTATGTGGCCCTCTGAGCAAATGACAGTATGGAAGAGTGAGTGCTTTGGAAACTGCTAAGCTCATCTGGGACATGCTGTCCAAAGTAAATGAAGGAGTCTCAACTCAGCGTGACTCTCGAGTTGATGTTCTTCGCAATCTCTTCAACCGCTTCAAAAGACTCGACAACGAAAATGTTCAACAAACCTTCGATCGCCTCACTGACATCTCAAATGAGCTTCAAGCACTTGGCGCCACTGACATCACCGACCATGAGGTGGTGAAGAAATTGTTGAGATCGCTTGATTCCTCATTTCATACTCGCACCGATGATACAAGAGCGTCTTGACTACAAGTCACTTGATCCAGCTGATATCCTCGAGAGGCTAAATACTCCTGAGTTTCAGCTTGCTGAAAAGAGAGATCTCTATGGTTCTAGCTATGGAAAAACACATGCCCCGAAGGCCAAGGCTGTGTCT
The DNA here is from genome assembly GCA_021605145.1 of Aegilops bicornis. Lineage (NCBI taxonomy): Eukaryota > Viridiplantae > Streptophyta > Magnoliopsida > Poales > Poaceae > Aegilops > Aegilops bicornis. The sequence goes on along the minus strand of CM038674.1, from coordinate 617,582,009 downwards.
GAATCTGAGTGTGAAGACTCTGGTAGTAGCCTTGGAGATCCTGAAGAATTAGGCCAGGAGCTAGCACTGCTCGTGAAGAAATTCCATAAGTTCTCAAGACGTGGTCGCTTTGGAAATCCTCAAGAAGCAGTGATTCCTCATCCAGTGACTATAAGAGAAGACTTTGTCACAAATGCAAGAAACCTGGTCACTACATCCAAGATTGTTCTCAGTGGGAAAAGGAATTAAAGAAGAAGAAACACAAGGATTACAGTTACGATGGCCAAGAAGAAGAAGAAATCATCAAAATCTTCATCATCAAAATCCTCAAAGCCTTCCTCTCACAAGAAGAGCAGCTCCAAAAAGGCTCGGGCATTCATTGGCAAGGAAATGGACTCTGAAGCTGAATCGAGGAACATGAGGAAGAGGAGGCATCGAAGAATCTGAGTCCGTGTGGCGAGTCTAGCTCTCGCTCTTTGCTTTTCGTCAGCAAGTCCATCTTCAACTCTGAAGAAAATGACCCCACCAACAATGCTGATGAAGATAGTGATGACTACGTTCCCACCTATTGCTTCATGGCAAAGGGTGCCAAGGTACTCAAATATACCTCCTCTGAATCTAGTGAAAATGAATCGATGAAGATCTAAAGCCCGATTACTCAAAACTTGCTAAGATTGCTGTAAAACAACAAAGGGCTTTTGAAAAGGTTCAAAACATGCTAGATAAGAGTGATGATATGTTGGGTGAAGAAATGGATCGCACTAAAGCCCCGATCAAGATCTTGAGACTTGATCTAGGTTTGACAGCCTTCAAGGTCATCATAACACTCTCTTATCTGATCATGAGAAACTTTCTTATGAATTTCTTCAAAGAAAGCAAGATCTTGAGAAGCTAAGAGTGAATTATGAAGATTTTCAGAAGGAGCACGATTCATTACTTGCTCAACAAATCAGCGCTTCTCAGGAAGAATTTGTTCCTCCATGCTTAAAGTGCATTGAACGTGAATCTGCCAATTCTCCACCTGAATGTTCAAATGCTTCAACTGTTACAAATTCTTCACCTGCCTCTGCTATCACTAATTCCTCATCTGAGGACATTGCTAGTATCACTGATGATGCAGGGCTGAAGGAATTGTATATGACAGGCATGTACAAAAGCCTCAAAGGGCATCAGACTCTTTGTGATGTGCTTAAAAAGTGGATCCTCAACATGAACCCTAGGAAAGAGGGTATTACCTTTGAGAGGAAACTCAATCTTTGATGGAACATATTGGAAGCCCCGAAAAGATCCCAAAACCTCATGGGTTGCTGCAAAGGGACCTCGATTGATCCATCTAACTTATCTATCTTTACATGCCAATCTCCTCGTTCTTCCGATGAGTCATTTGACTCCAACTATAAACTGTTCAAAAATCGGAATGGTGAAGTATTTGCTAGATATGTTGGCACTAAGCTGCAGGAACGGTTCCCCTATGAAGAAAATCTGGGTTCCCAAGAAGTGCCTTGAAAGTCTTCAGTGAATGTCCTCATGACACCACCTGTGAAGAATAGGAACCCCGGATCAAATTCTTCATATGGACCAAATTCTTCATATGGATCCAAGTCCTCATACGGACCAAATTCCTCACATGGATCAATGTCCTCATATGATTATCATCGTGCTAATAACTCTGTTTCGCAGGGTAGAGCTAAGGGCTATGAATATGTGCATTATTCTTCAAACCAATATGTTCATAAGTCCTCGAAGAATTTCTCTGCTTATTCATATGCTTACCCTAACCCCTCTTATGTGAAACGAAATGGTTTGGCCTCTATGCCACCATTCTCATATGGTGCTCGCAGAGTGATGAACTCTTTGCCACCCCTTCAGATGTGGGTGGTGAAGAAAGAGAACTAACCTCTTCTGCAGGGTCAGGTCTCCAGACTTGCTTTAAACGTTTGAAGAATTTGCCGGGGGCCTGACAAAATGCCTGATAGGACACAGGCTAATCATGATGAAATGAACTTTCATTTCACACGTCCTCATACTGCTTATCTATTAATACTGACTGATGAAATTCATCTGATGAACTTGATATCATATTCTTCACCGATGAAGTATATGAGATCGTAAGTTGTACTAATTCATCTGCAAGATGATCAACCCAAAGCCACTGAGTGGGTTCTCGATAGTGGATGTACAAATCACATGACTGGTGACAAGAATCTATTGATGGATGCTCCCTTATCACCATCACATCTGAAGCATATCATCTTTGCTAACAAAGGAAAAAGTCAGGTATTGGGTCTTGGTAAGGTTGCGATCTCTAAGGACATACACATGGACAAAGTCATGCTTGTTGAGTCCTTAGGATACAACCTCATGTCAGTCTCAATGCTTTGTGATCTTGATATGGTTGTTATCTTTGGCAAGTATCGTTGTGTTGTGATTATGGAAGCTGACAAATCCAAAGTCTTCGAAGGCTTTAGTAGAGGAGACTTGTATATTGTTGACTTCTCTACAGGACCACAACCAGCCGTGTGTCTACTTGCAAAAGCTTCGTAAGGTCAAGGCTATGGCATCGGCGACTTGGTCACGCAGCATGAGGAATTTGAACACGCTTGCAAAGAAGAAGCATGTCATTGGCATTGAGAATGTCAAATTCCTCAAGGATCACTTGTGCGGAGCCTGTGAAGCTGGAAAAATGACCAAGGCCAAGCATCCAGCGAAGACTATCATGACCACTACTCGTCCCTTCGAATTTCTTCATATGGACCTCTTTGGTCCTAATAATTACTCAGCTGTCACTAATGACGCATCTCTATATGGCTTTGTTATCGTTGATGATTACTCTCGTTACACATGGGTACACATTGTTACTTACAAAAATCAAGTGCAGGAAGTCTTCAAACGATTTTCCTCGAGGGCTTCAACTAACTTTGGTGTGAAGATCAGACACATCAGGAGTGACAATGGAACTGAGTTCAAGAATTCCGGTCTTGATGCCTATCTTGATGAACTTGGTATTAGTCATGAGTTATCTGCTCCCTATACTCCTCAATGAGAATGGCGTCGTGGAGCGCAAGAACAGAACTCTCGTTGAGATGGCTCGCACTATGCTTGATGAATACAAAACGCCTAGTCGTTTTTGGATTGATGCAATTGATATTGCGTGCCACATCATCAACAGGGTATATCTTCACAAATTCTTCAAGAAGAGTGCCTATGAACTCCTCACTGACAAGAAACCCAATGTAAGTTATTTCAAAGTCTTCGGTGCTAAATGCTGGATTAAAGATCCTCATCACAATTCTAAATTTGCACCGAAAGCACATGAAGGTTTTATGCTTGGTTACGGAAAGGACTCGCACACCTACAGAGTCTTCAACATCGCTCTTCACAAGATTGTTGACACTGTAGATGTGCGGTTCGATGAAACTAATGGCTCGCAAAGAGAGCACCTACCTTCTATGTTAGATGAACCAGCACCTGAGGAATCAATCAAGTTCAAGGCAACTGAGGATGTTATTCCTACTGAAGAATCAGCTGAAGAATTCATTCCAGTACGCGAAGAACGTTGAGCTGATGCACCTGAAGATAATGCTGAAGACAATGGTGCTGAGGAAAATGATCAAATTCCTCGACGACAACCAGCTCATCCTCGCGTTGCAAAAGAAGTACAAGTGGACAAGATCATCGATGACATTGAAGCGCCAGGTCCTCTCACACGCTCAAAAGCTTCACATTTATCTAACTTTTGTGGGCACTATGCTTTTGTCTCTATCACAGAGCCCACTAAGGTAGATGAGCATTTCTGGAGCCTGAGTGGATTCAGGCCATGCAAGAAGAATTACATCAGTTCGAGCTCAACAATGTCTCAGAACTGGTCAAACGTCCAGATCCTCGCAAACATAATATCATTGACACAAAGTGGATCTACCGCAACAAGCAAGATGAAAATGGCCTTGTGGTGAGGAATAAGGCACGACTTGTAGCTCGAGGCTACACACAGGTTGAAGGAATTGATTTCGATGAAACTTTTGCACCTGTTGCTAGACTTGAGTCTATTCGCATATTACTCGCCTATGCTAACCATCACAATATCACTTTATATCAAATGGATGTGAAAAGTGCATTCCTCAATGGTAAGCTTGAGGAAGAAGTATATGTTGCTCAACCCCTAGGTTTTGAAGATCCAAAGAATCCCGACAAAGTATTCAGACTCAACAAGGCTCTCTATGGTCTCAAACAAGCCCCACGGGCGTGGTATGATACATTGAAGGAATTCTTCGTGAAGAATGGCTTCACACCCGGTTCACTCGACCCTACTCTCTTTACTAAATCATATGATGGTGAACTGTTTGTGTGCCAAATATATGTTGATGATATTATCTTTGGCTGTACTGACCAACGTTATAGTAATGAATTTGCCTATATGATGAGTGAAGAATATCAAATGTCTATGATGGGAGAGTTGAAATTCTTCTTAGGTCTTCAAATTCATCAACAACACAATGGCATATTCATATCTCGTGAGAAATACCTCAAAGATGTCCTCAAGAAATTGGCATGCAAGATTGCAAAGGTGTCAAAATTCCTATACCCACAAATGGCCATCTATGCACCGATGAAAATGGTATTGACTTCGATCAAAAGGTATACAGCTCCATGATTGGTTCTCTATTGTACTTATGTGAATCTAGTCCAGATATAATGCTTAGATTTTGCATGTGTGCCCAATTTCAAGCTACAACGAAGGAATCACACCATAAGTCTGTGAAGCATATTCTTCGATATCTAGCTCACACACCAACACTAGGATTATGGTACCCCAAGGGCTCTACTTTTGATCTCATTGGATATTCTGACTCTGACTATGCTGGTGATCGTGTGGACCGCAAGTCAACATCTGGTACTTGTCATTTCCTCGGACGATCTTGTTGGAAATATGCCCTAGAGGCAATAATAAAAGGATTATTATTATATTTCCTTGTTCATGATAATTGTCTTTTATTCATGCTATAATTGTATTATCCGGAAATCGTAATACATGTGTGAATACATAGACCACAATATGTCCCTAGTGAGCCTCTAGTTGACTAGCTCGTTGATCAATAGATAGTCATGGTTTCCGACTATGGACATTGGATGTCAATGATAACGGATCACATCATTGGGAGAATGATGTGATGGACAAGACCCAATCCTAAGCATATCACAAGATCGTGTAGTTCGTTTTGCTAGAGCTTTTCCAATGTCAAGTATCTCTTCCTTAGACCATGAGATCGTGTAACTCCCGGATACCGTAGGAGTGCTTTGGGTGTACCAAACGTCACAACGTAATCGGGTGACTATAAAGGTACACTACGGTATCTCCAAAAGTGTCATTGGGTTGACACGGATCGAGATCGGATTTGTCACTCCGTGACACGGAGAGGTATCACTGGGCCCACTCGGTAGTGCATCATCATAATGAGCTCAAAGTGACCAAGTGTCTGGTCACGGGATCATGCATTACGATGAGAAAGTGACTTGCCGGTAACTTGAGATTGAGCGAGGTATTGGGATACCGACGATCGAATCTCGGGCAAGTAACATACCGATTGACAAAGGGAATTGTATACGGGGTTGTTTGAATCCTCGACATCGTGGTTCATCCGATGAGATCATCGAGGAGCATGTGGGAGTCAACATGGGTATCCAGATCCGCTGTTGGTTATTGCCCGAGAGCCGTCTCGGTCATGTCTACATGTCTCCCGAACCCGTAGGGTCTACACACTTAAGGTTCGGTGGCGCTTAGGGTTATTAGGAAGACTTGTATGTGATTACCGAATGTTGTTGAGTCCGGATGAGATCCCGGACGTCACGAGGAGTTCGGAATAGTCCGGAGGTAAAGATTTATATATGGGAAGTCATTATACGGTCACCGGAAAGGTTCGGGGCATATCGGTATTGTACCGGGCCACCGGAGGGGTTCCGGGGTCCATCGGGAGGCCACCTCTCCGGAGGGCCTTATATGGGCTGTATGAGGAAGGATCCAGCCCAAAGTGGGCTGGGCGCCACTCCCCCCTAGGGCCCATGCGCCTAGGGTTGGGGGAAACCTTGAGGGGGGGCGCCTTGCTTGGGGGCAAGCCCTCCCTTGGCCGCCTCTAGATCCCATCTAGAGGGGCCGCCCCCTTCTCCCTTCCCCTATAAATAGAGGCGAGGGAGGCTGCAACACACTTCAAGGCGCAGCCCCTCCTCCCCAACACCTCTCCTCCTCCGCGTGTGCTTGGCGAAGCCCTGCCGGAGAACTGTCACTCCATCACCACCACGCCGTCGTGCTGCTGTTGGAGCCTTCTTCCTCAACCTCTCCTTTCCTCTTGCTGGATCAAGAAGGAGGAGACGTCTTCCGCTCGCGATCTACAAAGTGGTATGTAGATGCAATCTCTCTCCCATGACTCGTTGCTTAGATGAACTCATAGATGGATCTTGGTTAAACCGTAGGAAAATTTTTATTTTCTGCAACGTTCCCCAACAGTGGCATCATGAGCTAGGTCTATGCGTAGTTCTCTTTTACACGAGTAGAACACAATTTTGTTGTGGGCGTAGATCTTGTCAACTTGCTTGCCGCTACTAGTCTTATCTTGCTTCAGCGGTATTGTGGGATGAAGCGGCCCGGACCAACCTTACACGTACGCTTACGTGAGACCGGTTCCACCGGTGACATGCACTAGTTGCATAAGGTGGCTGGCAGGTGTCTGTCTCTCCCACTTTAGTTGGAGCGGATTCGATGAAAAGGGTCCTTATGAAGGGTAAATAGAAGTTGACAAAATCACGTTGTGGTTATTCGTAGGTAAGAAAACGTTCTTGCTAGAACCCAATTGCAGCCACATAAAAGATGCAACAACAATTAGAGGACGTCTAACTTGTTTTTGCAGCAATTGTCATGTGATGTGATATGGCCGAAGTTGTGATGAATGATGAATGACATATTGTGATGTATGAGATCATGTTCTTGTAATAGGAATCACGACTTGCATGTCGATGAGTATGACAACCGGCAGGAGCCATAGGAGTTGTCTTTATTTTTGTATGACCTGTGAGTCATTGAAGAACGCCATGTAAATTACTTTACTTTATTGCTAAACGCGTTAGCCATAGAAGTAGAAGTAGTCGTTGGCGTGACAACTTCATGAAGACACGATGATGGAGATCATGATGATGGAGATCATGGTGTCATGCCGGTGACAAGATGATCATGGAGCCCGAAGATGGAGATCAATGGAGCTATATGATATTGGCCATATCATGTCACTACTATATAATTGCATGTGATGTTTATTATGTTTATGCATCTTGTTTACTTAGAACGACGGTAGTAAATAAGATGATCCCTTTGTTCTCCCCTAACTGTGCGCCGTTGCTAAAGTTCGTCGTTTCGAAGCACCACGTGATGATCGGGTGTGATAGATCCTTACATTCACATACAACGGGTGTAAGACAGTTTTACACATGCAAAACACTTAGGGTTAACTTGACGAGCCTAGCATGCAGACATGGCCTCGGAACACGGAGACCGAAAGGTCGAACACGAGTCGTATGGAAGATACGATCAACATGAAGATGTTCACCGACGATGACTAGTACGTCTCACGTGATGATCGGACACGGCCTAGTCGACTCGGATCGTGTAACACTTAGATGACTAGAGGGATGTCAAATCTGAGTGGGAGTTCATTAAATAATTTGATTAGATGAACTTAATTATCATGAACTTAGTCTAAAACCTTTGCAAATATGTCTTGTAGATCAAATGGCCAATGCTCATGTCAACATGAACTTCAACGCGTTCCTAGAGAAAACCAAGCTGAAAGATGATGGCAGCAACTATACGGACTGGGTCCGGAACCTGAGGATCATCCTCATAGCTGCCAGGAAACAATATGTCCTAGAAGGACCGCTAGGTTGTCACGCCCAATGTGCGACCCTATCCAAAAGGAAACTCGAAGGTCCCACCAAGGATAGACCCGCATATTGAAACGCTTTTGCAAGGTGGATATCATTACATCAACATTACATAATAGTGGGGATACATACATAAGGCCCAAATGCCACAAGAATACATCAACATCATATACAAGATCAACATCCGACTACGAATGAAACATAAATGTAAACTCAAACAATATCCACCACTGCTAGCCCAGTGCCGACACGGAACCTATCCCCGATCAAGAAGAAGCGGAAGAAGAACTCCAAAGTAAGCAAACATCGCTCTCACGTCATGATCATCGCATAACCTGTACCTGCAATCGGGTGGTGTAGTAATCTGTGAGCCACGAGGACTCAAAGAATCCCATTACCATGGGTATCAAGACTAGCAAAGCTAAATGGGAAAGGAAGGGTAAAGTGGTGAGGTTGCGGCAGCGACTAAGCATGATATGGTGGCTAACATACGCAAATGAGAGCGAGAAGAGAAACAAAGGAACGGTCGTCAACTAGTAATGATCAAGAAGTGATCCCGAACTCCTACTTACGCCGAGACATAACCCGAAACCGTGTTCTCCTCTCGATCAACCCCGAAAAGAGACACTCATGGTTACGCACACGGTTGGTGTATTTTAGAAGAGTTTACTTCAAGTTTACTACAACGGATATTAACAAATTCCCATCTCGCCACATAACCGCTGCATGGCTTTCGAAAGTTTATACCCTGCAGGGTGTCCCAACTTAGCCCATGATAAGCTCTCACGATCAACGAAGGATATTCCTTCTCCCTGAAGACCCGATCAGTCTCGGAATCCCGGCTACAAGACATTTCGACAAAGAATAAAACAAGACCAGCAAGACCGCCCGATGCCGACAAATCCCGATAGGAGCTGCACATATCTCGTTCTCGTGGCAACACCGGATGAGACAAAGCTACGAGTAAAACCAGGCCTCGAGTTTCCCAGTGGCCCAAGAAGGGCGGTTCGGGCCAACACTTAGACAAGCATTGGCCCGGGGCTAAATAAAGATGACCCTTGGGTTAATTACTCCCAAGGGAAAAGTAGGTGGTGGTGAGGCAAATGGTAAAACCAAGGTTGGGCCTTCTTTGGAGGAGTCTTATTCAAAGCGAACTGTCAAGGGGTCCCATAAATCACCCAACCGCGTTAGGGACGCAAAATCCGGGAACATAATACCGATATGACAGAAACTAGGGCGGCAAGGGTGGAACAAAACACCAGGCATAAGGCCGAGCCTTCCACCCTTTACCAAGTATATAGATGCATTAATTAGATAAGAGATATTGTGATATCCCAACATAAACATAATCCAACATGGAGCAATCTTCATCTTCACCTGCAACTAGCAACGCTTATAAGAGGGGCTGAGCAAAGCGGTAACATAGCCAAACAACGGTTGCTAGGAAGGGTGACAATGGTTAGAGGTTCATGGCAATTTGGGAGGCTTGAGCAGCAAGTGATAGGTAGCGCAACATAGCGAAAGAACGAAGCAACTAGCATAGAAAAGATAGTAGTGAGATCCAGGGTGACGGTCATCTTGCCTGAAATCCCGCAAGGAAGAAGAACGAGTCCATGAAGAAGATGAAGCCACGAAGACGAACCAAGCGTAGCCAAACGAATCCTCACGATCGCAACGAAACGGTAACTAACAAGAAGAAGCACACAACATAGTAAACACACCACACATGAACAAGGCATGATGCACAAACAAGCATGATGCATGAAAAGGCTACATGAAGCTAATCATGGCAAGAGATGATGCATACAAGAGCAACACATCAAAGCAAGTTTAAATGAGGCCGGAAGCAACATATAACAACTCCGGTAAGTCCTCATATGCAAATTTCAAAATTGGTCCAGATCTGAATAAACCTTATGTTCAAGTTGTTAAACAGCAAGTTAAGATGCACCACGATGATCCACACGAAATTCTAGTCAAGTTACATATAAAGTTCATTAGATTCGGAGCTACGACCTAGAAGATATGAGCAAAACAGGTTAAACATGGCATTGATGCAAAATGCATACAAACATCAAGCGAACACCTCAAATCAAGGATGCAACATGATAATATGAAACTACATGCAAAATCAAGCAAGTTTCATATAGAGCACACTCAAAACGGAGCAACGGTGCAACACATACACTCTATACAAGGCATAACAACAATCTGTCCAATACAGCAACTAGGCATATTGCAAGCATCAAAACAACATGATACAGCACCTCAACATGAGATCAAGAGGCATGGACATGAATTACAGGTAAAGAATGACAAAACATGAACACTGAGCTATCTCCAGAAACAACTAGAACATGCTCAAACACATATGGCAAGATTGCAAATAATAACAGTTTCATACTTTGCAGAAATAACATCAGGTTGCAATGTTTAGAGCTATCAAACAACATGTTACAGGAACTTATCATGGCAAACAAAGGCATGTAATGAATCTAGTAATTGCATAGAACAAAAGTCCTTTACTGACCATGAGCCAAAAAGGATCATAAGATATGATGGCACCCAGGTAAACATGGCAAGTTATATGACAGATTCATACATGGCAAGAACAACGATAAGTAGGCATGTTGGTGAGCTTGAACCACTCACCACAGAGCAATACATGGCATGGAAATGCAACCAATAGTAAGAAGACATGTTTAATAACCTAAGAATGACAAGATAAAGTCCATAGGGTGCATGGATCACTAACAACAATCATGGCAACTTTGAACTTAATGTTAACAGGCTGACAGCAACATTATTTAGCAACTTTGGAGCAAGATAACAACAAGCTACAGCAGGATATAAATGCAACCAGTGGCATGGATGGATAGAGAAAGACATGTATAACAAAACATCTTTAGTGAACATCTCCATATTATGCGTAGAATGACTTGTAGAAGCAGGTTAACATAGCATCATGATATAGCAGATTCAGACATGCAAAACAGCAACAGCAAGTACCCTACTTAACAAGCTTGATGCACTCAGCACAAGACTCGCAAAAATACATAGATGACACCTATGGAAAGATGGCATGCCATAGATCAAAACTCATGTAGACATCAACCTCATAAGATGCACACATCAAATGCAACAAAAATGACAAATCATCAAGTTATAACAGTTTCAGCAGGTTAACATCATATAGCACTCTTGCAACAATGAATCAGACATCAAGATGAGCTCAAATAAAAATGATGCAATGGAATGAAATGAAGTACTCGTTGAGACGAACAATTTGACATATTACACGCACGAAACGAAGCTATGGATGCAGATTTATGATGCGATGAAAATGCATAAAAAATACTGAAATCTGGGGACTTAGCCGTTTTATACCTAGCGAGAAATGGGACGGCAAGGTTCCGGGACAGAGGGATCCAGGCGCGGGGGCGCGTTGATTTGTTAGCCGGGCCGGTGGATCTCATCCAACCGGCGGATCCGGGCGATAAGGGGCGGCGAAAGCGGCGACGGAGGAGGCGGCGGCCGTGACGGGCGAGGGTAGCGGCGGGGCGGCGCAAGGCGGCCACGGGCAGAGGCGGCGAGGGTCGCCGAGGCGCCAGCGGGAGGAGCAGGGCGGCGCGGCAAATCTGCGAAGCCCGTGGCCGGGCGCTGAAGCGGCGCGGCGGGCGAGGCAGACGGGCGGCGGCCGGGCGTCCCGGCCGGGAGGGCAGCGTCAAGCTTCACGGCACGCTAGGCGCGGCGGCGGGCGCGGGCTTGGGCGACGTGGGCGCGACGGGTTGGACGCGGGGCGCGGCGCTGGCTGAGGTGGCGGCTCCGATTCGTCGGAGCGACGACGGGCGGGCGGACGCGTCCGGCGGCGCGACGGACATGTCCGGCTGCAGGAGGAGGAAAATGGCTAGGGTTGGACTGCGCGCAAAATTCGGAGGGAGACACATATATATAGGTAGAGGGAGCTATGAGAGTCCAAATGAGGAGCGGTTCTCGGCCACGCGATCGTGATCGAACGACCGAGAGCGTGGAGGGGAGTTTGCTGGGTTTTGGGCCACTTTGGAAAGGGTGTTGGGCTGCCAAGAGAAGGGGGCTTTGCAGTTACCCGGTTAACCGATGGGGTATCAAACGACCTCCAAATGACCCGAAACTTGACAGGCGGTCTACCGGTGCTATACCAAGGCCGCTTGGCAAACCTCGGTCCATTCCGAGACCGTTTAACACCCGCACACGAAAAGAGGCAAAATGGGGCGCCGGGAGACATAGGAGTGCCGGATTGCAAAACGGACAACGGGGAAAATGCTCGGATGCATGAAACGAACACGTATGCAAATGCGATGCACAGACGACATGATAAGAAATGCAGATGATGACGTGGCAAAGTGCAACACACAAGCACATGACATGGCAACGACGGCGAATAACTGGCAAACACCTGGCGCATCGAATCCGGGGCGTTACAACACTCCTCCACTAACAAGAGATCTCGTCCCGAGATCTTAGGACCGAGACGGAAGAGAAAAGGGATGAGGTGAAACAAGAACTCAAGAGAAGAAGCAAAGAATCGAGAGCACACGAGAAGAAGAGAGGAACGACGAGAAACACCACCGAAATTACGGAGATACTCCGGGAGAATGATAAGCGAAGAGGTTGACCCAACAATGAAATGATTTGAAATCGATCTTGGAAAAGGCATGTGACTGAGGAAATTCATCCTTACGTCACACTTGAAAAGAATTAAGAATAACTCCGGGGGAATTAGAAGAGTCAGGTAAGATCCTGGGAAAAGACCTGTGGGTTAGGGCCCACTGAAGAGAAAACACCGTTGGAAAGGGATGTTGAACAGATAGATGATGCACCGGAACACTTGAAAAAATTGAATGAGGTGACAACCTCGAATTAATTCGAACACAGACGAATCTCTTGAGATGTCTTCATCACTCCGGAAGGATAAACTGGCGAGAGGCGAACAAGCAAAGGGAAATATTTGAGCTGGGGGAAAGAATACGATCGCCAACGAAAAACTTGAATTGAATCCGCCGGAGAAGAAAAATAGATGGAGAATGACGAACGAGACGAGAATTCACCAGTTGAAATGATTGAGGGAAGACTGAAAAGGCTCCATACGAATGAAATAGCTGGTCGGGAGAGAGTCAGACTCCGGGAAGAAAAGGGTGGGAGGCGGAAAACAAAGGCAATTTGTAAGGGGAAACGACGAATGACTTCAAGAGGAAACACCGGTTCAAATCATTGAGGAAAGAAAGCAAAGACTTCGCACGAGTAGAATGGATACTCGATTACGAACTCCGGTTCCGAGAAGAAGAAGGGCGGGCGGGTGGGAAAATAAGACAACTGAGGATTGAATTTGCAAAGATGAAGGGGTTCGAGTCGAATTGACGAGAAATGCACCGGATGAAAAGAGCTGAGGAGCAACGATCGGAAAACCAACTGCGTGATCCTAAAGAAAAATTTGAAGGGGAAGAGGAGTAGTTCAAAACACCTATGTCACGATTCCTGACCAGAGCGACGAAGGGGATGAGGAGTAAAAAGAATTCCTACTCTCCGATATAACTAGACTCCGAAAATAGTTTTCATCTAGACTCAACAATGGCCAAACTACACGTTCAATCAAGGGGGCTCCTATGGTCGGTCAAGGCTCTGATACCAACTTGTCACGCCCAATATGCGACCCTATCCAAAAGGAAACTCGAAGGTCCCACCAAGGATAGACCCGCATATTGAAACGCTTTTGCAAGGTGGATATCATTACATCAACATTACATAATTGTGGGGATACATACATAAGGCCCAAATGCCACAAGAATACATCAACATCATATACAAGATCAACATCCGACTACGGATGAAACATAAACAGAAACTCAAACAATATCCACCCTGCTAGCCTAGGCTGCCGACCTGGAACCTATCCCCTGATCGAAGAAGAAGCAGAAGAAGAACTCCAAAGTAAGCAAACATCGCTCTCACGTCATGATCATCGCATAACCTGTACACACTGGAATCGGTGGTGTAGTAATCTGTGAGCCACGAGGACTCAAGAATCCCATTACCATGGGTATCAAGACTAGCAAAGCTAAATGGGAAAGGAAGGGGTAAAGTGGTGAGGTTGCAGCAGCGACTAAGCATGATATGGTGGCTAACATACGCAAATGAGAGCGAGAAGAGAAACAAAGGAACGATCGTCAACTAGTAATGATCAAGAAGTGATCCTGAACTCCTACTTACGCCGACATAACCCGAAACCGTGTTCTCCTCTCGATCAACCCGAAAAGAGACACTCACGTTCACGCATACCACGGTTGGTGTATTTTAGAAGAGTTTACTTCAAGTTTACTACAACCGGATATTAACAAATTCCCATCCGCCACATAACCGCTGCATGGCTTTCGAAGTTTATACCTGCAGGGTGTCCCAACTTAGCCCATGATAAGCTCTCGCGATCAACGAAGGATATTCCTTCTCCCGGAAGACCCGATCAGTCTCGGAATCCGGCTACAAGACATTTCGACAAAGAATAAAACAAGACCAGCAAGACCGCCCGATGCCGACAATCCCGATAGGAGCTGCACATATCTCGTTCTCAGGGCAACACCGGATGAGACAGGCTACGAGTAAAACCAGGCCTCGAGTTTCCCCGCGGTGGCCCCGCAGGCGGCTCGGTTCGGGCCAACACTTAGACAAGCATTGGCCCGGGGGGGGGGGGGCTAAATAAAGATGACCCTTGGGTTAATTACTCCCAAGGGAAAAGTAGGTGGTGGTGAGGCAAATGGTAAAACCAAGGTTGGGCCTTGCTGGAGGAGTCTTATTCAAAGCGAACTGTCAAGGGGGTCCCATAAATCACCCAACCGCGTTAGGGACGCAAAATTCGGGAACATAATACCGATATGATGGAAACTAGGGCGGCAAGGGTGGAACAAAACACCAGGCATAAGGCCGAGCCTTCCACCCTTTACCAAGTATATAGATGCATTAATTAGATAAGAGATATTGTGATATCCCAACATAAACATAATCCAACATGGAGCAATCTTCATCTTCACCTGCAACTAGCAACGCTATAAGAGGGGCTGAGCAAAGCGGTAACATAGCCAAACAACGGTTGCTAGGAAGGGTGACAATGGTTAGAGGTTCATGGCAATTTGGGAGGCTTGAGCAGCAACTGATAGGTAGCGCAGCTTTCCGAAAGAACGAAGCAACTAGCATAGAAAAGATAGTAGTGAGATCCAGGGTGACGGTCATCTTGCCTGAAATCCCGCAAGGAAGAAGAACAAGTCCATGAAGAAGATGAAGCCACGAAGACGAACCAAGCGTAGCCGAACGAATCCTCACGATCGCAACGAAACGGTAACTAACAAGAAGAAGCACACAACATAGTAAACACACCACACATGAACAAGGCATGATGCACAAACAAGCATGATGCATGAAAAGGCTACATGAAGCTACTCATGGCAAGAGATGATGCATACAAGAGCAACACATCAAAGCAAGTTTAAATGAGGCCGGAAGCAACATATAACAACTCCGGTAAGTCCTCATATGCAAATTTCGAAACTGGTCCAGATCTGAATAAACCTTATGTTCAAGTTGTTAAACAGCAAGTTAATATGCACCACGATGATCTACACGAAATTCTAGTCAAGTTACATATAAAGTTCATTAGATTAGGAGATACTGCCTAGAAGATATGAGCAAAACAGTTAAACATGGCATTGATGCAAAATGCATACAAACATCAAGCGAACACCTCAAATCAAGGATGCAACATGATAATATGAAACTACATGCAAAATCAAGCAAGTTTCATATAGAGCACACTCAAAACGGAGCAACGGTGCAACACATACACTCTATACAAGGCATAACAACAATCTGTCCAAAACAGCAACTAGGCATATTGCAAGCATCAAAACAACATGCTACAGCACCTCAACATGAGATCAAGAGGCAAGGACATGAAGTACAGGTAAAGAATGACAAAACATGAACACTGAGCTATCTCCAGAAACAAATAGAACATGCTCAAACACACATGGCAAGATTGCAAATAATAACAGTTTCATACTTTGCAGAAATAACATCAGGTTGCAATGTTTAGAGCTATCAAACAACATGTTACAGGAACTTATCATGGCAAACAAAGGCATGGCATGAATCTATTAATTGCATAGAACAGAAGTCCTTTACTGACCATGAGCCAACAAGGATCAGAAGATATGATGGCACCCAGGTAAACATGGCAAGTTATATGACAGATTCATACATGGCAAGAACAACGATAAGTAGGCATGTTGGTGAGCTTGAACCACTCACCACAGAGAAATACATGGCATGGCAAGGAAACCAACAGTAAGAACACATGTTTAAGAACCTAAGAATGACAAGATAAAGTCCATAGGGTGCATGGATCACTAACAACAATCATGGCAACATTGAACTTAATGTTAACAGGCTGGCAGCAACATTATTTAGCAACTTTGGAGCAAGATAACGACAAGCTACAGCAGGATATAAATGCAACCAGGGGCATGGATGGATAGAGAAAGACATGTATAACAAAACATCCTCAGTGAACATCTCCATATTATGCGTAGAATGACTTGTAGAAGCAGATTAACATAGCATCATGATATAGCAGATTCAGACATGCAAAACAGCAACAACAAGTACCCTACTTAACAAGCTTGATGCACTCAGCACAAGACTCGCAAAAATACATAGATGGCTCCTATGGAAATATGGCATGCCATAGATCAAAACTCATGTAGACATCAACCTCATAAGATGCACACATCAAATGCAACAAAAATGACAAATCATCAAGTTATAACAGTTTCAGCAGGTTAACATCATATAGCACTCTTGCAACAATGAATCAGACATCAAGATGAGCTCAAATAAAAATGATGCAATGGAATGAAATGAAGTACTCGTTGAGACGAACAATTTGACATATTACACGCACGAAACGGAGCTATGAATGCAGATTTATGATGCGATGAAAATGCATACAAAATACTGAAATCTGGGGACTTAGCCGTTTTATACCTAGCGAGAAATGGGACGGCAAGGTTCCGGGACAGAGGGATCCAGGCGCGGGGGCGCGTTGTTTTGTTAGCCGGGCCGGTGGATCTCATCCAACCGGCCGGATCCGGCGATGGGGCAGCGAGCGGCGACGGAGGAGGCGGCGGCCGTGACGGGCGAGGGGTCGGTGGCGTGGCGCGGCCGGGCTGCCACCGGCAGAGGCGGCGAGGGTCGCCGAGGAGGCACCGGCGGAGGAGCAGGGCGGCGCGACGGATCTGCGAAAGCTCCGGCAGAGCGCTTTGACATGGGCGCGCGGGCGATGGCGAGGACAGGTCCGGCCGGCGGGCGTCCCGGCCGGAGGGCTTGCCGAAGCCAGCCGGGCCGGCGGCGGGCGGCGAGCTTGGGCGACGTGGCGCGACGGGTTTGGACGCGGGGCGGCGGCGCGGCTGAGGTGACGGCCTCCGATTCGTCGGAGCGACGACAAGGGCGGGCGCGTCCGTGGCGCGACAGACATGTCCTATCATAGGAGGAGGAAAATAGCTAGGGTTGGACTGCGCAAAATTCGGAGGGAGACACATATATATAGGTAGAGGAAGCTATGAGAGTCCAAATGAGGAGCGGTTCTCGGCCACGCGATCGTGATCGAACGACCGAGAGCATGGAGGGGAGTTTGCTGGGTTTTGGGCCACTTTGGAAAGGGTGTTGGGCTGCCAAGAGAAGGGGGCTTTGCGGTTACCCGGTTATCCGATGGGGTATCAAACGACCTCCAAATGACCCGAAACTTGACAGGCGGTCTACCGGTGCTATACCAAGGCCGCTTGGCAAACCTCGGTCCATTCCGAGACCGTTTAACATCCGCACACGAAAAGAGGCAAAAGGGGGCGCCGGAAGACATAGGAGTGCCGGATTGCAAAACGGACAACGGGGAAAATGCTCGGATGCATGAAACGAACACGTATGCAAATGCGATGCACACGACGACATGATAAGAAATGTAGATGATGACGTGGAAAAGTGCAACACACAAGCACATGACATGGCAACGACGGCGAATAACTGGCAAACACCTGGCGCATCGATTCCGGGGCATTACATAGGTGATGCACCCGTCCCAGAGAACCAAGACATTATGAATGCTTGGCAGTGTCGTGCTGATGATTACTCCCTCCTTCAGTGCGGCATGCTTTACAGCTTAGAACCGGGGCTCCAAAAGCGTTTTGAGCAACACGGAGCATATGAGATGTTCGAGGAGCTGAAATTAGTTTTCCAAGCTCATGCCCGTCGAGAGATATGAAGTCTCCGACAAGTTCTATAGTTGTAAGATGGAGGAAAACAGTTACGCGGTGAACTCATACTCAAAATGTCCGGGTTGCACAACCGCCTGTCCCGGTGGACATAAACCTCCCGGATGAGGCGGCCATTGACATAATCCTTGATTGTTCCACCAAGCTACAAGAGCTTTGTGATGAACTACAATATGCGTGGGATGGTGAAGACCATTCCCGAAGTATTCTCAATCTTTGAAGTCAGCAGAGGTTGAAATCAAGAAAGAACATCAAGTGTTGATGGTCAATAAAACCACTAAGTTCAAAAAGGGCAAGGGTAAGAAGAACTTCAAGAAGGATGGCAAAGATGTTGCCACGCCCGGTAAGCAAGTTGCCAGGAAGAAGTCAAAGAATGGACCCAAGCCTGAGACAGAGTGCTTTTATTGCAAAGGGAAGGGCCACTGGAAGAGGAACTGCCCCAAATACTTAGCAGACAAGAAGGCCGGCAACACTAAAGGTATATTTGATATACATGTAATTGATGTGTACCTTACCCGATTTTCGTAGTAACTCCCAGGTATTTGATACCGGTGCCGTTGCTCATATATGTAACTCACAGCAGGAGCTGCGGAATAAACAGAGACCGCGAAGGGCGAGGTGACGATGCGCGTCGGGAATGGTTCCAAGGTTGATGTGATCGCCGTCAGCACGCTACCTCTACATTCACCTACGGGATTAGTTTTAAACCTCAATAATTGTTATTTGGTGCCAAGTTTGAGCATGAACATTGTATCAGGATCTCGTTTAATTCGAGATGGCTACTCATTTAAATCCGAGAATAATGGTTGTTCTATTTATATGAGAGATATGTTTTATGGTCATGCTCCGATGGTCAATGGTTTATTCTTAATGAATCTCGAGCGTAATATTACACATATTCATAGTGTGAATACCAAAAGATGTAAAGTTGATAACGATAGTCCCACATACTTGTGGCACTTTGCCGCCTTGGTCACATTGGTGTCAAGCGCATGAAGAAGCTCCATTCGATGGACTTTTAGAGTCTCTCGATTATGAATCATTTGACACATGCGAACCATGCCTTATGGGCAAAATGACCAAGACTCCGTTCTCGGAATAATGGAGCGAGCAACCAACTTATTGGAAATCATACATACCGATGTGTGCGGTCCAATAAGCGTTGAGGCTCATGGAGGATATCGTTATGTTCTCACTCTCACAGACGACTTAAGTAGATATGGGTATGTCTACTTGATGAAACACAAGTCTGAGACCTTTGAAAAGTTCAAGGAATTTCAGAATGAGGTAGAGAATCAACGTGACCAAAAATAAAGTTCTTACGATCAGATCGTGGAGGAGAATATTTAAGTCACGAATTTGGTACACACTTAAGGAAATGTGGAATCGTTTCACAACTCACGCCGCTTTGGAACACCTCAGCATAACGGTGTGTCCGAACGTCGTAATCGCACTCTATTGGATATGGTGCGATCTATGATGTCTCTTACAGATTTACCGCTATCATTTTGGGGATACGCTCTAGAGACAGCTACATTCACTTTAAATAGGGCACCGTCTAAGTCCGTTGAGACGACACCATATGAATTATGGTTTGGAAAGAAACCTAAGCTGTCGTTTCTAAAAGTTTGGGGATGCGATGCTTATGTCAAGAAACTTCAACCTGAAAAGCTCGAACCCAAGTTGGAAAAATGCGTCTTCATAGGATACCCTAAGGAAACCATTGGGTATACCTTCTACCTTAGATCCGAAGGCAAGATCTTTGTTGCCAAGAACGGATCCTTTCGGAAAAAGAGTTTCTCTCAAAAGGAGTAAGTGGGAGGAAAGTAGAACTCGATTAAGTACTACCTCTTTAACCGGAAAGAAGTGCAGCTCGGGAAAATGTTCCTTAGGTGCCTACACATACTGGAGAGGAAATTAATTATGATGATCAAGGTACTTCGTATCAAGTTGCTCTTGAACTTCAGTGGGTCCACAAGGACACGTTCCACACCAGTGGTATGGCAACCCTGTCACGGAAATCATGTTGTTAGACAACGGTGAACCTTGAACTATGAAGAAGCGATGGCGGGCCCGGATTCCAACAAATGGCTTGAAGCCATGCAATCCGAGATAGGATCCATGTATGAAAACAAAGTATGGACTTTGACAGACTTGCCCGATGATAGGCGAGCGATAGAAAACAAATGGATCTTTAAGAAGAAGACGGACGCGGATGGTAATGTCACCATCTAAGGAGCTAAGGGTTATCGGCAAGTTCAAGGGATTGACTACGATGAGACTTTCTCTCCCGTAGCGAAGCTTAAGTCCGTCCGAATCATGTTAGCAATTGCCGCATACTACGATTATGAGATATGGCAGATGGACGTCAAAACAGCGTTCCTTAACGGTTATCTTAAGGAAGAGATGTATATGATGCAGCCGGAAGGTTTTGTCAATCCTAAGAATGCTAACAAAGTATGCAAGCTCCAGTGATCCATTTATGGGCTGGTGCAAGCATCTCGGAGTTGGAACATTCGCTTTGATGAGATGATCAAAGCGTTTGGGTTTATCTTGAGACTTATGGAGAAGCCCGCGTTTACAAGAAAGTGAGTGGGAGCTCTGTGGCATTTCTCATACTATATGTAGATGACATACTTTTGATGGGAAATGATATAGAACTCTTGGACAACATTAAGGCCTACTTGAATAAAAGTTTTTCAATGAAGGACCTTGGAGAAGCTGCTTACATATTAGGCATCAAGATCTATAGGGATAGATCGAGACACCTCATAGGTCTTTCACAAAGCACATACCTTGATAAGATTTTGAAGAAGTTCAAAATGGATCAGTCCAAGAAAGGGTTCTTGCCTGTACTACAAGGTGTGAGATTGAGCTCGGTTCAATGCCCGACCACGGTAAAAGATAAAGAAGAGATGAGCGTCATCCCCTATGCCTCGGCCATAGGTTCTATTATGTATGCCATGTTGTGTACCAGACCTGATGTAAACCTTGCCGTAAGTTTGGTAGGAAGGTACCAAAGTAATCCCGGCAAGGAACACCGGACAGCGGTCAAGAATATCCTAAAGTACCTGAAAAGGACAAAGGACATGTTTCTCGTTTATGGAGGTGACGAAGAGCTCGTCAGTAAAGGGTTACGTCGGCGCTTAGCTTCGACACGATCCGGATGACTCTAAGTCACAAACCGGATCGTGTATATGTTGAATGGTGGAGCGATGGCTGGTGCAGCTGCAAGCGAAGCGTCGTGGCGGGATCTACATGTGAAGCGGAGTACATGGCAGCCTTGGAGGCAGCGCATGAAGCAATTTGGGTGAAGGAGTTCATCACCGACCTAGGAGTCATACCCAATGCGTCGGGGCCGATCAAACTCTTCTGTGACAACACTGGAGCTATTGCACTTGCCAAGGAGCCCAGGTTTCACAAGAAGACCAGGCACATCAAGCGTCGCTTCAACTCCATCCGTGAAAATGTTCAAGATGGATACATAGAAATTTACAAAGTGCATACAGATCTGAATGTCGCAGATCCGTTGACTAAACCTCTTCCGCGGGCAAAACATGATCAACACCAGAACTCTATGGGTGTTCGATTCATCACGATGTAACTAGATTATTGACTCTAGTGCAAGTGGGAGACTGTTGGAAATATGCCCTAGAGGCAATAATAAAAGGATTATTATTATATTTCCTTGTTCATGATAATTGTCTTTTATTCATGCTATAATTGTATTATCCGAGAAATCGTAATACATGTGTGAATACATAGACCACAATATGTCCCTAGTGAGCCTCTAGTTGACTAGCTCGTTGATCAATAGATAGTCATGGTTTCCCGACTATGGACATTGGATGTCAATGATAACGGGATCACATCATTGGGAGAATGATGTGATGGACAAGACCCAATCCTAAGCATATCACAAGATCGTGTAGTTCGTTTTCTAGAGCTTTTCCAATGTCAAGTATCTTTTCCTTAGACCATGAGATCGTGTAACTCCGGATACCGTAGGAGTGCTTTGGGTGTACCAAACGTCACAACGTAATCGGGTGACTATAAAGGTACACTACAGTATCTCCGAAAGTGTCTGCATTGGGTTGACACGGATCGAGATCGATTTTTCACTCCGTACACGGAGAGGTATCACTGGGCCCACTCGGTAGTGCATCATCATAATGAGCTCAAAGTGACCAAGTGTCCGTCACGGGATCATGCATTACTGATGCGAGTAAAGCGACTTGCCGGTAACGAGATTGAGCGAGGTATTGGGATACCGACGATCGAATCTCGGGCAAGTAACATACCGATTGACAAAGGGAATTGTATACGGGGTTGTTTGAATCCTCGACATCGTGGTTCATCCGATGAGATCATCGAGGAGCATGTGGGAGTCAACATGGGTATCCAGATCCCGCTGTTGTTTATTGCCCGAGAGCCGTCTCGGTCATGCCTACATGTCTCCCGAACCCGTAGGGTCTGCACACTTAAGGTTTGGCGACGCTAGGGTTATTAGGAAGACTTGTATGTGATTACCGAATGTTTTTCGGAGTCCCGGATGAGATCCCGGACGTCACGAGGAGTTCCGGAATAGTCCGGAGGTAAAGATTTATATATGGGAAGTCATCATACGGTCACCGGAAAGGTTCGAGGGCATATCGGTATTGTCTTTGGGGCCACCGGAGGGGTTCCGGGGTCCACCGAGGGGCCACCTCTCCGGAGGGCCTTATGGGCTGTATGAGGAAGGATCCAGCCCAAAGTGGGCTGGGCGCCACTCCCCTAGGGCCCATGCGCCTAGGGTTGGGGGAACCCCGAGGGGTGCCCCTTGCTTGGGGGCAAGCCCTCCTTGGCCGCCGCCTCTAGATCCCATCTAGAGGGGCCGCCCCTTCTCCTTCCCCTATAAATAGAGGCGAGGGAGGCTGCAACACACTTCAAGGCGCAGCCCTCCCTCCCAACACCTCTCCTCCTCCGCGTGTGCTTGGCGAAGCCCTGCCGGAGAACTATCACTCCATCACCACCACGCCGTCGTGCTGCTGTTGGAGCCTTCTTCCTCAACCTCTCCTTTCCCCTTGCTGGATCAAGAAGGAGGAGACGTCTTCCGCTCGCGATCTACAAAGTGGTATGTAGATGCAATCTCTCTCCCATGAATCGTTGCTTAGATGAACTCATAGATGGATCTTGGTGAAACCGTAGGAAAAATTTTATTTTCTGCAACGTTCCCCAACAGATCTTTGGTCTGTTGGTCCTCTAAGAAACAGAACTGCGTATCACTGTCTACTGCGGAAGCTGAATACATTGTTGCTGGCTCGTGTTGTGCTCAATTGCTGTGGATGAAGCAAACTCTCAAGGACTACGGCATCAACGTGAAGAATGTGCCTCTCTCTTTGTGACAATGAGAGTGCCATCAAGATTGCTCACAACCCGCCAGCACTCGAAGACAAAGCACATTCAAATTCGTCATCATTTTCTTCGTGATCATGTGTTGAAGGGCGACATCTCCATCGAGCATGTGAAGACCGAAGAACAGCTAGCCGATATCTTCACTAAGCCCTTGGATGAGAAGAGATTTATCAAGTTGCGGTGTGAGCTATATATCTTAGAATCTTGAGCGTTCTTTGAAAAGGACACACATCCCGACACTTATGCAAAATTGATGACTTAGATGTGCAACACATGAAGAAGCGTTTTTCTTCAATCAATGAAGAATAACACTCTGAATGTGAAGAAATTAATGAAGAATTTGATTCTCGAGAACCCTCGACAATTGTACGCGTGTCTGAAATCATCATTCTTATCTGATTGGGTCACGCCACCACCAAAGTTGAAAATCTTCAATTTGAGTTTTTCCTCAGTTTTTGAAATTCTTCAGTCTTTCAAATTCTTCAACTCTTCAAAATCTTCACTGTTTCCGACGTTTTTCTTCAATAGCTATATATATATATATATATATATATATATATATATATATATATATATATATATGGGTTTATGTCCTCTACAACATTCACTTATGGCTATTTGTTCAAATCGCTTTTTCTGCTAAGTGAATGTGATCGGACCCTTCCCCCTCTATGCTATACTCAACCCAATCTATTCACAAATTCTTCATGTGCGTTCTATTTGAAACTCGTTCAAAATCTTCACTTTGTGTCCTTGTCGGTGAAGAAATTGCGAACGAAACTTTAAAACTGATCTTATCCAAACTTTCGGTTTTGCCGCTCAAACCGTTCCGCATCCCACGATGCATTATTTTACTCACCCACGATCGTACACGATCTCCACTACACAGTACGTGGGTGACACATGTCATCAGAAGGAGAATGGTCAGAGCACGTTCGTCCTAAATCTTCGGGCGAACAGTTTTTCACTGCCTCTATAAATACCCCTCTCTCCATCCTCACTTCTTTTACTCCGCTCGACCTCTCTCTCCCGCTCGAGCTCCTCAAACCCTAGCGCCACCGCTACTCCATCGTCGCCGGTGAGGAAGAGCTTCGCTGCCTCGACCTTGTCGCCGACGTACTCACGCCGACTGCGGAAATCCTCACTCCGCCGCTGCCGTAGCTGTCTTCCTCCGCCGAGTTAGGGCGTGGAAGATCTGAACAGACGAGCTTCACATCTACAACACCCAGTTCGTCGTGTTCTTCACTTCGGGTAATTAAAAGTTACTTTTATTACTCGCTTTGATTCTCAAACCTTCCTGAAAATCTTCAAAGGTGTTTTATTCTTCAAATCCTCACACACAAACACCTCACTAGTTATATGCTCTTGATTCGTTTCTCTAAGCAATCATTTTTCTTCAAGATCCCTCAATTGTGTGGATCCTCGATCTGTACAACTCTGGAACCTAAGACAAAGAACGCTTAGTGGAATTCTTCAAGGCTCATCTGGTCAAAATCCTCAAAACTTGTTCTTTTTGAAAAACCTTCTGAGAACGAGCATATGACCTCTCCAAATTCCTTGCAACTATACTGCTCACGGTACTCATGTCCATTCTTTGAATCACTAGGTTCTCATCAACTTAACTCATTTGCGGTGTTCCTCGAAGAAAAGTTGCATACTTCTTGGAGAATTAGTTTGTTCAAATTCCTCACCAAGAATATCGCAGAAGGAAAGAAGCCACGAGAAAGGAGGAAAGAGGCCTGAGGTCATGACCGCGTTTGAAATCCCTGAGGAAATATATGCTGATTATTGCACACCTGATGAAGCCGAGTTCGGCAAAGAGAACAAAAAGCAGCGCAAGGTGCGCATCCAAAGGATTGAACGGAGATGGGCACGGGAATGGAGGGAGTACCGTTATGTAACTCCAAAGTACATGAAGAAATTTGCACTAAATCCTCCATGCCCAAGAGCTCCATTGGCACCTGGTCAAGAAGCTGACCCCACCAGCATCAAGCATGGTGAGGACTTTCCTGAAGAATGGGCCAAGCGCCAAGCCAAGTTGGCAAGACAAGCCAATGAGGCAGTGAGGAAATTCAATGAGGACTCACATCTGCTGCTGTCCCCGAGGCCTCTGTCAAGCCAAGAAAATCTATGGCAAAGAAGCCCGCACACAAGCCAAGTGCTTCACCAGCAGTGCCCTCACGGCCAAGTTCCTCGGCGGTGCCCTCACGGCCAATTCCTCATGCTGCTCCTGCTCCTCCAAAATCCTCGGCTCCTCCCAAGTCCTCAGCAGTTCCGACAAAGTCCTCAACACCTGTGCATCTGGCCACGTGCCAAAGGACTGCAGACTTCTCCATTGCCTCTAGTGTCTCAGCAAGTTCCTCAGCTGCACCAAAGTCTTCATTTGGCCCGACCCTGCTGAAGACTAAGGCCACAGCAGGACGAGGTCCTCGGCCAAGTCCCAAGAAGAAACAGGTCGCCTTCCAAGAGCCACCTGAAGATGATGAGGCTGATGATGATGAACTTGCGGAAATCATCAGAGATCGCCAAGAGAGGGCCGCTAGAGCCAAAGGCACATATGTGCCACTGCTGTTGGATCCGAGGAAAATCCTCGATTATATTGATCTCTGGCACAAGGATCCAAACACCCCTATGCCTGATTTTCATCTGACTCCTGGACAAAGTCATATGCTGACCCATTTCATCATCAAGAGAAATGGAAGTTTGAAAAGGCAAGAGAGATCAAGAAAGCTCAATACGTAAAGGAGAAGTTACGAAGAAAAACGTTGTCGAATGACACCGAGGAACTTCTCAAGGTCCGATCGAAATTCAAGACCTCGGCAAAAATTTCGATGCTTACTATGCCGATTGGCAAGGGGCCAAGGTCGATTAAATCAACTGACGAAGAAATTCACCAATGTTGCTGCCCTAACGCAACATGAAATTCCTCAGCTGGAGCCTCGGCTCAGCCGACCGAAGAACATGCCAAGACCGGCTGATGCGATTCAGCTCAAGAAAATGCCGATTCGAGGCTGATGATCCCATTCCAGCCGCTAAAGAAATTGCAGGCATCCACTAGTGGTGCGCCTGAAGAAACTGAACAAGACAGGGCAACTGCACCAGTTGCGCCTGAGGAAATTCAACCAGATTCCTCAGCTCCTCATGCGCCAACACCAACTCCAATTCTTCCATCTGCCTCTGATGTGAAGAAGACCAAGGCTGCAGAATCGAGCTTGCGGAAGAAAGCGGAAAGCGTCAAGCTGCGTCAAATTCTTCTACTGCGAAGAAAATGAAGCCAATGACCAGCTCCTTTGAAAATCCTATTGATGCTGTTCCAATTTCCTCAATTCCATCAAAGGACCTTGTTCCTTTTGATGAAGATTATGTGATCCCAAGCGGATCGATGAAGAAAATCATTATCTTTGCTTCGTCAGAGCAGATTGATGAAGAAATTGAAGTGGAAGCAATCCCTTCAACCCCAATCATTTCCTCGCATATGCCTCAGTTCACAGCTGAAGAGGCCGGTGTTGAGGAACTTGAAGAAGATGTGGATATTGGAAGCACAACGCCAGTGATGAACGATGACTTTTGGGAAAGTCAGCATCCAAATTCTCCACTCTTCACCCCAATCCAACAGATACCTCGGTCCCCTGCAACAACTGTTCAAATGGGCTCTGAAGAAACTCATCCCACTTCATCTGTCCCTGAAGAAATTCCAGCCACTAGCGCCGATGAACCTACTGCTGCTGATCCTCAGACTGCACTTGTTGAGGAACAAGAAATTACTCAGCCTGAAGAACCTGAGATTGCGATTCCTGAGGTCGTGATGCAACTCACTGACACTCCACTGCCAAAGCCAAAGGATCCCTTCTCAACAAAGCAAAAGTTCAAGGCTGAAGACTTCTTCACGAGCACGTATTCTTCATCGCGATTACAATCCATATGATTACGCTGCGCATAAGGAAGAGGCGTTTACGGACTGCCACCAAGCCAATTTCTATTCCTCGGTGCTCTTCAACAAAGACAAAGTCTTCAATCATGCTCATATTCCTCATGTGGACATGGAGTCTCTGCCGGGCTTGAGCCAGTCCTCGGTGTTCTTCACGACGCAGGACTTCAATTTCTGCATCGATATCTGTGGCGGAATGAAGAACTCATTCTTCAATTCTATGCAACGCTGCACATCACGGAGACGCTCAAGACGTGAACTCATGGGTATTAGACTGGATGTCCGAAAATACTCACTACAAGGCACCAAAGAATGAATTTCTTCGTGCTCTACCACTCGGTCCTCCACTTGATGGTGCTCGTTGTATCTACAACGAACCGTAACTTTCAAATCACTATATGCAAGTGTTGATGAAGCCTTTGAAGCCAAGGCAGGCCCCAAGAACCAAATTCCTCGTCAAGGAATTATTGTATGTGCCTCGGACTGTCTATCGGATTCTGACGAAGACAATGAGTCCTATAAAAGGCAACTCAAATGATGAAGAAGTCGTTGGCATCATGAAGAATATGCTTTTCAATATCATTCATGGCGTTCCCGTCAACTTCCATGATTTCTTCATGAGGACTCTGGCAAACATTGCTATGTCACCATTTGAGCTGAAGCCTTATGCGCCTTGGATTATGAGATTCATCAGTGCAAGGTCTTCACTCAATTACAAAGCTGATACTCTGAACCACTGCAGCTACTTGCCCCCGATTGAAGTCCTCAAACGGACATTTACCTCGGTGATGACAAGGGCAAGGCTACTGCTTTGTGATCGATGAAGGCATTCGTCCATTGGATGGGCCGGTTTAGCAGCAGCATCCTATTCCACCAATGATGACTCTGCCACACATGACTCTTGCCATAAATACCTCGGTCAAGCAAAGTCCTCAAGCTATCGCACCTGTGGTGATGATCGATCGTGAGTTACTCCTCAGTCTTCATCAGAAGGTTGATCACAATCATAAATGGGTCAAGCGTCAGTTTGGTTCAATTCTTCACAACATGACCTCTACACACAATGCCTTGAAGAAAAACCACTACTACCTCCATGAAACCTTCAAACGCACCTGGGATGTTCTTTCAAATGTCTACAGTGCGGAAGAACTGACGACAATGGGACTCACGGAAGAATTTGACTGGTCTGCACCTCCTCCAAAGAAATACAAGAAGGTCAAAGTTCCTTCCTTGGTGGCGGCTCCTATTCTTCATCGCGACAATCGATGAAAATGAAGACTTGGGCGACACCGGCGGGCCCCACTACAACAACCGACCCCAACAACGGGCGCTCCTTCTTCAACTTGAAATTCTTGAGCGTTAGTCCTCAGTTTCGATCCTTTTGGTCATTCGATGACAAAGGGGAGAAATTTGAGTTAGTCTTCAAGCGGGTCTATTATATGGGCAAAAATTTTAAGTTACAACTCTCGTTCTTCTGAAACTTTTATTGGATCGAGTTGTAATCTTAAACCCGATGGTGCTTTGATACTTTTGATGCACTGTGCTCTTGCGCTATGCTCTGATACTAGGTCTGATTCTCTTGAGGTCTGATACTCTTGATGTGTTATTCTGCATGCTTGTTCCTCATTAATTTTATCGCACGCATGCTGAATTAAATCAAGCACCATATTTCATCATGCATTTCAAATTCTTCATACTATATGTCAAATGCGTGTATGAATTACAAGATATAGGGGGAGATCTCCATGATTCAACTCTTCAAATGTGCACTGCCACAAAAGCAAATTCCTCACTATGCACATCTGGGGAGTTCTTCTATATCTTGCAATCAAATTCCTCAATATCAGTATTTACACTTCATATGTTTATCCCCGTTGAAAACTTAACCTATATTGTCATCAATCACCAAAAAGGGGGAGATTGTAAGTGCATCTAGTGCCCCTTAGTGATTTTGGTGTATTGAAGACTTAAAGGTTAAGGAACTAATGCGTTTGCGAGTGTATACAGGTCTATAAGTCTATGAGGAGTTTGATATTTACAGAGAAAGTCGACCCTAAAAATGAAGTTCTTCGATGAAGACTTTGATATTTTGAAGACTTTCAAGACTTTGAAAGTGAAGAAATTGGTGTGACCTTGAAGACTTGGTATTCATTTGAGGAAGATGAAGCGTGAAGACTTTGGTTTTCGTAGTTTCGCTTTCTCTTTCTTGAGTCATAGGAAACACCATAATGTTAAAGGGGTCGAGGAAATACTAAGGAAAAATTTCCATGTGATGCTCAACTCAAAATCCTACACCTACCAATCCCTTGAGTGAAGCCTTTGGAAATCTCATACGATTCAGTCAATTTCTTCAAAGGATGTGAGACGAAGTTCTTACAGTCATTTGAGGAATTTGTTCGACCGAGGAGTTAGGAATTCGCCAAAGGCGGATTGCCTACACAAAGGAGGAACATGATAGCCCCGAGGAATTTGAGATTCAAATTTCCGACCATTCCGTGCTACGCCACCTGTCCCAAAATATCTTATCCACCTAACGGTCATATCATTGAAGGGCATTTATGTCTTATCATGTCGGGCTGCTCCCTAGGCTATAAATAGCCGCCCCCTACAACCACTAGCTGGTTGGCTACTCCGAGAGAAACTTGACACTTGTCATTTGAGAGCAACCCATCCTCCGAGGACTTTGAGAGAAAATCATCGAGTAAGGAAAAACCCAAAAACCAAACCCCTACAAACCCAAAGTGATTGAGCATCACTGAAGAGATTGATCCTGCGTGGATCCGACGCTTGTTACCTTTAAAGACTGTGCTTCTTCCAGATGGTTAGGCGTCATGGTCTAGAGCATCCAAGAGGAATTGTGGATCGCCGAGTGACTAAGTCTGTGAAGGTTTGGAAGTCGCCTAAAGACTTACCACGAGTGATTGGACGAGGTCTGTGTGACCTTAGTTCAAGGAGAATACGGTGAGGACTTGGTGTCACTGAGCTGCGTGCTTTCGGCCCAGGTGTCCGGGGCTGTGTGTCCTCGAGTTTAAATACTCAACCGCTCCAACCAGACGCATAACCCAGACAAAGCAGTTGGAACTGGTCTACCAAATCAATGTCTTCACCAACCTAACTGGTTCTATTTCCTCAACCCTTTCATTTCCTCATTGCTGTGTTGAGTGTTCATTCATATCTGTGTTTGAAGACTTTGACTGAAGACTTTCTCAATTTCCTCAGTTCAATTTCTTCAGTCTGTTTGTCTTCATCTAGTGCTATCCTGTGTTTACGCTTTCTGTACTCTTTGATTGTCTTCGTTTTATCACGATGACCATGCCCGCATTCTCTTATGCTTACTTCTGAGTACTTATTCCGCTGCAAGTAGTTCTTCGCTAAGGAATTTCCTCACCGGCAAATTCCTCAGTGAAGAATTCATAAAAATCGCCTATTCACCCCCCCTCTAGTCGATATAACGCACTTTCACCATGTATGTCGACGCCGCTGTAAGCGTAACTTGGGATAAGCCGACGGCTCGTCTGGGCCGACGGGGGCCGTCGGCATAGCTCGGGATAGCCCGACGGCTTTATTACGCCGACGGCCTGGACATGGCTGTCGGCATAGCCCAGACAAGGCCGACGGGGGCCGTCGGCATATATATGGCCGTCGGCATAGGGCCCTGTTCCCGTAGTGAGGAGACCAACAAATTGCGTGGCCACGACGCGGCCGCAGCCCGTGGTGCTGTGCGAGCATGACTATGGCACACGCCTAGACATCAATTCAATCGCGCTGAGCATTTTTCTTCCTCTTTTCCTTCTAAGGGCACCTCCAACGCGAACCCTAAATCACCCACAACTGTTCGGACCTATCTGTCGGGACATGCGTGAGCGTGTCAATGCACCAGGCGGAGTGGCACTGGTAGCATCGCGTCCCTCTCCCCTACCCCGATGTCACCCTGTCGCACGACTCGCATTTGGATTCGGAGAGGATCCCAGTGCCAGCGCCGCCACGGTCGGCAATGGCACACGCGGAGGAGGTGCGACGCCGGCTGGCGTTGCTGACGACCGAGCAGCGCCGCGACTCCACCTATGACGCCGACTCGCCCTATTGGGCGCGTTGGTTTGCCTTCGAGCACGAGGAGGCCAGGCGGCGCGGCATCTGCGAAGTCTCCCGTAGCTCTCCACCGCCGCCCATCGTCGTTCGCGACGAGGACCAGGAGACCAATTGCGCTGAGCATTTTTCTTCTCCTTTTCCTTCCATTTCGATACTCTGTAGGTCAATTCACTCCTCGAGACCACCTATCTCAAACTTAATCGAATCGAACCTGTGGTTGTGTTGGATGAAGTGGCGGAGCTTCAACGAGATCCGAGAGAGGGCTAAGAGCATCTCCAACGCTCGGGCCCTAAATCACCCACAACATTTGTTTTGCATTTGTCCGCGGACCAATTTAGACATCCAACATTGTTCTGCATTTGTCCGCGGACCAGTTTATACATCTGTTTTTCCGCAAACCGAAAGCAAACCAAAGGAACTTTATGGTAGTCCGGATATCCGTCACGTACGATTCTAACACCCCGGGACCACCCAAAACCGAGGCGGAGCCTGCGCATTAGGAGCGGCACTCGTTGTTTCCGCGCCAGCCCCCCTCTCACTACCACACACACACACACACTTTGTCCACCCTCTCCGCTCTGATCATCGCCGCTCTCCATGCCAATACCCGCCCTTTTCGCTTCCGCCGCTGCATGGATTCGCACGCAGAGTTGACGGAGCCGGCAAAGATGAAGAATCTAGAGAAGGAGGTTGTCCGAACGATCAACTCAGAGACACGACAAGCCCGCCTCCCAAAGTGAAGGCAATGGATGGGGCGACCGGCAAAAAGAAAGGTGGCGGGGGCTAGGTGCGGTGGTCGCGATGCACCACCACTGCCGCCGTCCATGCACACGCCACCCTGTCCGCACCGATATCAACCACCATGATCTTAGGTGACGGTTTTTTTCCGTCACGGAGATTTTCATCACAAACAATCGCAAGTTTTATAGTGTAAGGTGAGCCACTTAGTGGCGGCATTCCAGAGCTCTGGCTTTGGCACTTCTCGAATGAAGATTAGTACTCGTAAAATGCGCACTTCGAGATAAATTCATGTCCTGGACTCACTTGGGGTTTATCTATTCCTGTTTCTATATTTACTTTGTATGCTTGTTGTCTTACTTACCTTGTTACTAGCATGCTTCCCATATAGGTTGTTCTTGCCGTAGATTGCATATCGAGATAACATACTTTATCCCAACTAGCCCCTAAAATTGGGAGTTTAGCTAAAATTTGTAGTCTCCTATTCACCCCCTTATAGTCGTCCTCTCGATCCTTTCAACATAGTTGGACTAGGATGCGACTACAATGATGGTGATTTCATACTTCTCACCATCTCTATGGTGCATGTGCGGTTTTGGTTGTCTCACTAAACTTAGTTGGCCCGTCCTATTGATTTTGACTATCTTTCTGTTTTTTATCTTCCAATATTATTGTTTTTAATGAGATTTAGAATAAGATTCCAGATAATAAATCTAGGGAACTTGCCGCTGTTTTCTTAACTGACATGGGTTTATATTACCATTCAATTTGTCCTTTCTGAATTCCAGGTTAGTGATGTCGTGGCATCGGCACATTGCGATGTCATTACAAATGACAACCTATGGATCTTAATGTCTGGGTGTAATTATGGTTGTCCATTGTCCTGCTTAAGATGGTTTCTTCATGGTTTGTGTTCTGATATATTCTGTACTTTGTTGTACCTTTTCTTGGCGGTGACAAACTTTGTCTTGATTCTTTATTCAAAAAAATTACTTCCACATATTCCTGAGGTTTACATTCTCTCCTACCATTGAGAAACAGTAAAACTGAGCCACCCAAGCCTTCTCACAGCGATTTGACGCTCTTAACCGTCGGATCTGCTCATTCAACGTACTAGATCCCTTTGTCGTCCTGCTACACGCCACCAGGCTTTTTCATGCCGCACACACCGCGACCGTCTCCGCTAGCCCAACGTTGATGGGTTGTTACATTTTTTTAGAAACACGTTGATGGGTTGCTGCTCCGGAGATTGACCAGGACGCATCTTCCTGAATCGGGCCGATAACACTGCGCGGCCCATATGTTTCTACCTAGCCCTTTGCGACAATGGGCGATGCCCTTCCACGTACGAGAGAGAGACCCGTCAAAAAAATGTACGAGAAAGAGACATCGTCAACTAAAAAAACGAGGGAGAGAGAGATCGCTCCCGGCCGCTCGCCTTCCCATATTCTCCTGTAACCGCTCCTGAAATCTAATTGACTCCGCTATAATCACAAATCACGAAGATGCATTTCTCGATTTCTCCCCATTTCTAATTAATTTCTAAAATACTTCTGTTGACTCTTTTTTTTACCAATTCGTAATAGCAGAAATCAATGTGAAGAAGTTTTATGAGCGAATAACTACATGATCGTTTGAGTGATTGAAGGACGCGGGGGTGGCATAGACGAAGAAGCTGCTGCCAGTTATCCGTGGTGTCACTTTGATCAGCCTGAGCTCCTGGTTGGAAAGCATCAGGTTCTGGTGTCGTGCCACTGATGGGCGCCACTCCGCTATAATGATAACCCTAACCTCTGCAACTACCCCAACGACAACGTAAGCAATACTCCACTGCTCAGGGGACTGCAAAGACGAGAAAGGCATCAAGGGCTGAACTCTTCATCAACAAATACACCTCCCGGCTCCCCACATAATTAAGAGGTTCACCATCATCCTTGTTCTTCAGAACATAGTGGTTGAATCTTCCAATTGATAAAAGTGCATCTACTTACTATTCATTTTTCATACTTCTACAATACCGATTTATCAATAGTTTGTATTTGTTTGATCGGGCGCGGCAACGCGCGCCTTTATGTTCTAGTTATGTATACAAGGAAGCTATTTTAACCCCCTCGACGAGATGATCCGATACTGTGAGATTTATTATGTGTGATTCAATTTTTCTGTACAATTTGCATACATGTGTTCCTTCTCCAACTCTATGTATCATGCATCGTTTGGGTTGCAAGGCAGTCGTACTCTTTTCTACACTGTTATTATTTATCAATCTATTGTCGGCTATATAGGAGCGGATGCAACAACATGTGTTTTTTCTTGTATTTAGGGTTTGAGGCAGTAAGCCTTTTGTTTTTTAACTACTCCCTCCATTAGCCCCTGAAATTGGGAGTTAGGCTCCTTAGTCGTGCTCTCGATCCTTTCAAGATAGTTGGACTAGAATGCAACTAGAATGATGGTGATTTCATACTTCTCCGTGGTGTCCGTTTCGAAAAATACTTCTCTATGATGCATATATGCTTCTGGTTGTCTCACTAAACTTAGTTGATCCATCCTATTGGTTTTGACTATCTTACTCTATTTTTTTCTTCAATAGTAGTATTATTGTTTCTTAATGAGATTTCGAATAAGGCTCCAGATAATAAATCTGGGGAACTTGCCGTTGTTTTCTTAACTGACAAGGGTTTAGATTAACGTTCAATTTGCCCCTTCTGAATTCTTGTTAGTGACGTCGTGGCATTGGCACATTGCGACGTCATTGGCCTATGGGTCTCAATGTTTGGGTGTAATTATGGTTGCCCTATTTAAGATGGTTTTTCGTGGTTTGTATTTTGACATGTTCTGTACTTTGTTGCACCATTTCTTGGTGGAGACAAAATTTTGTCTGGATTTTTGATTAAAAAGAAATACTTCTACATACTCCTGAGGTTTACATTCTCTCCTACCATTTTGTATAAAGGGAAGCTATTTTAACCCCCTCGACGAGATGATCCAATACAGTGAGATTTATTATGTGTGATTCAGTTTTTCTCTACAACGTGCATACATGTGTTCCTTCTCCAACTCTATGTACTGTGCATCATCTGGATTGCAAGGCAGTGGCACTCTTTTCTACACTGGTATTATTTGTCAATCTATTGTCGGCTATACAGGAACGGATGCAACAATGTGCGTTTTTTTTTCTTGTATAAGTAGGGTTTGAGGCAGTGAGCCTTTTGTTTTTGTAACTACTTCCTTCAGCTTGCAAAATGATCTTATATTATAGTAGATGTAAGGATAACTCACAAATGGGCACTCCTTAAAAAAACTCAAAAATGGGCCTGGATTTGACGAAGCATTTTGTAGTTCACAAATGGGCCTGGGTAGTTTTTTTTTTGAGTAACGGGCCTGGGTAGTTTTTCATATCGAAAGAAAATGCCGGCTGGTCCTGTCCCCTGCATCAGACGGCCCACCAGCAGTCTGCCCACCCACCCAGTCGCCGCCGCCGCCGCCGCCGTTTCCAGCTAAAACTCCGGGACCCAGTCCGCGTCGCGCGGGCTGCTCAGATGGACGCTGCTGGCGGTGCCGGTGGAGCGGTCGTCGTCGATAAAGCGGGCGGGCGGGCGACGCCCAAGACGCTGGTTGACTGGGCGCTGAAGATCCTGGACACGGCCGACCCCGACGAGAAGGCCCGGCTGGGCGACCTCGCCGCCGCCCAGTGGCTCCGCGGCGCCAATCCGCTCGCCTACGACCCGGCGCAGCCCGCGCGCGCCCCGCCGGACCGCCCGGCGCGGAGCGACGCGGTGCGGCTGCTCCCGCCCTCCCAGGCGCCGAAGCTGGGGAAGGGCGGCAGCGCGCAGAGCCGGCTGGCGATGCTGCACTCGCTGGCGCACATCGAGAGCTGGGCCGTCGACCTCTCCTGGGACATCGTCGCCCGCTTCGGCGCGCAGCTCGGCATGCCCGCGGCTTCTTCGACGACTTCGCCCGCGTCGCGCAGGACGAAGGGCGGCACTTCGCGGTGCTCTCCGCGCGGCTTCGGGCGCTGGGGTCGCACTACGGCGCGCTCCCCGCCCACGACGGCCTCTGGGACTCGGCCATGCGCACCTCGCACTGCCTCCTCGCCCGCCTAGCCGTCGAGCACTGCGTCCACGAGGTGAGCAGCGCTGCCCTACCTCTCTGCGATTCGCTTAGCGATGCCCAAATTGAATCGAGGACAGTAATTCGCTTAGGGATGCCCAAATTGAATCGATACATCGAGCTAGAGGCTTTCTACACGACTTTACACATTGTAGGCATGAACAGGCAAAGCCTTGAAAGCTGAAACATCATTCGTTTTGTGAAATTCCGATGCTAAATCAATCATCATTTCACTTTCTTCATTTATGGTTGGTTGCATAAAATTGTACAGTTTTGAAGATTAGTAGTGTTCTACTTGAAACCTGGAAGCTTGCAAGAGAACTATTTTCTGACTTTGACTTGTGTTGTTCACTAGGAACTGGTCCAGTCCAGTGTAAGAATTATGAACCATCTGTATCTCTTGTGTTCTCAATGCAAGAAAATGAGCTACCCATGGTAACTCAAGGGACAAATCAATGGTTGGTAATGACTCTTCTGATAAGCAAAATGTTACAATGACGATGGAACGAATTAACTGAACTAACTCGCAGTCTTTGCTGGGGTAGTATGCTCAGAACCTTCAAATTTTATTTTAAAAACCTTCTAAGCTTGTAGGGTGTGTTTGGTAGGGTGTATGAAGGGTGCATGAGCCCAAGAGTTCCCTTCTCGACCCACTTTTGGGTGTTTGGTAGAGTGTATGAAGGGTGTATGAGTCCACACTAGCTTAGCACAAATACACTAGAAGCATGCATGAAGAGAGCATGCATGAAGAGGGGTGTTGAGTTGAGCATGCATGAAGAGGGAACAACTATGCTGAGACGAGAACGCAACCAAACACACCAGTATCCAGAGAGAATAAATTATACTCATGTACCTAAATGAAGAAGAACCCACCTGGGGGAGTAACCATGAGGAATAGCCTGTAATGAAATCTGCCAACTGACTCTTCTAATGACCAAAAATAAGAACTAATTGATATGCTTTGCATTTTCCTTCTTTCTTATATTTCGCTTCTGATTGGTTCATAAAGTGCATATTAATTGTGACATTTGCACTTTGACGTGATATCTAAACTTTGGCCTATGGCCTATGGTACCAGACCAACCTTATGTTCTTCATAAATGAAGATTTTGGACTGTTTGGGTGTGCACAATTTACTCCAGAGAAACTAGCGATTCTTGAAAAGCAATTTCATCAGTAAACTTAGAACCAAGCCTGAAAAATGTGTCGTAATGTTGGACTTGAGTTGCTTTCTTAGTGAACTATCCACCAGATGTTCCTTTCTGTAATTGCGGTTAACTGTCTATCAATGCGTTCAGTTAAGCTATCCTTATCTTTACATGCCTGTAATTTTATAGAGTGACGGGAACAATTAGCATGTATCTATTATGCATAATAGTATTGCCAACATTATTTGTTTTCTGTATGTGATAAATTCTGATCAACCATATGCACATATTTATTTCTGATAAATGCCCATTTGGAACACAGGCTAGGGGATTAGATGTCCTTCCAACCACCATATCAAGATTCCGCGCTGGTGGGGATGAAGAAACAGCCAAACTACTCGAAGATATTATTTATCCAGAAGAGATAACACACTGTGCAGCTGGCGTTAGATGGTTTAGATACCTGTGCCTCCGGTCCCTCGCCAGCAATCCAATTGCACCTCCAGTTCCGCAGCCTAAACCCCAATGCTCTGCT
This sequence comes from Aegilops bicornis, assembly GCA_021605145.1. Lineage (NCBI taxonomy): Eukaryota > Viridiplantae > Streptophyta > Magnoliopsida > Poales > Poaceae > Aegilops > Aegilops bicornis. The sequence continues at coordinate 617,543,813 of CM038674.1, read as the reverse complement.
GAGCTGCCAGAAGGTAGGACAGGTGATGACAATAAGACTTCTCAAGCGGTGCATGATGGATTGGCAGATAAGCTGACAGAAGATATTAATAGCCATGATGAGACGGTTCAACAAGTGGAGGACGGACTGGCAAGGTGCAGCCTAGGCGAAAATGGTGGCGCCGATGAAATGGCAATCATTGAGAGATTCCACAGCATCGTTAGAGAGCATTTCCGAGGACCCCTGAAGCCCCCCTTCAATGCGGAGGCTAGGAAGGCAGCTGGATTTGGGCCTGCCTGGTATGAACCCCTAGCGGTGAAGGAGGCAGAGACACAAGCAATCGAGCAAATTGAGTAAGTGTTTGTGCTGTTTTCCCTGTTGCTGGTAGGGTAGAACTAGAAGACACACAACACAATGGGTGTTGCACCCTCAGTTCAATCTGGTTTTGGTTTACCTTTCTAGCAGAGAGTTGTGAACTGGTGGTCCTGTTCGTTTTGGCATCGGCAAAGTGAATGATACATGGACCAACCAAAATCAAACCAGGAAATGTACCTGAATTTTCACTGAATTTGTGATGTTTCAGTACTTGATTTAACGGCGATGCACTTTTTTAGATATTTGTAGTGTTTGGTTCTTTTCATTTTCGACAATATTGTTCAGTTGATTCTTCTAGTAGCCATTTTGCGCAACCACGTTGTTTTCTCCGTACGGCCAATCGGAGAGGGGATGTAACCACATTTTATTTTCTGCGAATTATCCCGCTTTCTTCAAAAATCAATGTTCATTCGGATACAATCATACAAGGGACGCCTATAGGAGGAATTGACAGTCGCACTCGGCGTCCAACATCATCGCTAATCGCACTCCGAGCTGAACCTCTCCTCTCATGCACAAAAGAGGTAGCTAGCTTCAAAATCTGCACTTGGAGATTCAGTGAATCAGTTTTTCTTTGGACAAATACAGTGAATCAGTTACTATATGGTACTAGTGAGTTGCACGTGTTTTGCACGTAAGTTGTGATATATCGTTTACAACACAATGTCGACAGATAACTGACACTAACATATTACATGCATGAAGTTCAAGATACAAAATTGTTACTAATGATAGCTAGACCCATTGAAAAAAAGGGAAAACCTTAGTTGCATAGTGCTCCAATATGTGTATATAACACATTATATGAATGGGCCTTAAGGGTTAAATTTCATGAATATGCAAAGATAGTGTTACGACATTTGGCTGAAATTCTCTGAAAAGATATATATAGACTGTAAGAAATGGTTCATAAGAAGTTTTTCATCTTGAGTAAACATTCATAAGTAATCTCATAAATGGATACACTTTTATTCAAACGGTAACTCTAATGGAGCAAGCGCGTGCAGTGAAGATTCTAGACTAAATCATAAATAGATACACTTTTATTCAAGCAAGAAACTCCAATGGAGCAAGATCATGCATGGATGGTTCTAGTATAAATGAGAAGTGTGTAAACATAGTACTAGCAAAAAGGCCCGTGTGTTGCAACGGGAGGAAAAAAAATCCTCTCATATCTCTAGCTGGTCAGTTGGACAAACTGTGCGTGGCCGGTTGACACGTTATGAGATCGAACCCTTTCATCGACAATTTTATTTTTTGCCAGCCCTCCGAACCTGGGCCACAGTGCGCCGCCAGATGGGCTTTCTCCGTTGGGCCAAAACAGGTGGCAAGTAACGAAACCAAATAGCGTACGTAAAATTAATTGAAGCGGGACCAAACAAAAAGGGACGAAACCAAGAATATCACCTCCCTTTAATAGTAGGTATAGTATATAGTATATATAGATATAGATAGATATGTGACAAGTACAATGGTGTATTAAGTTTTTAATTATTGGAAACTTCTAGATAGTACACATGGCAGATTCTGATGTAACTGATATGAAATCGAATGGCCAGCAACGCTTGGATTTGCCACCTCTTTTTTTTTTGAATAAAAGAGGTTTCCATCCGATTTCATTAATGAAACCAAAAGCAGGTCTAGTCCAACAGTCTTAACACCTCTTACACAGGGCAAATCAAACAAGTTATTCAACTAGAGCTACCTACTACCCCCAGCATCCGATCAACACTGGCAGCAGCACAGCAGTTGCTTACATCTACCACCAAACCAACTAGTTATTAAAGACAAGTTTAAGATTACAAACCAACACAAAGGAAGAAGAAGGCTCTCTTCACTGCTCAGGCCTCCAGACGTCGCACCCCTAGTCTCCATCTTTGCGTTGCCTTGTACACCTCACTTGCCACCTGCTCTATTAGTTTTGCTCCCAGCTGCATTAGTCTTTCCTCCGGCTTTTTTTTCTGCAAGATTGACCAATCCACAATCCAGCTACACATCAACCGTATGAAAACCATCGGATCATAAATATTTTTTGATCTGGAAATAATATCATTTCTACATTTCCAAAGTGACCAAAATATAGCCGCACTCCCTACTAGCACCATCATTTTCTCTGGTTTCTTAAAAAAATTTAGCCACCTTCCCAGGAAATCATCAAGGCTAGTGGGACATCGTCTAAGATCAAATGCACATTTGATTAAACTCCAGACCAACCTGGCCGCAGAGCAGTCAAAAAATAAATGATCAATAGATTCTGTTTTCCCACAATATATGCATTCTTTTGCCCCTTTCCATCCTTTTTTCAGCAAGTTATCTTTTGTTAATATACTCCTTCTAGTCACCAGCCAAAGAAACATTTTAATTTTGGATGGGATCTTTGTTTTCCATAAAAACTTGTGTGGAAATCCCACTCCATCATTAATCAGAAATGAATATAAGGATTTTACTGAAAATCTCCTATTTTTGTCAGCATCCACATGGGTTGATCAGTCCCCCCATGCATCCTAACCACCTCACATCTTTGTTTGAGGCTATTCCAAAGTCCATTTGTTTCAGCATTAAAATCTCTCCTGAAGCTAAATCCTTGCCACCCTTTGTTCACAGCTTCTGCCACAGATATATTGTGGTCAAAGCTGATATTATATAGTCTAGGATATAGATCCTTCAGAGGTCTAGATCCAACCCACCAGTCCTCCCAAAATATGGTTGCATTTCCATCACCTATCTTTTTTTAACATGTTGAAAATATTTTTTTAAACATCCATTAGGCTACACCAAAATTGAGAATCTCTGTGCTTTTTTCCTGCCTGCATGCAGACATTTTTTTTTAATATTTTTTGCCTTCTGATTGTTAACCCAAGTCCCCTATTCAGTTTCTAATTTCCACAGCCACTTTGCTAATAAAGCTCTTTTATTTTTTTCCCGGTTAATTATCCCTACCCCCCCCCCCCCCCCCCCCAAATCTTTTGGCAAACAACAAGTTTTCCAATTAACCAGATGATATTTCCTTTTGTTCTCATCTTCCCGCCAAACTAGTCCGGCTCTAAAGAAGTCAGCCTTTTTCTCACTCCCACAGGAAGAGGATAAAAGGACATCATGAACATAGGGATATTTGTTAAACAGGCCTGAACTAAGGTAACTCTCCCAGCCATATTAAGAAGTCTCCCCTGCCAACAAGCACATCTTTTCTCAATTTTCTCAGTAATACTGAGGGAGTCCCGGATTAGGGGGTGTCCGGATAGCCGGACTATGACCTTTGGCCGGACTCCTGGACTATGAAGATACAAGATTCAAGACTTCGTCCCGTGTCTGGATGGGGCTTTCCTTGGCGTGGAAGGAAAGCTTGGCAATACGGATATGTAGATCTCCTCCCATTGTAACCGACTCTGTGTAACCCTAGCCCTCTCCGATGTCTATATAAACCGGAGGGTTTTAGTCCGTAGGACGAACAACAATCATACAATAGGCTAGCTTCTAGGGTTTAGCCTCTCGATCTCGTGGTAGATCTACTCTTGTACTACCCATATCATCAATATTAATCAAGCAGGAGTAGGGTTTTACCTCCATCGAGAGGGCCCAACTCGGGTAAAAACATCGTGTCCCTTGTCTCCTGTTACCATCCGCCTAGACGCACAGCTTTGGGACCCCTACCCGAGATCCGCCGGTTTTGACACCGACATTGGTGCTTTCATTGAGAGTTCCTCCGTGTCGTCAGCCGTCAGAAGGATGCATCATCCCGCCTTTAAAGACGGCATCATGCTAAAGAAGCTTTGGTTGTCGGCCAAACTCTCCGGCTAGACGGTTTTCTTATGACCGCTGTTCGTCAGCGCTACCGATGACTTCTCGGGTCATCGAAAGCAATCTTCACGTTAACTCGGAGCTCGCCCGGCGCTTAGATCTGATGGAGCTCTCTTCCTTAAACGAGCTCTTGGATCGCGCCGCCTCGAGTCGCTACAGACTATGATCAGATTGGGCCTAAACTCGATCTGAGAGAGATTAACTCTCCCCAGGTTACCCACCACGTTGCTGTGGTAGAAGAACAATACGGCGACCCTTCTTCTATCTTAAGGACTAGCTACGTCCGGATTCCCGATCCCTCCATGCCAGATTCCCGCGGAGGAGAGGACGTCACTCAAGCCCTGAACCTAAAGTCAGGCAGCAGGCTAGATTCATTGGACAACATCCGAGAATCCAAGCTTCCAAGTTCGGAAGCTCCTTGGCCCTTAAGTCTCAGATTGGACGCGGTTCCGGATTTAATTCCACCCGCCCACCCAAACATAAGCGACCTATCTCAAATTCGGCAAGAGCCTGCAGAAACAGTACACCATTACTGGGCCAGATTCCTCCTGGTTATGGACAGGATAAAGACTACCGCGAGGAGGACGCAATCTCATTTTTTTCGCAATAATTGCACGAACAACGGGATCCTCAATGCTATAAGTCGCCGTGACATTACACGCTTTGCCGACTTAGCGTCCATAGTACGAAAGTATCTGTGCGATGGAAAGCGCACAGAAAACCAAGCAAGATTTTGGGACAATCCAGCCTTGAATACAACCTCAAATCCGAAATAAAAGGGTGCATCATCGCCAGCACTGGGTCAAATACCAAAAAGCAAAAACCCTCTATAGGGCATGGAACCGTCTTTGGAGGGATGGCTCAATGGACCTCAGAAATTCATAGTACAGAGGGCGCCACTCCAACTCATAGCCTTAGAGCATGTTGGATACTACGACAGTGGCCAAAAGTGGCGAAGAGCTTCTAGCTCTAGAGCACTGCACCGAGGATACCAAGACGGTATTAACAGTCTTGAGACGCTCGCATCAAATAATATGTGGAAACGAACACTCCGTAGCCTTGCCAAGTCTACCAAGTAGCAACAATAAACCCATGGAGGACACGGCTATTATCTTTAATGCCGGATTTAACCTAAATTCCGAACAGCCCGAGCACTAGCAGCATTGGTCCTTAGTCCGATAGTGGACGGCTTTCGCCTTACCAAGGTACTCATGGACGGTGGCAGCGGATTGAACCTCATTTACAAGGAAACCCTTTGAAAAATGGAAATAGACTGGAGCCGCATCGAGCGAAGCAGTACAACCTTTAGAGGAATAATCCCCAGTCGGGAAGCACGCTGTACAGGAAAAATCACACTGGATGTGGTGTTCGGCACGCAGGATAATTACAGGTCCGAGGAGGTCACGTTCCAAGTGGCCCCGTTCAGCAGCGGATACCACGCTCTATTAGGGCGGGAGGCATTCACAATTTTTCAAGCCATACCCCATTATGGGTACATGAAGCTCAAAATGCCCGGCCCAACGGAATCATCACTCTTGCTAGTGACCCGGACAGCACTCCGGCTACCGAAAATAAGACAGCCAAGACCGGCCCTTGAGGCACTATCCGAAGCCCTAGCGGTCGAGGAACTCACTGCGCTGCGCTCCACGGTGAATAGGGACGATGTGATACTCGATAAGAGATCCAAGTCCACCTCCTTCAAACCAGCGGACGAAATAGTCAAATTCCAAGTCCATCCAATGGACCCTACAAAAACGGCCTCCATCGGGGCACAATTAAATCCTGATGTAGACGCCGCACTAAGAGAATTCCTACGCGAAAATTGGGACATTTTTGCCTGGCACCCTTTAGACATGCCAGGAATCCCACGCCGGCTGGCCGAGCACAGCCTAAACATCCTAAAAGGGTTCCAGCCAGTCAAACAGGCTCTTCAGCGTTTCTCCGAACCCAAGAGACATGCCATGGGAGAGGAGCTAGCCAAACTATTGGACGCCGGATTCAGCCGAGATATAAAACATCCGGACTAGCTTGCAAACCTGGTGATGGTACCAAAGAAGGACAAATCCTGGCGCCTATGCGTCGATTTCAAGGACCTCAACAAGGCTTGCCCAAAGGATCCCTTCCCCCTCCCCCGCACCGATCAAATCATCGACGCTACCGCAGGACACGATTCATTGTGTTTCCTCGACGCATACTCCGGCTACCACCAAATTAAAATGGCAGAGCCTGACCAAGCCGCAACGGCATTCATCACTCCATACGGCCCATTCTGCTTCAACACAATGCCCTTCGGGCTCAAAACGCCGGCGCAACATATCGCCGCATGATTCGTATACATGTCCGGGAAACCAAATCGGCAAAACAAAGGAGGCATACGTAGACGATGTGGTCGCCAAAAGCAAGCATGTCGAAACTCTAGTAGACGACTTGAGGCTCACATTCGATAATCTCCAACATATTACATCAAGCTCAACCCGGAAAAATGCGTTTTTGGCATCACCCGGAAAGCTCTTGGGCTTCATCGTATCCGGTAGAGGAATTGAAGCAAACCCAGCCAAGATCCGAGCTCATCACAATTGGATATCCCAAAAGACCTCAAACAAATACAAAATTGATCGATGCGTGGCGGCTCTAAGCCGCTTTATCTCCCGCTTGGGGAGAAAAGGCATTACCCTTTATCGCCTCCTCCGACGCATCAACACTTTGAGTGGATGGATGCCGCCACGGCCGGACTCGAAGAAATAAAAGTCATATTGGCAACAAATCCGGTCCGGGCCGCGCCCAACATGGGCGAACCAATGCTATTATACATCACGGCAACTCATCAAGTTGTAAGCGCGGTGCTCATTGCCGAACGAGAAATGGACGGACACAAGTTCCCCCTTCAAAAACCAGTTTACTACGTGTCCACTTTCCTAACTCCATGCAAGTCACGGTACCCGCATTATCAAAAGATAGCGTACGCGGTGTTTATGGCATCCCGAAGCTGCGGCAAGATTTTCAAGAGTGTTCAATAACGGTGGCCTCCGAAGTACCCCTTAACGACATTATAAACAATCATGACGCGACGGGCCGGATTGCCAAATGGGCCATTGAGCTCGTCCTGCTCGACATAACCTATAAGCCACGGAGAGCTATTAAGTCGCAAGTTTTGGCCGACTTTCGCCGAATGGACGGCCGAACTCCCTAAAGAGTACGGGCGCATATTCCAACCGGATAATGCACTTCGACGGCTCCAAAATGTTGGTCGGCCTAGGAGTCAAGGCGTCGTTACGACGTCCCCAACCGGAGATACAGTTCAATACATACTCGAGATAATGTATACGGACTCCAACAACGCAATTAATACGAGGCCCTTCTACATGGTCTCCGGATGGCAGTCTCCATGGGCATTCAACGCCTAGAGGTGCGCGGGGATTCGAACCTTGCGATATCCCAAATAAATGGAGACTTTGATGCCAAGGATCCGAAAATGGCAGCCTATCGCAATGCCGTCCTAAAAATGTCAGCTCGGATCGAGGGGCTCGAATTTCACCATATAGCCCGGGATAACAACCAGGCAGCAGACGTGTTGGCACGCATCGGCGCAAAGCGCGGTGCTGTCCCCCCAACGTCTTCCTAGAGAGGCTGTTCAAGCCATCCGTATTATGGGAGGGAGAGTCCGGAAATAACAACCCGGACCCAACCGCACTGCCCCACACCGAACATTCTGACACAGTTGGTGGTTCTACCAACGAAATAACACCCTCAGCCCACATAATAATGGCAGTCATTGCCCCGTGGACAGAACCATTCCTAGCCTACCTAACCAGGCAGGAACTTCCCGAGGACCAAAACAAGGCCCGCTGCATAGTGCGGCGATCTAAAGCCTATAAAGTCCATGAGGGAGAGCTTTATAAGAAAAGCACAACTGGAGTCCTTCAAAGGTGTATCTCCAAAGAGGAAGGGCGGAATCTTCTGGCTGAAATTCATGCCGGACTCGGCGGGCACCACGCCGCCCTTGTAGGCAAGGCCTTCCGTACATTATTTTATTGGCCGACGGCCCGGGCAGATGCTCAGGACTTAGTCCAACGATGCGTCGGATGCCATCAAAGCCACATGCCACCCACCGCCCTCAAAACTATACCCATCACCTGGCCCTTTGCGGTCTGGGGGCTTGACATGGTCGGACCCCTTAAAGGGGGAACCCACAAGCAAAAATACCTACTGGTCATGGTGGATAAATTCACCAAATGGATAGAGGCCGAGCCTGTCTAGACGACCGAACTCGGACCGGTGATAGACTTCATATCAGGGGTCGTACACCGTTACGGTGTCCCCCACAACATCATCACTAATAATGGAACGAACTTTACGGCCGACGAGGTCAAACTCTGGTGCAAAAACATGGGCATTAAGCTCGACTATGCTTCAGTCTATCACCCTCAAACTAATGGTCAAGTCGAGCGAGCAAATGGTCTAATTATGAGCGGCATCAAACCCAGATTAGTGCGGTCCCTCAAGGAATCTAACACACACTAGGTAGAGGAGCTCGACTCCGTACTCTGGGGGCTGCGGACCACTCCAAATCGCACGACCGGATTCACACCATTCTTTATGGTATACGGCGCAGAGGCAGTTCTGCCCTGCGACATAATTCATGACTCACCTCGCGTGCGCATGTATGAAGAAAGAAAAGCCGAGCTCGATCGGCAGGACAGTTTGGACGCCTTGGAGGAGGAGCGTGACGTAGCAAAAGCCCGTTCCACATTCTATCAACAGCAGGCTCGAAGATATCAAAGGTAGAAGCACGGGCCAAAACTTACAATGTTGGCGAGCTAGCTCTCGCTGCCGGACAAGAAAAAGTTCAAACTCAAGCCCAAATGGGAAGGTCCCTTTATCATCGACCAAGTCCTGACCGGTGGAGCGTACCGTCTGCGAGATGCATCGGACAACCGACTCGAGCCGAACCCATGGAACGCAGCTCGTCTCTGAAGATTCTACGCCTAGCGCCGGATTCTGAGTTCGTCTCCTTCTTCTGTCCATATTTTACATTCTAGTTGTCTTCTATTTTTCTCCTTCTCCCTCCTTTTTTCCTTCCAGCCTTCAAAGGCTCGTTAGCGCATTGTTCGCACACACTTGACGCGCTATCCGCGCTCATTGTACCTAGGGGCTTCTTTCACAGAAGTTTAATTATAAGGGCTTCATGCCCAATACATGTGTCACACTTCCGCATGTACCTTTTATTCACCATTATATGCATCGATATGACTTAAGTTTTGGACATGCTGGGTTGCCTGGCTCCTGTGCTTACCCCTACGTTCCCGATTGTTCGGCTAGGTGGTAAAGGGAGCAACTCTGCGATTATTCTTGCCGTCACCGGATGTGTACCTCAGACTGGGTGAAGCCGAAAGCTAGCGTTCTTAAGAGAATATTCGGTTGGTGAACTAAAAGAAGATTTCTTACCTATTTATTTATCTGCCCCCAGATGTTTTTCTGCTTTTTTCGCAGTCCGGACATGCACTTTAGGGCATGCCTCCCAGGGAAAGGAACCCCTAACGGAACTATTCTCCCTGGAAGATGTTTCTTACTAACCATGTAATATAACATAACTAGTTGGGCACTTAAAGCACTAATGGCCCCTACGGCTGGTCTCCACGCATGCCCCGGTTTTATATAACCGCGAGGGTATTCGGACACACTCCGGACTATTGGGTCCCGAGGTTGAAGCGAAAAGGTCCGCTATGATAAACGATCTACAATCCGGCTATAAGGCATTTTACATGTCACCTTAATTTACATAGTCAATTTGAATGATTATATTCCTCTTCAATGCCATCTAACAGGCTGTCTAGTTTACAGTCCTGCTGGGAATACTTTGTGGCAAATTCTACTTTGTCATACACTAAGCTCACAGGGATCTCCTTCCCATCAGGCCCCACAGGTCCGACCTCGGCCATGTGGTTTGGGTCAGCCTTCGTGTACTGCATCTTCACCATGGCCCGAGCCTCCTCGGCGCCTTGACGGCAGGCCGATATCTTCCATAATCGGAAGCGCCACCGCGCTCCCTGGAGCCTCTCTGCAAGCTCCCCAAGGCCTTCGGGCAGGGAGACAGATGGCCACAAGGCCTGGGCGACGCCTTTCATCACCTGCCGAACTCGTTCATGCAGTTGTAAGAGATCGGGAAGAAGGTCACCCGTAGAACCGGGCATTTCCTCTGCAGGACGGCCTGTGAGCATACCTACCGACATAACTCTGTTAGTCGACTTCCTCGCTGAACTCTTTTTTCAAAGTTCGTTTAAGCACTTACTAAAAATGCCGCGTCGAAGCCGCCGATTCTCCTTAACGGAGTCAGACAGCTGGGCACGAACATCTTTTAGCTCCTCACCCAGCTGGGCGTTGGCATCTTGGAGATTATTTTTCTCCTGCCTCACCCTCGTAAGCACGCTCTTGCCGGCCTTTAACCGGCGCAAGAGCTGTTGCTTGTCCGGATCTACCCCGGCTCCATCTGCAATGTTATTGTCAGATCTATACACACGCCGCACTTCACAACATACTTATCTTTTAAAAAGCGTATATTACCAGAGGGGGTCTCTTTGGCTTCCCCTGTCGTGGCTTGTGCAGCCTCAAGTTGGGCTTTGCACTCTTCAAGCTCCTGGGACAGTTGGGTATTCTTTTCTGTAAGATCATGCACAATAAATGATCCTTAAATCAGTTATTCTAACTATTTCAAGTCTCGGGGGCTACTGGCATACATAAATGTTAAATTTCCTCACTCGTATGTCTTTTACATACTGCTCCGTGGCTCTGGCTAGACCATCTTGAGCGGCACGGAGGTGCGCATCTCCCGAATTGAAGGCGTTCCACGCCTCTTGGGAGAAACATGTGTCACGAAGAATTGTCCGGCGGCGCCTGTGATTCATGGCACTCTCCACCTCGGAGTTGGTGGCGGACAATCTGTCGGCATCCTCTGTCGGAGGAGCATCCGACGCACGCCTCGTGTTCGCCTCCGCTTCTGGGCCTGGCTTTGAAGCCCGGCTGGCGGAGGCTCGATTGGCAACCTCTCCGGATATAGTTCGGCGAGCGCTCTTTTTCCTGAAGAGAGCACAAGCATTAGTATGCCTTCCGGAATAAAACCTGGGAATAAGGTGACATGCCATACCGTTGCGCCGGTGCTTCAATCCGGAATGCACTTCTTTTTAGCCTGTTGGGCCGTGCTGCCCCTTGTTGGCTAGCCGCCGCAGGCTCGGCCTTCCGCCTCAAAGGCTCCCCCTGCAAAACACCGTTGGTATACGGTGATAAAAAATAAGCAAGGATGAATCATTCTCAAAGTATTGGGGCTTCGGTCTCAGTTACCTGCGAGGCTGGAAGTATTCCGGGGTAATCGGCCGTAATGGCAACTGTGGCATTATCAATGCTCACCGGTGAAATACCCCATCGATCAGCTCCACCGATATGTCCGGATCCTCTTGGGAGGCCAGATCGAGGAACCGTTCCGGATCTTTGGGTTGTGGAGGCAGGCTGTTTATATCCTTTACGGCCTGGCGCAGTTCCTGCGTCGAAATCACAAAATAAGATACTTGACTATGGGAATATGGATCGGATGGACAAAAAGAAATGTCCGCTTACCCAGCTTGGAGGATTGTTCATAGAAAACCCGTCCTGTGGATTGACGCGAAGAAATTCCTCCTCTTCTCCCTTGTATAATGCGGACAAGGTCTTCATCAGATCAGCGACCGATCCCGACCCCTTACGGCCATGGCGGGTGGCATCATCCTCCCCGTTGAAATCCCACATGGGGTGGCCTCTATACTGGAGTGGCTGCACCCCCTGCATAATGCATGTGGCCATGACCCCGATCATGGTTAGTCCGGAATGAGCCAACAACCTTATTCAGCTCATCAGGTAAAGGACGTCCCTGTCATTCTCCCTCTGAGGGCTCCGTGGATGCCAGCTTAGGCGTTTCTTCAAAGGAGCATTATTGAACTCCGGGAGGCCGATCCGAACAGGGTTCGGCAGGGGGACATCTTCTATATAAAACCATTCCGAAGGCCAGTCTTTGGACGCCTTCTTCGGGGTTCCAGATAGATATCCGGTCCTGGCGATGCGCCATAGTTCGGCTCCGCCCACTTGATATATCGACCCCTCCTGAGAACGGGGTACGAGGCAGAACAACCTTTTCCACAACGCGAAATGAGCCTCGATGCCCAAAAACAGCTCGCAAAGGGCTACGAAGCCCGCAATATGCAGAATGGAGGCAGGAGTAAGGTTGTGCAACTGGAGGCCATAGAACTCTAGGAGCCCCCGGAGAAACAGATGAATTGGAAATCCGAGCCCTCTTATCAAATAAGGGACAAGGCATACCCGCTCTCCTTGGGAGGGACTGGGGGCGCTCTCCACTTGTTTTCCGCCCTTATAGGTGGCGAGTCCGGCTCGAACCCGGAACCATGAAGGCTGGGGAAGAAACCCTTGGTTTGGAGCGTCACTAGCTCATTTGTCTTGGGATTTGAGCATCTCTCCCAATCTCCGTGCCGAGGACCTGGAGGGCGAGAGGAGGAGCCGCGTCGGTATCCATGATGGAATGGGTTTACATCGGATGTGCTCAATGAAAGCTCGCGAAGGGAAGATGGTGTGATTCGGATCTAGATCCTCGTCTCTTATATAGGCAGCTCATTTGCGCAGCTAGGGGGATAAATGTAAAAATACCCTGGCTTTTCGCATTCGTTCAACACGTGGAAGATGGCCATTATCGGGCGTGGAAGCCAAGGAGCGCGATATTTACGAGAAGCGGACATTATTCAAACAGGTACACAGGATTTGGAGAAGAACCTGCCTTGCAATGCCGAAGACAATCTACGCGCCGGACTCGTTGTCATTGAAGCCTGGTTCGGGGGCTACTGAGGGAGTCCCGGATTAGGGGGTGTCCGGATAGCCGGACTATGAGCTTTGGCCGGACTCCTGGACTATGATGATACAAGATTGAAGACTTCATCCCGTGTCCGGATGGGCTTTCCTTGGCGTGGAAGGCAAGCTTGGTGATACGGATATGTAGATCTCCTAACATTGTAACCGACTCTGTGTAACCCTAACCCTATTCGGTGCTTATATAAACCGGAGGGTTTTAGTCCGTAGGACGAACAACAATCATACCATAGGCTAGCTTCTAGGGTTTAGCCTCTCTGATCTCGTGGTAGATCTACTCTTGTACTACCCATATCATCAATATTAATCAAGCAGGAGTAGGGTTTTACCTCCATCGAGAGGGCCCGAACCTGGGTAAAAACATCGTGTCCCTTGTCTCCTGTTACCATCCGCATAGACGCACAGTTCGGGACCCCCCTACCCGAGATCCGCCGGTTTTGACACCGACATACTGAGGGAGTCCTGGATTAGGGGGTGTCCGGATAGCCGGACTATAGCCTTTGGCCGGACTCCTGGACTATGAAGATACAAGATTGAAGACTTTGTCCCGTGTTCGGATGGGACTTTCCTTGGCGTGGAAGGCAAGCTTGGTGATACGGATATGTAGATCTCCTACCATTGTAACCGACTCTGTGTAACCCTAACCCTCTTCGGTGCCTATATAAACCGGAGGGTTTTAGTCCGTAGGATGAACAACAATCATACCATAGGCTAGCTTCTAGGGTTTAGCCTCTCTGATCTTGTGGTAGATCTACTCTTGTACTACCCATATCATCAATATTAATCAAGCAGGAGTAGGGTTTTACCTCCATCGAGAGGGCCCGAACCTGGGTAAAAACATCGTGTCCCTTGTCTCCTGTTACCATCCGCATAGACGCATAGTTCGGACCCCCTACCCGAGATCCGCCGGTTTTGACACCGACATACTGAGGGAGTCCTGGATTAGGGGGTGTCCGGATAGCCGGACTATAGCCTTTGGCCGGACTCCTGGACTATGAAGATACAAGATTGAAGACTTTGTCCCGTGTCCGGATGGGACTTTCCTTGGCGTGGAAGGCAAGCTTGGTGATACGGATATGTAGATCTCCTACCATTGTAACCGACTGTGTAACCCTAACCCTCTTCGGTGCCTATATAAACCGGAGGGTTTTAGTCCCGTGGGGATCTAACAACAATCATGCCATAGGCTAGCTTCTAGGGTTTAGCCTCTACGATCTTGTGCTAGATCTACTCTTGTACTACCCATATCATCAATATTAATCAAGCAGGAGTAGGGTTTTACCTCCATCGAGAGGGCCCGAACACAGGTAAAAACATCGTGTCCCTTGTCTCCCTGTTACCATCCGCCTAGACACACAGTTCGGGACCCCCTACCCGAGATCCGCCGGTTTTGACACCGACATTGGTGCTTTCATTGAGAGTTCCTCTGTGTCGTCATCTTTAGGCCCCATGGCTCCTCCGATCATCAACGATGATGCGCTCCAGGGTGAGACTTTTCTCCCCGGACAGATCTTCGTATTCGGCGGCTTTGCACTGTGGGCCAATTCGCTTGGCCATCTGGAGCAGATTGAAAGCTACGCCCCTGGCCACCAGGTCAGATTTGGAAGTTTGAACTACACGGCTGACGTCCGCGGAGACTTGATCTTCGACGGGTTCGAGCCACAGCCAAGCGCGCCGCACTGTCACGAGGGGCATGATCTAGCTCTGCCGCCGAACGGTGTCCTCGAGGCCGCACCAGTGTCCGATCGAGGACAGGTGGCTGGACACCGCCTCGGGGGCTGCGATCTCTACGGCGATTGAGCCATACACCTACCCCGTCCTTCGCGAAGCTCGTAACTCCAAGGTGTCGGACTCCTCTCCGGACTCCGTGCCTTCCGTGCCCCCACAAATCGAATTCGATTGGGCGCCGATCATGGAATTCACTGCCGCGGACATCTTTCAGCACTCGCCCTTTGGCGACATCCTGAATTCACTAAAGTCTCTCTCTTTATCAGGAGAGCCCTGGCCGGATTATGGTTAGGAAGGTTGGGATGCGGACAACGATGAAATTCAAAGCCCACCCACCACCCACTTCGTAGCCACTATCGATGATTTAACCGACATGCTCGACTTTGACTCCGAAGACATCGACGGTATGGACGACGATGTAGGGGAGGAACATGAACCAGCGCCTATAGGGCACTGGAGAACCACCTCATCTCATGATGTATACATGGTGGACACACCTAAAGGAAGCGACGATGAGGAACAACGGGACGCTACGAAGGATCATTCCCTCGAAAAGCAGTCAAAACGGCGACGTAAGCACCGCTCAAAGTCCCGCCTCGACAAAGACAACATCCATACAGACCCAGCCATAGAGCAGGGCGAACCGGTGGTAGACGAACATGCTATCGAGCAACCGTCCGAACAGGACAATCTGGATAAACAACCCGTCCCCGGTGAAGATAACAGTCCAGACGATCTCACGTCGGACAAGTTCTTTGGAAGCAGAAGAACCTCCACAAAAGGCTCGTCGCCCATCGCACGTAGCTCAAGAAGCGAAGCGGAAGCTCAAAACAGCGGAAGATGCACTCCGAATCAGATGGAGCAAAGTACTCAACACCGCAGAGAAATACAGCGACAGTCGCCGAACGAAGAGCTACCCAAAGCGAAAACTACTGCCTGAATTTGATGAGGAGGCCGTAGAGCCTCCGCAATCAAAAAACTGTGAGGCCACCCGGTCGGATGGACGACCCCATGGCAAACAGAGAGCAGCAAACGGCGCCGCACACAAGCCGACACGTGATCCGCACAGGGATTCGCATAAAAAATATGGCCTAGTTAGATCTATCTACGGGCCAAGAAAGGAAGCTCCAGTAAGCAATGCAACACATCAAATATCTGAACATCACGGTACACCTAGATATAGGGGTGCCGCACACCCCCTATGTTTCACCGATGAGGTGCTGGATTATGAATTTCTAGCGGGATTCAAGCCCATAAACATAGAGGCATATGACGGAACAACAGACCCTGGAGTCTGGATTGAGGATTATATCATCCACATACACATGGCTAGAGGAGATGATCTCCACGCCATAAAATACTTACCCCTCAAGCTCAAAGGGCCAGCCCGGCATTGGCTTAAAAGCCTTCCCGAAAACACCATTGGAAGTTGGGAGGAGCTCGAGGATGCTTTTCGGGCAAATTTTCAAGGGACCTATGTCCGACCTCCGGATGCCGACGATTTAAGTCACATAACTCAACAACCCGGAGAGTCAGCCCGGAAATTTTGGAACATATTCCTTACTAAAAAGAACCAAATAGTCGACTGTCCGGACGCCGAAGCCTTAGCAGCTTTCAAACACAACGTCCGAGACGAATGGCTCGCCAGACACCTCGGCCAAGAAAAGCCAAGAACAATGGCCGCATTAACAAGCCTCATGACCCGCTTTTGCACGGGAGAGGATAGCTGGCTGGCAAGATGCAGCACGAGCGACCCAAGTACATCCGAAGTCAGGGATGGAAATGGGAAACCACGACGCAACAAGGACCAGCCTCGGACCAAGGGAAACAGCCCGAAGAGCACGACAGTCAACGCCGGATTCAAAAGCTCTCGGCAGAATCATAAAAGCTGCCCCTTAAGGATAACAGGACGAGCTATCTAACTTAAACAAAATCTTGGACAAGATATACCAAATCCACAAAGCACTCCGGGAAGCCCGCAAACCATACCCACAGAGATTGTTGGGTCTTCAAGCAGTCCGCAAACTCAACGCTGAACACAAGGGGCTCGACACACCAAGCGAGGACGATGACGAACCCCAAAAGCGAGCAATCGAAAAACAAAAGAATTTCCCACAAGAAATCAAAACAGTAAACTCACTTCACGTGACAAAAGGGAAAAATAGAGCGGCGCCCATAGAGGTACGCGCCATACGGTCTATCCCGGAGGAGTCCCGCCACTGGTTGTTAAAACCAATCACCTTCGACCATCTGGATTACTCTAGAAGTATACGGAATGCAGGTTGGACTGCCCTGATATTAGATCCGATAATTGGCGGACTCCAATTTTCACAAGTCCTAATGGACGGCGGCAGTGATCTAAACCTGCTATATCAGGACACGATCCGCAAAATGGGGATAGACCCAACAAAATTTCGCCATAGCAACACTTCCTTTCAAGGGGTAATGCCAGGCCCATATGCCCATTGTAATGGGTTTCTCATCGCTAGAAGTTGTGTTCGCTCACCCGACAACTTCCACCGCTAAAAGTTAACCTTCCACCTTGCCCCATTTACAAGTAGCTATCAAGCACTATTGGGACGCTGAAGCTTTTACCGCTTTAACGCAATACCGCATTATGCATCTCTTACACTTAAAATGCCCGGTCCACGCGGCATCATCTCGTTAAAAGGAAACATCAAGGGTTCCTCGAGTCCGGAAAATCGTGCGGCTGCCTTGACAACCACACAATAAACCGGCTTCACCAATAAAAGCACTTAGACAGGTCATCCAGACCCCGGACACGGCGTAAACATACTAGACACATGCCCCCGTACAAGGGGCTCCGCAACAAGAGACCATAAAGCTCAATTCTATTCACTTTTTGAATTGTACTCCGTTTATTTAATATAACGTACATTTTCGCATGACCTTTTTCAACTAAGTTCCTCTCTTTTACAGATGAACATTGTGCTACACCCGTCCAGGATACGGCACAATGGAGACACAAAGCAGACGTGCAAGAGGGACCCGTCGCAAGGATTCTTTTCAGATTAAGACCTCACGTAAACCTTTTTCACTCTCTCTTGTTGATACACATCCCCAGTTTCTTGCTATAACCAAGGAGGAGGTCTGGCGTTTTGGCATAGGCAGCGTCGAAATTTCGCGTGCACTGGACACCGAGGGCTTATTACCAAGGGCGATTGTTCGACCCGTTTTCATAAAGACCGAATACCTTAGGGAGTGTTCGTCGTCTCGAGTTAGGCCTTATATGCATCAGCTCCGAATCATGTTTTTGGTCAAATGTTGGGTTTGCCCGGCTCCTGTGTTTTGCTGCCTTACGTTCCGCTCTATCGGCTAATGCGGCACCAGGAGAACTACTGCGATTGTGCTCCGGTTCGCCAAAGTAGCACCTCGAGAGAAAGCCGAAAATCGATCATAATGATATAGCGTGAGACTGGTCAACCACTTTCGATGACCGCTGGAATCTTTAGAATTCCTCCGCATTGGCGTAGGGCCGCTTTCCCTGCCAGTACATACGCCGCCCAATTCGAGTGAGCACGGTGCCCCTAGGGGCTATATAGTAGCCCCAATCGAACTCCTATGGCTAAGTCAAAGTGATAAAGCATTATAGTCCGGTTGCCTAGTTTGCTGCGCTATCACCTCCTTTGTAGGACCAAGAGTTGGATCAAGTGTGAAAAGGCGCTTTCTGCAAACACCCCCGCATTATATGCGTGGGGGCTGAAGCCAAAGACTGCCATCTTTCAGGCTATATACACATATACATTAACGGCCGCACAGGAGGTATTTTAATTCTTGAAGGCACAAGTATACAAAGCTTTTATATTCCATCGAAACATTGTTTCAAAATAATACATGTTATTCGAACATAATATCCTTCGAGCACTACGTCTCTATTAAACGAGCGCCCTGCAGAACTTCCTGAAAATAGTGCTCGACAGGTACTCGGCTTCCGTCCGAATCTTGGGATGCAACATCGGTGGCCTTCATCTCCACCCAGTATGTCTTGACACAGGCAAGAGCCATCGGCGCACCCTCTGTGCATGCTGACCGCCTCATTGCTTTGATATGCGGCACCGCACCAAGGAACTGCTGCACCAAGCCAAAATAACTCTTTGGCTCAGGCCTTTTCGGCCACAAATGAGTCATGACATTCTTCATGGCAAGTCGGGACAACCTATTCAGCTCCGCCCATTTGGCCAAACGATCGGTTAATGGAAGGGGACGCTCTGGATTACGGAACTGCGACCAAAAAAGCTCTTCCATCTCGTGATCCTTTTGATCTACGAAGTGTTCGGCCGCGTCCGCGGCACTCGCCGCCAAGTCCAGATAAGTATCCTGACTACTCCACAGCCGGTCCAACTAAGCATATTTAGGATCCGTGAACTTCCTCCGCAGCAGAAAGGGCTTTCCAGCCGTGATATCTCCGGCCTGACATAGCTCCTCCTTCATGGCTCTCATCGCAGAGCGAGCATCCTTGGCCTCGGTGGTGGCCTTCTTCAGGTCCTCTTGCTTCGCTCGACCTTCTTTTTCAAGAAGCTCGCAGCGGTCAGTAGCATTCTTCAACTTCACGGCCATCTCGGCCATTTCCTTCTTGCTTCGGCAGTGAGCAGCCTGTTCGGCTTTTAGCTCTTCGGCCGCCTTTAAGGCAGCAACATGACTTTTTCTGGCCTGCTCCTTGGCTCGGGCAAGCTCCGCCCGAAGGTTCTCCATGGCAGCGGCACCATCTGCATCAAGCATACATGTTGTAAGGCACGGGCATCAAGCTCCCTTACCAGGTGTCCGTAGAGAAACCGCATACCTTGTGAATCGTCAAGCTGCTTATTGACAAGCGCGATGTCGGCATCCGCCACGTCAAGTTGCCGCTTTAGTTCGGCAAATTGATCAGTCCGGCTAGCCACCGGACGCTCCGCCACCTACATAGGAAGGGCGACATATTATAACTGGGATTATGATCCTCGGCACGCAGTCATTTTTGACAACGCACCGAGTCTCAGGGGCTACTATCTACACAGGGCGCATCTTATATATGCGGAACCGTCAAAAGGTACATCATTGCACGTACCTCAAAACCTGTCAGTAAAACTCTGGCGGCCTCGTACAACCCGCTTTCCGTGGACGAAATTTTTTCAATCACCGTACCCATCAATGCACGGTGATCCTCTAAGATAGACACACGCCCGAGCAGACCCTTCAACTCCTCCGACCGTGCACCAGGAGGTGCCGGACTCGTCTCATGGCCTTTTTGAAGGCGGACACGGAGGGCTCTGGGGCCTCGACCGCCCTCCACCTGCCGGATTCGGAGAAACCCTCCGCGACGACACCTCGGGATCGTCCGCCTCGCTAGGGCGGTACGGCAGGGGAGGTGTTCCGCTCTCCATCATCTCCGGACAAAGATCCCTCAAGACGAGCTCACGAGAAGGGCTGAGATCCGAACTACTGAGGTAAAATTTTGGTCATCTTCGTAAACAAAACAGGGATGTCTCTTATTTAAAAAACTCCCTCTCTACTTACGGCTCATTTGGAGGGCTGATCTCCTTGGGGAAATAATGCGGCCGGGGCATCTTCCGCCAGGACCCTCTGGCGAAGATTTCTTCCAGCTTTGAGGCCTTGGTCTCCGGATCTTGAGGCGGTCCTCTTCTCCCCTTGGATGGAGGGATTCTCGATCCCTCCTTTCTTGATAACCTCCTTCACGGAGGCAGTAGCTTCCTTGTTCCCCCTTCGCCTTCTTCTAAAGGCGCAGCCTCCAAAGATCTTGGTTAACACGGATCCGGCGTGGTCTCGTGGAGGGCGGACACTGGTCAGTTTTGCTTTCGCTATCCACTCCTGTTTAAGGAACAACTCTTTTAAGGGCAAATTTATGATAAATATCTGAATAAGCGTGTCCGATGCACGGACTACTTACTTGAGCATCCCAAGCGATTGCAGCTCAGACCTACGTCCTCGGTTGAGTCCGGACACATTGCTTGTGATCCGAAGAACAGTTTGTACATCTCCACGGGCGTTGCGCCCATAAAATGTTGGAGAGCTCGTGGTCCCTCCGGATTGAACTCCCACAGGTGGAGGGGGCGACGTTTGCAGGGCAGGATGCGACGAATCAGCATGACCTGCGCTACTACGACCAGATTGATCTCTCTCTCTCTAGGAGGTCTCGAATACGGCCCTGCAACAAGGGCACGTCCTTGGACGGCCCCCAGTCAAGCCCTTTAATGACCCATGACGTCAGCCGTGGTGGAGGACCCGAGCGAAAGGCAGGTGGCGCCACCCATTTGGTGCCCCTGGGAGCTGTGATATAAAACCACTCTTGTTGCCATAGACTGATCTCCTCTTGAAAAGAGCCCTCGGGCCATGGAGCGTCAGCATTCTTGCTTATAACAGCCCCTCCGCACTCTGCCTGTTGCTCCTTGATCATCTTCGGCTCCACCTTGAAGGTCTTGAGCCACAATCCGAAGTAAGGAGGAATGCTTCGCATACGACGATGAACGATGAGATGTGGAGGATGGACTCCGGATCCAAGTCGTGAAATTCCAGCCCGTAATAAAACATGAGCCCCGTCACGAAGGGGTCCGTCGGGAAACATAGCCCCCGAAGGAAGTGAGACGCGAACACCACGCTTTCACCGGGCTTGGGAGAGGGAATAACCTGCCCTTGGGCAGGCAGCCTATGTGAGATTTCGCCGGTTAGATACCTGGCATCTCTTAGCTTTAGGACGTCTTCTTCCGTGACGGAGGAAGGCATCCACCGGCCTTGAAGGTCGGAGCCGGACATCATCGAAGGTTCGAAGCGCCTGAATCTGGAGCTTTGGGTGTTGGGACTCGAAGCGAGGGGCGGATTCGATTGAGACTGAGAAAAAAGAGCGGGGCCTTGGTCTCTTTATAAAGAGGTTAAATAGCAGGAGCCCTCCCTGTGACCGTTCGGGACTCGCCTTCGATAGAGGAGGCGTGCCAACGGGCACGACTGGGTTACCCACGCCCGTATTAATGAGAATCCCGAAATAAGGGGACATGATCTCTACTTTGACAAGACGTGCCAAGGAAACCGCCTCGCTAAACGTGCTAAGGTGGGACAGTAAAAATGATTCAAATAAAGGCTTGGCTGTGATGTGATGTCACGCTGCGGAATACGTCAGCAGATTGAACTTGTGTAAATATTATTCTCTCTACGGTGGTATGTGGAACTTATTTTGCAGAGCCGGACACTATCCTTGTGTTTAAAATCTTCTATGAAGTATTTGGAGGAGGAACCCGCCTTGCAATGCCGAAGACAATATCTGCGCCCGGACTCGTCGTCATTGAAGCCTGGTTCGGGGCTACTAAGGGAGTCCTGGATTAGGGGTGTCAGGATAGCGGACTATAGCCTTTGGCGGACTCCTGGACTATGAAGATACAAGATTGAAGACTTCGTCCCGTGTCCGAATGGGACTTTCCTTGGCGTGGAAGGCAAGCTTGGTGATACGGATATGTAGATCTCCTACCATTGTAACTGACTCTGTGTAACCCTAACCCTCTTCGGCGCCTATATAAACCGGAGGGTTTTAGTCCGTAGGACGAAACCCAATCATACCATAGGCTAGCTTCTAGGGTTAGGCTCTCTGATCTCGTGGTAGATCTACTCTTGTACTACCCATATCACCAATATTACTCAAGCAGGAGTAGGGTTTTACCTCCATCGAGAGGGCTCGAACCTGGGTAAAAACATCGTGTCCCTTGTCTCCTGTTACCATCCGCCTAGACGCATGATTCGGGACCCCCTACCCGAGATCCGCCGGTTTTGACAACGACATTCGTGCTTTCATTGAGAGTTCCTGCGTATGCGTCATCTTTAGGCCCGATGGCTCCTCCGATCATCAACAACGATGCGCTCCTGGTGAGACTTTTCTCCCGGACAGATCTTCGTGATTCGCGGCTTTGCATCATGGGCAATTAAGCAGCCATCTGGAGCAGATTGAAAGCTACGCCCCGCCACCAGGTTAGATTTGGAAGTTTGAACTACACGGCCGACGTCCGCGGAGACTTGATCTTAGACGGGTTTGAGCCCACGCCAAGCGCGCCGCCTTATCACGAGGGCATGATCTAGCTCTGCCGCCGAACGAGGTCTGGAGGAGGCCGCACCAGTGTCTGCTCCGACCTTTAGCTCGGAGCCGACTGCGCCGATCGAGGACGGGTGGCTGGAAACCGCCTTGGGGGCTGCGATCTCTATGGCGGTTGAGCCGTACACCTACCCCGTCCTTTGCCAAGCTCGTGACTCCAAGGAGCCGGACTCCTCTCCGGACTCCGAGCCTTCCGCGCCCCCGCCAATCGAATCCGATTGGGCGCCGATCATGGAATTCACCACCGCGGACATCTTTCAGCACTCACCCTTTGGCGACATCCTGAATTCACTAAAGTCTCTCTCTTTATCAGGAGAGCCCTGGCGGATTATGGTCGAAGGTTGGGATGCGGACGACAAAGAAAATCAAAGCCCACCCACCACCCACTTCGTAGCCTCTGTCGATGATTTAACCAACATGCTCGACTTCGACTCCGAAGACATCGACGGTATGGACGACGATGCAGGAGACGACAAAGAACCAGCGCCCAAAGGGCACTGGAAGGCCACCTCGTCATACAACATATACATGGTGGACATCCCAAAAGATGGGAATGGCTATGGAATAGCGGAGGATGACCCCCCCAAGAAACATCCTAAGCGCCGGCGTCAGCGGCGTCGCTCTAAATCCCGCCACAGCAAAAACGGTGATTCCGGCACGGGAGACAATAACACCTCGGACAGTGCCGAAGACAACCCCCTCCAGCAGGATTCAGCGCAGGAGGATGGAGAAGCCAGCCCTCATGAGAGAGCGGCAGAAAAAGAGCTAGAGAACGATAATTACATGCCTCCCTCCGAAGATGAGGCAAGCCTCGACGACAACGAATTCGTCGTGCCCGAGGATCCCGTCGAACAAGAGCATTTCAAACACAGGCTCATGGCCACGGCAAGCAGCCTCAAGAAAAAGCAGCAACATCTTTGAGCTGACCAAGACTTGCTAGCTGACAGATGGACTGAAGTCCTTGCGGCCAAAGAGTACGAACTCGAGCACCCCTCCAAGAGCTACCCAAGACGCAGGCTGCTACCCCGATTAGAGGAGGAAGCACCCAAACCTACATCACCGGCGCATGACACAGCTGACCGACCACCTCGTGGCCGCGACAGAGAGGCCTCTCGGCCCTCAACTCAACCCGCACCGCGGTGCCGCTCAAAAAATACCAAGGCGCGGGGAAATGCGCCAGACATGCGAGATATATTGGAGCACAAGGCAAGGCAAACAAGATCGATCTATGGATCGCGTGGGCGCCCCGCGACACGTGACGATAACCGTCACGCCGGATATGGCAACTCCGCCGGGCGAACACGATGAACAAAGCTCATTTGAGCTGCGTCATGATATAGCCCAATACAGAGGCGCCAAGACACCCACTATGCTTCACAGATGAAGTGACGGATCATCAAATCCTTGAGGGTTTCAAACCCGTAAACATTGAATCATACGATGGCACAACAGATCCTGCGGTTTGGATCGAGGACTGTCTCCTTCACATCCACATGGCCCGTGGTGATGATCTACACGCCATCAAATACCTCCCACTCAAGCTTAAAGGACCAGCCCGGCATTGGCTTAACAGCTTGCCAATGAGTCAATTGGTTGTAGGGAAGACCTGGAAGCCGCATTCCTCGACAATTTCCGGGGCACATATGTGCGACCACCGCACGATGACCTAAGCCACATAATTCAGCAGCCGGAGGAATCGGCCGGACAATTACGGACACGGTTCCTAACCAAGAAAAATCAAATCGTCGATTGTTCGGATGCGAGGCCCTTGCAGCCTTCAAACACAACATCCATGACGAGTGGCTTGCCCAGCACCTAGGACAGGAAAAGCGAAATCCATGGCAGCCCTCACAACACTCATGACCCACTTTTGCGGGAGAGGACAGCTGGCTAGCTCGTAGTAACAACATGACCAAGAGCCCTAGTAATTCGGATACCAAGGACAGCAATGGCGTGTCGTGGTCGCAATAGCACACGCGCCGAATTAACGGCGATAATGCTGAGGATACGACAGTCAATGCCGGATTCAAAGGCTCTAAACCCGGTCAGTGGAAAAAGCCATTTAAAAGAAATACTTCGGGCCCGTCCAATTTGGACCGAATACTCGATCGCTCGTGCCAGATACACGGCACCCTGAAAAACCAGCCAATCACACCAACAGGATTTGTTGGGTGTTCAAGCAAGCGAGCAAGTTAATGCGAAAACAATGACAAGGGGTTGCATAGCGATGACGAGGAGGAGCCCCGCCCGAACAATAGAGGACAGAAAGGCTTCCCCACAAGTGCGGATGGTGAACCTGATATCGCAACCCACATACCCAAAAGGGAGCCAAGCGTGCACTAAGGGACGTATATGCGATGGAGCCGATCGCCCAGAGTTCAACCCGTGGTCTTCCTGCCCGATCACTTTTGATCGAAGGGACCACCCCACTAGCATCCGCCATGGCGGATTCGCCGCATTGGTTCTAGACCCAATCATTGACGGATTTCATCTCACTAGAGTCCTAATGGACAGCGGCAACAGCCTGAACCTGCTTTATAAGGACACAGTGCGCAAAATGGGATAGACCCATCAAGGATTAAACCCACGATGATGACATTTAAAGGCGTCATACCAGGTGTAGAGGCCAACTGTACAGGCTCAGTTACACTTGAAGTGGTCTTCGGATCCCCGGATAACTTCCAAAGCAAGGAGTTAATCTTTGACATAGTCCCATTCCGCAGCGGCTATCACGCACTGCTCGGACGAACCGCATTTGCAAAGTTCAATGCGGTGCCGCACTACGCATATCTCAAGCTCAAGATGCCAGGTCCTTGAGGAGTCATTACGGTCAATGGAAACACCGAACGCTCTCTCCGGACGGAGGAGCATACAGCGGCCCTCGCGGCGGAAGTACAAAGCAACCTCTTAAGGCAATTCTCGAGTCCAACTGTTAAACGTCCGGACACCATCAAGCGCGCCCGGAGTAACCTACAACAAGACCGACTGGCATGTTCCGAGCACGCATAGCAATGCGGCCCAAACCCCAGCCCTCGCGAAACCAGTACTACGCGTACATAATTACGCTCTGGAAATACCATGGGCATAGGGGGAGGGGCACGACCACGGCATGCCCAGAATGCGGCTCAACCGCACTGTGGGCTCCGATTGTGTCATTCTTTTCTTCTTTCTTTTTTACTTTCGGGACTCCGTTCTCATGAAGCCCTGTCCGTGAGAGAATCGCCGAACACACGATGCAACAGCCGTGGAAGCGTAGAAAACTTACGCCGAAAGTGTCCGTGTGGTCTCTATTACGAGCAGTATACCTGTTTTACACACCATCCCGCAGCTTACCCACGGAGGGGACATGTCAAAAATTCCCGTCCCTTGCTTATCGTGACTATTTGTATCGTTCTGCTCTTCATGCAGCCCTTTTGAATAAACAATACATAGCTTCTCGCCTATTATTGAATTCCCTTTTTCCTATATATATGTGTTCATTTATGACATTGTGCAACCGTACACTTTAGTGCACTGCAATACACCGAGGGCTTAAGTACCCCACAACATGGTGTGGTAAGTCCGAACACTTTCACAAGTGCGGCACCCAACTGATAGCATTATATGCATCGGCTCGAATCATGTCTTGGGTCAATAGTTGGGTTTTCCGGCTCCCATGTTTTGGTACCTTATGTTCCGTTATATCGGTTAAGGTAGCTACGGGAGAACCACCGCGATTGTGCCCGGTTGAGCTGGGTTAAGCACCTCGGTTGAGAAAGCTAAAACTGAACGTCATGATAGGGCGAGAGCGATACGCTATTCGAGAGGTTTTCGAGTCCCTAAAGAATTATGCCGCTTAGAGCAAGGAGTCGGCATTGTCCGGCCTAGGCGTGGATAGCGCCCCGAACTCGGTCTTCCGAATACTAGGGGCTTCGCCGAAATTTAAAATTATAGAATTCTATGGCTAAGTGAGAGTGTTCAAGCATTATAGTCCGGTTGCCTTGTTCGTTGCGTTGAGCGTCTCTCTCGAAGGAGCCAAGTATGGGAACAAGAGCGCTCAAGTTTATCCCGAACACCCCAGCACTCGTGGCATGGGGGCTGAAGCCAACGACTTGCCATCTCTCAAATTTGATAAACGGCCGCACATAAGGTAATATTTTAAATTCAAAAGTGTTGCTTAGCGCATATGAACAAGTTTTCAGCGCACAGGATAACAAATGCGAGTCTACTCAAATATTACATCTTTGGAACATTCATCCGCTATAAGGCGGGCACCCTTCATGACGCACTCATAATACATTTCAGGCTTGCGATGCTCCTTGCGTGGTGGTGGTCCGTTCGTCACAAGCTTTTCAGTGTCCATCTTGCCCCAGTGCACCTTAGCAAGGGCAAGGGCCCTACGGGCACCTTCGATGCAGACGGAGCGCTTGACGATGTCAACCCATGGACAGGCGTCCACCAGCCACCTCACCAGCCCGAAGTAGCTCCCAGGCATGGCTTCCTTAAGCCACAGCCAAACTATGAGGCCCCTCATGGCCTGTTCGGCCACCTTATGGAGCTCGACCAGCTGCTTCAACTGGTCACTTAAGGGCACCGGGTGTCCGGCCTCAAAGATATCGAGACCATAACACCTTCTCCGTCGAGCTTCCCTCCTCGGCTCGGTAGAATGCGGCAGCATCAGACACACTGCAGGGCAGATCTGCGAATGCTCCTGGAGAGCTCCGGATTCGGGTAAGTAACAGATAATTCACTTTCACATGCTTGCTTTGCATATAGAATGCCTTACCCGCCGCTATCTTCTTCATCGCCTCAATTTCTTGGAGGGCTTTTTGGGCTTGACCTTAGCGGCTTTAGGCGCTCTCAGCGAGGCGAGCTCGGACTCTCGAGTCTTTGAGTCACGCCTCCAAACTCTCGTGTTTTTCCACGAGGCACAGAGCCTCTTGCCGCACCTCCGCCACCGCGCCTCCTACTTCTCTCGCTCAGTGCGCTCCGTGACTGCATTGCTTTCGGCCTTGGGCACCGCTTCCTTCGTGGTCGCCACCTTGTTCGTGGCCCCTTGATATTCACGTTATTCCTGTCATCTTTTGCAACCGCATCTTTTAAATACTCCCATAAGGTATTACTTACCTTCCTTGTCCTCGAGCTGCTTCTTGGCAAGTCCGAGCTTGTTCTCGGACCGCTCGAGGCTCTGCTTTAATGCATCAACCTCCGCAGTCGGTCTTGGCGGAGGTCGCAAGCCAGCAGCCTGCATTCCCATATTGGCATACTTATGTTAGACTCCTGCGTATATCTTTTTAGATCCTCAGTTCGGCTATTTCCTTCCAAACACCAAACTGAGCATTAGGGGCTACTGTCTATGCGCTAATATTTTTACATATCTTAAATACATACCTCAAAGCCTGTTAGAAGGCTGGCACAGGCTTCAGTCAACCCGCTTTTGGCGGACTGAACTTTCTGGATCACCACACTCATAACAGTGCGGTGCTCCTTGTCGATGGAAGCGCTGTTAAGCGCCTCCATCAAATCATCCGATGCCTCCGGTTGGACAGAGGTCACCGGTGTCGCAGTCTTGCCCTTCTTACGAAGGGGTCGCCTATCGGACTCCGGAACCACTGAAGGTTCCGATGCAGTCCCGACACAGGGCCGGACTTAAAGCCCTTTGGGGTTTTATCCCCCTTGCGCCCGGAGTCCGGGAGGTCGCCTTGCAGCGCCTCCAGGGCCACCTCCTCCTGGCTGGGCCACTTTTGGGACTCCACCCCAGCGTCATCCGCGGCGGGAGGAGACGAGGCGGTCGGAAGTGAGGTGCTATTCACATCCGACGAATCCAGGGAGCCGCTCGACGAAACATCGAGCCTGTCCTGGGGCGGGCTGCATGGTTATACTCGGCGTTAGAAGATGTTGTGCGACAAATGGAAAGCCATGAGTCATTCTGGTATCCGGACACTTATGATTTCGCCAGGGGCTTGGTCCTTGGTGGCCACTCCTCTCCGCCGTCGTCGGCGTTGGTGGTGTAGTCCGGAGGGAGGGTCCTTCCCTTCTTGGACCCTCCGGCCTCCCCAGTTGGGGCGGCCTTCCTTTTCTGCTCTCCCCCGCTGGGGGAGAGGCCTCTTTTTCCTCCTCATCGTCTTCGCAGGAGGAGTCCGACAACACCTGTCGCCGGGAACTCCTCCGAGTTCCCGTGGCCTTCTTCTTGGCCTTCTTCTCCGGCACCACGTAAGGTGCCGGAACCAGCAGTCCCGTCAAGCGGGCGTCCGCTGGGTCTTCTGGCATGGGAGCCGGACAGTTAACCTGTCCGGACGTCTTCTGCCAGTCCTGTCAAAGGTGAGGGAGTTTTAGATCCCGCATAGAGTCAAACTATGAAAAAAGAGTCCCGTAAAGGGTAAAATAGCTTACCTCGCTGGCTTGATGTCGCGAGCTGAATCCGCAATCTTGATGGCGGATGCGGGAGCCTCGGCGCCCTTGAACAGCACCTTCCAGGCATCTTCGTACGTAGTGTCGAAGAGCCGGCTCAAGGTTCGTTGCTGTGCCGGATCAAACTCCCACAAGTTGAGGCCCGTTGCTGGCATGGGAGGATCCGGCGGATGAGCATAACCTGGACTACGTTGACGAGCTTGAGCTTCTTGTCGACCAGGTTTCGGATGCAGGTTTGGAGTCTGGTCAGCTCTTCCGAATTACCCCACGTCAGGCTCGTCTCTTTCCATGAGGTGAGCCGTGTAGACGCTTCACATTTGGAGTCGCGCGGCTCGGTGATATAGAACCACCCCGATTTCCACCCCTTTATGGTCTCCATGAAGGAGCCCTCGAGCCATAGGACGTTGGCCATCTTGCCCACCATGGCACCTCAGCACTCCGCTTGGCGGCCGCCCACTACCTTCGGCTTGACATTGAAGGTCTTCAGCCACAAGTCAAGTGGGGCTGGATGCAAAGGAAGGCCTCGCATACCCACGATGAACGCCGAGATGTTGAGGATGAAATTCGGGGCCAGATCATGGAAATCTAGGCCGTAGTAGAACATGAGCCCCCGGACAAATGGGTGAAGTGGAAACCCTAGTCCACGGAAGAAGTGGGGGAGAAACACCACCCTTCCATGGGGCCTGGGGGTGGGGATGAGCTGCCCCTTGTTGGGGAGCCGATGCGCGATGTCGGCGGACAAGTATCCGGCCTTCTGCAGCTTTTTGATGTGGCCCTCCGTGACGGAGGAGGCCATCCACTTGCCTCCCGCTCCGGACATAGTTGGAGAAGGTTGAGGTGGGATGTGCAGACTTGGGCGCTGGAGCTCAAGTGCACGGCAATGGATAAGCAAAAGAGGAAGAAGGCGTGTGTGAAAAAGTGGATCCTTATCCCCTTATATGGACGGACAAAGCTATGTGTCCCCACCGGCCTGATAAAACTCGCTTATCTCCCAAGCGCCGTAATCAATGGCGCGGTTGGGTTACACATGCCCGTATTGATGAGAATCCCAGAATAAGGGGGCACGATCTCTGCTTTGACAAGATGTGCCAAGGAAACCGCCTCGCTAAACGCGCTGAGGTGGGACAGTAAAAACAATTCGAATAAAGGCTTGGTCGTGGTGTGATGTCACGCTGCGGAATACGTCAGCAGATTGAACTTGTGTAAATATTATTATCTCTACGGTGGTATGTGGAACTTATTTTGCAGAGCCGGACACTATCCTTGTGTTCAAAATCTTCTATGAAGTATTCGGAGGAGGAACCTGCGTTGCAATTGCGAAGACAATATGCGCGCCGGCTCGTCGTCATTGAAGCCTGGTTCAGGGGCTACTGAGGGAGTCCTGGATTAGGGGGTGTCCGGATAGCCGGACTATAGCCTTTGGCCGGACTCCTGGACTATGAAGATACAAGATTGAAGACTTCGGCCCCGTGTCCTGGATGGGACTTTCCTTGGTGTGGAAGGCAAGCTTGGTGATACGGATATGTAGATCTCCTACCATTGTAACCGACTCTATGTAACCCTAACCCTCTTGGTGCCTATATAAAGCTGGAGGGTTTTAGTCCGTAGGGACGAACAACAATCATACCACAGGCTAGCTTCTAGGGTTTAGCCTCTCGATCTCGTGGTAGATCTACTCTTGTACTACCCATATCATCAATATTAATCAAGCAGGAGAAGGGTTTTACCTCCATCGAGAGGGCCCGAACCTGGGTAAAAACATCGTGTCCCTTGTCTCCTGTTACCATCCGCCTAGAAGCACAGTTTGGGACCCCCTACCCGAGATCCGCCAGTTTTGACACCGACATTGGTGCTTTCATTGAGAGTTCCTCTGTGTCGTCATCTTTAGGCCCGATGGCTCCTCCGATCATCAACGATGATGCGCTCTAGGGTGAGAATTTTCTCCCCGGACAGATCTTCGTATTCGACGGCTTTGCACTGCGTGCCAATTCGCTTGGCCATCTGGAGCAGATTGAAAGCTACGCCCCTGGCCACCAGGTCAGATTTGAAAGTTTGAACTACACGGCTGACGTCCGCGGAGACTTCATCTTCGACGGGTTCGAGCCCACTGACCAAAGCGCCCGCCTTTATCACGAGGACATGATCTAGCTCTGCCGCCGAACGGTGTCCTGGAGGCCGCACCAGTGTCCGCTCCGACCTTCAGCTCGGAGCCGACTGCGCCGATCGAGTACGGGTGGCTGGACACCGCCTCAGGGGATGTGATCTCTACGGCGGTTGAGCCGTACACCTACCCCGTCCTTCGCGAAGCTCGTAACTCCAAGGTGCCGGACTCCTCTCCGGACTCCGTGCCTTCCGCGCGCCCGCTAATCGAATCCGATTGGGCACCGATCATGGAATTCACTGCCGCGGACATCTTTCAGCACTCGCCCTTTGGCGACATCCTGAATTCACTAAAGTCTCCCTCTTTATCAGGAGAGCCCTGGCCAGATTATGGTCAGGAAGGTTGGGATGCGGACGACGAAGAAATTCAAAGCCCACCTACCACCCACTTCATAGCCACTGTCGATGATTTAACCGACATGCTCGACTTCGACTCCGAAGACATCGACGGTATGGACGACGATGTAGGGGAGGAACATGAACCAGCGCATATAGGGCACTAGAGAACCACCTCATCTCACGATGTATAAATGGTGGACACACCTAAAGGAAGCGACGATGAGGAACAACGGGATGCTACGAAGGATCATTCCCTCGAAAAGCAGTCAAAACGGTGATGTAAGCGCAGCTCAAAGTCCCGCCTCGACAAAGACAACAGCCATACAGTCCCAGCCATAGAGCAGGGCGAACCGGTGGACGACAAACATGCTATCGAGCAATCGTCCGAACAGGACAATCTGGATAAACAACCCGTCCCCAGCGAAGATAACAGTCCGGACGATCTCACGCCGGACAAGTGGCTGGGGCAGAAGAACCTCCACAAAAGGCTCGTCGCCATTGCACGTAGCCTAAAAAAGCAGAAGCGGAAGCTCGAAACAGCGGAAGATGCACTCAGAATCAGATGGAGCAAAGTACTCAACACCGCAAACAAATACGGCGACAGTCGCCGAACGAAGAGCTACCCAAAGCGAAAACTACTCCCTGAATTTGATGAGGAGGCCGTAGAGCCCCTGCAATCAAAAAACAATGAGGCCACCCGGTCGGATGGACGACCCCATGGCGAACAAAGAGAGGCAAACGTCAGCACACAAGCCCGACGCCTTGATCCGCAGGATTCGCATCAAAAAGATGGCCCAGTTAGATCTATCTACGGGCCAAGAAAGCAAGCTCCAGTAAGCAATGCAACACATCAAGTATCCGAACATCACGGTACAACTAGATATAGGGGTGCCACACACCCCCTATGTTTCACCGATGAGGTGCTGGATTATGAATTTCCAGCGGGATTCAAGCCTGTAAACATAGAGGCATACGACAGAACAACAGACCCTGGAGTCTGGATTGAGGATTATATCCTCCACATACACATGGCTAGAGGAGATGATCTCCACGCCATAAAATACTTACCCCTCAAGCTCAAAGGGCCAGCCCAGCATTGTCTTAAAAGCCTTCCCGAAAACACCATTGGAAGTTGGGAGGAGCTCGAGGATGCTTTTCGGGCAAATTTTCAAGGGACCTATGTCCGACCTCCGGATGCCGACGATTTGACCACATAACTCAACAACCCGTAGAGTCAGCCCGGAAATTTTGGAACAGATTCCTTACTAAAAAGAACCAAATAGTCGACCGTCCGGACGCGAAGCCTTAGCAACTTTCAAACACAACGTCCAGAGACGAATGGCTCGCCCTAGACACCTCGCCAAGAAAAGCCAAGAACAATGGCCGCATTAACAAGCCTCATGACCCGCTTTTGCGGGAGAGGATAGCTGGCTGGCAAGATGCAGCACCAGCGACCCAAGTACATCCAAGTCGGGGATGGAAGCGGAAACCACGACGCAAAGAAGGACCAGCGTCGGACCAAGGGAAACAGCCGAAGAGCACGGCAATCAACGCCGGATTCAAAAGCTCTCGGCGAGAATCATAAAAAGCTGCCCTTAAGGATAACAGGACGAGCTATCTAACTTAGACAAAATCTTGGACAAGATATGCCAAATCCACAAGACTCCGGGAATCACCGCAAACCATACCCACAGAGATTGTTGGGTCTTCAAGCAGTCCCGGCAAACTCAACGCCGAACACAAGGGGCTCGACACACCAAGCGAGGACGATGACGAACCCCAAAAGCAGAGCACCGAAAACAAAAGAATTTCCCACAAGAAATCAAACAGTAAACTCACTTCAAGCGTGACAAAGGGAAAAATAGAGCGGGCGCCCATAGAGGTACGTGCCATACGGCCTATCCCGGAGGAGTCCCGCCACTGGTTGTTAAAACCAATCACCTTCGACCATCTGGATTACTCTAGAAGTATACGGAATGCAGGTTGGACTGCCTTGATATTAGATCCGATAATTGGCGGACTCCAATTTTCACAAGTCCTAATGGACGGCGGCAGTGATCTAAACCTGCTATATCAGGACACAATCCACAAAATGGGGATAGACCCAACCAAATTTCGCCATAGCAACACTTCCTTTCAAGGGGTAATGCCACGCCCATATGCCCATTGTAATGCGGGCTCTCATCGCTAGAAGTTGTGTTCGGCTCACCCGACAACTTCCGCCGCGAAAAGTTAACCTTCCACCTTGCCCCATTTACAAGTAGCTATCAAGCACTATTGGGACGCGAAGCTTTCGCCCTCTTTAACGCAATACCGCATTATGCATCTCTTACACTTAAAATGCCCGGTCCACGCGGCATCATCTCGTTAAAAGGAAACATCAAGGGTTCCTTGAGTCCGGAAAATCATGCGGCTGCCTTGACAGCCACACAATAAACCGGCTTCACCAATAAAAGCACTTAGACAGGTCGTCCAGACCCCGGACATGGCTGGACGAGTCCGGCGTAAACATACAAGGGCTTACTAGACACATGTCCCCGTACAAGGGGCTCCGCAACAAGAGACCATAAAGCTCAATTCTATTCACTTTTTGAATTGTACTCTGTTTATTTAATATAACGTACATTTTTGCACGACCTTTTTCAACTAAGTTCCTCTCTTTTACAGATGAACATCGTGCTACACCCGTCCAGGATACGGCACAACGGAGACACAGGCGCAGACGTGCAGTAGGGACCCGTCGCAAGGATTCTTTTCAGATTAAGACCCTGCGTAAACCTTTTTCACTGTCTCTTGTTGATACACATCCCCCAGTTTCTTGCTATAACCAAGGAGGAGGCTGGCGTTTTGGCATAGGCCACGTCAGAATTTCGCGCGTACCTGGACACCAGGGGCTTATTACCAAGGGCGATTGTTCGACCCGTTTTCATAAAGACCGAATACCTTAGGGAGTGTTCGGCGTCTCGAGTTAGGCCTTATATGCATCAGCTTCGAATCATGTCTTTGGTCAAATGTTGGGTTTGCCCGGCTCCTATGTTTTGCTGCCTTACATTCCGCTCTATCGGCTAATGCGGCACCAGGAGAACTACTGCGATTGTGCCCCGGTTCGCCAAAGTAGCACCTCGAGAGAAAGCCGAAACCGACTATCATGATATAGCGTGAGACTGGTCAACCACTCGATGACCAGCTGGAATCTTTAGAATTCCTCCGCATTGATGAAGGGCCGCTTCCGGCCAGCACATACGCCGCCCGAATTCGGGTGAGCGCGGTGACCCTAGGGGCTATATAGTAGCCCCACTATCGAACTCCTATGGCTAAGTCAAAGTGATAAAGCATTATAGTCCGGTTGCCTAGTTTGCTGCGCTATCACCTCCTTTGTAGGACCAAGAGTTGGATCAAGTGTGAAAAGGCGCTTTCTGCAAACACCCCCGCATTATATGCGTGAAATTTGAAGCCAAAGACTGCCATCTTTCAGGTTATATACACATATACATTAACGGCCGCACAAGAGGTATTTTAATTCTTGAAGGCACAAGTATAAAAATCTTTTATATTCCATCGAAACATTGTTTCACAACAATACATGTTATTCGAACATAATATCTTTCAAGCACTGCGTCTCTATTAAACGAGCGCCCTGCAAAACTTCCTGAAAATAGTGCTCGACAGGTACTCGGCTTCCGTCCGAATCTTGGGATGCAACATCGGTGGCCTTCATCTCCGCCCAGTATGCCTTGACACGGGCAAGAGCCATCCATGCACCCTCTATGCATGCTGACCGCCTCATTCCTTTGATATGCGGCACCGCACCAAGGAACTGCTGCACCAAGCCAAAATAACTCTTCGGCTCGGGCCTTTTCGGCCACAAATGCACGACATTCTTCATGACAAGTCCGGACAACCTATTCAGCTCCGCCCATTCGGCCAAACGATCGGTTAATGGAAGGGGACGCTCTGGATTACGGAACTGCGACCAAAAAAGCTCTTCCATCTCGTGATCCTTTTGATCTCCGAAGTGTTCGGCCGCGTCCCCGGCACTCGCCGCCAAGTCCAGATAAGCATCATCACTACTCCACAGCCAGTCCAACTGAGCATATTTAGGATCCATGAACTTCCTCCGCAGCAGAAAGGGCTTTCCAGCCACGATATCTACGGCCTGACGTAGCTCCTCCGTCATGGCTCTCATCGCAGAGCGAGCATCCTTGGCCTCGGTGGTGGCCTTCTTCAGGTCCTCTTGCTCCGCTCGACCTTCTTTTTCAAGAAGCTCGCAGTGGTCAGTAGCATTCTTCAACTTCACGGCCACCAGGTGTCCGCAGAGAAACCGCATAGCTTGTGACTCGTCAAGCCGCTTATTGACAAGCGCGATGTCGGCATCCGCCACGTCAAGTTGCCGCTTTAGTTCGGCAAATTGATCAGTCCGGCTAGCCACCGGACGCTCCGCCACCTACATAGGAAGGGCGACATATTATAACCTGGGATTATGATCCTCGGCACGCTGTCATTCTTGACAAACGCACCGAGTCTCAGGGGCTACTATCTACACAGGGCGCATCTTATATATGCGGAACCGTCAAAAGGTACATCATTGCACGTACCTCAAAACCTGTTAGTAAAACTCTGGCGGCCTCGTACAACCCGCTCATTGCAGACGAAATTTTGGAAAGGACCCGTGTCCCTTGTCTCCTGATACAAATCTTTAGAAGAGGGTTAGGGTTACTTAGAGTCGGTTACAATGGTAGGAGATCTACATATCCGTATCTCCAAGCTTGCCTTCCACGCCAAGGAAAGTCCCATCCGGACACAGGATGAAGTCTTCAATCTTGTATCTTCATAGTCCAAGAGTCCGGCCAAAGGCTATAATCCGGCTATCCGGACACCCCCTAATCGAGGACTCCCTCAGTAGCCCCTGAACCAGGCTTCAATGATGACGAAGTCCGCGCAAGATATTGTCTTCGGCATTGCAAGGCGGGTTCCTCCTCCGAATACTTCATAGAAGATTTTGAACACAAGGATAGTGTCCGGCTCTGCAAAATAAGTTCCACATACCACCGTAGAGTGAATAATATTTACACAAGTTCAATATGTTGACGTATTCCGCAGCATGACATCACACCACGGCCAAGCCTTTATTTGAATCGTTTTTACTGTCCCACCTCAGCGCGTTTAGCGAGGCGGTTTCCTTGGCACGTCTTGTCAAAGCAGAGATCGTGCCCCCTTATTCCGGGATTCTCATCAATACGGGCGTGGGTAACCCAACAGCGCCATTGATTACGGCGCTTGGGAGATAAGCGAGTTTTATCAGGCCGGTGGGGACGCATAGCTTTGTCCGTCCATATAAGGGGATAAAGATCCACTTTTTCACACACGCCTTCTTCCTCCTTTGCTTATCCATTTTCGCGCACTCGAGCTCCAGCGCCCAAGTCCGCACATCCCACCTCAACCTTCTCCAACTATGTCCGGAGCAGGAGGCAAGTGGATGGCCTCCTCCATCACGGAGGGGCACATCAAAAAGCTGCGGAAGGCCGAATACTTGCCCGACGACATCGCGCATTGGCTCCCCAACAAGGGGCAGCTCATCCCCACCCCCAGGCCCCATGAGAGGGTGGTGTTTCTCCCCCACTTCCTCCGCGGAGTAGGGTTTCCACTTTACCCATTTGTTCGGGGGCTCATGTTCTACTACGGCCTAGATTTCCACGATCTGGCCCCGAATTTCATCCTCAACATCTCGGCGTTCATCATCGTGTGCGAGGCCTTCCTCTGCATCCAGCCCCACTTCAGCTTGTGGCTGAAGACCTTCAATGTCAAGCCGAAGGTAGTGGGCGGCCGCCAAGCGGAGTGCGGAGGTGCCATGGTGGGCAAGATGGCCAATGTCCTATGGCTCGAGGGATCCTTCGTGGAGACCGTAAAGGGGTGGCAATCGGGGTGGTTCTATATCACCGAGCCGCGCGACTCCAAATGGGCAGCGGCCCCTGAATTCCGATCTGGCTTCCCTACATGGCTCACCTCATGGAAAGAGACGGGCCTGACGTGGGGTAATTCGGAAGAGCTGACCGGACTCCAAACCTGCGTCCGAAACCTGGTGGACAAGAAGCTCAAGCTCGTCAACATAGTCCAGGTTATGCTCATCCGCCGGATCCTCCCATGCCAGCAACAGGCCTCAACTTGTGGGAGTTTGATCCGGCCAGACAAAGATCAACCTTGAGCCCGGCTCTTCGACACTACATATGAAGATGCCCGGAAGGTGCCGCTCAAGGGGCCGAGGCTCCGCATCCGCCATCAAGATTGCGGATTCAGCTCGCAAGATCAAGCCAGCGAGGTAAGCTATTTTACCCTTTACGGGACTCTTTTTCATAGTTTGACTCTATGCGGGATCTAAAACTCCCTCACCTTTGACAGGATCGCGTAAGACGTCGAGATAGGTTAACCGTCCGGCTCCCATGCCGAAGTCCCAGCCGACGCCCGCTTGACAGGGGCTCTTTGGTTCCGGCACCTTACGTGGTGCCGGAGAAGAAAACCAAGAAGAAGGCCACGGGAACTCGGAGGAGTTCCCGACGCCAGTGTTGTCGGACTCGTCGTCCGATGACTCATAAGCGGACTCCTCCCGAAGACGAGGAGGAGGAAAGAGGCCTCTCCCGGCAGGGGGAGAGAAGAAAAGGAAGGCCGCCCAAATCGGGAGGCCGGAGGGTCCAAGAAGGGAAGGACCCTCCTCCGGACTACACCACCATCGCCGACGACGGCGGAGAGGAGTGGCCACCAAGGACCAAGCCCCTGGCGAAATCGTAAGTGTCCGGATACCAGAATAACTCATGGCGTTCCATTTGTCGCACAGCATCTTCTAACGCCGAGTATAACCATGCAGCCCGCCCAAGGACGGGCTCGACGTTTCGTCGAGCGGCTCCCTGGATTTATGGGATGTGAATAGCACCTCACTTCCGACCGCCTCGTCTCCTCCCACCGCGGATGACGCCGGGGTGGAGTCCCAAAAGGGGCCCAGCCAGGAGGAGGTGGCCCTGGAGGCGCCGCAAGGCGACCTCCCGGACTCCGGGCGCAAACGGGATAAAACCCCAAAGGGCTATAAGTCCGCCTCGTGCCGACTCCGCACTGTAACTTTCAGTGGTTCCGGAGTCCGACAGGCGACCCCTTCGTAAGAAGGGCAAGACTGCGACGCCGGTGACCTCCGTCCAACCGGAGGCACCGGATGATTTGATGGAGGCGCTTAACAGCGCTTCCATCAACGAGGAGCACCGCACTGTTATGAGTGTGGTGATCCAGAAAGTTCAGTCCGCCAAGAGCGGGCTGACTGAAGCCTGTGCCATCCTTCTAACAGGCTTTGAGGTATGTATTTAAGATATGTAAAAATATTACTGCATAGACAGTAGCCCCTGATGCTCAGTTTGGTGTTCGGAAGGAAATAGCCGAACTGAGGATCTAAAAAGATATACGCAGGAGTCTAACATAACTATGTCAATATGGGAATGCAGGCTGCGCTGCTGACCTCTGCCGCACTGACTACGGAGGTTGATGCATTAAAGCAGAGCCTCAGGCGGTCCGAGAACGAGCTCGGACTTGCCAAGAAGCAGCTCGAGGACAAGGAAGGTAAGTAATACCTTATGGGAGTATTTAAAAGATGCGGTTGCAAAAGATGACAGGAATAACATGAATACTGCAGGGGCCACGAACGAGGTGGCGACCCTAAAGGAAGCGGTGTCCAAGGCCGAAAGCAATGTGGCCGCGGAGCGCACCGAGCGAGAGAAGCAGGAGGCGCGGGTGGCAGAGGTGCGGCAAGAGCTCCAGGCTCTCGTGGAAAAACACTAGAGTTTGGAGCGTGACTCAAAGACTCAAGAGTCCGAGCTCGCCTCGGCCCTTGAGAGCACCAAAGCCGCTAAGGCAGGAGCCCAAAAAGCCCTCCAGGAAATTGAGGCGATGAAGAAGATAGCGGCGGGTAAGGCATTCTATATGCAAAGCAAGCATGTGAAAGTGAATTATTTGTTACTTACCCGAATCCGGAGCTCTCCAGGAGCATTGGCAGATCTGCCCTGCAGTGTGTCTGATGCTGCCGCATTCTACCGAGCCGAGGAGGGAAGCTCGACGGAGAAGGTGTTCTGGTCTTAGTATGCTGAGGCCGGACACCCGGTGCCCTTAAGCGACCAGTTGAAGCAGCTGGTCGAGCTCCATAAGGCGGCCGAACAGGCCATGAGGGGCCTCATAGTTCGGTTGTGGCCTAAGGAAGCCATGCCTGGGAGCTACTTCGGGCTGGTGAGGCGGCTGGTGGACGCCTTTCCATGGGTTGACGTCGTCAAGAACTCCGTCTGCATCGAAGGTGCCCGTAGGGCCCTTGCCCTTGCTAAGGTGCACTGGGGCAAGATAGACGCTGAGAAGCTTGTGACAGACGGACCACCACCACGCAAGGAGCATCGCAAGCCTGAAATGTATTATGAGGGCGTCCTGAAGGGTGCCCGCCTTATAGCGGATGAATGTTCCAAAGATGTAATATTTGAGTAGACTCGCATTTGTTATCCTGTACGCTGAAAAACTTGTTCATATGCGCTAAGCAACACTTTTTAATTTAAAATATTATTCTGTGCGGCCGTGTATTAAATTTGAGAGATGGCGAGTCGTCGGCTTCAAATTTCCCCATGCCACAGTCTTTGGGGTGTTCGGGATAAACTTGAGCGCTCTTGTTCCCATTCTTGGGTCCTTAGAGGGAGGCGCTCAATGCAACGAACAAGGCAACCAGACTATAATGCTTGAACACTCTCACTTAGCCATAGAATTCTATAATTTTAAATTTCGGCGAAGCCCCTTGTATTCTGAAGACCGAGTTCGGGGCGCTATCCACGCCTAGGCCGGACAATGCCGACTCCTCGCTCTAAGCAGCATAAGTCTTTAGGGACTCGAAAACCTCTCGAACAGCGACCGGCTCTCACCCTATCATGACGATCAGTTTTAGCTTTCTCCCGAGGTGCTTAACCCAGCTCAACTGGGGCACAATCGCAGTGGCTCTCCTAGCGCTACCTTAGCCGATATAACGGAACATAAGGTACCAAAACATGGGAGCCGGGCAAACCCTACTATTGACCCAAGACATGATTCGGAGCCGATTCATATAATGCTATATGTTCGGGGTGCCGCACTTGTGAAAGTGTTCAGACTTATCCCACCATGTTGTGGGGCACTTAAGCCCCTTGTGTATTGCCCGTACCAAAGTGTACGGTTGCACAATGTCATAAATGAACATATATATATATATATATATAGAAAAAAGGGAATTCATTAATAGGCAGAAGCTATGTATTGTTTATTCAAAAGGGCTGCGATGAAGCGAGCGATACAAATAGTGCGATAAGCAAGGGGCGGGACTTTTGACATGTCCCCTCCGAGGGTAAGCTGCGGGATGGTGTGTAAAACAGGTATAGTGCTCGTAATAGAGACCACCGGACACTCGGCGTAGCTTTCGGCTTCCCCGGCTGTTGCATCGTGTGTTCGGCGATTCTCTCACGGACAGGCTTCGTGAGAACGGAGTCCTGAAAGTAAAAAAGAAAGAAGAAAAGAATGACACAATCGGGAGCCCCTGGTGCGGTTGAGCCGCATTCTGGGCATGCCGTGGTCGTGCCCCTCCCCCTATGCCCACGGTATTTCCAGAGCGTAATTATGTACGCGTAGTACTAGTTTCGCAAGGCTGGGGTTTGGGCCGCATTTCTATGCGTGCTCGAAACGTGCCAGGCGGTCTTGTTGTAGGTGACTCCGGGCGCGCTTGACGGTGTCCGGACCTTTAACAGTTGGACTCGAGAATTGCCTTAAGAGGCTGCTTTCTACTTCCGCCGCGAGGGCCGCCGTATGCTCCTCCGTCCAGAGAGAGCGTCTAGTGTTTCCATTGACCGTAATGACTCCTCGAGGACCTGGCATCTTGAGCTTGAGATATGCGTAGTGCGGCACCGCAGTGAACTTTGCAAATGCGGTTCGTCCGAGCAGTGTGTGATAGCCGCTGCGGAATGGGACTATGTCGAAGATTAACTCCTCGCTTCGGAAGTTATCCGGGCATCCGAAGACCACTTCAAGTGTAACTGAGCCTGTACAGTTGGCCTCTACAACTGGTATGACGCCTTTAAAGGTCATCTTTGTGGGTTTAATCCTTGATGGGTCTATGCCCATTTTGCGCATCAACGTCTGATAAAGCGAGTTCAAAGGCTCGTCGCCGTCCATTAGGACTCTAGTGAGATGAAATCCGTCAATGATTGGGTCTAGAACCAATGCGGCGAATCCGCCATGGCGGATGCTAGTGGGGTGGTCCCTTCGATCAAAAGTGATCGGGCAGGAAGACCACGGGTTGAAATTTGGGGCGACTGGCTCCATCGCATATACGTCCCTTAGTGCACGCTTCCGCTCCCTTTTGGGTATGTGGGTTGCGTATATCATGTTCACCATCCACACTTGTGGGGGGAAGCCCTTCTGTCCTCTATTGTTCGGCGGCCGGGGATCCTCCTCCTCGTCATCGCTATGCAGCCCCTTGTCGTTGTTTTCGGTATTTAACTTGCCTGCCTGCTTGAACACCCAACAATCCTGTTGGTGTGGTTGGCTGGTTTTTCGGGGGTGCCATGTATCTGGCACGAGCGATCGAGTATTCGGTCCAAATTGGACGGGCCCGGAGTATTTCTTTTAAATGGCTTTTTCCACTGACCGGGTTTAGAGCCTCTGAATCCGGCATTGACTGTCGTATCCTCAGCATTATCGCCGTTAATGCGGCGCTTGTGCTTGTTGCGACGCGACCTACCATTGCTGTCCTTGGTATCCGAATTACCAGGGCTCTTGGTCATGTTGTTACTACGAGCTAGCCTGCTGTCCTCTCTCGTGCAAAAGCGGGTCATGAGTGTTGTGAGGGCTGCCATGGATTTCGGCTTTTCCTGTCCTAGGTGTCGGGCAAGCAACTCGTCGCGGATGTTGTGTTTGAAGGCTGCAAGGGCCTCTGCATCCGGACAATCGATGATTTGATTTTTCTTGGTTAAGAACCGTGTCCAGAATTGTCTGGTCGATTCCTCTGGCTGCTGAATTATGTGGCTTAGGTCATCGGCGTCTGGTGGTCGCACATATGTGCCCTGGAAATTGTCGAGGAATGCGGCTTCCAGGTCTTCCCAACAACCGATTGACTCTGCCGGGCAAGCTGTTAAGCCAATGCCGGGCTGGTCCTTTAAGCTTGAGTGGGAGGTATTTGATGGCGTGTAGATCATCACCGTGGGCCATGTGGATGTGAAGGAGATAGTCCTCGATCCAAACCGCAGGATCTTTTGTGCCATCGTATGATTCAATGTTTACGAGTTTGAAACCCTAAGGGATTTGATGATCCATCACTTCATCTGTGAAGCATAGTGGGTGTGCGGCGCCTCTATATTGGGCTATATCACGACGCAGCTCAAATGAGCTTTGTCTCGTGGTTCGCCCGGTCGGAGTTGCCAAATCCGGCATGGCCAGTTATAAATCGCCACGTGTCGTGGGGCGCCCACGCGATCCGTAGATCGATCTTGTTTGCCTTGCCTTGTCCTCCAATATATCTCGCAGGTCTGGCGCATTTCCCCGCGCCTTGGTATTTTTTGAGCGGTGCCGCGGTGCGGCTTGAGTTGAGGGCCGAGAGTCCTCTCTGTCGCGGCCACGAGGTGGTCGGTCAGCCGTGTCATGCACTGGTGATGTAGGTATGGGTGCTTCCTCCTCTAATCGGGGTAGCAGCCTGCGTCTTGGGTAGCTCTTGGAGGGGCACTCGAGTTAATACTCTTCGGCCGCAAGGACTTAAGTCCATCTGTCAGCTAGCAAGTATTGGTCAGCTCTAAGCGGTTGCTGCTTTTTCTTGAGGCTGCTTGCCGTGGCCATGAGCCTGCGTTTGAAACGCTATTGTTCGACGGGATCCTCGGGCACGACGAATTCGTCGTCATCGAGGTTTGCCTCATCATCGAAGGGAGGCATGTAATTATCGTCCTCTACCTCTTTTTCTGCCTCTCTGTCATGAAGGCTGGCTTCTCCATCCTCCTGCGCTGAATCCTGCTGGAGGGGGTTGTCTTCGGCACTGTCCGGGGTGTTATTGTCTCCCGTGCCGGAATCACCGTTTTTGCTGTGGCGGGATTTAGAGCGGCGCCGCTGACGCCGGCGCTTAGGCTGTTTCTTGGAGGGGTCATCCTCCGATGTTCCATCGCCATTCCCATCTTTTGGGATGTCCACCATGTATATGTCGTATGACGAGGTGGCCTTCCAGTGCCCTGTGGGCGCTGGTTCTTGGTCGTCTCCTCCATCGTCTTCCATACCGTCGATGTCTTCGGAGTCGAAGTCGAGAATGTCGGTTAAATCATCAACAGTGACTACGAAGTGGGTGGTGGGTGGGATTTGAATTTCTTCGTCGTCCGCATCCCAACCTTCCTGACCATAATCCGGCCAGGGCTCTCCTGATAAAGAGAGAGACTTTAGTGAATTCAGGATGTCGCCAAAGGGCGAGTCTTTGAAAAGATGTCCGCGGCGGTGAATTCCATGATCGACGCCAAATCGGATTCGATTGGCGGGGGCGCGGAAGGCTCGGAGTCCGGAGAGGAGTCCGGCACCTTGGAGTTACGAGCTTCGCGAAGGACGGGGTAGGTGTACAGCTCAATCGCCGTAGAGATCGCAGCCCCCGAGGCGGTGTCCAGCCACCCGTCCTCGATCGGCGCTTGATCGGCTCCGAGTGAAGGTCGAGCGGACATCGGTGCGGCTTCAGGACACTGTTCGGCGGCAGACCTAGATCATGCCCCTCGTGGCGGTCTGGCGCTGCTTGGCTGTGGCTCGAACCCGTCGAAGATCAAGTCTCCGCGGACGTCGGCCCGTGTAGTTCAAACTTCCAAATCTGACTGGTGGCGAGGCGTAGCTTTCTATCTGCCTCAGATGGCCAAGTGAATTGGCCCGCGTGCAAAAGCCGCCCGAATCTGAAGATCTGTCCGGGGAGAAAAGTCTCACCCTGGAGCGCATCGTCGTTGATGATCGGAGGAGCCATTGGGCCTAAAGATGACGACACAAAGGAACTCTCAATGAAAGCGGCTCCCTGGTCCTCGGCCCAATCTAACAGACCGGGAGATGACGTGTTGAGTACCCCCTAGTCCAGGACACGGACAGTAGCCCCCTGAAC
The DNA here is from genome assembly GCA_021605145.1 of Aegilops bicornis. Lineage (NCBI taxonomy): Eukaryota > Viridiplantae > Streptophyta > Magnoliopsida > Poales > Poaceae > Aegilops > Aegilops bicornis. The sequence goes on along the minus strand of CM038674.1, from coordinate 617,498,919 downwards.
CGGTCTTCAAGTTTAGGGATGCTCCTCGATTCTTCCGAACCGTTCTTCATCTTCAGTCGTCGGTCTTGAAAACTGGTTCAACAAATCTTCTCATCTTCGATCTTGAGGATCGCCGAAATGCATTCGACGGGTTTACACGTCGGGTATCCGAGGAGCCCCTTTAAGTTTCCGTCCTTTATCAATGCCTTGTTATTTTTATGCCACACCTCGGGTTTGAAGTTGTTCCCGGGCGGCAGCGTCTTCTTGTGTCCGAGCTCCAACGCCGGACTGCATTCGAGGTATCTTTTGCAACCGAGCACCAACGCCGGACCGCTTCCCAGCTCTAACGCCGGAATGTATCCGAGCTCCAACGCCGGACTATGTATCCAAGCTCCAATGCTGGACTGAGCTCCAACGCTGGACTATGTATCCGAGCTCCAACGCCGGACTGTATCCGAGGTGTCGTAAATCACCTTGGTTCAAAGAAGTTTGAAGGAGTTTAGCCGAGCTTAATGCCGGAAATGCCCTCTATGGAGCCAGCCACTAGCGCCGAAGCGTTATGTCGGGACTGCTTCGAGGTGGTGCACCACCCGAATGTGGGCCGATTTTTGTCAATATTTTTGATTGATGCAATTTATTCTCTGCCGAGATACATAGCCGATAGCCCTCAAGGTGGGTATCGGTCTAAAACCGAGATGCACATGAAGGATGACATAAGACCGCCGATCCTCGTAGTCACCGAGACTCGTGTTGATTTGCAAAATCGGTCTGAGGATCAACTCCTAGCTCGGCAGAATACTTCGGGGCACAAAAAGCGGTGTGCTCAGTCCTCAAGACTCAGGTTGGGTGCGGCCGACCAACCTGAGGATCAAAATCTCCTCGGAGACTGTATTACACTTAAAATTTTCTGCATTGGACAGGCAATGCAGTAGCCCCCGAGACACTGGTCGGGTGGCAACACCAGATCAGGGGATCGATGTGCCCCTTTAATATTTGTAAATAATAAGCCCGAAGCCCAGTAGCCCCCGAGCCTTAATGCGGGCACGGGTGGCCGAATTAAGGATTGACATCCATAGTAAAATCACAAATTATGTGTAATGACTCTATGTATCCAAGTACTTTACGTCATTAATGCTCGGATCCGCATTGTACAAAACTTTGTTGACCGACCATCGGCTTCCACCTCCTCGGCCAATAGCCGAGGAGTGTTTGTCCTACTTTATAAAGCCTTTATGAAGGTAAAGATTTACAACAAACAAGGCAATATGGCCTTACGGTTTTATAAAACAAAGGTAAGCAGAGAGATATGTTATATTACTGTTTAACAGAAGAAATGTATTCCAAAGAAAATAGTCCCGCTATCGGTTCCTTTCTTTGGGTTGTCATGCTAAGCATGATCATGAAACCTCAGCTCTAATGTAAGAGTAAAATATCGAGGATTTAGTTTGGGAGGCCAATTAATAGCCCCGGGTAGTGTTCGGCGACAGTCGAGGTCAAGCCGTAAACACTTCGGCCATTGTTATGAATGGTCCGTCGTTTAACACCGTCATCGGATCGCTGACCAGTTTACGCTTATTGTGACAGTCAATTTTCGGCTTTCTCCACTGAGGTGCTTAACCATGTGAGCTGGAAGCCCAACGCAGTGGTTCTTGCTTTGCACACCTAGCCGAACAAAGCGAAACGTAGGAGGCAAGCGCAGGAGCCGGGCAACCCAACTATTGACCGAAGACACAATTCGAAACCGATGCATATATAGCAATATCCGAGAATGTTTTTGCCGAATCTCTAAAGGTGTCCGGCGTTGCACTGCGAGACTTGTGCTGAAAACACACAAATAGTTTAAAAAGTGCCATAAGCTTGGAAAACCAAAAAATGTCAGTAAAAACTTGACGTCCGAACGAGATCAAGTGTTCGGTGCCAATCCGAAAATTGGCCTTAGGAAAAGAAGTGCTTCTGTCGTGCTTTAACATGATACATCCTATCTCAAGACTTCAAGCGGGTCAGCCTACGGCTTCAACCTCCTATCCCGAGGGCGGAGTACTTCTCATTAGGCCAGTTTAGCAAACTAAACTCTAGCGGCTTTGAGAGAGAAATTAGGCTCCCCGGCTAGTGACCACACGCTCGTGTCGAAAAAAGGAGTGATAGATAATAATAATAATAATAATAATAATAATAATAATAATAATAATAATAATAATAATAATAATAATAATAATAATAATAAAACTTTGCAACGACTAAGAAGAAGAACACTTATCATAAAACGGCTCATATAAATTTAAGAGCCCCAAGTGACTTGGGTAAAGAATGATTGCATGTACCAAGTACTTATATCATATCTATGTTCAACCGAACTTTAAACGCGTCTTAACCGACCGTCGGCTTCTCCCTCTTCGGTCAAGGACCGAAAAGTGTTATGTACTCCATCCGTCGAGAATATCGACGGTGTTTCCAATAACCAGCAATCAGGCCATAAGGTCAGAATGCATAAAGCGCCGCTCAGGGAACTTATGCTATATTACTATGAAGTGTAAGAAGCATCTTCAAAGAAAATAGTGCCCCCACCGATACCTTTCTTCGGTGCTCATTGTTATTATGAGACTTGTGTAATAGATTTTTTGTACTCATGAGTTTCGTTGTGTGACGACCATCATTGAAAACTATAAGAGCGCTAGCTTTCGGCTTCACTCAGTCTGAGGTCCGGCTCGGATGACCCGATCATGACAATCAGGTGCTCCCTTTACTCCCTCACCGAACAATCGGGAACGTAGGGGTAAACACAGGAGCGAGGCAACCCAGCTTGCAAAATCGCTTAAGTCAATATGGTGCATATTGTGGCGTAATACACGAACAAGGAACGAAGTCCTACAAGTATAATCATATGCAAGAGGAAAAGCTTCATGAAGGAAGCCCCCAAATGAATTGGGTATTTGAATTTATGCGTCACAAACAAAGTTTGGACAAGGAAATTTTTTACAAGCAACATTTTTCCAAAAAAGTATAATGCTTGGTCGAACCGAACACAAGTTAGAAATTAAAGCTTTGAGCATGAAAGCGACTTAGCTGGTTAATGTGTTTGGTATTAATGACGCGGTCCGAGCTTGATACGGGACAAGGTTCCGTCCCCCAAGCCGGTCCCGAGGTGGCGGAGCGGAGAGCTCGACACGCCGAAGTGGTGACATAGCACGGTCAATGCAGACCGGCAGAGTGACGCCAAGTCCGGGATCATTTTCCTGTTCACAAAAAATGGTGCAAACCGGAGATAATAGTAATAATGATAATTAAAAATCGTTGCATAATAAATAATTTATGCAAAGTGAGTAATAAAAGAAATATGGCTCTGGCGCCGAAGTCAATGTCGATGCAGGCGTCGACGTGATGCGGTAAAAGCGTGGCAAAGCCTGAATTCACAGTGTCGGTCCGAAGCTCCGGATGGCGTTCGCACGGACTATGTACTGAAACCGACCGAACCACCATGCGATCGTCGTTAATGCGCCACCATTTGATAGACCTGTGTACATATGATGGACAAACCAGAGTAATAGTTCCTTGGGAAAAATGAACCCAAATAAGCAAAAAATACTGGGATTAATAGCACCTGGTTTATTTGTTGTAGCAATTCAAAGGAAGGTGATTCCCAAAATTGGGACTCGATCCACGCACCCATTGCCTGATGGGCGATAAAACGACGGCATGGCAATCTTTGGCAAAGGTTGGCTCGCCGAGGCAAAGCCCTCGGTCCAGCCTAACGTGTGAGCTGGTCGGCTAGTGACGCCTTGAAGTGTCCGGAGTAGGTTGATGAAGAGATGACGATGCCCCGGTCCAGCCGAGATGTCGAAGTAGGTCAGCGTGATGGACACCAGCTTGAAGAAGCAATAGTGCGGCCCGTCGATGCGGTCGTGGCGTGGTCGATGCCGGCTGATGAAGAGACCGTGCGGCGATGCCGGTATGCCCGCTCCATGTAATCCGTGGGCGGCGATGTTGGTGATGATTTATCCTTCGCGATGCGGACTCTTGTTCGCTTGCCGAGATGATGATCCGAAGAAGTTGAGCTCGGCTCAACAAAGTGACGATGTGTCTAGCGCAGGTCGGCAGCCGTGGAGCAATATTACCGGACTGGTTTGACACCAGCATGATGTTGAAGATCATGTTCAAAAGATTTTAAAGTTAGTGGGATGTGTTCGGGAACAAAACACAATACCCCATACAAAACTTCCTTCAAAAAGGATGTCCGAAATCCCGTTCGTAAAAAGGACGAACTCGGGTCGGATTTGTTTTCGCGCAGAAAACAGATCCGAAAAGTGATGCACTAATCAGAAGGTTCCCGGACTTTGGACGGTCGGATCGAGCTGAAATTTTGAGGGGTGGTAGATATAGGAATTCCGCAGTCGATCAACGGTTGGATCTTCCAAAGGAGGTCCGAGCTAGAAGCTGGACACCACGCCCTAAACTCGTCCAGATTCTCGTCCAGATTTGTGACAGGCTCCGGCATATCGTGAGCGATGGAGATTCCTCCATCGGAACTCGACGAAATTTAGCGTGGCTGTTGTATACGTAATTCCGCATTATTCCACCGAAGCAATCGTCAAACCGACGCTCGAGGAGGCTGTAAGGGCATATTTATCCCTTAGGTGTTTTCGTGATTGATGACAATGCTTTTGCGAACTAATCGTGTGCCTTGAGTTTCTCAGACGCTTCATCACTAGGCACGAGACGATTCGGTGCCCCTCGAAGACTATTGAAGACGGTGTTGTTCTACGTTTATCTTTGGTGGATTTGAGTCATAGGAGAGCCGTACTATTAAGAGGGGTCCGCGTCGGAAAGGTTCGGGTGGAATCAACACGTACACATGTCCTTCCTTTCCGTTGCACTTTGGAGCGTCTCTCCGTTATCCTAGTTGTGCTTAATCTGACGGCTACTGATGTACTTGCGGTAGTACTGCTCTATGGAGCGGTAGTACCACAAGCACCTATGATAGTACCGCTGAAGTCACGGTAGTACCACTCCTCTGGAGCCTTAGTACCGTAGCTCCGTGCCTAGTGCTGCTCGATGCAGTAGTAAGGGCGGATGTAATTTTTACATCCGCGCCCACACGGTAGTACCACACGTCATCTGTGGTAGTACGCAGTGGCCACGGTAGTACCGCTCCCTTGAGTCATAGTACCGTGGCCCTCATACCTTGTACCGCTGCGTCGGCGGCGGTAGGAAGCGGATGTAATTTTTACATCCGTGCCTCAATGGTAATACTGCGCCTCGTCTTGTGATAGTACCGCTTCCGGGTTTTTGCACGTTTCATTTTCAGCGGAAGTAGGCACGGATGTATTTTATTTCATCCACGCTCTTCGTAGGCTTTTGACTTTCTCGCCTTTGCGGTAGTATCAAGAAGGGGAGTAAGTACCAAGCGTAGTCTGCACTCAATCGAGCTAGTCCCAGCCTCTGCTGCTGCCGCATGACGTACTGTGGTCCTCCACGGTAGTACCGCGTGGCCTTGGTAGTCTGGCGCTCTGAGCGGTAGTACCGCATGTCACAGCTGAACATGTGGATAACGGTTGGATCTCTTCCATGACTATAAAAGGCGTCTCCTACCTCTAGTTGACTACCTCTTCCATCTCTAAGCTCCATTGTTGCTCCAAGCTCCATTTTGGCCCGATCTCTCCTAGCCAATCAAACTTGTTGATTTGCTCGGGATTGGGTGACAAGGGACGATCTACACTTCCACCAAGAGATATTCGATTCCCCCACTAATCCCTAAGCGGATCTTGTTACTCTTGGGTGTTTGAGCACCCTAGGCGGTTGAGGTCACCTCGAAGCCATACTCCATTGTGGTGAAGCTTCGTGGTGGTGTTGGGAGCCTCCAAGTGTTGTGGAGATTGCCCCAACCTTGTTTGTAAAGGTTCGATCACGCCTTCAAGGGCACCAATAGTGGAATCACGACATCTCGCATTGTGTGAGGGCGTGAGGAGATTACGGTGGCCCTAGTGGCTTCTTGGGGAGCATTGTGCCTCCACACCGCTCTAACGGAGACGTACTTCCCCTTAAAAGGAAGGAACTTCGGTAACACATCCTTGTCTTCACCGGCTCCACTCTTGGTTATTTCGTGCCTTTACTTTTGCAAGCTTACTTGTGTTGTATCTATTGCTTGCTTGTGTGCTAGTTGTCATTGCATCATATAGGTTGTCCACTTAGTTGCATATCTAGACAACCTATTTTGTCGCAAGGTTTAAATTGTTAAAGAAAAGCTTAAAATTGTTAGTTGCCTATTCACCCCCCCTCTAGTCAACCATATCGATCCTTTCAATTGGTATCAGAGCCTCGTCTCTTTATTAAGGACTTTACTGTCCGAAGAGTATGGTTGACACCACAGACGGTGCGGAGGAGCACTCCAATGTGAATCTTATCTCGTCTACGGCCGATGGGGGTACCTCGGTCTCTCGTGAGGAATTCAATGTGGCTCTAGACACATTGAAAGACTCCATGACGACCAAGGTTGAAAGCGTTCTTACTAAATTTCTTGAAGGGCTTAAACTGTCCACCTCACGGATGAAAGTGGGTGATCCCACTAACAAGGTGACGGATGCTACCTCCGACAAGGGGGAAGCTAACAGTGAAAAGAGTCCTTCTACTAGTGGTAGAAATGGCACCGGCATCTTTGCCCATGTGGAACCTCCAATTTATGGAGGACCGATTCCCTCTACTCATTTAAATCATGCCGGTCCTCCTCCTAAGATTTTGAAAAATGAGGATTTTGATTCTTGGGTGTATCGTTTCAAGCGCCATTTAAAACATGTGAATACTAACCTTTGGAGAATCATTGAAGAAGGTCTCTATCCACATGACCCAAACAACTTCACCCCTCGAGAAGCCGTGGATAATCAATTCAATGAGAGTGCTCTCTTCATCATCCAAGATGCAATCCTTCCCGAAGATCTCCCTCATCTTCGACCTCATGCCATGGCCAAAGACGCGTGGCAATGCGTTGTGTCACTCTATCGAGGAAGTGCTAGCATTCAACGCTCCAACTATGAATTGGTACAAGATGAAGCCGATGAGTTTGCAATGAAAGAAGATGAAGAACCCCGTGAGCTCTTTCGAAGAGTGACCAAACTCGCGGTCTCACTACGAGATCATGGGAGCAAGGACACGGATGACAATTGGATCAAGCGCAAGTTCTCATGGTCATGATGCCCTACAACAAGGCCATGTCCTCCGTCATTCATCAAAGACCGGACTTCCACTCCATGACCTCAAGTGAAGTGTTGGATGAGTTTGTTGCAATGAGCATCTTGGACAAGACCGCCGACAATGCGGTGCTCCGTTCTCAAAGGGCAAAGAAGCCCAACCTTGCCTTGAAGGCCAAGGTTAGTGTGGAAGAAGAGGAAGAAGAAGGGGATGAGGAGAGCAACCCCGAAGACACGAAATATGATTATCATGAGCACATGGCTCTTGTCTCAAGACAATTTTGGAGCAAGAAGAATACAAGACCCAACTTCAACAAGAACAACTTAGTGTGGAGTTAGAACTTGTTTCAACTGTGGTAATGTGAGCCATTTCATTGCGGATTGTCCTTACGAGAAGCGGGAAGACAATGGTGGCAAGTTCATCCGAAAAGACAAGGCCAAGTCCTTCCCCAAAAAGAACAACTTCACCAAGAAGACTCCTACTCGCGGGTTGGTGGTTCAAGAAGAATACCGTGAGGATGACGATGATGATGAAGATAGTGAAGCAATGGCCTTGGCATCCTTTGCCATTGCCTCTACTGCAGGGTTGTATCTATTTGATTCACCCAACGAGAACATCACCGCCAAGTGTCTCATGGCTAAAGCCACCAACAAGGTAACCCCCAACATCAAAACCACCATTATTCCTAATCCTTCTTCGACGGTTGGCTTTGATGATGGTAAGGGGTCTAATGAGGAGGTAAATGAATTTGAGTCCTTCATGAGTAAGCTCAAACGAAAATCCAAGAAGCACTTCGTTGCTCTCTTGGAACAACTTGGTGAAGCCAATGACATGATCGAGGCTCACGAAGAAACCATCTCTAAGATGGAAGGTCGTAGTCGTGACTATGCCGATGAGATATCGGATCTCTCTAATGCTCTTGAGGAAGAGCGTGGACATTGTTTGGCTCTTGAGGAATCACACAACGATGACCATGCCAAATTAAAGAAAGATCTTGATCATGCTCTTGTTGTGTCTCGTGTACTAACTTCCGAGAAGGCTAACCTTGGGGTTGATCATGCTAGACTCAAGGAGGAGTTTGATGTACTTGACAAGGCCCATAAGGTCTTGAAAGGTGCTCATGCAAACCTCAAGGAGTCTCATGCTCAACTCCAAGTTAAGCTAACCAAGGAAAAGGCCACATTTCCTCACATGGTCTTAATTGATAATGCAAATGCTACTAACCCATGTTGTGAGCATGTTCATCTTGTGGAGGAGAATGCCAAGTTGAAGGAACAACTCGAGAAAGGTCTTGTGTCATGCATACAAGGTGAGAAGAACCTAAATGACCTTTTGAGCAATCAAAAGGAAGTTGTGGGCAAGGAGGGAGTTGGGTTCTCACCCAAGTCCAAGAACAAGAAGAAGGAAGAGAAGAAGAATAACAAGACCAAACGACCTCCCCCGCTTAAGCAAACTTTGAAAGAGGGAGAGGGTGCTCTTAAGGAGAAAAAGAACAATGCGAAGAGTGGTGATGCCAAAAGGGGCAAAGCCATCTCTCCCAATAAAGCGGGCGACTTTAACCCCTCTTATGTGTTGTGCCGTGCTAGCGATGGGCATGTTTATGCTAAATTTGTTGGTTCTTCTTATGAGTACATTGAATGGTCTATTTGGGTTCCTAAGACCCTTGTTACTAACATCAAAGGACCCATTACTAAATGGGTACCTAAAACCAAGCATTGATCTCTTGTAGGTTTTTGCTTCAGTGTTGGATCATGGTTGCTCGATAGTGGAGTAACAAATCATATGACCGGAAGCAAGGACTTGGTGGTGGACGTGCAAAAGATTCCATCTATGCCCACCAATGTCAAGTGGGGTGATGCCTCACATTCTAAGGTATTGGGTCTTGGCAAGGTTGTCATTTCTCATGATCTAACGATCGAGAAAGTCATGCTTGTTGAGTCACTTGCACACAATTTACTTTCCGTTCATCAACTTGCACTCATGGGCTTTGCCACTTTCTTTGACATTGATACCGTGGCCCTCTTGTGGAGCAAGACTCTTAAAGTAGCCTTTGTTGGGCTTGTCGAGAATGGTCTCTATGTGATAAACTTTTCGGAGCGACCCACTAAGACCGCGACATGCCTAATGGCTAAAGTTGACGTGGGGTAGCTTTGGCATCGCCGTTTAGCCCATGTCAATATGAGATCTTTGCAAAGTCTTCTCAAGGGGGACCATGTCCGTGGACTAACAAATGTTAGTTTTGCCAAAGATCGTGCTTGCAGTGCTTGTATCGAAGGAAAGCTTCATGAGACGGCTCACCCTCCCACGACTATCATCTACTCGAAGAGACCCTTGGAGCTCCTGCACATGGACCTCTTTGGGCCTCCATCCTTTGATAGTGTTGGGGGTAGAAAGTATTGCTTGGTGATTGTGGATGATTATTCAAGATACACTTGGGTATACGTCTTCAAGAGGAAGAGTGAGACTCAACAAACCGTCATCGACTTTGCAAATGAAGCTCAACGTCAACATAATGCAAAGATGTCACGACCGGTTTTTCAATAAAATACTCATTGAGAAATCGATCTCTTAATTCCAGTATAGGAAGAATTATCCTTACTGGTAGACAAATACTTGATACAGAAGGCCAGTAACCTTAAATATATTACAGGGTTGAGCTGAGGTTGCTCAACAATTATTACAAACACGCCAATATTGTACATAAGGGCAGTTAAGATACAGGGGTGTGGTGGCATACTACTGACTCGAGATAAAAGTGGTGGTGGATATATCACGATTGGAGTGGATAACATGACTCCTAAAGCGGCAGCTCATCGGCGTCGAGGTGAGGCTCGATGAATTTATTTGGGTAGCGGAAGCGGATATAATCTGATGACCAAATCCGAGGATCACACGGACTGACTGGGACTCCTCTAGGCGTCGGACTCGCTATCGAACTCTTCATCCATGAGATCGCCTTCGTCAACATCTGGCCAAATCAATAAGCCAGGTGAGTACTTTGAAGTACTCGCAAGACAGTCCGGACATAAGATATAACAAATGCATGCATGAATGCGTCATGAGCAAATAACAATGCACATTCAAATAATAAATACTTGCACAACATGATAAGTAAAAGGGAAGTCGGGCGGTAGTCCTCCCGAAATCCCAACAAAATAACTAAAAACCGATCGGATGTCTGGAGCGACGGCTTGAAGGGTAAACAAAATAAATTATCATGCCGCAGTCGGGCGTCTAAGCGACGCCACATAAAGGGCTTATATTGGAAGGAAATAACATGCGTGCCACAGTCGGATGTCGGAGCGACATCGCAGAAAGGGCTTATATTGAAAGTAAATAACATGCGTTCCGCAGTCGGAGGTCTGAGCGACATCGCAGAAAGGGCTTATATTGAAAGTAAATAACATGTGTGCCACAGTCGGACGTCTGAGCAACATCGCAGAAAGGGCTTATATTGAAAGTAAATAACATGTGTGCCACAGTCGGACGTCTGAGCGACATCGCAGAAAGGGCTTATATTGAAAGTAAATATCATGCGTACCCGCGATCGGACGTCTGAGCGACATCGCAGAAAGGGCTTATAGTGAAAGTAAATAACAAGCATGCCATAGTCGGACGTCTGAGCGACATCGCAGAAAGGGCTTAAATTTCATTATTCATATCTGATAAAATTCACTAAGATATAATACTCATAGGAACTATTCAACACATAATAATAAACGGGTTAGTCCATCCACATGAATAGACATTTAACCGGACTTAACACTCATGTGGTTTACTGGAGTTTTGTCATTGAGACTGACACTTGACAAGATAAGTTGAACACAGTACTTGGACATGGATAAGATGATTCAAAGGATTTTTGACTCTGGAGTTTGTACTAATTATCCACAGCCAATGGATTTCCGTAGTCACGGAGGACTAGTTCCGTTTACGGTATTTCGGTAGAAACACATCTAACCAGTACACACCCATCCCACCTCACGATGCCAGGAATCACCCTAGACAATGTTCAAGAAAAACTTTGAGACGGGGAGATCACAACCTCGAATAGCATGGGATCAAATTTATATCTGTGGCGCTCTAAGGGTGCCCCTCTCGGTCCCAACCGGAAACACCCATGCCCCCTGACGGATGGTAGCTTTAATCCAGGCCATGGAACCCTCATCACGACCTCTCTATTTGGTGTGTACCGGAAAGAGGTTTGCAACTTACTAAGCCATATCCCTTGCGGAAAACATGTGGTAGTACAGAAGGGAAAAGCGGATGGAAACGTGACTTGATTCACGTTGACACTTTGGAGTCAAATAGTCCGGCATAAGACCGCATGCTACAACACTGCCATCTTACCCATTCTCATGCCATCACATGGCCATGCAAACTCATATTCAACAACATATGGAATTTCGAAACTCACTTGCCTCAACCTTGCATGTAATATAACATTTATCGAAATGCTCATAACATGCCATGAAACTACTTAATGCAAACATACAACGAACACTCATCATATCAAAAGTTCAAACATGCTTGCCTGGTTCGGAGTAGTCGGAGTCTAGCTTGGCGAAGTTCGCGGTTCCGTCACCTCCTTCGGTATCTACGGTATGAGAAAATACGTACTAACGTAAATACCGTGTGTGCACAAAAAAGTATTCCAAATATTTTTCAAATAAATATGACAAAAAACTAGACAAAGAAATAAAGATGACAGAAAAAGAATCAATCAAAAATCAGTTTCTGTTTAAAAGTTATAAAGGTTTTAATCCAGGGACTCATCTGTACTGAAACAGAAAGTTTCCAGGGGCCAACTTATAAAAAGCAAACGCTTCGCTAAAAGCTGTCAACTGCAAAGGAAAACGATTTCGCCGAAGGCGTTTTCAGAAAACGGTTCGAAAAAAAGAAAATACTGACGAGGGGTCCCACCCGTCAGGTTTGAAATTTCAAACGGGGGAGAAACAGAGCTCGTCGGCGCCCGAGAGCTGCGGTGGTCGCCGGCGGCGATCCACGGCGAGTTGGGAGGATCGGAGAGTACCTACGTCTCAGTGTGTCCTTCCGCATCGGTGGATGGTGGTGGTGGTCGTCGGCAAGCACCACGTCGACGGCGGTCCTTGCTCCGGCGGACGGCGGCTCGAGTGGAGTTGGATCTCGTCGGGGAGGGCTGCGGAGGTCAAATTAAAGCCTGGGTTAGATCACTGGGTGCTCGAGGAGAATACCGACGAGGTTTGGGCGGCGGGGATGGCCTCGCCGGAGTGGATCGAGCTAGTGGCCGAGGCGAATCGGGGCGGCCGGAGTTGGGGGAGGAGACCTCCTTGAGGTCCTCCTAGTGGCTTGGCGGGGTTCTGGTGGGGTGCAGTGGTGGTGCGTGCTCGAGAACGAGCTCGGGACCTCGTTTTATAGGCGATCCGAGGCGGTGGCCGCGAACGGGGATCTCCGGCGATGGTTACTGTGTGTGATGCTTGGTCGGGGAGTTTAGGGGGTTGGGCATCAACATGGAGGTCCACAGGCTCCGTTTAGCAGCTAACCTTGGCTGGATTAGGCGTGCTGGGTGGTTTCGATAGAACGGGGCTGCGCGGGCCCGTCAGCGACAGAGGGCGCGCCCTGTGCTTGCCGGGCCACGGCGACGATGCTGCGGTGTGTGCTGGCATGCATGAGGCCACGCGGAGGGCTAGGGAGTGTTGGCGGCGAGCAGGCGTGGCAGTGGCCAGCTCCGTTAGCCACGGGTGGCTCTGCCACCGCAGAAGCTGCCGGCGTCGGCGATGCTCTCCGCCACCGACACCTGCGCCCGTCCAAGGGAGCGTGCGGTGCTCTGGTCAAGGAGGAGAGGCTGTGTGCAACGCGCCAGGGTGCACTGGTGATCGATGACAAGGCACTGACGAGAAACGACACTGATAAAACTCTGAAACTCTGAATTTTACTGAAAGTGTATAGGAACAGTGTCGGCCAAGTGTTTGATGAAATGATTCAAGCATGAGAAGAATTTTTCTGGGGCTGATCTTTGGTGTGGTGGCCTCTCAAAGCACCTGGGGGCTGCCTGAATTTTGGTGAAATTTTTGGAGGAAGGAAAATATGAATTTTACCAAAAATGATGAATCTGGTCCAAATTTGCAGAGGTTGAAACTTGAAAATTTTTGAAAAGAGGAAGAGTGGATCTTGATGGATCTAGGTTGGGGTGCTATGGACTATCCAGAGGAGTTGGTTTGAGATCAAAACTGAAAGGAAAACAGGTACTTCCTTTGTAAATCATCTAGGCTTAGAATAAATGACAGAATTGTTTTTGGGGAAATAATAAATGAAATAAACTCCAAAAATGGTTTGGACCTGTTGGAACAGAAAGTTTGGGTTGCCCCAAAGTGGAGGGAGGGGTTTTGGGAGAATTTACCACATGAGGCATGGTAAAACAAAGGATAGTTCAAAACAAAAGAGTAACTCCAAAACCCATAGGGTTTTTTTTTTAAAGAAAATAAATTCCAAAAAATATATTTGAGATGGGAAAAATCAGAAGAAAGGTTTTTAATAACCAAACACCGGGGTTTTAGAAGATACAAAAAATAAAATCCTTGCCATGGGGAAAAGTCTTGAGAGAGAGAGGTTTTTGGAAGGATTTAAATGACCTTCTTCAAATCAAACAAGGTTTTTGTTGAAAACTAAATAAAAAAAATTTGGAGTGTCACAACACCTACCCCCTTAGGAAAAATCTCGTCCCTGAGATTTCAGCTGATCCTCAAATAAGTGTGGGTGCTCTATCCGAAGAAAATCCTCCCTTTCCCAAGTCGCTTCATTCTCGGTGTGATTGCTCCATTGAACTCTGAAAAACTTGATGGTTTTCTGTCGGGTCCTCCTTTCAGACTCCTCTAATATTTTTATTGGACGTTCCCGATAAGTGAGGTCTGGTTGCACGTCAATGTTTTCATGGGATACTTGCTTCTCTGGGTTGCTCACGCACTTCCTCAATTGCGAGACGTGGAACACGTCGTGGACATCGGATAATTCTTCGGGTAAGTCTATCTAGTAGGCTACCGTGCCTCTTCGTGCCACTATACAGAATGGTCCGATGAATCTTGGTGCTAGCTTTCCCTTAACCTTGAACCGTTGCAGGCCCCTCATAGGAGATACTCGTAGGTACACAAACTCACCGGGTTCAAAACCGACTCCCGATGTTTTTGATCGTAATAACTCTTACATCGACTTTGAGCTATCTTGAGTCGATCCCTAGTTATCTTAACTTTCTCCTCGGCCTCCTTGAGCATGTCTGGGCGAAGATATGGATGTCTCCGGTTTAGACCAATTTAGCGAAGTACGACATCTTCGCCGTCTGAGCTTCAAATGGTGCCATTTGCAGTGCTGGCTTGGTAACTGTTGTTGTATCACGAACTCTGCGTATGGCAAGCTTTCTTCCCAACTGGTTCCATAGGTGAGGACACATGCCCTCAGCATGTCTTCTAGAATTTGGTTTCTGGCGTTCGGTTTGTCCATCGATGCAGGGGTGGTATGCGGTACTAAACGCCCAGTTGTGTTCCCGAGCTTGTTGTAATTGATCCCAAAATCGAGAGGCAATTGAGTGCCTCATCCAATATTATAGTCTTTGGAACTCCATGTAAGCGGGCAATCTGGGAAAGATAAAGCCTGGCAAGCTTCTGAGTGGTGTGGGTTGTCTTCACGGGGATGAAGTGTGCCACCTTAGTCAGTCTATCTGTGATGACACATATGGCATCATTCCCGTGTCGTGACCGAGGTAGTCCAACAATAAAATCCATTCCAATTTAGTCCCATTTTCACTCGGGTATCTTATTTGGTTGTAAAAGTCCGGCCGGTTTCTGGTGCTCGGCCTTGATGCGTTGACAAGAGTCACAACATGCAATGAAAGTGGCTATGTCCCTTTTTATACCGTGCCACCAAAAATTTTCCTGAAGACCCTTGTACATTTTTGTTCCTCCAGGATGGATTGAATACGGGGCGGTGTGGCCTTCAGCTAAAATTTGTTGTTTAAGGTCCTCGATATTTGGTGCATAAAGCCTATCTCCGCATTACCACAATATTCCCTGTTAAATCTATGATGAATTATGAGGCCTTGCCCAAACTCGCTTTCCGTTTTATGCCTTCAATGCTGGGGTGCCCATGCTGAGCTTCCTTAATCCTTTCTATCAGGGTAGGCTGTATTTCCAAATTCGACACACTGCCTTCGGTGACCACCATTAAGTTGAGTTTAGCAAACTCCTGCCGAAATTCAGGTCTCAGGTTTGGTAGGTTGTCGTTGTCCGAGCTAGGGTTCCGACTTAGAGCATCCGCCACTACATTTGCTTTTCCTGGATGGTAGTGGATTCCAACATCATAATCCTTCACTAATTCCAACCAGCGTCGTTGCCGTAAATTTAGTTCTGGTTGTGTAAAAATATACTTGAGGCTCTTATGGTCTGTGTATATTTCACAACGATTTCCAAGTAGGAAGTGTCTCCACTCTTTGAGTGCATGGATGACTGCTGCCAACTCCAATTCATGAGTAGGATAATTTTCTTCATGCTTGCGAAGTTGTCTAGAAACATACGCTACTACCTTGCCTTTTAGCATCAATACGCATCCGAGGCCCTTCCGGGATGCGTCACAATACACCTCAAAATTCTTGTGTATGTCCGCACAATTAATCTTGGTCTTGTCGTCAATTTCCTTTTTAGCTATTGGAAACTTTTCTCGCAAGCTTCAGTCCATTCAAACTTCTTGTCCTTCTTGAGTAATTGCGTCATTGGCTTTGCTATGGTGGAGAATCCTTCAATAAATCTTCGGTAGTATCCTGCCATTCCCAAGAAACTTCGTACGTCCATCACGCTGGCTGGTGGTTTCCAGCCAAGTACGGCCTTGACTTTTTCCGGGTCTACGGCATTACCTACCTGGGTTAGTACGTGGCCCAGAAAACCTACCTGTCTTAGCCAAAATTCACACTTGCTGAACTTGGCGTACAATTGATGTTTCCTTAGTTCTCCTAGTATGATTCGGAGATGTTCAGCGTGCTCTTCTGGTGTCTTGGAGTATATCAGAATATCGTCGATGAATACCACAACAAACTTGTCCATAAACTTCATAAATACTTTGTTCATGAGGTGAACAAAATATGCGAGGGCGTTTGTTAGTCCAAACGGCATTACTGTGAACTCATACAGTCTGTATCTGGAGGTGAAGGCTGTCTTGGGGATATCCTATGTTCGTACTTTTAATTGATGGTATCCCGACCTTAAGTCAATTTTTTAGAAGACCTTGGCATGAGCGAGCTGATCAAATAAATCATTTATCCGTGGCATTGGGTATTTGTTCTTGATTGTGACCATGTTAAGTGCTCGATAGTCTATACACAATCTCAGTGTCCCATCCTTTTTCTTGGCAAATAAAATTGGTGAACCCCAAGGTGAGGAGCTGGCTCATATATATCCTTTGTCCAAGAATTCTTTTATTTGCTTCTTCAATTCTACCAACTCGGATGGTGCCATTACGTATGGTTTCTTGTAAATGGGGGCGGTTCGGTGCTAGCTCAATGCTGAATTCTATCTCTCCGTCTGGTGGCATGCCCAGTAGTTCTTCGGAAATACGCCCGAAACTCACACACTCTGGAACTTTGCTTAACTCGAAACGTCCACCTTGTTCAACCTCGGTTGCCGAGATATCCGCTCTCTTTGGCTGAAACTTTTATTGTCTTCCCGTGATGGTGGGTGAGAATTACGGTCCGGTTGAAGCAAATAATAAATCCTTTGTTGGTGGTTAACCAATCCATCCCTAAGATGACATCCAGTCCTTTATTTTCCAATACAATAAGGTTGGCGTGAAACTTCAATCCTTCAAACTCAATAACCGCACCTTGGCAATAACTACGAGTAACTTGCTTAATCCTGTGGGACTTGACGATCATGGATTTTTCAAGGGAAGCATCGAAAAATTATTTTGCAAAGCAAATCTCTTGAAATGAACGAGTGAGAAGCTCCGTAATCAAACAAAACCATGGCAGGTATTGTGTTGACGAGGAACGTGCAGTCTACGATATCCGGGGCGTTTTTTGCTTCCTCTCTGGTCACGTGGTTCAGATGACCCTTCTTGTGGTTGTTATTGGGGTTGAAATTGTTTCGCTTTGGGCGCTGAATTATTGCCACCGTTGTTCGGCTTTGGGGTCGAGTTCCTTGGCTTGGGGCACTGCTTGGCATAGTGCCCTTCTTCTCCACAAGCGTAGCAAGTAACGCCTGGGCGACATGTGAACTCCTTGTCCCTTGCATGGAAATTTTTGATTGGGTGTGAAACATTTGTCGTGGGTTTGTGTGTCCCACCTTTCTGAAATTCCGTCTTGCTTCGGTGGTTGCGAGCAAGAGTAGTCTGGTCCCTTTTTCGTTTGCGGAAATCCTCCAAGCTGCATCGCTCATTTTCCAAGGTAATAGCCTTATCCACCAGCGTTTTGAAATCTGGTAAGGTGTGCACAGCCAGCTAGCATTTAAGCGCGGGTGCCAGACCATCCAGGAATTTTTCCATCTTCTTGCTTTCAGTCATACGCTCTTCGTTGGCGTAGCGAGACAACAGAGTAAACTGACTGTTGTATTCTGACACCGTCATGGTCCTTTGTTTGAGGTCATCAAATCTCTCTTCTTGATCTTCATAACACTTTTAGGAATGTGCGCCCCATGAAAACCTTCTTTGAACTCCTCCCAGGTTATATCATTTTCGTTGGGGTGCATGTGTAGGAAATTTTCCCACCATGATGCGGCTGCTCCAGTGAGATAGTGCGGTGCATATAGTACTTTCTCACGGTCTGAACACTGTGCAATAATTAATTTTCTTTCCATGTCTCGAAGCCAGTCTTCGGCCTCAAGAGGTTTGTCAGTATGAGAAAATGTTGGGGGACGCGTCTTCTGTAGCTAAGACAACTTGGATTGTTGCTGATACTGTCCACGGTGATTTCCCATATTGATGACTTGGTTCATCATTTCCTGATGTTGTTGCTGACTCTGTTCATAAAGGCGGCATACTTGGGTAAATGCTGTCTCACTGCCCTGTTGACTTGACTGCCCCTGTGTGAAATTGTTGCTTGTTTGTGTGCCAAAATTTACCTCTGGCGGATTTGGCATGGAGCGCGTCCAAGGACGAGACATTTTTCACTCTGGGGATATATTTTGTAAAACTCATAAGAAAATAAATTGAGTCGCAAAAGTCAATAAATTCATAAATACGGGAAAATTTAAATGCTCCAAGATTTTTCAAGAGAATAAACGATTGCGCACGGAGAAGGACTAATACATATCTTACACGCAAGCACTAATTATACAATACATCACTCAGGATATGCGTACATATTCCTGACATGTTATTTAGGCTAGTGCACTTCTCCCAGTTCCTACATGATGTGCAAACAAGCTACTTCTCACAACCTATGTACATATAAACATATCGTACAAGTCGGTACATCGCATGGCGGCTAAGCGTACTCAGTCGGAGATGGTAAGGATCTCCCTTGGCCTGTCGAGGGTGAGGCGCAGTGAGGCTGGGGACTCAACCTCCTCCTCGCTAATAGGCTCCAGACGTGAAGTGCTGCGCTGAGTTGATGGAGCGGGCGCCATAGGCGGAGCAACACAGACTGGAGTGGGCGCAATAGGTGGTGCAGAACGAACTGAAGTGGGTGCAATGACTTGCTTGAACTCCTCAGTGGTAGGCAGGCGACGAGCAGTGGCAAGAATGGTAGGAGAATAAGATGCCGAGGACGAGACGAAAGTCAGCGGTGGTGCAGTCTGCAGGAGCTCCCTCCTGTTGGCGGCACAGCCAGGGACTGAGTCCATGCGGGCAGCCACAAGGTCGTCCACCAGGTTGTCGAAGGCTGCCTCCAGAGCCCGGAGGTACT
The DNA here is from genome assembly GCA_021605145.1 of Aegilops bicornis. Lineage (NCBI taxonomy): Eukaryota > Viridiplantae > Streptophyta > Magnoliopsida > Poales > Poaceae > Aegilops > Aegilops bicornis. The sequence goes on along the minus strand of CM038674.1, from coordinate 617,479,901 downwards.
TGACAAGCATCTCAATAGCCTCATCTCGCTCTCCTCTGGGGCAAGCGAATGAGTAGTGACAGGTGTACGGCACGTGGCATGGAAGGTAGCGGTAGCGACAAGTCTTCATTGAAGGAAGAACATCCTGGAGACGAGCTATCGCCACACAGGCAGACATCTGCATAGCATGCCTCTCCGTAGGCATGGCTCTCCCCAAGAACCGGAAGCGGCGTAACTCAACACGCCCTCCCTTGAATTGCACCGCGGCCTGGTGCATGGTCAGACGGTCGTTGATCTTGTGCGGGTAGAGTGTGAAGACTGGGCGCACTGATGGTCCCATCGCGACCTAGACGATGAAGGAGAGGAGCTTGACGAACCCCTCAGGCACGTTGGCGAACACCTGTGACTCACAGTCATTGCCAGCCATCTACAAAAGTAGGCAAAAATTCTGCATGGTCAGATCATAAATTTATCTTGTTGTCGGGAAAATGACTACATTTGCAAAATAATAAATTAACACTATTATGCTAATAACCGAGTAGCGATCGCACCTAGTGGTTTCCTCTGATCAAGCTCTGGTACCAAGTTTGTCACGACCGGTTTTTCAATAAAATACTTATTGAGAAATCGATCTCTTAATTCCAGTATAGGAAGAATTATCCTTACTGGTAGACAAATACTTGATACAGAAGGCCAGTAGCCTTAAATATATTACAGGGTTGAGCTGAGGTTGCTCAATAATTATTACAAACACGCCAATATTGTACATAAGGGCGGTTAAGATATAGGGGTGTGGTGGCATACTACTGACTCGAGATAAAAGTGGTGGTGGATATATCACAAAGGAGTGGATAACATGACTCCTAAACTGGCAGCTCATCGGCGTCGAGGTGAGGCTCGATGAATTTATTTGGGTAGCGGAAGCGGATATAATCTGATGACCAAATCCAGGATCGCATCGGACTGGATCGACTCCTCTAGGCGTCGGACTCGCTATCGAACTCTTCATCCATGAGATCGCCTTCGTCAACATCTGGCCAAATCAACAAGCCAGGTGAGTACTTTGAAGTACTCGCAAGACGGTCCGGACATAAGATATAACAAATGCATGCATGAATGTGTCATGAGCAAATAACAATGCACATCAAATAATAAATACTTGCACAACATGATAAGTAAAAAGGAAGTCAGGCGGTAGTCCTCCCGAAATCCCAATAAAATAACTAAAAACCGATCGGGTGTCTTGAGCGACGCCTCGAAGGGTAAATAAAATAAATTATCATGCCGCAGTCGGGCGTCTAAGCGACGCCACATAAAGGGCTTATATTGGAAGGAAATAACATGCGTGCCATAGTCGGACGTCGGAGCGACATCGCAGAAAGGGCTTATATTGAAAGTAAATAACATGTGTGCCACAGTCGGACGTCTGAGCGACATCGCAGAAAGGGCTTATATTGAAAGTAAAAAACATGTGTGCCATAGTCGGACGTCTGAGCGACATCGCAGAAAGGGCTTATATTGAAAGTAAATAACATGCATGCCACAGTCGGACGTCTGAGCGACATCGCAGAAAGGGCTTATATTGAAAGTAAATAACATGCGTGCCACAGTCGGACGTCTGAGCGACATCGCAGAAAGGGCTTATAGTGAAAGTAAATAACAAGCGTGCCACAGTCGGACGTCTGAGCGACATCGCAGAAAGGGCTTAAATTTCATTATTCATATCTGATAAAATTCACTAAGATATAATACTCATAGGAACTATTCAACACATAATAATAAACGGGTTAGTCCATCCACAGGAATAGACATTTAACCGGACTTAACACTCATGTGGTTTACCGGAGTTTTGTCACTGAGACTAACACTTGACAAGATAAGTTGAACACAGTACTTGGACATGGATAAGATGATTCAAAGGATTTTTGACTCTGCAGAGTTTGTACTAATTATCCACAGCCAACGGATTTCCGTAGTCACGGAGGACTAGTTTCGTTCTGGTATTTCGGTAGAAACACATCTACCCAAGACACACCCATCCCACCTCACGATGCCGTGAATCACCCTAGACAACGTTCAAGAAAAACTTTGAGACGGGAGATCACAACCTCGAATAGCATGGGATCAAATTTATATATACGCACACTCTAAGGGTGGCCCCTCTCGGTCCCAACCGGAAACACCCATGCCCCTGACCGGATGATCGGCTTTAATCCAGGGCCATGGAATCCTCATCACGGCCTCTCTATTTGGTGTGTACCAGGAAAGAGGTTTGCAACTTACTAAGCCATATCCCTTGCGGAAAACATGTGGTAGTACAGGAAGGGAAAGCGGATGGAAACGTGACTTGATTCACGTTGACACTGGAGTCAAATAGTCTGGCATAAGACTGGCATGCTACAACACTGCCATCTTACCCATTCTCATGCCATCACATGGCCATGCAAACTCATATTCAACAACATATGGAATTTCGAAACTCACTTGCCTCAACCTTGCATGTAATATAACATTTATCGAAATGCTCATAACATGCCATGAAACTACTTAATGCAAACATGCAACGAACACTCATCATATCAAAAGTTCAAACATGCTTGCCTGGTTCGGAGTAGTCGGAGTCTAGCTTGGGGAAGTTCGCGGTTCCGTCACCTCCTCCGATATATACGGTATGAGAAAATACGTACTAACGTAAATACTATGAGTGCACAAAAAAGTATTCCAAATATTTTTCATATAAATATGACAAAAAACTAGACAAAGAAATAAAGATGACAAAAAAGAATCAATCAAAAATCAGTTTCTGTTTAAAAGTTATAAAGGTTTTAATCCAGGGACTCATCTCAGATCAAATGTAAAGTTTCGAGGGCCAACTTATAAAAACAGAAACGCTTGACTAAAGCCGTCAACCGCAAAGGAAAACGTACTTTCGCTCAAGGCGTTTTAAAACGGTTCGAAAAAAAGAAAATACTGACGAGGGGTCCCACCCGTCAGGTTTGAAATTTCAAACGGGGGAGAAACAGAGCTCGTCGGCGCCCGAGAGCTGCGGTGGTCGCCGGCGACGATCCACAGCGAGTTGGGAGGATCGGAGAGTACCTACGTGCTCAGTGTGTCCTTCCGCGTCAGTGGGTGGTGGTGGTGGTCGTCGGCGAGCACCACATCGACGGCGGTCCTTGCTCCGACGGACGGCGGCTCAGGTGGAGTTGGATCTCGTCGGGGAGGGCTGCGGAGGTCAAATTAAATCCTGGGTTAGATCACTGGGTGCTCGAGGAGACTACCGACGAGGTTTGGGCGGCGGGGATGGCCTCACCGGAGTGGATCGAGCTAGTGGCCGAGGCGAATCGGGGCGGCCGGAGTTGGGGGAGGAGACCTCCTCGAGGTCCTCCTAGTGTCTTGGCGGGGTTCTGGTGGGGTGCAGTGGTGGTGCGTGCTCGAGAACGAGCTCGGGACCTCTTTTTATAGGCGATCCGAGGCGGTGGCCGTGAACGGGGATCTCCGGCGATGGTTACGACGGCGCAGTGCTTGGTCGGGGAGTTTAGGGGGTTGGGCATCAACGTGGAGGTCCACGGGCTCCGTTTAGCAGCTAACCTTGGCTGGATTAGGCGTCTTTGGGTGGTTTCGGACGAACGGGTGGCGCGGGCCCGTTGGCGGCAGAGGGCGCGCCCTGTGCTTGCCGGGCCACGGCGACGGTGCTGCGGTGTGTGCTGGCATGCATGAGGCCACGCGGAGGGCTAGGGAGCGTTGGGCGGTGTAGAACGGTGTAGCGAGCTGGCGCTGGCTCCGTTGGCCGCCACGGGTGGTTCTGCCACCGCAGAAGCTGCCGGCGTCGGTGATGCTCGCCGCCACCGACGCCTGCGCCCATCCAAGGGAGCGTGCGGTGCTCTGGTCAAGGAGGAGAGGTCGTGCGCAACGCACCAGGGTGCACTGGTGATCTTTGACAAGGCACTGACGAGAAACGACACTGATAAAACTCTGAAACTCTGAATTTTACTGAAAGTGTATGAAACAAAGGCTTGAAGCCAAGTGTTTGATGAAATGATTCAAGCATGAGAAGAATTTTTCTGGGGCTGATCTTTGGTGTGGTGGCCTCTCAAAGCACCCGGGGCTGCCTGAATTTTGGTGGAATTTTTGGAGGAAGGAAAATATGAATTTCACCAAAAATGATGAATCTGGTCCAAATTTGCAGAGGTTGAAACTTGAAAATTTTTGAAAAGAGGAAGAGTGGATCTTGATGGATCTAGGTTGGGGTTGCTATGGACTATCCAGAGGAGTTGGTTTGAGATCAAAACTCAAAGGAAAACAGGTACTTCCTTTGTAAATCATCTAGGCTTAGAATAAATGACAGAATTGTTTTTGGGGAAATAATAAATGAAATAAACTCCAAAAATGGTTTGGACCTGTTGGAACAGAAAGTTTGGGTTGCCCCAAAGTGGAGGGAGGGGTTTTGGGAGAATTTACCACATGAGGCATGGTAAAACAAAGGATGGTTCAAAACAAAAGAGTAGCTCCAAAACCCATAGGGTTTCTTTTTTTTAAGAAAATAAATTCCAAAAAATATATTTGAGATGGGAAAAATCAGAAGAAAGGTTTTTAATAACCAAACACCAGGGTTGAAGAAGATACAAAAAATAAAATCCTTGCCATGGGGAAAAGTATTGAGAGAGAGAGGTTTTTGGAAGGATTTAAATGACCTTCTTCAAATCAAACAAGGTTTTTGTTGAAAACTAAATAAAAAAATTGGAGTGTCACAAAAGATCTTGACAATAAGAAGTGACAACGGCACCGAGTTCAAGAACTACACCTTGGATGAGTTTCTTAGTGATGAGGGGATCAAGCATCAATGTTCTGCACCATATACCCCTCAACAAAATGGTGTTGCGGAGAGGAAGAACCGGACGTTGATGGATGCGGCAAGGACCATGATGGCGGAGTTGAAGTCTCCATACAACTTTTGGGCCGAAGCCATCAACACCGCATGTCATGCATCCAATCGGCTCTATCTCTGCAAAGGCTTGAACAAGACTCCTTATGAGATACTCACCGGAAACAAGCCCAATCTCAAGTACTTCCGGGTGTTCGGGTGTAAGTGTTTCATTCTCAAGAAATGTGTTCGTTTGTCTAAATTTGAGGCTAGAGCTTATGAGGGAATATTTGTTGGTTGTGCTACAAACTCTCATGCTTACCGTGTTCTCAACAAGTCCACCGGACTCATTGAGGAGACGTGTAACGTGGAGTTTGACGAAAATAACGGCTCCCAAGTGGAGCAAAGTGGTACTTGTGATGTAGGTGATGAAATTCCTCCCCAAGCCATAAGAAGAATGGGTATTGGTCATATTCTACCCATTGAGGAACCCCTTGTGGCCGAAGGAGAAGGACAATGCTCCACTCAAGTGGAGCCATCACCGACTCAAGACCCACACGCTTCCGAAGAACAAAGTGAAGGCCATCAACCTCGTGAACAAGACCAAGGGAAAGATCAATCTCAAGATGGTGGTGAACCTCCAAATGATGCCCAAGGTCAAGTTCCTCCCCTTGAGCAAGTTCAAGATCATGAAGAAGCTCAAGATCAAGATCAAGCTCAAGACGGCGCTCAAGATTATCAAGTTAACCCTCCTCCTTCCACATCCGAGGAGGAATTAGAGCGGCGTGCCGCGAAGATTGCTTCCAAACTCACCACCAAAGGCCATCTCATGGAGAATGTGGTTGGAAGCCTAAGAAAGGGGGTACGCACTACGTAGACAATTGGCAAACTATTGTGAACATCACGCCGTTTGTCTCTTGTGTTGAACCCCAAAAGGTCTATGAGGCGCCAAGACTCGGATTGGCTCAATGCCATGCATGAATAACTCAACAACTTCGAGTACAACAAGGTGTGGAGATTGGTGCCAAGGCCTTCGGGAACCACAACGTCATTGGAACCAAGTGGATTTTCAAGAACAAGCAAGATGCTCATGGGAACATCATTACGCAACAAGGCAAGATTGGTAGCACAAGGCTACTCCCAAGTCGAGGGTATCGACTACGGTGAAACCTTTGCTCCCGTTGCTCGCCTTGAATCCATTCGTTTGTTGATTGCTTATGCTTCCCATCACAACTTTAAGTTGCAACAAATGGATGTGAAAAGTGCTTTTCTTAATGGTCCTATTAATGAGTTGGTCTATGTCAAGCAACCCCCCAGGTTCGAGGACCCCTACTTCCAGGATCATGTGTATCAACTCGATAAGGCACTCTATGGCCTTAAACAAGCCCCACGTGCGTGGTATGACCACCTTACCGAGTTGTTACAAGATCGTGGATTTGAGGTGGGGCAAATCGATCCCACTCTTTTTACTAAGAAGGTCAAAGGGAAGTTGTTTGTATGCCAACTATATGTTGATGATATTATCTTTGGTTCCCCTAACAAAGCTTTCAATGAGGAATTTGCCGCTCTCATGTCCTCCAAGTTCAAGATGTCTTTGATGGGAGAGTTGAAGTTCTTCCTTGGTTTTGATATCAAACAAAGAAGAGAAGGAACCTTCATCAACCAAGCCAAATATACTCAAGACATGCTAAAAAGATTCAAGCTAAGTGATGTCAAGCGGCTTCTACTCCAATGCCTACCAAGTGCCAACTTGACATTGATCCCAATGGTAAAGTGGTGGATCAAAAGGTATATCGCTCCATGATTGGCTCCTTGCTTTACCTTTGTGCATCTAGACCGGATATCATGTTGAGTGTGGGAATGTGTGCACGGTTTCAAGCCGCACCGAAGGAAAGTCACTATGTGGCAGTCAAGCGAATCTTTTGATATTTTGCTCATACCCCAAAATTTGGCTTATGGTATCCAAGAGGGGAAAACTTCAAGCTTGAAGGATATACGGATTCCGATTGGGCGGGAGACAAAGTGGATAGGAAGTCCACCTCCGGAGGGTGCAAATTTCTTGGTTGCTCTTTGGTGAGTTGGTCTTCTAAGAAGCAAAGTTGTGTGTCTCTCTCGTCAATCAAGCCGGAATATGTGGCGGCCGGTAGTAGTTGTGCACAACTCCTATGGATGAGGCAAACTTTAAAGGAGTACGGTGTCACTTGTGACAAAGTGCCTCTTTGGTGTGATAACGAAAGTGCCATCAAGATTTCTCTCAACCCGGTGCAACACTTCAAGACGAAGCATATTGAGATTCGGTATCACTTCATCCGGGATCACATTAGGCGAGGGAGATCGAGCTCAAGTATGTCAACACTCATGATAACCTTGCAGATATTTTCACGAAGCCCTTGGATGAAGCAAGATTTCGCGAGTTAAGGCATGAGCTAAATATCATTGATTCGAGCAATGTGACTTGAACCCTAGCACCCCTCATCACACTCAACTTGTTGTCTAGTTTAGGTGTAGGCATGGACATAGGGGGAGTGTTGTTCTCTCAATGAACTTTCCCTCCCCCCATTATGCATAAATAGATCAACTCTTTCACATTAGCCATTTTTTATGGTACTTTTGCTTCAAAGACGAGTTTTGGTCATGGGCCCAAGGATAATTCTTCGTGGTGCCATACCATCTAACTCAAACATAGGTGGCTCCGGCCACCGCCCTCTCCTTTTGAGAGGTTGTGTCGCATGGTGGTTTCTTGTTGTCTTTCTGCCTTTGGTTTGTGCGTGTTCCTGTGATATCCTTTGTGTGAAAAGTTTCCTTTGCAAAGACCTTCTTCTCGTGTTGAAACCTGCTGTGTCTTGAGCTCACGGTACTACATGACGGCCAGCTACGGTACTACCGCAGCCAGCCACGGTACTACAGCGTGTGGGGAGCACGGTACTGCTTCACGCCGGGCAGTAATTTTTATCGCCACTGGGTGAGCGGTACTACCGCTACGGTGCGGTATTCCGCCCGAGTGGTACTACCGCGATGACATGCGATACTACCGCGCCGGCTTGGGCGCGTGGAGATAAGGACGGGTAGGGGGAGTTCTAACTCCCCCATACCCATTCGCAGTTCCCCTCCCCACGTCGTCTCTCTCTCTCCCACGCTCAAGATCGGAGTCTGCGTTCGTCGCTGGATCTCCTCCTCCGGTTGCCCTCCTGTGATTCCGTCCGGTGGGATCATTCCCCACCACGTGTTCTTGCTATGGACCAAGGTCTTTCCCCAACCTCTTCTCGTTTTGTTGAGTTCTTTGCCTCTAGGTTTTTGGGGGAGACTTGTGTGTTCTAGAGATTCTTAGGCTCTTTCTATGCAAGAGTAGGATGAAGGAGAGTAGCTTTGCGTAGGAATTTTACTTGTATTTTTGTCCTGTGCTAGATTTTATCACCGTAGCGCCGTCGTGGTTTCGCGGTTCTTTTCAGATTCGAACTGATGTTTGGATCTGACGCGACACGGTACTACCGCCCGTCTGGCGCGGAACTGCCGCTTGTCCGCATTACTACCGTCTGGGCGCGGTACTACCGCTCCATCGCGGCACTAACACTTTACTACCGCTCCAACCATGGTACTACAGGTTTCGCACGGTACTACCGCGACCTGAGCGGTACTAAAATTTTAGTACCGCAGTAATCGGGCAAGACTACCGTGGCTCACATCTATCTCATGGCAACTTTCACGTATACTTTCTATGTGTTTCTTGTGCTTTGTCGTGGTCTTCGTGATTGATCCTCTTTATGCGTTTACTGGTGTTTTGCGTTTGTGTCTCAGGTGGTGGTTCTCACTGCTCCAATCCCGCCGTGACACTTGGCTCCAAGCGTCTGCACAACCTGTGTGAAGCACCGGAGGGCTCCTTCCGCTCAAGCGCCATGTCAAGACATCAGCTAGCAAGAATAAGGAGCCTGCTAAGGGCATGGACGAGATACCCCAATCTGAGTACGTCCGTCTCAGGCAACTCCACCCATATGTGAACCCTCGTTCTTCTGTCAAAGGTTGTGAACTGTTTTGGAACAAGCAACAGACTCTCACCTATTTGGATGTCATCAAAAACAAGCAGAATACCTACGTGGATGTGAAATGGATTGATATGCATCACATGAGGAAGGACAAGTTCCGTGAGTACTTTGGAGAGGCTCTGGACTTGGTGGAGCAGTTTGGTATTGAGCATGTGATATCCTTTCACCTTGATTATGACTCTGAGCTTATCTGGGTTCTTTGCCTCAAAGATACTTTCACTCTGATGAGGAGCGGAGGATGACTTGGATGACCAATGGTCGTAAGCTGACTGCTACCTGGAAGGAGTTCATGGATTTGCTCCAGGTTCCTGATGACGGGCTCGACACTCCCGTGGGTGTTCACCCCCATGCAAATTCTGTGTCTGCCAACAAGGACAAGCTTGCGCCATACTATGTTGAGAAGGCGCTCGCCAATGGCAAGACGGGGTTGGTGCTCAACTCTTTTCTGGATATCATGTATCGCATCTTCCGCAACTCCTTGTTCCCTCGCATTGGTGACAAGGACAAGGTTCATGCCTATATGGTGGATATGATGCTCATTTGCGAGGAGGCTCGTTTGTCTCAGACTCAGCCACTTGATGTCTCACACATCATGTGGTGTGAGCTTCGGTTTGCGGTGTTCAACCGCAAGGTGCCTATCTATGGACCCTATCTGTTTCTGCTGATCTCGAAGACTTGGGATAAGATGTTCCCTGGTGAGGAGTTCCTTGCTCCAGACTTGATTCGCCATGAATCCATCTGTCTGCGTGTCAAGCTCAACTGGGCCAACACTACTACTCGTGCTGAGGCGTCTGCTGCTAGGGCTGCTGTTGATGAGGAGGATCTTTGGCGCCGAGGATGTTCTTTGAGGGCCATGCTGCTAGGCCTTCCTGTAGTTCCTCTATGCCTTCGTGGGCCAAGAAGTCAAGGACAAGATGAAGACTCTTTTCTGCATGCAAGCCAAGGGACAGTACAGGACTCACGTGGCTTCTAAGGAGAGTCGCCGCCGGGACAAGAAGATCTTGCAGCTGTATAACGAGGACGTGTTCGGTGGTTCTGAGGATCACATCACTCCAGAGGCCGAGTGGATGGAGAAGCAAGGCTACAGGTGGACTGATTCTGAGGAGGACGTCGAGGAGACCATCCCTGCTGCCGAGGAGTCCGACGGAGAGGGTTGGGATGAGTTCCCTGCTGCTTGAGCCACCTCTTGTGTGTAGGTGTCCTCTCTGCCTTTTTGGCGTCTCGATGCCAAAGGGGGAGAGAGTGTAGGGATTTGCGAGTCGTGTGTCGTCGTTCGTGTTCGGTGTGTTTGTTGCTTTCTCATTCTCGTTTGAACCTCGTTTCAGTTGCTTTTTCTTCATATGGTGTAAGACATATGCACTCTATCTATCTTAGCGAGCTTGTGATATATTGTGCTACCTTTGTGCTATGCTCTGCTTAGATGTTAGTTATCGTGCCTTTTTCTCTAAAATATAGGGGAAGTGTTGATCCTAGTTTGTGTGCTATGCAGTCTAAAGCATCCATCCGCATTGCACACATCTAGGGGGAGCCCGCCTATATTCTAGAGAGGAGGGGTTTGCCTTTGCTCAATATTATCTCATCTATGTGCAAATCCCGTATTGTCATCAATCCACCAAAAAGGGGGAGATTGTAAGGGCATATTTATCCCTTAGGTGTTTTGGTGATTGATGACAATGCTTTTGCGGATTAATCGTGTGCCTTGAGTTTCTCAGACGCCTCATCACTAGGCACGAGACGATACGGTGCCCCTCGAAGACTATTGAAGACGGCGTTGTTCTACGTTTCTCTTTGGTGGATTTGAGTCGTAGGAGAGCCGTACTATTAAGAGGGGGTCCGCGTCGGAAAGGTTTGGGTGGAATCAACACGTACACATGTCCTTCCTTTCCGTTGCACTTTGGAGCGTCTCTCTGTTATCCTAGTTGTGCTTAATCTGACGGCTACTGTTGTACTTGCGGTAGTACTGCTCTATGGAGCGGTAGTACCGCAAGCACCTGCGGTAGTACCGCTGGGGGTCACGGTAGTACCGCTCCTCTGGAGCCTTAGTACCATAGCTCCCAGGCCTAGTGCTGCTCCTGCAAAGAGTAGGGCGGATGTAATTTTTACATCCGCGCCCACGGTAGTACCATACGTCATCTTGCGCGGTAGTACCGCGGGTGGCCATGGTAGTACCGCTCCCTTGGAGTCGTAGTACCGTGGCCCTCATACCTTGTACCGCTGCGTCGCGGCAGTAGGAGCGGATGTAATTTTTTACATCCGCGCCTCAACGGAAGTAATGCGCCTCGTGCGCGGTAGTACCGCGTCGGGTTTTTGCACTGTTTCATTTTCAGCGGAAGTAGGCACGGATGTATTTTATTTCATCCGCGCTCTTCGTAGGCTTTGACTTTCCTGCCTTGCGGTAGTTTTTACCGCAAGGCGGAGCGGTAGTACCGCGCGAGCGGTAGTACTGCACTCAGTCAGGCTAGTCCCGGCCTCTGCTGCTGCCGCGGAAGTACCGTGGTCCTCCATGGTAGTACCGCGTGGCCTTGCGGTAGTACCGCGCTCCTGGAGCGGTAGTACCGCATGTCGCAGGCTAAACATGTGGATAACGGTTGGATCTCTTCCATAACTATAAAAGGGGCGTCTCCTACCTCTAGTTGACTACCTCTTCCATCTCTAAGCTCCATTGTTGCTCCAAGCTCCATTTTGGCCCGATCTCTCTCCCTAGCCAATCAAACTTGTTGATTTTCTCGGGATTGGGTGACAAGGGCCCGATCTACACTTCCATCAAGAGATATTCGATTCCCCCCACTAATCCCTAGCGGATCTTGTTACTCTTGGGTGTTTGAGCACCCTAGATGGTTGAGATCACCTCGAAGCCATACTCCATTGTGTTGAAGCTTCGTGGTGGTGTTGGGAGCCTCCAAGTGTTGTGGAGATTGCCCCAACCTTGTTTGTAAAGGTTCTACGCCGCCTTCAAGGGCACCAATAGTGTAATCACGGCATCTCGCATTGTGTGAGGGCGTGAGGAGATTACGGTGGCCCTAGTGGCTTCTTGGGGAGCATTGTGCCTCCACACCGCTCTAACAGAGACGTATTTCCCTTAAAAGGAAGGAACTTCGATAACACATCCTCGTCTTCACCGGCTCCACTCTTGGTTATTTCGTGCCTTTACTTTTGCAAGCTTACTTGTGTTGTATCTATTGCTTGCTTGTGTGCTAGTTGTCATTGCATCATATAGGTTGTCCACTTAGTTGCATATGTAGACAACCTATTTTTTCGCAAGGTTTAAATTGTTAAAGAAAAGCTTAAAAATTGTTAGTTGCCTATTCACCCCCTCCCCCTCTAGTCAACCATATCGATCCTTTCAGAGGCGGTGACGACGGATACAAGTTCGCTGTCCAGAAAAATAGCACGGTCGCCCGAGGGCAATGTTGACGTTGAGCCCCCAGGCTCCCTGGATGATTCCTCCATGATCTTGATAGAGATCGGAGCTGATGTTGATGAAGGCCCTCATTCGAACATGACGATAGGAGATAGGGTGCAGTCCTTGGTCGAACCAAGGTGACCAGTCGAGCTGGTGACGAATATGCCGAAGTTGCAGTTGACCTGCAGGCGAGCCATCGACCTTTTGCCGAACACACAGAGGAACTCTCAATGAAAGCACCAATGTCGGTGTCAAAACCGGCGATCTCGGGTAGGGGTCCCGAACTGTGCGTCTAGGCGGATGGTAACAGGAGACAAGGGGCACGATGTTTTTACCCAGGTCCGGGCCCTCTCAATGGAGGTAAAACCCTACTCCTGCTTGATTAATATTGATGATATGGGTAGTACAAGAGTAGATCTACCACGAGATCAGAGAGGCTAAACCCAAGAAGCTAGCCTATGGTATGATTGTTGTTCGTCCTACGGACTAAAACCCTCTGGTTTATATAGGCACCGAAGAGGGTTAGGGTTATACAGAGTCGGTTACAATGGTAGGAAATCTACATATTCGTATCGCCAAGCTTGCCTTCCACGCCAAGGAAAGTCCCATCCGGACACGGGACGAAGTCTTCAATCTTGTACCTTCATAGTCCAGGAGTCCGGCCAAAGGTCATAGTCCGGCTATCCGGACACCCCCTAATCTGGGACTCCCTCATTAGCCCCCGAACCAGGCTTCAATGACGACGAGTCCGGTGCGTAGATTGTCTTCGGCATTGCAAGGCGGGTTCTTCTCCAAATCCTGTGTACCTGTTTGAATAGTGTCCGGCTTCTCGTAAATATCGTGCTCCTTGGCTTCCATGCCCAATAATGGCCATCTTCCACGTGTTGAACGAATGCGAAAAGCCAGGGTATTTTTACATTTACCCCCCTAGCTGCGCAAATGAGCTGCCTATATAAGAGACGAGGATCTAGATCCGAATCACACCATCTTCCCTTCGCGAGCTTTCATTGGAGCGCATCTGACAGAAACCCATTCCATCATGGACAGTCGACGCGGCTCCTCCTCTCGCGCTCCCTGTTCTCAGCCTGGAAATTGGGAGAGATGCTCCATCCCGCACAGCGATCTAGTGACGCTCCAAACCAAGGGGTTTCTTCCCCCGGCCTTCATGGTTCCGATTCGAGCCAGACTCGCCACCTATAAGGGCGGAAAACAAGCGGAGAGCACCCCCAGTCCCTCCCAAGGAGGGCGGGTATGCCTTGTCCATTATTTGATAAGAGGGCTCGGATTTCCAATTCATCCGTTTCTCCGGGGGCTACTGGAGTTCCATGGCCTCTAGTTGCACAACCTTACGCCTGCCTCTATTCTGCATATTGCGGGCTTCGTGGCCCTTTGCGAGCTATTTTTGGGCATCGAGGCTCATTTCGCGTTGTGGAAAAGGTTGTTCTGCCTCGTACCCCGTTCTCAGAAGGGGTCGATATATCAAGTGGGCGAAGCCGAACTATGGCGCATCGCCGGGACCGGATATCTATCCGGAACCCCGAAGAAGGCGTCCGAAGACTGGCCTTCGGAATGGTTTTATATAGAAGATGTCCCCCAGCCGGACCCTGTTCGGATCGGCCTCCCGGAGTTCAGTAATGCTCCTTTGAAGAAAGTCCTAAGATGGTGTCCACGGAGCCCTCAGAGGGAGAATGACAGGGACGTCCTTTACCTGATGAGCCGAATAAGGTTGTTGGCTCATTCCGGACTGACCATGATCGGGGTCATGGCCACATGCATTATGCGGGGGGTGCAGCCACTCCAGTATAGAGGCCACCCCATGTGGGATTTCAACGGGGAGGATGATGCCACCCGCCATGGCCGTAAGGGGACAGGATCGGTCGCCGATCTGATGAAGACCTTGTCCGCATTATACAAGGGAGAAGAGGAGGAATTTCTTCGCGTTAATCCGCAGGACGGGTTTTCTATGAATAATCCTCCAAGCTGGGTAAGCGGACATTTCTTTTTGTCCATCCGATCCATATTCCCATAGTCAAGTATCTCATTTTGTGATTTCGACGCAGGAACTGCGCCAGTCAGAAGGATATAAACAGCCTGCCTCCACAACCCGAAGATCCGGAACGGTTCCTCGATCCGGCCTCCCAAGAGGATCCGGACATATCGGTGGAGCTGATAGACGGGGTATTTCACCAACTGAGCATTGATAATGCCCTGGTTGCCATTACGGCCGATTACCCCGGAATACTTCCAGCCTCGGCGGTAACTGAGACCGAAGCCCCAATACTTTGAGAATGATTCATCCTTGCTTATTTTTTATCACCGTATACCAACGGTGTTTTGCAGGGGGAGCCCTTGAGGCGGAAGGCCGAGCTCATGCGGCTAGCCAACAAGGGGCAGCACGGCCCAAAGAAAGGCTAAAAAGAAGTGCGGTCCGGATTGAAGCGCCGGCGCAACGGTATGGTGTGTCACCTTATTCCCAGGTTTTATTCCGGAAGGCATAATAACGCTCGTGCTCTCTTTAGGAAAAAGAGCGCTTGCCGGACTATATCCAGAGAGGTTGCCAATCGAGCCTCCGCCAGCCAGGCTTCAAAGCCAGGCCCAGAAGCGGAGGTGAACACGAGGCGTGCGTCGGATGCTCCTCCGACAGAGGATGCCGACAGATTGTCCGCCACCAACTCCGAGGTGGAGAGTGCCATGAATCACAAAGCGCCACGGACAATTCTTCGTGACTCATGTTTCTACCAAGAGGCATTGAATGCCTTCAATTCGGTAGATGCGCACCTCCGTGCAGCTCAAGATTGTCTAGCCAGAGCCACGGAGCAGTATGTAAAAGACATACGAGTGAGGAAATTTAACAGTTATATATGCCGGTAGCCCCCGAGACTTGAAATAGTTAGAATAACTGATTTAAGGGTCATTTATTGTGCAGGATCTTACAGAAAAGAATACCCAACTGTCCCAGGAGCTTGAAGAGTGCAAAGCCCAACTTGAGGCTACACAAGCCGCGACAGTGGAAGCCAAAGAGACCCCCTCTGATAATATATGCTTTTAGAAGATAAGTATGTTGTGAAGTGCGGCGTGTGTATAGATCTGACAATACATAGCAGATGGCGCCGGGGTAGATCCGGACAAGCAACAGCTCTTGCACCGGTTGAAGGCCGGCGAGAACGTGCTTACGAGGGTGAGGCAGGAGAAAAATAATCTCCAAGATGCCAACACCCAGCTGGGTGAGGAACTAAAAGATGTTCGTGCCCAGCTGTCTTACTCCGTTAAGGAGAACCGGTGGCTTTGATGCGGCATTTTTAGTAAGTGCTTAAACGAACTTCGAAAAAAGAGTTCAGCGAGGAAGTCGACTAACAGAGTTGTGTCTGTAGGTATGCTCACAGGCCGTCCTGCAGAGGAAATGCCCGGTTCTACGGGTGACCTTCTTCCCGAAGTTTACAACCGCATTTAACGAAGTTCGGGCAGTGATGAAAGGCGTCGCCAGTGCCTTGTGGCCATCTGTCTCCCCTGCTCAAGGCCTTGGGGAGCTTGTAGAGAGGCTCCAGGGAGCGTCGCGGCGCTTCCGATTATGGAAGATATTGGCCTGCCGTCAAGGCGCCAGGGAGGCCTGGGCCATGGTGAAGACGTGGTACATGAAGGCTGACCCAAACCACATGGCCGAGGTCGGACCTATGGGGCCTGATGGGAAGGAGATCCCTATGAGCTTAGTGTATGGCCAGGTAGAATTGGCATTGAAGAGGAATACAATCAGTCAAATTGACTATGTAATTTAAGGTGACATGTAAAATGCCTTCTAGCCGGATTGTAGATCGTTTGTCATAGCGGACCTTTTCGCTGCAACCTCGGGACCCAATAGTCCGAAGTGTGTCTGAATACCCTCGCGGTTATATAAAAACCGGGGCATGCGTGGAGACCAGGCGTAGGGGTCATTAGTGCTTTATCAGACAAGTGCCCAACTAGTTATGTTATATTACATGGTTAGTAAGAAACATCTTCCAGGGAGAATAGTTCCATTAAGGGTTCCTTCCCTGGGAGGCATGCCCTAAAGTGCATGTCCAGACTGCAAAAAAAGCAGAAAAACATCTGGGCCCGGATAAATAAATAGGTAAGAAATCTTCTTTTAGTTCACCGACCGAATATTCTCTTAAGAACGCTAGCTTTCGGCTTCACCCAGTCTGAGGTACACATTCAAATTTGACCCGGCAGAATAATCGCAGAGGTGCTCCCTTTACCACCTAGCCGAACAATCGGGAACGTAGGGGTAAGCACAGGAGCCAGGCAACCCAACATGGCCAAAAATTAAGTCATATCGATGCATATAATGGTGAATAAAAGGGAAGTGTGACACATGTATTGGGCATGAAGCCCTTATAATTAAACTTCTTTGAAAGAAGCCCCCAGGTACAATGAGCGCGGACAGCGCGTCAAGTGTGTGCGAACAATGCACTAACGAGCCTTTGAAGGCTGGAAGGAAAAAAGGAGGGAGAAGGAGAAAAATAGAAGACAACTAGAATGTAAAATATGGACAGAAGAAGGAGACGAACTTCGTAATCCGGGCGCTTAGGCGTAGAATCTTCGAGAGACGAGCTGCGTTCCATGGGTTCGGCTCGAGTCGGTTGTCCGATGCATCTCGCAGACGCAGACGCTTCCACCGGTCGAGGACGTGGTCGATGATAAAGGGACCTTCCCATTTGGGCTTGAGTTTGAACTTTTTCTTGTCCGGCAGGCGTAGAACTAGCTCGCCAACATTGTAAGTTTTGGCCCGTACTTCTCTGCTTTGATATCTTCGAGCCTGCTGTTGATAGAATGCGGAACGGGCTTTTGCTACGTCGCGCTCCTCCTCCAAGGCGTCCAAACTGTCATGCCGATCGAGCACGGCTTCTCTTTCTTCGTACATGCGCACGCCTTGGTGAGTCATGAATTATGTCGCATGAGGCGTAACTGCCTCTGCACCGTATACCATAAAGAATGGTGTGAATCCGGTCGTGTGATTCGGAGTGGTCCGCAGCCCCCAGAGTACAGAGTCGAGCTCCTCTACCCAGTGCGTGTTAGATTCCTTGAGGGACCGCACTAGTTTGGGTTTGATGCCGCTCATAATTAGACCATTTGCTCGCTCGACTTGACCGTTAGTTTGAGGGTGATAGACTGAAGTGTAGTCGAGCTTGATGCCCATGTTTTTGCACCAGAGTTTGACCTCGTCGGCCGTAAAGTTCGTGCCATTATCAGTGATGATGCTGTGGGGGACACCGTAACGGTGTACGACCCCTGATATGAAGTCTATCACCGGTCCGGATTCGGCCGTCTTGACAGGCTTGGCCTCTATCCATTTGGTGAATTTATCCCCCATGACCAGTAGGTATTTTTGCTTGTGGGTTCCCCCTTTAAGGGGTCCGACCATGTCAAGGCCCCAGACCGCGAAGGGCCAGGTAATGGGTATAGTTTTGAGGGCGGTGGGTGGCATGTGGCTTTGATTAGCAAAGAGCTGGCATCTGACGCATCGTTGGACTAAGTCATGAGCATCTGCCCGGGCCGTCGGGCAATAAAATCCTGTACGGAAGGCCCTGCCTACAAGGGCCTGGGCTGCGGCGTGGTGCCCGCCGAGTCCGGTATGAATTTCAGCCAGAAGATTCCGCCCTTCCTCTTCGGAGATACACCTTTGAAGGACTCCGGTTGTGCTTTTCTTATAAAGCTCTCCCTCATGGACTTTATAGGCTTTAGATCGCCGCACTATGCGGCGGGCCTCGTTTTGGTCCTCGGGAAGTTACTGCCTGGTTAGGTAGGCCAGGAATGGTTACATCCCACGGGCAATGGCTGCCATTATTACGTGGGCTGAGGGTGTTATTTCGCTGGTAGAACCACCAACCGTGTCGTAATGTTTGGTGTGGGGCGGCGGTTGGGTCCGGGTTGTTATTTCGGACTCTCCTCCCATAATACGGATGGCTTGAACAGCCTCTCTAGGAAGATGTTGGGTGGGACAGCATCGCGCTTTTGCCGATGCGCGCTAACACGCGTCTGCCAGGTTGTTATCCTGCTATATGGTGAAATTCGAGCCCCTCAAACCGAAATGACATTTTTAGGACGGCATTGTGATAGGCTGCCATTTTCGGATCCTTGGCATCAAAGTCTCCATTTATTTGGGATATCGCAAGGTTCGAATCGCGCACCTCTAGGCGTTGAATGCCCATGGAGACCGCCATCCGGAGACCATGTAGAAGGGCCTCGTATTCGCTATGTTGTTGGAGTCCGTATACATTATCTCGAGTACGTATTGAACTGTATCTCCGGTTGGGGCGTCAAACGACGCCAGCCCGAGCCAGCCAACATTTTGGAGCCGTCGAAGTGCATTATCCAGTTGGAATATGTGCCGTACTCTTTAGGAAGTTCGGCTTCGGTCCATTCGGCGATGAAGTCGGCCAAAACTTGCGACTTAATAGCTCTCCGTGGCTTATAGGTTATGTCGAACGGGAGGAGCTCAATGGCCCATTTGGCAATCTGGCCCATCGCGTCGCGGTTGTTTATAATGTCATTAAGGGGTACTTCGGAGGCTACTGTTATTGAACACTCTTGAAAGTAGTGTCGCAGCTTCCGGGATGCCATAAACACCGCATACGCTATCTTTTGGTAATGCGGGTACCGT
The DNA here is from genome assembly GCA_021605145.1 of Aegilops bicornis. Taxonomy (NCBI): domain Eukaryota; kingdom Viridiplantae; phylum Streptophyta; class Magnoliopsida; order Poales; family Poaceae; genus Aegilops; species Aegilops bicornis. Next base: position 617,460,981 of record CM038674.1, on the reverse strand, counting down.
GACTTGCATGGAGTTAGGACAGTGGACACGTAGTAAACTGGTGTTTGAAGGGGAACTTGTGTCCGTCCGTTTCTCGCTCGACAACGAAAGCACCGCTTACAACTTGATGAGTTGCCGTGATGTATAATAGCATTGGTTCGCCCATGTTGGGCGCGGCCGGGACCGGGTTTGTTGCCAATATGGCTTTTATTTCTTCGAGTCCAACCGTGGCGGCATCCGTCCACTCGAAGTGTTCGGTGCGTCGGAGGAGGCGATAAAGGGGTAATGCCTTTTCTCCCAAACGGGAGATAAAGCGGCTTAGAGCCGCCACGCATCCAAATAATTTTTGTATTTGTTTGAGGTATTTTGGGATATCCAATTGTGACAGAGCTTGGATCTTGGCTGGGTTTGCTTCAGTTCCTCTACCGGATACAATGAAGCCCAAGAGCTTTCCGGCTGGTACGCCGAAAACGCATTTTTTCGGGTTGAGCTTGATGTCATATGTTCGGAGATTATCGAATGTGAGCCTCAAGTCGTCTACTAGAGTTTTGACATGCTTGCTTTTGACGACCACATCAACTACGTATGCCTTCACTGTTTTGCCGATCTGGTTTGCCAGACATGTCTGAATCATGCGCTGATATGTTGCGCCGGCGTTTTTGAGCCCGAAATGCATTGTGTTGAAGCAGAATGGGCCGTATGAAGTGATGAATGCCATTGCAGCTTGGTCAGGCTCTGCCATCTTAATTTGGTGGTAGCCGGAGTATGCGTCGAGGAAACACAATGAATCGTGGTTCCGCCAGAAGGCGTCGATGATTTGATCGATGCGGGGAGGGGAAGGATCCTTTGGGCAAGCCTTGTTGAGGTCCTTGAAATCGGCGCATAGGCGCCCGAGATTTGTCCTTCTTTGGTACCATCACCAGGTTTGCTAGCCAGTCCGGATGTTTTATATCTCTGATGAATCCGGCCTCCAATAGTTTGGCTAGCTCCTCTCCCATGGCCTGTCTCTTGGGTTCGGAGAAACGCCGGAGAGCCTGTTTGACTGGCTTGAACCCTTTTAGGATGTTTAGGCTGTGCTCGGCCAGCCGGCATGGGATTCCTGGCATGTCTGAAGGGTGCCAGGCAAAAATGTCCCAATTTTCGCGTAAGAATTCTCTTAGTGCAGCGTCTACATCAGGATTTAATTGTGCCCCGATGGAGGCCGTTTTTGTATGGTCCGTTGGATGGACTTGGAATTTGACTATTTCGTCCGCTGGTTTGAAGGAGGTGGACTTGGATGTCTTATCGAGTATCACATCGTCCCTATTCACCATGGAGCGCTTGAAGGAGTTCCTCACCGCTAGGGCTTGGATAGTGCCTCAAGGGCCGGCGGCTGTCTTATTTTCGGTAGCGAGTGCTATGTCCGGGTCACTAGCAAGAGTGATGATTTCGTTGGGCCGGGCATTTTGAGCTTCATGTACCCATAATGGGGTATAGCTTGAAAAATTGTGAATGCCTCTCGCCCTAATAGAGCGTGGTATCCCTTTGCTGAGCAGGGGCCACTTGGGCGTGACCTCCTCGGACCTGTAATTATCCTGCGTGCCGAAAACCACATCCAGTGTTATATTTCCTGTACAGCATGCTTCCCGACTGGGGATTATTCCTCTAGAGGTTGTGCTTCTTCGCTCAATGCGGCTCCAGTCTATTTCCATTTTTCGGAGGGTTTCCTCGTAAATGAGGTTCAATCCGCTGCCACCATCCATGAGTACCTTGGTAAGGCGAAAGCCGCCCACTATCAGACTGTGGACCAATGTGGCTGGTGCTCGGGCTGTTTGGAATTTAGGTTTGTCATTGGCATTAAAGGTAATAGCCGTGTCACTCCATGGGTTTATTGTTGCTACTTGGTAGACTTCGGCAAGGCTACGGAGTGTTCGTTTCCGCATATTATTTGATGTGAAAGTCTCGAAGACTGTTAATACCGTACTGGTATCCCTGGGCTGGTGCTCTAGAGCTAGAAGCTCTTCGCCACTTTTGGCCACCTGCCGTAGTATCCAACATGCTCTAAGGCTATGAGTTGGAGTGGCGCCCTCTATACTATGAATTTTACAGGGTCCATTGAGCTATCCCTCCAGTACGGTTCCATGCCCTATAGAGGGTTTTTGCTTTTTGGTATTTAACCCAGGTGCCTGGCGATGATGGACCCTTTTATTTCGGACTGGGGTTGTATTCAAGGCCGGATTGTCCCAAAATCTTGCTTTGGTTTTCCAGGTGCTTTCCATCGCACGGTACTTTCGTACTATGGACGCCAAGTCGGCAAAGCGTGTAATGTCACGGCGACTTATAGCGTTGAGGATCCCGTTGTCCGTGCAATTATTGTAGAAGAATGAGATTGCGTCCTCCTCGCGGCAGTCCTTTATCCTGTCCATAACCAGGAGGAATCGCCCGATAATGGTGTCTTGTTCTGCGGGCTCTTGCAGAATTTGAGATAGGTCGCTTATGTTTGGGTGGGCGGGTGGAATTAAATCCGGAACCGCGCCCAATCTGAGACTTAAGGGCTAAGGAGCTTCCGAACTTGGAAGCTTGGATTCTTGGATGTTGTCCAATGAATCTAGCCCGCTGCCTGACTTTACGTTCAGGGCTTGAGTGACGTCCTCTCCTCCACGGGAATCTGGCATTGAGGGATTGGGAATCCGGACGTAGCTAGTCCTTAAGATAGAAGAAGGGTCGCCGTATTGTTCCTCTACCACAGCAATGTGGTGGGTAACCTGGGGAGAGTTAATCTCTCTTAGATCGGGTTTAGGCCCAATCTGATCATAGTCTGTAGTAACTCCCAAGGTGGCGATGCAATCCAAGAGCTCGTTTAAGGAAGAGAGCTCCATCGGATCTAACTGCTCGGCGAGCTCCGAGTTAACGTGAAGATTGCTTTCGATGACCCGAGAAGTCATCGTCGGCGGCTGACGAACAGCGGTCATAAGAAAACCGCCTTAGCCGGAGAGTTTGGCCGATGTACCAAAGCTTCTTTAGCAACAAATGTCGTCTTTAAAGACGGGATGAGGCATCCTTCCCGACGGCAACGACACGGAGGAACTCTCAATGAAAGCACCAATGTCGGTGTCAAAACCGGCGGATCTCGGTAGGGGTCCCGAATCGTGCGTCTAGGTGGATGGTAACAGGAGACGAGGGACACGATGTTTTACCCAGGTTCGGGCCCTCTCGATGGAGGTAAAACCCTACTCTTGCTTGATTAATATTGATGATATGGGTAGTACAAGAGTAGATCTACCACGAGATCGTAGAGGCTAAACCGTAGAAGCTAGCCTATGGTATGATTGTTGTTAGATCCTACGGACTAAAACCCTCCGGTTTATATAGGCACCAAGAGGTTAGGGTTACACGTAGTCGGTTACAATGGTAGGTGATCTACATATCCGTATCGCCAAGCTTGCCTTCCACGCCAAGAAAATTCCCATCCGGACACGGGCGTAAGTCTTCAATCTTGTATCTTCATAGTCCAGAGTCCGCCAAAGGCTATAGTCCGCTATCCGGACACCCCTAATCCAGGACTCCCTCAAGAGTCTCCTGAACCAGGCTTCAATGACGCATTTAGTCCGGCGCGCAGATTGTCTTCGGCATTGCAAGGCGGGTTCCTCCTCCGAATACTTCATAGAAGATTTTGAACACAAGGATAGTGTCCGGATCTACAAAATAAGTTCCACATACCACCGTAGAGAGAATAATATTTATACAAGTTCAATCTGCTGACGTATTCCGCAGGGTGACATCACACCACAGCCAAGCCTTTATTCGAATCATTTTTACTGTCCCACCTCAGCGCATTTAGCGAGGCGATTTCCTTGGCACGTCTTGTCAAAGCAGAGATCGTGTCCCCTTATTCCGGGATTCTCATTAATACGGGCGTGGGTAACCCGATCGTGCTGGCACGCCTCCTCTATCGAAGGCGAGTCCCGAACGGTCACAGGGAGGGCTCCTGGTATTCAACCTCTTTATAAAGAGACCAATGCCCCGCTCTTTTTTCTCAATCTAAATCGAATCCGCCCCTCGCTTCGAGTCCCAACACCCAAAGCTCCAGATTCAGGCGCTTCAGACCTTTGATGATATCCGGCTCCGACCTTCAAGGCCGGTGGATGCCTTCCTCCGTCACGGAAGAAGACGTCCTAAAGCTAAGAGATGCCAGGTATCTAACCGGCGAAATCTCACATAGGCTGCCTGCCCAAGGGCAGGTTATTCCCTCTCCCAAGCCCGGTGAAAGCGTGGTGTTCGCGTCTCACTTCCTTCGGGGGCTAGGTTTCCCGACGGACCCCTTCGTGAGGGGCTCATGTTTTATTATGGGCTGGAATTTCACGACTTGGATCCGGAGTCCATCCTCCACATCTCATCGTTCATCGTCGTATGCGAATCATTCCTCCGCATTACCCCTCACTTCGGATTTTGGCTCAAGACCTTCAAGGTGGAGCCGAAGATGATCAAGGGGCAACAGCAGAGTCTTGGAGGGGCTGTTATAAGCAAGAATGCCGACGCTCCATGGCCCGAGGGCTCTTTTCAAGAGGAGCTCAGTCTATGGCAACAAGAGTGGTTTTATATCACAGCTCCTGTGGGCACCAAATGGGTGGCACCACCTGCCTGTCGCTGGGTCCTCCACCGCGGCTGGCGTCATGGGTCAATAAAGGGCTTGGACTGGGGTTGCCCAAGGACGTGCCCTTGTTGCGAGGCCGTATTCGAGACCTCCTAGAGAAAGAGAGAGATCAACCTGGTCGTAGTAGCACAGGTCATGCTGATTCGTCGCATCCTGCCCTGCAAACGTCGCCCCCTCCGCCTATGGGAGTTCAATCCGGAGGGACCACGAGCTCTCCAACATTTTATGGGCGCACCGCCCGTGGAGATGTACAAACTGTTCTTCGGATCACAAGCAATGTGTCCGGACTCAACCGAGGACGCAGGTCTGAGCTGCAATCGCCCAGATGCTCAAGTAAGTAGTCACGTACCCGGACACGCTATTCGTATATTTATCATAAATTTGCCCTTAAAAGAGATGTCCCTTAAACAGGAGTGGATAGCGAAAGCAAAACTGATGAGGTGTCCGACCCCCCTCCCTGAGACCACACCGGATCCCGTGTTAACCAAGATGCTGGAGGCTGCACCTTTAGAAGAAGGCGAAGGGGGGAACAAGGAAGCTACTGCCTCCGCGAAGGAGGTTATCAAGAAAGGAGGGATCGAGAATCCCTCCATCCAAGGGGAGAAGAGGACCGCCTCTGAAGATCCGGAGACCAAGGCCTCAAAGCGCGGGAAAAAATCTTCACCAGAGGGTCCTACGCTGGAAGATGCCCCGGCCGCATTATTTCCCCAAGGAGATCAGCCCTCCAGCGAGCCGTAAGTAGAGAGGGGAGCCCCCCAGAGCCCTCCGTGTCCGGCCTTCGAAAAAGGCCATCAGACGAGTCCGGCACCTCCTGGTGCACGGTCAGAGGAGTTGAAGGGTCTGCTCGGGAGAGCGTCTATCTCAGAGGATCACCGTGCATTGATGGGTACGGTGATTGAAAAAATTTCGTCCGCGGAAAGCGGGTTGTACGAGGCCGCTAGAGTTTTACTGACAGGTTTTGAGGTACGTGCAATGATGTACCTTTTGACGGTTCCGCATATATAAGATGCGCCCTGTGTAGATAGTAGCCCCTGAGACTCGGTGTGTTTGTCAACAATGACAAATGCGTCGAGGATCATAATCCCAGGTTATAATATGTCGCCCTTCCTATGTAGGTGGCGGAGCATCCGGTGGCTAGCTGGATCGATGAATTTGCCGAACTAAAGCGGCAACTTGACGTGGCGGATGCCGACATCGCGCTTTGTCAATAAGCGGCTTGACGAGTCACAAGGTATGCGGTTTCTCTGCGGACACACGGTAAGGGAGCTTGATGCCCGTGCCTTATAACATGTATGCTTGATGCGTATGGTGCCGCTGCCATGGAGAACCTTTCGGGCGGAGCTTGCCCGAGCCAAGGAGCAGGCGTAAAAGTGATGCTGCTGCCTTAAAGGCGCCAAGAGCTAAAAGCGAACAGCTGCTCATCTGCCAAGCAAGAACGAAATGGCCGAGATGACCGTGAAGTTGAAGAATGCTACCGACCGCGAAGCTTCTTGAAAAAGAAGGTCGAGCGGAGCAAGAGGACCTGAAGAAGGCCACCACCGAGGCCAAGGATGCTCGCTCACGATGAGAGCCATGAAGGAGGAGCTACGTCGGCCGAGATATCGCGGCTAGAAAGCCCTTTCTGCTGCGGAGGAAGTTCACGGATCCTAAATATGCTTAGTTGGACCGGCTGTGGAGTAGTGAGGATGCTTATCTGGACTTGGCGGCGAGTGTCGTGGAGGCGGCCGAACACTTCGGAGATCAAAAGGATCACGAGATGGAAGAGCTTTTTTGGTCGCAGCTCCGTAATCGCAGCGTCCCCTTCCATTAACCGATCGTTTGGCCGAATGGGCGGAGCTGAATAGGTTGTCCGGACTTGCCATGAAGAATGTCGTGACTCATTTGTGGCCGAAAAGACCCGAGCCGAAGAGTTATTTTGGCTTGGTGCAGCAGTTCCTTGGTGCGGTGCCGCATATCAAAGCAATGAGGCGGTTAGCATGCATAGAGGGTGCGCGGATGGCTCTTGCCCGTGTCAATACATACTGGGCGGAGATGAAGGCCACCGATGTTGCATCCCAAGATTCGGACGGAAGCCGAGTACCTGTCGAGCACTATTTTCAGGAAGTTCTGCAAGGCGCTCGTTTAATAGAGACGCAGTGCTTGAAGGATATTATGTTCGAATAGCATGTATTATTGTGAAACAATGTTTCGATGGAATATAAAAGCTTTTTATACTTGTGCCTTCAAGAATTAAAATACCTCTTGTGCGGCCGTTAATGTATATGTGTATATAACCGAAAGATGGCGTCTTTGGCTTCACTTCACGCATATAATGCGGGGTGTTTGCAAAAAGCGCCTTTTCACACTTGATCCAACGTCTTGGTCCTACAAAGGAGGTGATAGCGCAGCAAACTAGGCAACCGGACTATAATGCTTTATCACTTTCACTTAGCCATAGGAGTTCGACAGTGGGGCTACTATATAGCCCCTAGGGGCACCAGCTCACCCGAATTCGGGCGTATGTGCCTGGCCGAAACGACCCTTTGTCAATCTTGCAGGAATTCTAAAGATTCCAGCAGGTCATCGAGTGGTTGACCAGTCTCACGCTATATCATGACAGCCGTTTTGACTTTCTCTCTTGAGGTGCTTTCGCTTTGGCGAACCGGGCACAATCGCAGATAGTTCTCCACAGTGCCGCATTAGCCGATAGAGCGGAACGTAAGGCAGCAAAACACAGGAGCCGGGCAAACCCAACATTTGACCAAAGACATGATTCGTAGCTGATGCATATAAGGCCTAACTCGAGACGCCGAACACTCCCTAAGGTATTCGGTCTCTATGAAAACGGGTCGAACAATCGCCCTTGGTAATAAGCCCCTGGTGTCCAGGTACGCGCGAAATTCTGACGTGGCCTATGCCAAAACGCCAACCTCCTCCTTGGTTATAGCAAGAAACCGGGGGATGTGTATCAACAAGAGACGGTGAAAAAGGTTTACGCAGGGTCTTAATCTGAAAAGAATCCTTGCGACGGGTCCCTCATCGCACGTCTGCGCTTTGTGTCTCCGTTGTGCCGTATCACGGGCCGGGTGTAGTACGATGTTCATCTGTAAAGAGAGGAACTTAGTTGAAAAAATTAGATCGCGAAAATGTACGTTATATTAAATAAACGGAGTACAATTCAAAAAGTGAATATAATTGAGCTTTATGGTCTCTTGTTGCGGAGCCCCTTGTACGGGGGCATGTGTCTAGTAAGCCCTTGTATGTTTACGCCAGACTCGTCCAGCCGTGTCCGGGGTCTGGACGACCTATCTAAGTGCTTTTATTGGTGAAGCCGGTTTATTGTGTGGTTGTCAAGGCAGCCGCACGATTTTCCGGACTCGAGGAACCCTCGATGTTTCCTTTTAACGAGATGATGCCGCGTGGACCGGGCATTTTAAGTGTAAGAGATGCATAATGCGGTATTGCGTTAAAGCGGGTGAAAGCTTCGCGTCCCAATAGTGCTTGATAGCTACTTGTAAATGGGGCAAGGTGGAAGGTTAACTTTTCACGGCGGAAGTTGTCGGGTGAGCCAAACACAACTTCTAGCAGTAGAGAGCCCGTACAATGGGCATATGTGCCTGGCATTACCCCTTGAAAGGAAGTGTTGCTATGGTGAAATTTGGTTGGGTCTATCCCCATTTTGCGGATTGTGTCCTGATATAGCAGGTTTAGATCACTACCGACGTCCATTAGGACTTGTGAAAATTGGAGTCTGCCAATTATCGGATCTAATATCAAGGCAGTCCAACCTGCATTCCGTATACTTCTAGAGTAATCCAGATGGTCGAAGGTGATTGGTTTTAACAACCAAAGGGCGGGACTCCTCCGGATAGGCCGTATGGCGCTGCACTCTATGGGTGCCGCTCTATTTTTCCCTTTTGTCACGCCAAGTGAGTTTACTATTTTGATTTCTTGTGGGAAATTCTTTTGTTTTCCGTGCCACTGCTTTTGGGGTTCGCCATCGTCCTCGCTTGGTGTGTCGAGCCTTGTGTTCGGCGTTGAGTATGCCGGGCTGCTTGAAGACCCAACAATCTCTGTGGGTATGATTTGCAGGCTTCCCGTGAGTACTGTGGATTTGGCATATCTTGTCCAAGATTTTGTTTAAGTTAGATAGCTCGTCCCTGTTATCCTTAAGGGGCAGCTTTTTATGATTCTGTCGAGAGCTTTTGAATCCGGCGTTGACTGCCGTGCTCTTCGGGCTGTTTCCCTTGGTCCGACGCTGGTCCTTGCTGCGTCGTGGTTTCCCGTTTCCATCCCTGACTTCGGATGTACTTGGGTCGCTGGTGCTGCATCTTGCCATCCAGCTATCCTCTCCCGCGAAAAGCGGGTCATGAGGCTTGTTAATGCGGCCATTGTTCTTGGCTTTTCTTGGCCGAGGTGTCTGGCGAGCCATTCGTCTCGGACGTTGTGTTTGAAAGCTGCTAAGGCTTCGGCGTCCGGACAATCGACTATTTGGTTCTTTTAGTAAGGAATCTGTTCCAAAATTTCCGGGCTGACTCTCCGGGTTGTTGAGTTATGTGACTTAAATCATCGGAATCCGGAGGTCGGACATAGGTCCCTTGAAAATTTGCCGAAAGCATCCTCGAGCTCCTCCCAACTTCCAATGGTGTTTTCGGGAAGGCTTTTAAGCCAATGCTGGGCTGGCCCTTTGAGCTTGAGGGGTAAGTACTTTATGGCGTGGAGGTCATCTCCTCTAGCCATGTGTATGTGGAGGATATAATCCTCAATCCAGACTCTAGGGTTTGTTGTTCCGTCATATGCCTCTATGTTTACGGGCTTGAATCCCGCTGGAAATTCATAATCCAGCACCTCATCGGTGAAACATAGGGGGTGTGCGGCACCCCTATATCTAGGTGTACCGTAATGTTTGGATACTTGATGTGTTGCATTGCTTACTGGAGCTTGCTTTCTTGGCCCGTAGATAGATCTAATCGGGCCATCTTTTTTAATCTGCGAATCCTGTGCGGATCGCGTGTCGGCTTGTGTGCGGCGCCGTTTGCCGCTCTCTGTTTGCCAGGGGGTCGTCCATCCGACCGGGTGGCCTCAGTGTTTTTTGATTGCGGGGGCTCTACGGCGTCCTCATCAAATTCAGCAGATGTTTTGCTTTGGGTAGCTCTTCGTTCGGGCGCATCGCTGCCGTGTTGTCTCACGGTGTTGAGTACTTTGCTCCATCCGAGTCTCGAGTGCATCTTCCGCTGTTTTGAGCTTCCGCTTCGCTTTTTCGTGCTACGTGCGGTGGTGACGAGCCTTTTGTGGAGGTTCTTCTCGCTCCGAGCAACTTGTCCGCGTGAGATCGTCCGATCATATCTTCGCCGGGACGGGTTGTTTATCCAGATTGTCCCGCTTTCGGACGGTTGCCGGATAGCATGTTCGTCCACCGGTTCGCCTGCTCTATGGCTGGGTATGTATGGTTGTTGTCTTTGTCGGCGGGACTTTGAGCAGCGCTTACGCCGCCGCTTTTGATCGCCGAGGGAATGATCCCTCGTAGCGTCCCGTTGTTCCTCATCGTCGCTTCCTTTAGGTGTATCCACCATGTATACATCGTGAGATGAGGTAGTTCTCTAGTGCCCTATAGGCGCTAGTTCATGTTCCTCCCCTACATCGTCGTCCATACCGTCGATGTCTTCGGAGTCGAAGTCGAGCATGTCGGTTAAATCATCGACAGTGGCTACGAAGTGGGTGGTGGGTGGGCTTTGAATTTCTTCGTCGTCCGCATCCCAACCTTCTTGACCATAATCTGGCCAGGGCTCTCCTTATAAAGAGAGAGACTTTAGTGAATTCAGGATGTCGCCAAAGGGCGAGTGCTGAAAAATGTCCGCGGCAATGAATTACATGATCGGCGCCCAATCGGATTCGATTGGCGGGGGCGCGGAAGGCACGGAGTCCGGAGAGGAGTCCGGCACCTTGGAGTTACGAAGCCACAAGGATCGGTAGGTGTACGCTCAATCGCCGTAGAGATCGCAGCCCCGAGGCGGTGTCCAGCCACCCGTCCTCGATCGGGCGCAATCGGCTCCGGGCTGAAGGTTGAGCGACATCGTGCGGCCTCCAGGACACCATTCGGCGGCAGAGCTAGATCATGCCCTCGTGATGGTGGCGGCGCGCTTGGCTGTGGCTCGAACCCATCAAGATCAAGTCTCCGCGGACGCCACCGTGTTGTTCAAACTTCCAAATCGACACAGTGGCTAGGGGCGTAGCTTTCAATCTGCTCCAGATGGCTGCTTAATTGGCCCGCAGCAGTAAAGTCAGCCGAACACGAAGATCTGTCCGGGAGAAAAGTCTCACCGAGCGCATCGTCGTTGATGATCGGAGGAGCCATCGGGCCTAAAGATGACGCATACGTAGGAACTCTCGGTGAAAGCACCAATGTCGGTGTCAAAACCGCGGATCTCGGGTAGGGGGTCCCGGAACTGTGCGTCTAGGCGGATGGTAACAGGAGACAAGGGACATGATGTTTTTACCTGTGTTCGGCCCTCTCGATGGAGGTAAAACCCTACTCCCGCTTGATTAATATTGATGATATGGGTAGTACAAGAGTAGATCTACCATGAGATCGGAGAGGCTAAACCCTAGAAGCTAGCCTATGGTATGATTGTTGTTCGCCCCTACGGACTAAAACCCTCCGGTTTATATAGGCAATCAAGAGGTTAGGGTTACACAGAGTCGGTTACAATGGTAGGAGATCTACATATCCGTATCACCAAGCTTGCCTTCCACGCCAAGGAAAGTCCCATCCGGACACGGGACGAAGTCTTGAATCTTGTATCTTCATAGTCCAGGAGTCCGGCCAAAGGCTATAGTCCGGCTATCCGGACACCCCCTACCAAGTACCCCACAACATTGTGTGATAAGTCCGAACACTTTCACAAGTGCGGCACCTCGAACTTATAGCATTATATGCATCGGCTCCGAATCATGTCTTGGGTCAATAGTTGGGTTTGCCCGGCTCCCATGTTTTGGTACCTTACGCCCGTTATATCGGCTAAGATAGCTACCGGGAGAACCACCGCGATTGTGCCCTGCTGAGCTGGGTTAAGCACCTCGGTGGAGAAAGCTAAAACTGATCGTCATGATAGGGCGAGAGCCGGTCTGTTCGAGAGGTTTTCGAGTCCCTAAAGACTTATGCCGCTTAGAGCGAGGAGTCGGCATTGTCCGCCTAGGCGTGGATAAGCGCCCGATCTCGGTCTTCACGAATACTAAGGGCTTCACGAAATTTAAAATTATAGAATTCTATGGCTAAGTGAGAGTGTTCAAGCATTATAGTCCGTTGCCTTGTTCGCTATGCTGAGCGCCTCCCTCGAAGGACCCAAGAATGGGAACAAGAGCGCTCAAGTTTATCCCAACACCCCAAAGACTGTGGCATGGGGGTTGAAGCGACGACTCGCCATCTCTCAAATTTAATACACACGGCCGCCTGAAGGTAATATTTTAAATTCAAAAGTGTTGCTTAGCGCATATGAACAAGTTTTCAGTGTACAGGATAACAAATGCGAGTCTACTCAAATATTACATCTTTGGAACATTCATCCGCTATAAGGCGGGCACCCTTCAGGACGCCCTCATAATATATTTCAGGCTTGTGATGCTCCTTGCGTGGTGGTGGTCCGTCCGTAACAAGCTTCTCAGCGTCCATCTTGCCCTCAAAGGCACCTTAGCAGGGCAAGGGCCCTACGGGCACCTTCGACACAGACGGAGCGCTTGACGACTTCAACCCATGGACAAAGGCCCACCACCGCCTCACCAGCCCGAAGTAGCTCCTGTGCATGGCTTCCTTAGGCCATAGCCGGACTATGAGGCCCTTCATGGCCTATTCGCCACCTTATGAAGCTCAACCAGCCGCTTCAACTGGTCGCTTAAAGCACTGGTGTCCGGCCTCAAAGATATCGAAACCTGAACACCTTCTCCGTCGAGCTTTCCTCCTCGGCTCGGTAGAATGCGGCAAGATCGGACACACCACGGGCAGATCTGCGAATGCTCCTGGAGAGCTCCGGATTCGGGTAAGTAACAGATAATTCACTTTCACATGCTTTCTTTGCATATAGAATGCCTTACCCGCCGCTATCTTCTTCATCGCCTCAATTTCCTAGAGGGCTTTTTGGGCTTTGGCCTTGGCGGCTTTGGCGCTCTCAAGGGCTGAGGCGAGCTCGGACTCTCGAGTCTTTGAGTCACGCTCCAAACTCTCATGTTTTTTCACGAGAGCCTGGAGCTCTTGCCGCACCTCCGCCACCCGCGCCTCCTGTTTCTCTCGCTCTCGGCCTTGGACACCGCTTCCTTCAGGGTCGCCACCTCGTTCGTGGCCCCTGCAGTATTCACGTTATTCCTGTCATCTTTTGCAACCACATCTTTTAAATACTCCCATAAGGTATTACTTACCTTCCTTGTCCTCGAGCTGCTTCTTGGCAAGTCCGAGCTTGTTCTCGGACCGCTCGAGGCTCTGCTTTAATGCATCAACCTCCGCAGTCAGTGCGGCAGAGGTCAGCAGCGCAACCTGCATTCCCATATTGATATACTTATGTTAGACTCTCACAGATATCTTTTTAGATCCTCGGTTCGGCTATTTCTTTCCGAACACCAAACCGAAAGCATCGTGGGCTACCGTCTATGCGGTAATATTTTTACATATCTTAAATACATACCTCAAAGCCCGTTAGAAGGCTCACACATGCTTGATCAACCCGCTCTTGGCGGATCGAACTTTCGGATCACCACACTCATAATAAAGCGGTGCTCCTCGTTGATGGAAGCGCCATTAAGCGCCTCCATCAAATCGCCCGATGCCTCCGGTTGGATGGAGGTCACCGGCGTCAGAGGTCTTGCCCTTCTTCTGAAGGGTCGCTTTGTCGGACTCGGAACCATCAAGGTTCCGGTATGGAGTTCGCACAGGGCGGACTTAAAGCCCTTGGGGTTTTATCCCTTTGTGCCCGAGTCCCGGAGGTCGCCTTGCGACGCCTCCAGGCCACCTCCTCCTGGTTGGGCCCTTTGGGATTCCACCCAAAGGCGTCATTCACATGGAGGAGACCAGCGGTCGGGAGTGAGGTGTTATTCACATCCGATTTAATCTGTGGAGCCGCCGACGGTTGCCAAGCCCGTCCTTGGGCGGACTGCATGGTTATATTCGGCGTTAGAAGATGTTGTGCGACAAATGGAACGCCATGAGTTATTCTGCACCGGACACTTACGATTTCGCCAGGGCTTGGTCCTTGGTGGCTACTCCTCTCCGCCGTCGTCGGTGTTGGTGGTGTAGTCCTGAGGAGGGTCCTTCCTTCTTGGACCCTCTGGCCTCCCCAGTTGGGGCGGCCTTCCTTTTCTTCTCTCCCCCCGCTGGGGGAGAGGCCTCTTTTTCTTCCTCCTCGTCTTCGCGGGAGGAGTTCGCCTCGGAGTCATCGGACGATGAGTCCGACAAAAACCTGGCGCCGGGAACTCCTCCGAGTTCCCGTGGCCTTCTTCTTGGCCTTCTTCTCCGGCACCACGTAAGGTGCCGGAACCAGCAGCCCCGTCAAGCGGGCGTCCGCTGGGTCTTCTAGCATGGGAGCCGGACAGTTAACCTGTCCGGACGTCTTCTGCCAGTCCTGTCAAAGGTGAGGGAGTTTTAGATCCCGCATAGAGTCAAACTATGAAAAAAGAGTCCCGTAAAGGGTAAAATAGCTTACCTCGCTGGCTTGATGCTGCGAGCTGAATCCGTGATCTTCGGTAGCGGATGCGGGAGCCTCGGCGCCCTTTGAACAAGACACCTTCCGAGCATCTTCGTACGTAGTGTCAAGAGCCGCTCAAGGTTCGTGTTGTGCCGGATCAAACTCCCACAAGTTGAAGGCCTGTTATTGGCATGGGAGGATCCGGCGGATGAGCATAACCTGGACTACGTTGACAAGCTTGAGCTTCTTGTCCACCAGGTTTCGGACGCAGGTTTGGAGTCCGGTCAGCTCTTCCGAATTACCCCACGTCAAGCCCGTCTCTTTCCATGAGGTGAGCCATTTAGGGAAGCCAGATCGGAATTCGGGGGCCGCCGCCCATTTCGAGTCGCGCGGCTCGGTGATGTAGAACCACCCCGATTGCCACCCCTTTATGGTCTCCACGAAGGAGCCCTCGAGCCATAGGACGTTGGCCATCTTTCCCACCATGGCACCTCCGCACTCCGCTTGGCGGCCGCCCACTACCTTCGGCTTGACATTGAAGGTCTTCACCACAAGCCGAAGTGGGGCTGGATGCGAAGGAAGGCCTCGCACCTGACGATGAACGCCGAGATGTTGAGGATGAAATTCGCGCCAGATCGTGGAAATCTAGGCCGTAGTAGAACATGAGCCCCTGGACAAATGGGTGAAGTGGAAACCCTAGTCTGCGGAGGAAGTGGGGAGGAACACCACCCTCTCATGGGGCCTGGGGTGGGGATGAGCTGCCCTTGTCGGGGAGCCGATGTGCGATGTCGTCGGACAAGTATCCGACCTTCCGCAGCTTTTGATGTGCCCTCCGTGGACGGAGGAGGCCATCCACTGCCTCCCGCTCGGACGTAGTTGGAGAAGGTTGAGGTGGGATGTGCGGACTTGGGCGCTGGAGCTCGAAAAGTCGGAAATGGATAAGCAAAGGAGGAAGAAGGCGTGTGTGAAAAAGTGGATCCTTATCCCTTATATGTACGGACAAAGCTATGCGTCCCCACCGGCCCGATAAAACTCGCTTATCTCCCAAGCGTCAGAATCCGGTTGGGTTACCCACGCCCGTATTGATGAGAATCCGGAATAAGGGGACACGATCTCCGCTTTGACAAGACGTGCTAAGGAAACCGCCTCGCTAAACGCTACCGAGGTGGGACCGTAAAACGATTCGAATAAAGGCTTGGCCGTGGTGTGATGTCACGCTACGGAATACGTCAGCAGATTGAACTTGTGTAAATATTATTCTCTCTACGGTGGTATGTGGAACTTATTTTTCCGAGCCGGACACTATCCCTGTGTTCAAAATCTTCTATGAAGCATTCGGAGGAGGAACCCGCCTTGCAATGCCGAAGACAATATGCGCGACGGACTCGTCGTCATTGAAGCCCGTTCGTGGGACTCTTGAGGAGTCCTGGATTAGGGGTGTCCGGATAGCCGGACTATAGCCTTTGGCCGGACTCCTGGACTTTGAAGATACAAGATTGAAGACTTTGTCCCGTGTCCGGATGGGACTTTCCTTGGCGTGGAAGGCAAGCTTGGCGATACGGATATGTAGATTTCCTACCTTTGTAACCGACTCTGTGTAACCCTAACCCTCTTCGGTGCCTATATAAACCGGAGGGTTTTAGTCCGTAGGACGAACAACAATCATACCATAGGCTAGCTTCTAGCTTCTAGGGTTTAGCCTCTCTGATCTCGTGGTAGATCTATTCTTGTACTACCCATATCATCAATATTAATCAAGCAGGAGTAGGATTTTACCTCCATCGAGAGGGCCCGAACCTGGATAAAAACATCGTGTCCCTTGTCTCCTGTTACCATCCGCCTAGACCACTGGCGGCCCTAAATATTTGATAGGCATTTTTCCAACCTCACATGTGAAGATATCCTGATAGAGTCTAGTTTTATTAACTGCTCCCCCAAACAAGAAAATCTCACTTTTGTGAAAATTAATAGTCACTCGACATCTGCTCAAAGGTTGTTAATATGAATTTTAGATTTTTTGCATCGCCTTCATCATCTTGTAGCAAGAAAATTGTATCATCTCGACATCTTGAAGCATGTTAACCTCACAGTTATTTAATTCAGAAAGCACCCCTTTCACAAATCCCCCTGCATTGCATTATCCAGGATAATTGCTAATGCATCCGTAGCAATGTCAAAGAGCAGTGGTGACAGAGAATCACCTTGCTTCAATCCTTTAAAGGTTTTGAAATAGGGTCATATTTCATCATTAACTTTCACCCCTCAATCGTCAGATTGAGTTCATCCGGCGATCCATATTCAAACTTATTCACACACTATATACACTATATAGTGGTATAGAAAAAGACAAATTGGGCTAAAAAAGTGGGCCTAGACATGATAAATTTGGGCTGCGCGAGCCCAGTCGCAGGGTGTTGTTGTCAAGCAAATTTGGCCTTGGGCTCTTGGCACTATAGTCAGTTAAGCAGGTTAATCGGGCCCTGAGCACGCAGAACGGCAACCAGCCAGACGCACCGAGCTAAACGGGCTAGGGCGACGCAGACGCCATGGGCCATGCCTCGACCTCGAGGTTGAGCACGCGGCCGCAAGACGACGGCCCGCTTATTTTTTTTCAGATTTTTATATATGACCTAAATTACAGCCCAATAGGCTTAAAATACATCAACAAAGCTAAAAATCGAGATAGGCCAGCGTGCTAAACGTGCTACCGGGCCGCTTAATAATCAGGCCGTGCCTGCCGAGAGAGCCACGCCGTGGGCACGGCACCGGCTATTAAACGTGCCATGCCGGGCCGTGCCGGGCCAGGCACGATTAGCACGGGCTGGGCCGTGCCGTGCCGGGCCGGCCCGTTTGGCCAGGTCTGCTTGGCACGCAGGAGGAAGGGGCAGGGAGGGGATAAGCGAGGTTCTTCCTGTTCTGTTGAAGCAGAGGAGAGGATGCTCATGCTGCGGGCCGCCACCGCCAGGGCGGCGTCCACGCTCGTCGCCGGCGCCAGGAGGAGACCCGGCCTCCTGCCTGTCGCCGTCGCCGGTCTCTCGTCCTCCTCATCAGGACCACCATCGGGCGGGAAGAGGAGGAAGGGCCAGCGGCGGGGCGAGGCCCAGCCCCAGCCCCAGCCCTTGCCTGGGCGCTCCGAGATCCCCAGCAACAAGAAGCCGAACGCGAGGCCGGCCAGGGACAGGAAGGCCCGCCCAGCGGCGGAAGAGGCGCAAGGGCCATCGGGCCAAGAGATTGAGCTGAGGAAGCAGCCGCCGGAGAAGCCGAAGCGGGTGGTGCGGTGGCGCTGCGCGACGGGGTGCGGCGCGTGCTGCAAGCTCGACAAGGGCCCCGAGTTCCCCACCCCCGACGAGGTCTTCGCCGACTTCCCCGACCACCTCCAGGTGGGTAGACCGGCCATTCTTCTGCCACCCCCAATTTGCTGCGGCAGCATTTCTGCCATATCTATGAACATATGTACTACAAAAAGACTGGTTGTTGTTTGATAGATGCAAAATTTCGGTTAATATGATGGAGCATGCTGAATTGCTGATCATGATCGCAGCTGTACAAGAGCATGATTGGCCCCGACGGATGGTGCAACAACTACGACAAGTCCAACCGAACCTGCAACATCTACGAAGGTACGGTAGTCTTCAGAATGAGTTCTCCTGCTTTTAGTCTTTTTTTTTTTTTTGCGGGGGCTCCTGCTTTTAGTCTTCAGTGCAGCTGCACATGTTTAAGTAAACTGACGCTGTTATGGCTGATTTTCTGGGCGTTGCAGACCGGCCATTCTTCTGCCGGGTCGAACCAAAGGTCTTCGAAGAGTTCTTTGGCGTGCCACGCAGCAAATTCGACAGGGAAGCCTGCAGGTATGCTGGCTCTTCCGTTGTTGTTCGTGTATCTACATGTTCAGTTAGTTCTTCGCGATGCTGAGTTGATTTATCTGCTGCCTGTCATTTGCAGTGCTTGTGTGGATAACATCAAGATGGTGTATGGCCAGGACTCTCCTGAGCTCGGAAACTTCAAGCGGGTCATAAAGGAGGAAAGTAGTAAGCATGAGGCAAGCATGAACCAGGTTAAATTGTTGGATACCACAAATACTACTGGTACCTGATTGATTACGGAGTGTAGAGTACTCACTCACCGAAGCAGTTGAAAACCGGAACAAAAATACTGGTACCTAATTCTCACCTATGAATGAGTCTACATTTAAGTTTAGAATCCTGTTCGGCTCAGAGTTTGGTTTGTTCCTTGCTTACTCGGAGTTTTTTTTTGGCACTGCGCTGTCAAATTCTGATGATAACAGCCTTGTGTCACTCTAAGTTTTGTTCTGAATGATTACATCTTTTGGCCCTTTCTTTTTAATTCTTCATATGAAATACTTGGATATATAGTCCACCAAAAGGCACATGAACTCACGCAAGCATGCAATCTGCTTCATTGTTCCAATGACATTCAACCAATACGTGAACTCTGCCATCCAGCAAAGCAAGTTGTGCACGAAAAGGATACTCTGATGTGTTCATAATCGTTGGTGAAATTAGTGTGATAACGGTCGGTCAGGATATCATGGTAAAGTTTTGGTCACAACCAAACCAAATTAGATCATCTGACACAGATCTGTCTGGAATTGATTGATAGTTCGACACTCATTGCCAAGCAATCTAATGATTAACAAGAGGTACACGGGAATTTACAATACAAAGATATCAGTTCTTTTTCTCAGATCTGTAGACATAAATTTGCAATGGCCGTGCCAGCCATACATAGTCCTCCCTCTTAACCTGTCATGTGCTGGCCATTAGCGATTCTTGGATCTCTTCGAGTGTTCTCCCTTTAGTTTCTGGCACTAGCCTTGCCACGAACAACACAGTAACCAGGCTCGCTGCTGAGAACAAGAAAAATGTGCCTACACGTAGAAATAAAAACAAACTGAAGCAAAAACATTTACCGGAGAACTGTTGAGTGGTAAGTGGAACCAAAGCTCATGGGAGAAACGAAGCAACATATACTTTTGTAGAAAAAGATATACAAACCTTGGCGATAACTCCTTTCCAAACATATTTTTGCTAATGGGTTTATTCGGCTTTCACATGAGTGGGTAATGGTGGATATTCTACTTTCTTTTCAACTGTCCTACTTATACAAGGGTTGAACATGCTTACCTGCAGAGTTCCAATCCATAAGGAAGCTGAACGAATACGATATCACGAATGAACCAACCCAACTAACCAGGGTTACCAAGCTTCCTGCTATTCCTTTCATGTTGATTGAGAATATCTTTGCCAATAAACAATGAGATGTCGTCAGTTACAAACGTGGGCTCCTTAAAGATTACCAGGAACGCGAGCATCATCCCTAATTAACTTCATGGTGATATATCATACCTCGGACATGATAACCCAAGGAACAGGTCCCATTCCAATTGAGTATGCCACATAGTATGCCTATTCAGTAAGGAGTCAGAATTTACATATCTGGAGTTCAGACATGTTATGCCAGCAAAAATTGCCATCTTAGACGTCTAGGTGGTGATGAAGTATGTACACAATTTTTTTATTTTTACATTGGGATCACACAAAATTATTGATATTTTAGTTACATAATTTCTGTACCAGTATGCCGTAAAGAGCCAATGTAGGAACCAATTGTGTGTACAATCCTTGTGCCTGTGACATGAAAAGATAGAAAGTCAATACTTTGTATAATGATAGGCACCGAACATTCTGAAATGTAAATTCAGGTCACGTTTATTCAACTATTTACTTTTGTCGATTTGATCTGCTTGATCTGTTGATATTTCACCCTTCAATCATGTTTACTTAATAGAGCCTCATACATGGAAGTCGGTGCTTGTGCAATCTGGTATTTTTGTCCCATTGCCAAATACTCCGTACTAGCTGGGAACTTTAATAACTGCGGTTACCTTATGTTTTGCATTCAGGCAGTACTATTATCAGATAGTTAAGTTCCACATGTCCGCACTGCCATTGACGCGGTTTGAGAAATACAAACTATGTGATGAACAAATCAACTTAGTTTTGAAGGAGACAAAAATTGATGAGCAAAAGACCAGCCAGAACTTCTAAAAACCATGACAAGTTTCTTCCCGAGAGTTCGTAATGGCTTATATTAGCAACTTAGCATCAATAAATGATTTCCAGTTCAAATTTTAAGTTGGACTGCCCCATGGAATAAACAAGTTTACGGTTACCTTGAAGTAGAATGATAGCCCAGTAAGAAAGCAGCCCACAAATGTGCCAGATGAAGACACCTAATTAATAGAAGAATAAAAAAAATGAAGCTTTCTTTTTAGGTAAGTGCATCAGCTCAGTTTTGAAGTATCCATACCAGTAGAAGGGTTCTTCTTCCACTCCTATCCATGAGAAGGGCCCCAAGTAATGTGATTGGAATCTGAAATAATTATAGTTATAGAAATTGATACAGCTAGCAAGCCAGTTACAGTTATTGACGAGAATAGCCAATCCTGAACCTGAATAATGCCGATCAATGTGGTCCCAAGTTTACCAGAAAACCCTGAAGTTTAGGGGAAGAACAATTACAGAATGTTTCCTTCGCCAGTAAAATGGCACAATTAATTTGGTAGCATTTGGATACCTGCAGATGAAAAGATATAGCTTGTATAGAAGCCTAATGCGTTTATTCCCCCCAGTTGCTGAAAGACCTTCAGGCCGACGCCCACCTGTGCATCAAAGCTAGAACTTCTTTCATGATGATGAAAAATAAGATCTTTCGGAAACGAAGTAGGTTGACGAAGTTGCTTAGTTCTTACAATGACTGCATACATATTTTTCCTGTGAAACAAATCCTGAATCCTGGCCTTAGGTAAATCCTGAACTGATTCAACGTACTCCTGCATAAGAATAAGAGATTGTTTTTTGGAATATCCTCTTCCCCAAATTATATGTTGATAAACGGAGCAATTTAGGGTAGAAGCCAACTATAATCTCAGTAGCCTCTCCAGATATGTCGGCCTTTTCACCCCTAAGCTTTTGTAGTGAAGCACGGAATTCTTTCTCTCTCCCGATGTTGGCCTGTCATATTGTTGAAGAATGAACTTCATAATGAAAACCTACTATGAGAATCTATAACTTCAGTAAAGGTTTTACTTTTTTGAGGGATAACTTCAGTAAAGGTTAGCTATTCATTAGGTTCTGTTTCACATTCGATTATTCGCTTGCATATACTCCCTTTGTCACTTGTCACAAAAATGGATAGAAATGGATGTATCTAAAACTAAAAATACATTTAGGTACATTCATTTCTGCGACAAGTAATTCGGGACGGTGGGAGTATTTGCCATTATGCGACCATGTGACACACCCAAGTTAGTAGTTACAACCAACCATACCAGCCACCTTGGAGACTCGGGAATGAAGGGAAGACCCACGAGGAGGAACACACAAGGCACTAATCCTGCACAAACATGCAAATGTTGTGCTGATTTTTCTTGGACAATGGTCATGCCATTCCATATGCAGGTAAGATAGTAATGGATATTATTTATTACCCACGATAACCAAAGAGCGCCACGAAATCGTTGCTCCAATGATGTAGGAAGCTGAACACCCTGAACAAATAAACAGCTGCACTTGCAGATGAAACTGTCAGTTTCAAACCTTTTCTAACATTTCGTGCACATTGTCCAGCTCTCTCCAACCTGGTTTGAGGCTGCAAGGCCTCCTCGGAGACCCTTTGGTGCTATTTCAGATATGAACACAGGTACCTGTGCATGTGGGTAATGTTTAGTGCAGTAGAATGCGACTATGTCGGTCAAGCGGCGAATAAACAGTACAGTTTTTGATCAAAACAGCATGAAAAGTCTGGTGCGTATTGAGAGTTAAGAGGGAGATGCTCACCACATAAGAAAGGACTCCTGTGCAGTAGCCCAGCAAGACTCGTCCCAAGCAGAGCATCGTTGTGCCCTTCATGTCATGAATGGCGGTTTTTCAAGCTCTTGAAACCACAGACTACGTCTGTAAACGAAATTAGCTCATGGAGCAAGGAGTATATATACCTTGGCTAGGTATATAGCAAGCCAACCAAAAATGCCTACAATTGCTGCCAGCCGCATGGTCTGTGGCAAAGGCAAATGGCACAGATATTGTGAGGACTATGCCAGCCATCTCAGCCATCAATTCGAGTAGTATGATTCGGGTAAAGTAATTCACCATTTTGCGTCCAAGAGTGTCTGCAAGGCGGCCACTGGTCAGAGCGCCGACCATTGCACCAACCGTCAAGACAGATGCAAAGGTGCCGTACTACAAGGGTAATCGTCAATCGTAATTAGTCTATTTATTTATTAAAGCAATGAAGATCATGACCATCAGGATCTAACAGAGCATTGACAGCGAATGCAATACCAACTCACCAAATATCTTTACTAGCTCTTCTGTGAATACCTGTCTTTTGGAAAGGGGTTATTTCTGTGATTAGATTCATGAAATTTGGTTATAGATGGGTTATTGGTGCTGGGGCCAAAGTGAGATTTTGGGAAGATACTTGGTTTGGTTCATCCCCCCCTAGCAGTACAATTTTGGGATTTGTATCTTATCTTCAATGAAAAAATAAACACAACTGTGCAGGCTGCCTGGGATGGACCTCAACTTAAACTCACCTTTAGGAGATCTTTCTCACCAGCCATTATGGAGAAGTGGTATGAACTGGTAGAGGTAGCCAATAGTGTTAATTTTAGCTCTGATGTTGACTCTCTGGTTTGGCAGCTGGAGAATAAAGGTCAGTACTCTACTACTTCCTCTGTCCCAAAATATAAGAATGTTTTTAACACTACACTAGTGTCAAAAACGTTCTTATATTATGGGACGGAGGGAGTAGTTCATTATACAGTATTGTTAATTTCAGAGGGGTTCAGCCTGTTTTCATTCCTGCTGTTTGGAAGCTTGAAGAAAGTCATGAGCGTCTTGTTTCGGCTAAAAGAGAGCCTCGCCTGGTCTTGCTTTCTGAACTCGTTGGTTGTTAGTACTCCCTCCGTAGTAGCGATCTAACCGCTCTTATATTTCTTTACGGAGGGAGTAGTTTTTAGTTGTGATGTTTATTTTTAGTTTGCTGCCTGCGTGCAGTCCCTGTTTTTTTGCCTTGTTACTTTGCCTGGTTGTAACCTGGAGTTGATCTGGACATGCTTTGCATGCTGTATGGTGGTTTCATTACGATTAATGGAACCCGGGAGGTGCTCCCTGATCTTCTAAAAAGATCTAACAGGGCCTTTTGTTAGAAACAATATCTTTATTTAGTTCCAATACAAAGTGAAATAGCAGAGCTCCTGCGCTCGCCTGGTTTCGTTTAAACCTACCCCTAAGTAACAGCAGACCGTCTAAGCCCACTTATCGGTCTGACAGTCAAGAACTTCTCTCTGGGAAAATGAACTGTCGAGCTAACAAAAAAAATTTAAATGAACTTTGTGGCACCATTAATCGTGCCATTTGCATCCCTACCCCCAAGCTCTAATTTTCTTGTTGTGCCTTTAGAGTGTTTGTAGTTTGGTTTCACAGAGTTTTCTTCAATTAATTAACTAGGGCACTAGACGACTCTCTTCTTATATGAAATGGCAGAGGTCCTGGCCTTGCCTCGGCAAGCATTTCGAAAAAAAATGCAAAGTGAAGTGTTTGACTGATGGCATTCCTCGTTGTTCCTGGTTTGATCAAATGAAATTGCACCTGTATTGCTGCTACTGCTCTTATACCATACAAGTCACATATACTAGCAATCTGCAGCAACGAAAAAGACGGCTGATGATTTTGTGCCAACCAACCTGTGAATTTGAGAGCCCAATGTCACTGACAATTCCGGCCTGAGCCGGCGCAGAATACCCAACCTGCATATCACACACTCAAATCATTCGTAGCCACGTCGGAAGCGAAGAAAGTTGTGACATGGAGCGAGGCAGTGTAGGTGCAGGCTTACACAGGTGCCGAACTCGAAGGAACCGCACACGGCCACCGCGGTGCTGAGCAGGACCATCTGCAGCGACCCCTCCTCCGCGCCCTCCCCGGCCCGAGCGGCCGCCGCCACAGCCGTGGCTCTCCGCGTCAGGCCGGATGCGGCGCCAGCGGTCGCCACTGCCGGCAACCGGCGCGCAGAGCAGCCGCCATGCCGTGCGGCGGCGTACTGCCCGCGCCGCGCCCGGCGGCTGCGTTCGAGGCCTGCCGCGGAGCGGCGGGCAAGGAGCGGCGGGGCGGTCGAGGGAGGGAGCGCGGCAGCCATCCGTCGTGGCCTTCAGCTCCAAATGCTGGGGATCACATGTTTCGAGGGAGGACGCTGAATCAAATTCTCTGAAATAAAGTGTGACATGTAGTAGTAGTATCTCTTTTCATTCCATCTACAGAGACAGTGTGTACAGAGTCTGAAGTTGAAATTTATAATCCGTATATGCCATGGCATACTGCAAACAGGAAAATACTTCTCCGAGCATGCACTCGTGCCGTTTTGAGTAACCCCAAAAACTTCGAAAAGCGGAAGGAAAAACACATATATGCAGGGCAAGCAACATGCAAATATATGAGTAGGAACTCGAATGAAATGCGAGAACTATTCCAGCATTCGAGTCAGCTGACCCCACTGCGTCAACATATAAGTATCCTGAAACAAGTTTTTTACTCCGATGTACATTGGCTTCCAATAACTTGACAACCAGGCTAATTTTATTGAATTTTATCCGGCAAGTAGATGACTAATTACTTGGCAAGCAAGTGATAGTAATCTGGCAAGTACTGATGGAAAAAGGTTATCAAAACATACCGACATGAGATCTAGTTTCAAATGCCTCACGACAAGAAAGCCAATGGGTGAAAATGAAAAGAATAAACCAATGGGTATTCCATGACAAAGAAAGGATGTCGTTCGCGAGTTGCTGAAAGTGCAACTATCCCTATATGATTTTGGTAATTCATAACAATATATAACTCATTGAGCTAATATTATTCCAAGACAAATATTTCAGGAAAGCTCAATGAATGGCATGGCATGGATGATGAAAGTGGATCCCTCAAAATATCAAGGACAAAGGATTGGCTCAAGCTCAAAAGCTCAAGATTCTACATTTTACATTTTAGTGCTCCAAGATCACATTGAGTCTATAGGAAAAGCCAATATTATCAAGGAGGGATGAGGTGTTGCTTAATGAGCCTCTTGCTTCATGTGCTTAGTGATATGCTCCAAAACCCTCCACTACTTTCTCACATCCACATATGACCTAAACCTAAAGTCAAACTCGGCCCTACCGATTCTTTCTATCCGCGCCACCGAAGTTCAAATGTCTTAGCCATCGCCACAAACCCTAGGCAAATCGGTCTCACCAATAGGGATCTCGGTCTCACCGAGATGGGATTTTAATCTCTCTGTTTCCCTTCGTAACGTTTCGGTCTAACCGAAGTGAGCGATCGGTCCCACCGAGATTGCAATATAAACTCTCTGTTTTCCTTTCGTAACTTTTCGGTCTCACCGAAAGAGCGAATCGGTCCCACCGAGTTTACCTGACCAACTCTCTGGTTAGCTAATTACCAAAATCGATCTAACCGAGTTTGTGTAATCGGTCTCACCGAGATTACGTTATGCCCTAACCCTAACCATATCGGTCCTACCGAGTTGCATGTCAATCCCAATCAAAACCCTAACGGTCACTAGGTTTACTAAATCGGTCCCGACCGAGTTTGATGATTCGGTCCCACCGAGTTTGGTAAATTGTGTGTAACGGTTAGATTTTGTGTGGAGGCTATATATACCCTCCTCCACCTCTTCATTCGTGAAGAGAGCCATCGAACAAACCTACACTTCCAACTTACCAGCCCGAGAGAGAACCACCTACTCATGTGTTGAGTGCAAGATATTCCATTCCAACCATATGAATCTTGATCTCTAGCCTTCCCCAAGTTGCTTTCCACTCAAATCTTCTTTCCACCAAATCCAAATCCCGTGAGAGAGAGTTGAGTGTTGGGGGAACTATCATTTGAAGCACAAGAGCAAGGAGTTCATCATCAACACACCATTTGTTACTTCTTGGAGAGTGGTGTCTCCTAGATTGGCTAGGTGTCACTTGGGAGCCTCGACAAGATTGTGGAGTTGAACCAAGGAGTTTGTAAGGGCAAGGAGATCGCCTACTTCGTGAAGATCTACCGCTAGTGAGGCAAGTCCTTCGTGGGCACGGCCATGGTGGGATAGACAAGGTTGCTTCTTCGTGGACCCTTCATGGGTGGAGCCCTCCGTGGACTCAGCGCAACTGCTACCCTTCAGAGGTTGAAGTCTCCATCAACGTGGATGTACGATAGCACCACCTATCTAACCACGACAAAAACATCCGTGTCTCCAATTGCGTTTGAATCCTCCAAACCCTTCCCTTTACATTCTTGCAAGTTGCATGCTTTATTTTCCGCTGCCTATATACTCTTTGCATGCTTGCTTGAATTGCGTGAAGATTGCTTGACTTGTTCAAAGATAGCTAAAATTTGCCAAAGTCTAAAATTGGGAAAAGGTTAAGTTTTAAATTGTTCAATTAGTCTAATCACCCCCCCTCTAGACATACTTCAAGGTCCTACAAGTGGTATCAGAGCTTTGGTCTCCATTTGCTTTGATTTCCATAGCTTTTGGTGGTCATAGCCTTGGTTTCACAACCTAGGAGAGTATGGCGTCTAGCGAGGGAAATTATCACCGTGAGGTCCTTACTTTGATGGCACTAATTTTGCTAGTTGGAAGCATAAGATGAAAATGCATATTCTCGGACATAACCCCATCGTTTGGGCTATTGTGTGTATTGGTTTGCAAGGTGAATTCTTTGATGGGAGAGAACCGAACCGTGAAGCTAGTGCGGAAGAGTTGAAGATGTTGCAATACAACGCTCAAGCTTGTGATATCCTCTTCAATGGCTTGTGCCCCGAAGAATTCAACAAAATCAGCCGTCTTGAGAATGCAAAGGAAATTTGGGATACTTTGATTGATATGCATGAAGATACCTACTCCGTCAAGGAATTCAAGTTGGATGTGCTCCAAAGTCAGCTTGACAAGTTCAAAATGAAGGATGGTGAAGGTGTCGCTGAAATGTACTCTAGGCTTGCTCTTATCACAAATGAGATTGCCGGCTTAGGAAGTGAAGAAATGACCGATGATTCATCATCAAGAAGATCCTAAGAGCATTGGATGGAAAATATGATACCGTGTGCACATTGATCCAAATGATGCCAAATTACAAAGATCTCAAGCCAACGGAAGTCATTGGAAGAATTGTTGCTCATGAAATGTCACTCAAGGATAAGGAGGAACTTCACAACAAGTCAAGTGGTGCTTACAAAGCCTCATGTGAAGCCCCCACATCATCAAGTGAGAAACAAACCTTCAATGAAGAATTGAGCTTAATGGTGAAGAACTTCAACAAATTCTACAAGAGTAGAAGCAAAGAAAGAAGCTCCAAGTCAAGGTCCTACAATGACAAAAGATCTTCTAGTCGAGAGCGAAATTGCTACAATTGTGGGAGACCCGGACACTATTCAATGAGTGTACGGCACCCTACAAAAGAAGAGAAGATTCTCCCAAGAGAAGAAGTAGAAGAGAAGAATCACCACCAAGAGAGAGAAGGAGTAGAGATGATCGTTATGAACGAAGACCCTCACGAAGAAGCAAGGATTCAGAAAGGAATGACAAGTCATCAAAGAGCTACACAAAACGAAGACATCAAGCTCATGTTGGTGAATGGGTATCCGGCTCCGACTCCGACAATCACTCCGAGAGAAGCTATCACTCCGACTCGAATACACTCAAGATGAAGGTGTTGCGGTTTAGCACTTGTGTCAACCAACTCCTACGACATATTTAATTCACCAAATGAAGGAATTGGAAGATGCTTCATGGCCAAAGGTCCTAAGGTAACACACCCGAGTATGTTGATTTTAATAGTGATGAAGATGACTTGCTAGGTGATGATGATTTACTTATTGACAACTCTAGTGATGAATACTATGATGGAACGTCAATTAATCATGCTAATCAAGATGAAACGAATGACAATGATAAGGAGAAAATTGAGCGTCTAACTAAAGAACTAAACACTCTTAAGTTAGCTCATGAAACTATCTTCGAAGATCATCGAGAACTTTTTAGGGCTCATGAGAAGTTACGCTTTGAAAAGCTCAATCTTGAGCAAGAAAACAACTTATTGAAGGGAATTATAGAGAAAGGTGTATACAAGAGCCTTGCCGGGAGTAAGCAATTTGAGGAAATTGTACGCAAGCAAGGAAGGCACCGGAAGAATCAAGGTGTTGGTTTTGAACGCAAGTTCAATGCCAATGGAGTTGAGTGGGAAGAAGATCAATACCCCAAGACGAAGTTTGTTCCTCACCAAGAGAAGTATGATCCTACTTCCTTCAAGGGAACACAAGCACAAGATGATCTTCCACCACAAGACCACAAGAACAAAGGCAAGGACAAGCTTCAAGAGGAGATTGATGCATTTGAAGAAGCACCTAATGCCTTGGTCAAGTGGGTTCCCAAGACTACGTCAAGTTCTACTTCATCAAGCACAACTACTACACCAAGGATTCCCATCAAGATGATGTGGATCCGTAAGAAGAAGAACTAGAGAGTTCTTGAGGGTGACTCCGCCAACATTTTTCACTCATATCATTATGGCAAGGACAAGTGCAATCACTTCCATATCTTGCACTAGTTCAAGGAGTCACAAAACCGTCATGTTGGTAAGGCAAGGGACAAGGTAACCTAAAGTTTTCATGGACATCATTTTGTGTGTGAATCACTCTATGTCTATGGATATTCTTGTTTGTTCCTTGTGGGACTAACCCGTGTAGGTATTGAAAGTGCAACTCACTCCAAAGGATTGCTCCAAAAGATCTACATCAACATTGAGCATCCATATCTTCAACACCTACATGAAGTCATCATCAATAAAACCCAAGGTTAGTTTATCCCTCTAAGGGGGGATCTCACATCTAGGGGGAGCTTAACTCTAAGAATTGAGTCAAAGCAACTCTAATGATGTGAACACATAAATGCTTTATGTAAAAGTGGTAACCCCACTTGAGCTTAAACGATGAGTATGACCTATGACCAAATGTTCTCATTTGACTCCTAAGTCAATATACTCATATATAGATGACCTAGTCATCGCCAATTGTTTGATAGATGCTAGAATTGGTTGTGCATGCTTTGGAACATATTTCATTTGTCATTTTATTGTGTGAGCATGTTGGTTGCATATTTTACTCATTCGAGGACATCCACTTGTTGTTTTGCTTGATTGGTTTCTTTCTCTTTGGCCAAGTGGATGGACAAGAATGCCTAAGAACCTTCTCTAGCTATCTATGCTTTTCTCGTCTCAAACTCTATTCATGCTACATCACAAAATTTGATCAAGTCGATTCGAACCACTCTGTGTGAGGAGCACTTTGAGTCCCCGATTCGTCATAGACTTAAACTTCCAAAACTTCTTTGTGATTTTCGGTCTGACCGATTCCTCCATTTCGGTCATACCGAGATTACTAAGTCGATCTAGGTTTTCAATCTCGGTGCAACAGATTTGAACTTTTCGATCACACCGAGTTGTCAGAATCGATCAGTTATGCATCTCGGTGCCACCGAGTTGTTCCACTCGGTCACACCGACAAAGTTTCGGGCTATATATTCACACGGGAAAATTTTGGAAAACTTTCTCCAAACTCCTCGCCTCACATAGCTCGCTTCTCGCCTACTAGGTCTATGGATCGTCAACTTCGTGCTTGACCGCCTCACGTCATTTGGTCTCCGCCGTCAACGGAATTCTTCTCCGCCCGTTGCCGCCAGTGGCGAAGTTCACCGCCAAACTAGGGTATGAACTCGATCACGGTGCTATCCTTGTCTGATTCTCAAAGACATTGTGTTCGTAATGCATCTTGCCACGATTGAAACACCTCTATCCAGTCAAAACAATCCTTAGAATAGTTGTGATTCAAAAATTTAGGGTTAGGTTTCATGAAACCATCTCGGACCAACGAGTTGAAAAACTCGGTCCTACCGATTTGGCTAACGCCATTGCACTAGTAAGTCTCTTGGCCCGACCGAGAATTACAAATCGGTGTGACCGATTTTAGAACTTTGTGAAACCCTAGCAGTCTCGGTGCCACCGAACTGTGACTCGATCTCGACCGAAGTTCACTAGTTTAGGTTCCAAAACTGCTTCGGTATCACCGAAGTTTAAAAATCGGTAGATCCGAAATGCTTTCGTGGAAAACTAAAACTAAGTTTTTGAATCATTCTTTGCAAAAATCTCTGCATTTTGTGATGCTCATCCACTCTACCTCATCTATAACTATTCACGTGGTCAGCGATTATTGTGCAGCATGTCGCACCAAAGTGACAAATGTAATGTGTCAAGAGCAGATTCACATGAGTGAGGGCACTAGTCCCTCTAGCAGCTCGAGATGAGGGGAGCGGCACTCCCAAGATTTGCCCAAGGCTGCCACAAGGACAAGAAAGAATAAGACCTCAGAGTCTGAGGATGAAGATTATGTGGCAGTTGAGGATGAGGCCAGTTCAAAGAAGAAGGTGCTCAAGAAGGAGTACAGCTCAACAGCAGTTAAGCCTGGTATGAAGATTAAAAGGCCAGCATGTAGACAACCAATGTCCAAAGTCAGAGTCTCCACTCAAGCTCCTTTGGAATCCCAACCCAAAGAACCTGCTGCTGCTGAAGGAAAGAAAAGGAAGGAAAGGGTCAAGAAGACCATGGCCAGAGTGATTGGGAAGCCTTCTATGATGGAGGAAGAAGAAGAAGAAGAAGAAGAAGAAGAAGAAGAGGTTGCTGAACCAGCACCCAAGGCACAAAAGCTGATGGGTGATGCCATAAAATCAGGGGCTGCAACTTCAAAGCCCAAAGCTGCCCCAAGCCCAAGAGTGCACCAAAGAGGAATACCAGGAGTATACCAGCAACTGAGAAGAACAAGGCCCCAATGCCCTAGGTTGATGCCGAGGAAGATAAAGAAGGGCATGTCCTAAGGAAGCTCAAACCCAAGATTCCAGACCACAATGATGCTCATCCTGTGGCTGAGAACATGAAGATCACGAGAGATCAAGGGTTGAGGCTATGGAGAGAATCAGGTCCATATGCCACCAGGAGAAGGACTGCTGTAGATTATAGGTTCCACACCAAGGAGCAGCATGACTTCTATGAGACCATCTTATTGGATAAGAAGCCCATAGTTTGTGATATGAGGTGGGTCGGTCGACCTACATTCAGAGAATGCAGAACACTATCCCTGGAGTGTATGATAGCTTGATGCGTGTGGAGTTGCAGATTTTGTTGGGCGTAAGCTCACAAACCGGAATGACGAGCTCATTATGCAATTCTACTCCACAACACATTTCTATCCAGATGGCGGGATAGTTTGGATGTCGAAGGAACGAGATACCGATCAACCATAGAGGAATGGGCAAGTCGATCAATGCCCCCAAGGAAAGTGAACATGACTTGGACATTTATGCCAAGAAGAAGATGGGTCACAACTCAATGTCACGTATGTACAAGGAGATCCCGGATGATGCACTTGAGACTTTCAAGTTTGGATCAGTTCATTTTCTCTTGTCAGACCGCCTACGATCAACTGGATCCTAAGGCACACTCATTGCCCAAATCAGGTGACCACAACATGATCAGAGGGCATGCAATCAATTTGCTTCACATTTTTATGTGCCTCAGAAATTCAAGGTCATGAGCCTCATAGTTGAAACTATCAAGAGGACAGCAGCAGATCAGAAGAGGAGCTGTGGATATGCCCACAGATCCAATAGTTGATTAACTCAAAGATGGGCACATGGAAGTATCTGTTGGATAAGGAACACATGGTTCTCTATCCTGACTTTGAGGACAATCAAGTTGTCATGACTGAGAATGAACCATCATCAGTGCAAGCGCAAGAGAAGAAGGAAAAAGTAAGGAAAGAGAAGGCTGCCAAGATGCCAACTCAAGCAGAGGCATCTGATTACTTTCTGAAGAACAAGCAGGAGCAGCTTGGTTACTTGATAGCATCAACTCTGCGGATTGAGATGGGTTGGCCACCCTAACTCAAAACCAGGAGAGCCTGGAAAGAATAATGGAAAAAACTCTATGATCTTGATGTCAAAGTAATGGCGAGATTCGGCCACCGTGGAGCAGCTACAGATGACATGCAGGAGAGGAAGGGCAGGACAACAAGCGATGCATTTGCCAGAGTGCCACGAGCTCAGAGATCAGCTGCAGAGCCAGTACAAGACACCAGAGTCACTTCATCAGCTCCAGCTACAGCTCCAGCACCAACTCCTTCAGCTCCTTCCACATCTACTGATGCCTTCGTCCTTGGAGTTCTATCTACACCACCTCCAAAAGACCAAGCCTGAGAGATGATATAGTCCTATGCATTTTTTAGGAACTTTTTGGTAACTTGTTGCCAAAGGGGAAAATGTATAGATCATAGGCTTCGAGAGAGAGAGAGATTTGCTTTTGTTCTCTCTTGTCTTCTTGGTTGAACTTTGTTTGCTTTTGATTGCCTGAGATACTATGCTTTTACCTGTGAGACATTGATGATCATGTGTTTGATCATAAGCTACACTTATGCTTGTTACGATATTATCTTACTTATCCTTATATGATCATTCACTGTGCTTGGTGATGAGTGCATGTATTCAATCTTTATTATTTTGAGTGCTCCACCAAGATGTATGTGACATGGAAGAGGAACCCATGAGCCTAATTCCTTGTGCATTTGCAGTCCAAAGCAAATCTTAATATGCACAAATTTAGGGGGAGCTCTTGCTTATCACATACTTCTCAAAGCGACAATGTTTTTCAATTTTATTATCATTTGTCGAAGCTTTGATCTATATGTTGTCATCAATTACCAAAAAGGGGGAGATTCAAAGTGCAACTATCCCTAGGTGGTTTTGGTAAGTCATAACAACATATAGCTCATTGAGCTAATACTATTCCAAGACAAATATTTCAGGAAAGCTCAATGAATGGCATGGCATGGATGATGAAAGTGGATCCCTCAAAATATCAAGGACAAAGGATTGGCTCAAGCTCAAAAGCTCAAGACTCTACATTTTACATTTTAGTGATCCAAGATCACATTGAGTCTATAGGAAAAGCCAATACTATCAAGGAGGGATGAGGTGTTGCTTAATGAGCCTCTTGCTTCATGTGCTTAGTGATATGCTCCAAAACCCTCCACTACTTTCTCACATCCACATATGACCTAAACCTAAAGTCAAACTCGGCCCTACCGATTCTTTCTATCCGGCGCCACCGAGTTCAAATGTCTTAGCCACTGCCACAAACCCTAGGCAAATCGGTCTCACCGAGATGGGATTGTAATCTTTCTGTTTCCCTTCGTAACGTTTCGGTCTAACCGAAGTGAGCGATCGGTCCAACCGAGATTGCAATGTAAACTCTCTGTTTCCCTTCTGTAACTTTTCGGTCTCATCGAAAGAGCGAATCGGTCCCACCGAGTTTACCTGACCAACTCTCTGGTTAGCTAATTACCAAAATCGGTCTAACCGAGTTTGTGTAATCGGTCTCACCGAGATTACGTTATGCCCTAACCCTAACCATATCGGTCCTACCGAGTTGCATGTCAATCCCACCGAAAACCCTAACGGTCACTAGGTTTACTAAATCGGCCCGACCAAGTTTGATGATTCGGTCCCATCGAGTTTGGTAAATTTTGTGTAACGGTTAGATTTTGTG
The DNA here is from genome assembly GCA_021605145.1 of Aegilops bicornis. NCBI lineage: Eukaryota > Viridiplantae > Streptophyta > Magnoliopsida > Poales > Poaceae > Aegilops > Aegilops bicornis. Next base: position 617,427,011 of record CM038674.1, on the reverse strand, counting down.
TGGAGGCTATATATACCCCTCCACCACCTCTTCATTCGTGGAGAGAGCCATCAAAACAAACCTACACTTCCAACTTACCAGTTCTGAGAGAGAACCACCTACTCATGTGTTGAGGCCAAGATATTCCATTCCAACCATATGAATCTTGATCTCTAGCCTTCCTCAAGTTGCTTTCCACTCAAACCTTCTTTCCACCAAATCTAAATCCTGTGAGAGAGAGAGTTGAGTGTTGGGGAGACTATCATTTGAAGCACAAGAGCAAGGAGTTCATCATCAACACACCATTTGTTACTTCTTGGAGAGTGGTGTCTCCTAGATTGGCTAGGTGTCACTTGGGAGCCTCCGACAAGATTGTGGAGTTGAACCAAGGAGTTTGTAAGGGCAAGGAGATCGCCTACTTCGTGAAGATCTACCGCTAGTGAGGCAAGTCCTTCGTGGGCGACGACCATGGTGGGATAGACAAGATTGCTTCTTCGTGGACCCTTCGTGGGTGGAGCCCTCCGTGGACTCGCGCAACCGTTACCCTTCGTGGGTTGAAGTCTCCATCAATGTGGATGTACGATAGCACCACCTATCGGAGCCACGACAAAAACATCCGTGTCTCCAATTACGTTTGAATCCTCCAAACCCTTCCCTTTACATTCTTGCAAGTTGCATGCTTTATTTTCCGCTGCCTATATACTCTTTGCATGCTTGCTTGAATTGCGTGAAGATTGCTTGACTTGTTCAAAGATAGCTAAAATCTGCCAAAGTCTAAAATTGGGAAAATGTTAAGTTTTTTATTGGTCAAGTAGTCTAATCACCCCCCTCTAGACATACTTCAAGGTCCTACAGTTGCGCCATTGCGATTGCGGCACAAGGATGACAAAAGTGAGCGCCTAATCTTCTTGGTGTGATGGTGCGCGCCAATATGAGGTTGGGAGGGGATTAGGGCATCTCCAACGTGGATCCTCAAAATACCCGCAAATGTCCGAATCAAGGTGTCTGGACGATGTAAGATATCCAACACATTGCCGCATTGATCCGCGAACACCTTTGCGTGTCTGAATTCGAATTCCTATAAATCGGAGCAAACCAATGGGCTTTGCGAGAGTCGGACATCTGTCTGGCCAAATCAAAATCCATCATGTACGCCTCTCCACTTTGTTCGCGCAGGATTTGACGGGAAGTTGTTATTGTTTGGCAAAAGAAGAATGGTTAGCACATGCATTTGGCGGAAAGCTGTTTAGAATGTGACCACTTTAGCATGTATTTGACGGAAAGACTATTAATCATGCTACACAATTTAGTGGAAGGCTACTTATCTACTCCCTCCGTCCATAAATACTCGTCGGTAAAATGGATAAAAATGGATGTATCTAGAACTAAAATACGTCTAGATACATCCATTTCTCCGACAAGTATTTCCGGACGGAGGGAATATGTTACTCCACAATTTGGCAAAATGATACTAAGACCGAAGTGCTAAATGACAGAAGGCTACTAACCATGCTACAATTTGGCGGAAGACTACTAAGACCAGAGTGCATAATTTGACGGAAGGTATTAATCATGTCTACTAAACAAAAATGCATAATTTGACGGAAGGCTACTAAGACCGAAGTGCACAATTCATCATGGCTACTAAACGAAATGCATAATTTAGTGGAAGACCACTAATCTAGTTTTTCTAAATTTAATAATACAAACAGACATTTGAGATGTAGTGTTGAATGACTGTCTGACATCATATCAGATACAAATAGTTTGTCCGCTTTAAGGGTTGGTGTTGAAGATGCCCTTAACTGCTAGGAGGGGAGAGCTACATAGACGAGGACGGGGCCTTTGTAGCAATGCCCAACGGTTGCAATGCTCGGTGTTCAGAAGACGCGAAGATTAGGGAGCGCGAGTGGTTGTGTTGACCGGGTTTTTCGGATTACTGAGAGGGCGGCGAATCGTCATCGGGCAGAGTTGACCTTTTTCTAAAACGTCAAGGCAAAACGAACCGGATCTCAAAATATTCTAACAAAGACCCTTTTCCATGACGCTTGGGGCTAGGGTTTGTGCTAGATAACACGACCACTTAGGTAGAGGTAGTTATCTCGCCATTCAACATGATGCTTCAGACAGACATCATGAAAAATTGTCATTTTAAAAAATATTTTTAATCCGTATTTTTGTGCGTTGAAGTTCCGAAAGAGGTAAGTCTGTCAAATTTTTTTTGAGTGGTGTCAGTTTTTTTACTCAACCAACCGACGTGTAGCGTGATTGCGTGAAGGTCCGAAGTATCCCTGGCAATTCAGCAAAATTACCGCAAAATTGCCATCCCAGTCGATCCCCTTTCCTCGAGGCTCGAGGGCGAGGTATCCACCCCGCTCCTCCCTATCGCGCGACGCCGCCGCCAACCCCCCGCTCGCACGCCGTCGGCTCCTTCCCTCCCCGAGCTCCTCCAGCCTCCTCCCTGCCCCCCTGCAACGCCGCCACCACCTGCCCCGTCCCCCGCCACCACCTGCCCCGTCCCCCGTCGCCGCCTCACCTCCCCTCAGCCGCCGGCCATCACGCCGCGCCTCTCCGTACCCCAGCCGCCACGGCGCGCCGCCCCGGCCGAGCGGTTCCTGCCCCGATTGGACGCCGTGAGCAGGGGGAGACATGATTTACACGGCGATCGACACCTTCTACCTCACGGACGAGCAGCTGCGCGACTCGCCGTCGCGGAAGGATGGGATCGACGAGGCCGCCGAGACGACCCTCCGCGTCTACGGCTGCGATCTCATCCAGGAGAGCGGCATCCTCCTCAGGCTGTATCCTTTTGCCCTCCCTCTCCCCCCGCCTCCCTTTGTTCCTGAATTTTGCAAGTTCATGAGTTTTCTAGGGTTTGGTGGTAAACTTCCATGGGGAATCGAGCACATTCAAACGCAAGTTTTGCATTAGGCTTAGGATTCTCTTAGGGTTACGTAGATGAAACACAGCTCATTTTGACATCTTCAAATAGGTTAGTGCGAAAACAAAGATTATTTTTTTTACTTCAGTGGATTAACAATTAATTATAACAGATCGAATAGCGTAGAGAGTTGATGTTATCTGCAATGTGATTTGGCTACGAAAGCAATGAAGACGTGGTTCCATCATAGTTAATACAGTAAAGTAAAATCTTTGTTTTCATAAGTAACCTATTTGAAGATATCACAGTGAGTTATACTCCCTCCGTCCGGAAAAACTTGTCTCTCAAATGGATGTATGTAGCACCAAGTTAGTGCTATATACATCCATTTGAGGGAGAAGCTTGGAACAAGTTCTTTCGGACGGAGGGACTATATTGCAAAACTTCATATTATCAGTATTTTAATGTTATTGACAAGTTATGATTAAACAGACATAATTATTGCATTATAGTGTTTTGTTCTTCTACATTTGATTATGTGTGTTGTCGATTCCTTCACTCAGCAAAGACCTCAAGCAGTGATGGCCACAGCACAAGTACTGTTCCATCGGTTTTACTGCAAGAAATCATTTGCACGGTTTAGCGCTAAGGTAAATAGGTTTGTCTCCAGTTTACTACAGCCTAACCATTCTCGGACTTTTACGAGCTGAGCTAATGAGCCTCTTCGATTTTCTTCTTCTTGCAGAGAGTTGCTGCTAGTTGTGTTTGGTTGGCTGGGAAGTTGGAGGAGAGTCCAAGAAGATCAAAGCATATTATATTTGTCTTCCATAGAATGGAATGCAGGAGAGAAAACCTACCAATAGAATTCTTGGATGTATTTTCAACGGTATGTTTTGTTCAAGTAACCAGAACTTTAGTCCCCATATCCTATTTTCCTGGAAATTTTTGTACCTTCAGATTTCTTAATATTTGTGGCAGAAAAAAACTTGAAACTTAGAATGGCATCTGTACCTTAGTTTTTGCATTATTACTGCTGTACCATATTTTGTTGTTGCAGCTCTTTGTTCCATGGATAGTTAATTGAAAGCTGCTACTCATCTTTGTTGCAGAAATATACAGAGTTGAGGCATGATCTGATAAGGACTGAACGTCATCTGCTGAAGGAGATGGGGTTTATTTGCCATGTTGAACACCCGCACAAGTTCATCTCGAACTACCTTGCAACACTCGAAGCCCCTGAGCTGACACAAGAAGCGTGGAACCTTGCCAATGATAGGTACTTTGTTCGATCATGGATTATCTTATTGTTGTTAACTATATTCATGTTGCGTGTCTGATCTGCAAATTATTTATTCTAATATGTTAATCGATGCTCCTGCTACATGCTGTGATGCGGTACTGCTGCAGCCTGGTCTGGGCCCCAGGTGCACGTGCACTTGTTCGTAGGGAATGTACTTGCTAGATCTTTCTTTAAGGGAGATATAAAATTATAGGGATCTAAAACGTCTTATATTAGTTTACGGAGGGAGTGGTTCATTAGATGCTTTCCTGTTTTCTTGGTATAATGCTTGTTCATTAAAGCCTTGCATTTTACTTGATATCAAGTTTCATTGTTCATCTGCCTTTTCTTCTTTTGAGGGACGTTTGCATCTGCCTTTTCATCTGTACTTAGTTATCCACTCTTACTAACAAGTCTACGTTTGTTATATCAGCTTGCGGACAACTCTTTGTGTACGGTTTAAGAGTGAAGTAGTAGCATGCGGAGTTGTGTATGCTGCAGCTAGGAGGCACCGGGTTCCCCTCCCTGAAGAGCCTCCTTGGTGGACAGTCTTTGATGCTGATGAGGCAGCAATTCAGGAAGTTTGCAGGGTTCTTGCTCACCTCTACAGCCTCCCAAAGGCACAATACATACCAGTGTATAAAGATAATGATTCCTTCAGTGTTAGAAGGGCCCCGGATACACACGCGTCTAAGGTAAGGAACATCACTATAAATTATCTTGTTGCTTTTGAAGTTATTTTCTATTGATTACTGGATTTTTTTGCACTTCTATACAGGAGAGTCCAGCAAGTGCTGTTGCTAGCGATAGGGGTACTCCAGTACCTTCGAGTTCTAGCCAGGAGAAGAATTCACTGACCAAGACAGGACGAGAGAAAGTGAAGGAAAACAGTGATATCAAGGATAAGCCGTTGCCTGCTGAGCTAAATGGAAAAGGAGACCAGGCAGCGAATTCGAAGAGTGACAGGTCAGAGCCTAATGTCGACCGTGCTGAGGAAAGAGAAAGAAGTAGATCAAGAGGCCGTGACCGTGATATTAGGGGTAGAGATTCTGATCACGAGAGGGAGCGTGATAGAGCCAAGAGGCACCGGTCGAGAGACAAAAGTTCAGGTACTATCATGAACATTTCTGTTGGGACTACACTGTTTGAGATGTAATGCGTTGTACTCATATTGCATTATTCCTCTCCAATGCAGGATACTCGGACAAGGAGAAGTCAAGGCACCGCTCGTCACGCGGTACGTACATTTGCTCTGCAAGCCTCACTTCAATCCCATAGTGCCCCCACTAAAAAATCATGTTTCTCATCTGTCTTGTTTGTTGCCTCTCCAGACCGTGCCGGCTACTACTCGTCTGGAGACAAAGATCATCGGCACAGGCGTCATTGATCCAGCCGAGCTTCCCTCTTGTAAGAACATCCGCAGAGAGAGCATGAAGCTCCTGACGAAGTGCGAGAAGAATTTGGTTTCGTCTGGTGTTACACTGTGTGTGCCATTAGCAAATCAGTCCAATCTGTATCACTTTGCAACAGAGAAACAGAGCGCTTGTCAATAATTTACCTGTAGTTTATCAGAGGGAACAAAGACAAGGTGTCTCCCTGCCACTTTTGACATGAATGGCTTTTGCGAGATGAAGGGGACGAAGGATTTGAGGAATTACGGCATGATAACTTTGTTTTTTATTGCCTGGGGGCGCATGAAGAACTTCCTAGCTGGATATGCATTGATATTGTTGTACTTTGTTTCTGGACTAATGTGGATGTGTTGTAATTCTTGTGTTTGAAGATGCCATGTGTTCTCTTAGCTAATTTATACTCCCTCCTCCTAAATTACTTGTCTTAGATTTGTCTAGTCGGAGGTGATACTAATATAAATTTCATGTAGGAATCAAGATGCCTATTTTAACCTAATTACACATTCGCTGCTATGGTTTTGAAACGGGGCTGCGCATGATTATAATTGTTGTATTACTATATTGCATGAGAATTATGTTGCCAGGCGTTTGAAAAAAATTCTAAGTTTGGTTTGCAAACGCCTAACCGCAAGAAGAGAGTCCATTTTAGAAAATGAGGAAATGATAAGGCGCATCCGGCTGTAGCTGGCCGAACAATGGTCGCCTTGATAGCCGTCAGATGCACAGCGCCTGGCCGATCCTTGGCTTCGGTAGCAACTCCGGCGGCCTCTGAGTTTTGCAGTTGATAGACCAAGCAAATCAGCGTTCCAGGAATCACGCAGGTTGCACATGACTGCGGGCCCTAATCTTGTCCCCGCCAAAAAAAGGAGAGCTCTAATCTGTCCTAGGTGTTGTATAAGTTGGTAGTTGTTGAAAGTTCAGGTTCAGATATGGAAAGTTCACATTCACAAACGGGAATAAGAAGCCAGAGCAAGTCCGTCCGTGATTGCCCTCAAGCCCTAATTCGTTCCTCAAATCCATCGTCTCCGACTCGGCTGCTTCATCTCGCCGCCAGCTCTTCACAGAAGATCCACCCCCGGCCGGCGCATCCCGTCCCCGTTGTGGATCGGCGCGCGGAACCAAATTACGCGGCTGTAAGCGTCTATTTCCTCAGTTGCTAGTTCAGTATTTGATTGATCTCTGTGACTCCAAATATTATCCTCTTCATTCATCTTCTTTTGAGATCTCATCTACTTCTCGCCGACCCTTTCCCACCATCTCTCCGTCATAGCCGGTAGTAGTGGCTGCCAGTAATTCGACCTCTTTTTCTATTTCCACATAAGACACTGCGATTTATTGATTACCGATTTGCTGTTCGATACTGCTCCCTCCGTTCCATAATTCTTATCCCTTATGTAACCATGCAAGCAATTTGGCTATTCCTGTGAGTAGTGACTATGGCATCACAAGGAGAACTTGTTCAAGTCCAATCTGTCTTCACAAGAAAGACTGGATGCATTGGCTGCAATATATAGCACTAGAAAATCGTATTTTGGAGCACATTGCATGCCAAGATGTTTGAAGTTTTTAACCAAGTACGAGACATTTTATCAAAAAGTTGGATTCATACTTATGATCGAGTTCCCGTATGTTCGTTTTAGCAAAGATCTAATTCTTAGAAGGGGCAAAATATTATATTAATCATGTATGAAAAAAAAGAAGTGTTTCTTTTTCTACGCGTAGCACCTACTTTTAAATTTTGCTTTGGGCCTCCAGTATCTTACTAGGAATATGGCGCTCTACTAAACATTTCTATGGATTTATTATTTGTTCCAGGACTGCAAAGATGCAGAGAGAGAAGAGGAAGAGGGACCATGAAGCCAGCCGCGACTCATTGGTTTCAAGGGCTACGCCTCGCGAAACACGCATTATAGAGCGAGAGAAGAGGAAGAGGGATCAAGAATTCAGTCGTGTCTCATTGGTTTCAAGTGCTACTCTTCGCGAAATACGCATTATAGAGCGGGAGAAGAGGAAGAGGAACCAAGAACCAAGTAGTGGCTCATTGGTTTCAAGTGCTACTCCTTGCGGAACACACATTATAGAGCGAAAGAAGAGGAAGAGGGTCCAAGAAGCCAGTCGTGGCTCATTGCTTTCAATTGTTACTCCTGACGGTGAACCATTATTTCAGCTGTAAGCATCTATTTTAATTTGCTATTCCCTCCGTCCCATAATATAAGAGCGTTTTTGACACTACACTAGTGTAAAAAACGCTCTTATAACATGAGACGGAGGAAGTAATATTTAGTGGTAGTTGTGCATGGATCAGTTCGAGTCGAGTATTTGATTGATCTCTGCGACTCAAAATATTTTCTTCTTCCTCTTCTTTTGAGATCTCACATACTTCTCTTTGACTCTTTCCCACTATCTTTCCGTCATAACCAGCGGTGCTAGGAACTGGCTGCAAGTAATTCCACAAACACATGCAGATAGAACTTCTGTTTTGGTTTCCAACTGACGCTGAGGAAAGGCCCTTAATTTTGTCTTCGATACTGGTAACTAGTATTAGTAATAATCGAAAATTTATAATACAGAGTATGAACAAAAATGAGAATTTTCTTTTGGAAATCAGTTAACCCAACATCTCTAACCTCACTCCTTTGGAGATTTCCTCAAACAAGCCCTTACTCAATGCATTGGCTACAATTGCACTAGGAAATGATATTTTAGGTACCATTGCATACTAAGATATTCCATGTTTTTATATCAAGGAAAGTTAGAAGGATGAGGCGTTTTATTAAAAAGTTACTCCCTCCGTTCCGAATTATAAGATGTTCTAACTTTTTTCCGAATCGGATGTATACAGACTCGTTTTAGTATGTATGCTCACTTATTTCAGTCCTCATGTAGTTCATATTGAAATTTCCGGAACATCTTATATTGGTGAATGGGGGGAGTATTTTAGTACTTATGAGTTCTCAACTTCTCATATGTACCTTTTAGCAAAGATGAAATTCTTAGAAGGGACAAAAAATTATATTAATGATTCTCTACAACTTTCTTTTCCATGCATAGGCCTTATTTTTAATTTTAATTGGCCTATTTAGATTTCGCCTTTGGACCTCTAATATTTACCAGGGATATGATTCTCTACTAAGCATTTCTGGCCAATTATATTTTGCTTCAGGCCGACAGAGAAGAGCAAGATGGACTATGTGCTTTCAACTGTTACTCCTCGCCAAAGACGCAATATAGAACGAATGGTGCAACGTGAGTCAGTGATTTCATGTTTGTTGGTTCTTTCTTCTCTTGCATATATTGCTTTTACTATTATAGAGAACTCACGGTCGTGGTTTACCATGTTCTTTAATTAGTCAACAAGACCATGGACAAGTGCAATGAAAATTATTTGGAACGATTTGGATGTCCTGATCCACCTGTTCCGAGCCGGATTTTTGTAGAGAAGCCATTTGGTTATACAGATGCAGTTTCTGATGATTCATTGACTTCCAAGGTTGTCTCGCTTGCTTTACATGATGGTAATGCGTCCTTCCGAGTCTGATTTTTTTTAATTTGTATTTAATCATCACTAGTTCATGATCTAAATGACGATTTTATACAGGAGATAAGTTGTTATTTGCATGCTCGGGCGTAGCTTTACAACACGAGGAAACGACGTTTCCAGTAGTGTCAAGATTTGTGACTTCAAAACGTTTGGTTACAGAATTTGAAAAAAACAGAAATAGAGCCGATAATTTGAGGGTTGGTGCTGCTAATCGCCGTGTTTTCAATTTTTCCCATTGTTTTTCAAGGTAAATGTGATCGATTGGGCTGATGCATACTACTCTTTTCACTATAGGTTAATGTGCGCCTTCCCAACAAAGCAAGTTTCGATGGGTTCTTGGGGCTATATGATAGTCATATTGCGATTGTCACGTCCTTCCGCTTCGCAAAAGTACTTCCTGTAGATCTGCACTCCCATATAGATTGGCAGCATGATCTAGTAGCTGTTGGGCGAGCCTTTAGCTCGGGCACTTTGATGACCACTGCCAGGAAGCCTATTGATATCCTGTCACAGCAGCAAGCTAAAGATGCTCTGATCCCTTTCCCTTGTCCTATCACAGAGGTAAGCTGTTCATTGTTTCCTACTCCCTATGTCCCAAAATAAGTGTCTTAACTTTGTACTAACTTTTATTTCGGGACGGAGGGAGTACTTTTTTGGCATGATGAAAAAATGTGGAACAAAATTATTGCGCTGTAATCCCAACCCCTTTTATTTTGTCATTCTAACTTTGGGCACCAAAGTCATTTTTTCCTTTGAGATCCTTACTGCTTTATTCTTTTTGGCTCTAGGCTGGACTTGGAGGGCCAGTTATTAATCTAGCTGGGGACGTTGTGGGATTAAGCATTGAGGTTGACATCGATAAGGAAACTACCTGGTTCCTACCGCGTGTTGCGCTTCGTGTACACTTGGAATATTTGGAGAAGCTCAGGTATGTCTCCTTTGCTTCTAGCACTTATGATTATGAGCTACATCATCCCCAATTTGTGCATCTATATTTGTTTTGTTCAATACACACCTCCTGTTCTAGTTCCTCCCTTGTAAGGCGAACCATATTTTGATACAAGCATTGAAGGGATTTTAAGTGTTCTCACAAATATCATATGAAGAGTTGAATAAGATAACATATTGTATGCAACTATCATAAGAAATAGACCTCACACTTAACAAAATATTAACTATTTTATATTTTCCCTATGACCATAAGAGTGATCAGAACATGACAGAAAATTAGGAGAGTACTGTTCATAAATAAATGTCCACAAATAAGCATATCCTCACAAATTAACACTATTCATTCTTTATCTAAGTTGTCAACTAAACGTCTAAACCTGCCAACTGAATAATGGAATCACTTGTCAACCCTCAAACACTTGAAAAAATGTAAGTGAAAAACCCCATGACCAATTAATTATATCTCAATAACGAAGTGGTAATATGAAAAACAGCTCCCTGTTGATACTGCACACACTACTGCCTACATTTTGGTGCTTCAAGAGATCATAGAAGAAACCAGTAGGGCTTTGGGAGTTCATAAATCTAAAATAACAAAAAATAGATACAAATGTACAGCACCTCTAATCTTACCTACTCTTTATCTAATAATTTGATAGATCGACATTGTAAATGTGTTGCACACATTCTTGGAAAAAACTATGTTGCACTTAGCTTGTCTGCCACATCCATCCGTTGATTAATGGATCCATGGGTAACACATATATATATGTGCCTCATAGAACTGGGAGAGGATTTACCTTGTTGTGGCAGCAGAACTTTTGATTACAACCAAAAGATAGGAGAAGAATATGGCTTTAGTGTTGAAGTTGGTAAATATTCTTTCAAATGAGGAAGGGAGAGTCATTTGTTCAGACTAAAACATGGACAATGTGGCTCATATTTTTGACCTATGCATCTGCTCTATCCTCTTGACTTCTTTTTAGTATTGATAAGCCTGATTTCCATGTCTTCTTTCATACCTGGTTTCCTTCTCTACGATCTGGCTCACGTGTTGGTTTTTGCTGTTTTGCTGTTGGACTGGCACTTCTGTGCATCTATTTATTTCGTGAAAACTCAACATTGTTCTATTGCAGCCCAAATTCTACAAACTTCCGTGAATATACCTTGCTTAATGGCGTATACAGCATAGTCCCATCAGGTGTGAATCAATCTTCCAAAATGCTATCTGCTGATGATGTGCAGAGATTCTCTTGCCCTATCTGCTGATGATGTGCAGAGATTCTCTTGCCCTAGTCTAATCTACAACCCTCAACTGTAATACCGTCTAAGAATCAGCCACGAACTCTTAAAACCAGCCAAAATTCAACCCTCCCCTCCCCACACCCTGGTTTTTACCTTGTTTACCATCCAGTCAGCAAGCCACATCAGCAAAAAATCAAAATTTTCAGGAAAAAAAATCTGTGAAATGAACAAAAATCAAGGAAATGAAATATTTATTAAAAAAGTCTGTAATATAAAAAAATCCAACTTTCCCAGAATGCTTAGTATTGTTTTCTTTACTCACAGTTTTTTTTAAAATAATTCTGAAAATTTTTACAACATTTTTCAAAAAATTGGGCAGAACATCATGACAAAAAAGTTGATTTTTTGGGGAAAAAAATCAATTTTACAGTTTTTATTTTTTCCAGATTTTATTTGATATTACAGATTTTTTAATCTTCTAAATTTATAGATATTTTTTTGTTTTTTCTGGAAATTTGATTTTTTTTGCTGACTGGATGGTCAATTGGGTCAAACGCAAGATGTGGGGAGGGGAGAGGAGGGTTGAATCCTGGCCAGTTTTAATAGTCGGGGTTGATTCTTAGACGTTATTATTGTTGAGCGTTGTAGATTAGACTAAGGGTAAGAGTTGGGGCCTGAAATATGGACATCTCTTGATTTTATTATACACATCATCTTGAATACTTATATTGATCATTTTATTGCTTCAGGATTTATGGCATATGTGAATTCTATACTACTATATAGTGTACGAGTTCTGAATGTTTGAATTCAGGCATTGAAATGCGTTTCTAGCCGTTCATTGGGCTCCATCCGACGGTTTATAACACAGGGATTCGCTGCTACAGTGCCACTCAGGGTCATCTGGGTCGTTCCAGAAATATCGATCGATTAGCACCGAGCAGGGACCCCACCAGTGCATATCAGTTCGTTGGAGCAAACAGTCACCATGCTCGCATGGCTTGGAGTTGTACAAATTGTTTTATAATATACTACCTATGCTAACACCCACAGAGCTACATGTACTGTATGGTCAAATCTGACAGGAGGTGAAAAAGTAGAAGGATAAAAAATAAAACATAAACATATCAAACCAGGTGCAGCGCACACATTCGTACTTCTTTTTTAGCGTGCACATACGATACATGGCCTCACTGCGGGTGGAAGGTTGTAGTAAATGCTACAGTGAGACATAGCAATGGGTAGGGTAGGCATTACCTAAACCTAGATATATATGTACCCACTTTTTAAAAATGTATTTTACACATGTCTGAAAATGACAAAAAGTACAAAACAAAATTTCACATGTATATTTTCACAAAATATGTGCGGGGAACAAAATTCTACAAATAATTTCCTTTTTATTTTTCCTCTGTACAAAAGATCAATTTTAGTGCTTCTAAATGGCGTTTCACAACACGTTTTTTAATCTTTTTTGCACATGCAAAAAAAGTTGTTTAATTCTTCCGCGAAACTTTCTATTCGCATGTGGAACATGGCGGGAGATTAATGCGTGCATCTTTTTTCAGAAATTTTTGTCATTTACAAATGTGTTTTTCGAAGGTTAATTCATATGTACACCTTCTGTAAAGAAATATAAGAGCGTTTAGACCGTCTAAACGCTCTTATATTTCTTTACGGAAGGACTACTTTTTTCGGAATGTGTTTTTCGAAGTGAGCTCATATGTACTTTTTCATAATTTTTTGTCATTTAGAAATGTATTTTTTGAAGAGGGTTCATCTATGTAATTTCCGCAATAGGTACCCCAATTTTTGTGCAAATTACCTGTTTATGTGATAGTGATTGCGTAAGAACATGAGAAGCTTCCTTATGCTAATTCCGAGTACATGCACATGAACATTTGTTTTGTTTCTCGGTTATTTTCATGACTTATTTCTCCCCAAATCACTCTGCAACGTAAAAGACGCGCATAGCGCGTGCATGCATACTAGTATTTAAAAGCACGTGGATATCCTCAGCCACCACCACTTGTGCTCGAAGGTAAGTCATTGCTTTCTATATTGGCGACTTCTATCTTCTATAACCTTTTTCTAGCTATTGCAGTGACATAACTTCCCTTCTTGTTTCCATAACCAGGCGATGGGAGATTGTTTAATACATTTGAAGAGGAATTTGGTCAATTATATGGTTATAAGGACTACGATTGCAATCTTGATCATCGTAGCTCTGGGGAGCAGGTCTGGGCTAAACTTCCAAAAAAAGTTGTTACAAATATTGGCCGGCGTATTGTCTCACTCTCTTCATACGATGGTGATTTTATAGTCATATGTTGACCATTTGTTTGTTCTATTATTTGTTTCCACTGAATAATGGCCAAAGTTATTTGTGTGCAGGAGATGTGAGATATTTTTCATGTACAGGCCTACTTATAAAGTGGCATAAAAATGGTAAGCCTGTTATCCTTACTTCGGCCAGTTTGGTTAGAAGTCAGGTTGATGAAGACAAGATTGATGAGAAACTGAAGGTTGCTGCTCCTAATTACTTTCCTTATTCTCTGGAGTGAGATGATGGCTAATTGAGTTGACTTTATCTACCATTTCAGATTAAGGTACTTCTCCCACCGAAACAGGTCGTTGATGGGACACTGGAACTGTACCATTCAGATTATAACATTGCTGTCATCAGTCTTCAGAAGCCTCTATATGGTATTCGTCCGGAGAATATTTTCCGCATGGTGGAACGAACACGGAGAGTAGTTGCTATAGGGCGCGAGGCTGAGGATGGATTATTGATGGGGACAATTGGTAAATTGGTCAAGAAGTGTCCGGATGAGAAACTTAACTGCGAAGACCTTAAGCTCTCTACATGTAAAATCAAGAAGGTACATTGGTGAATCCCCCCTCCCCCCTAATGGTAACCGATAATCTGGTATAGATAGGTGTGACATAATCTATGTGTGCTTCCCCTGTAATCTATTGATACACACACTTAGTTATCATCATAATCTATCCAAGGCATTACAACTTCTCCATTCTATTTCTTGTACTAGGTTGGGATTGGAGGGCCCCTTGTTAATTTTGATAATGGGTATTTTGTTGGCATGAACTTCTATGGTGAAACTTCTGTAACTCCTTACCTGCCGAGGGCAATCATCGTGGAAGTTTTAAGCGGGATTGATCTCCCATCTCAAAGGTACATCTTTCCCTGTTTTGTTGTCTCATTTATATCTGTCTCGGGTTCTTGTTGTCTAGATATATACCGAGTCGACATGCTTACATTAATATTTTCTTTCTTTCTATGACAAAGAGGAATGGACCATGCCACTGACATAATGGGTGACGCAACAGTTAAGAAAAACAGGTATTTGTGCTGTTTCGCACTGCAAATTCATTTAGTATTTGTTTTAACATGAATTTGCACTGAAAAGAATTTGGACGACAGGTGGCCGGTGCCTAAGCCATATTGGTACCATCCCCTATTCGATGATGATGCTCCGTTGCATTTTTATGGAAGGCAACTCCAGTAGTGCTATACTCTGTCTACCGTTGCCCTCATCTTGTTGTCCCGTTCCACTTGCCTAGCAACTACTTCAAGGTGATACTTTGTAGATTTATTACTCGCTGATCCCCCGATAGTCCGTGACAATTAATATGGATCAAAGGAAGTATATTATTATGGTGTTCTGATGGTTCTGCATAATTAAGAATTAGAACAAAGAAGCTGCAGACACTGTCTCGATTGTTGTCACCTTGACTTTGTTTGACATGGACTTCTAGTTATTATTTTTGTGCATGTGGTGATGCCAACTGTGGATATGTGCTTGAACGATGAAATACTCAAGACAAGATATTTTTCTTTTTAATTTATTTAGTGAGCACCCCAAATTGTGTCTTAAGTTTCTAGAAGACAGAGGGTAAAACTCAAGAATATAGGCAAGCTCCCACCACATGCCAGTGAGTAGCGAACAACACTCCAACTCAAACAACACTACAACTCCAACGCATAAGGGCATGTCCTACACTGGCCAACAAGGATTCACCTCCAAAGAGCAACAACTCAAAACAAAATCTCCTTGCCAATGCACCAACCACTCTTGATTGCTGAAAAGAGTTGGCGGGTGGATGGCAAACTAGGACGACCTCAAGAAAGTCATCATACTGGACTTACCCGTGACATCGTACATAGTGTCCTTACAACAATCCAGAATTTGCCCATGACATCGTACATAGTGTCCTTGACAACAATCCAGAACTTGCCCGTGACATTGTACATAGTGTCCTTGACGAACAATCCAGAACCGCGGCGAACACCAAAGGAACACAAACAAAGACCTCCCTCCCAAGAGAGGAACGATGTCAAGGACGTCGCCATGGCTGATGCGAATCAGAATCTAGACTTTTACGTAGAGACAACCAAACAAGTGAGAGAGAGCAAGGTGCCAACACACCACATCGTCGTCTCCAAGAAAGGGAAACGACACCCACAGTTGTTGTCGTCGATGGCATCGATCAAAGACGAGTAGGACATTCATCCAAATCGTCTCACCTACATCCCCGCCCACCGAAATGGGGCGCACCATCCATGTCGGTTCACTCCCCCGCCATTCCCGCAACACCTGGCAGCTGAAGCTGCATTGCCTTGCCCCAGCAACACCACCGTAAAAAACAACCAACACCTCCACACGTAGCCACCACTGCAACCATTTACATCGCCATGGTCACCTTGAAGACGCCCCACAAGGCTAGATCGAACCCACCGCACCGCCCAGAGTTGAGGCCAACCACCAGCAGGCCCTTGCAGGAAACAACACATGGTGTGCCAACGGTGGCCCCTAGACCCTACAAACGTCGGAGCACCAGGCCACACCCACGGCCAAGCCAGCGACATTTTGGCTGGCCAAATGGGCCGGGCCAACCAGGCCGGCCCGCGAGCACGTTGACGCGGCCCATCATGGGCCAGGCATGACACGGGCTAAACGGGCCGGGCCCGGCACGCGGCACACCCTGGGCCGTGCTTGGGCTGCTAGGCTGAACACGCGTGTCGGCACGACACGAACCGATTATCTTATATATATATAGGGATTGACTATTCGTCACCCTGGGTGAGGAATAGTTATTCTTCACCCCCCTTTATTTTACCATCAATCCATTGTAATTTTACGTTCCATAAGTTTTGTCTTATTTCTGACGTAAAAATAGACCGTAAGAAAATATATAATCATCGTAAAAAATATTTTATGTTATGTAAAACTACAAACATAAAAACATAGTGTAAAATACACATAAACTCCAAATTTTCTTGTCTTATGACCTATATTTTTATTTTTTATATATCAAATTTTACGTACTGAATCAATAGGAATGTAACTATTTGAATTCCGGTGGGCCGGCCTGATTAGCAGCTGGGTTGTGCCTGTGCTGCAGGCTGCAGCACGCGGGCCGGCACGGCACGATCAGTATAATAATCGTGCCTCGGCGGGCCGGGCGGCACGATTAGGATAGCTAGGTCGGGCCGTGCCGGGCCGGGCCAGCCCGTTTCGCCAGCTATGAGCGACACCGCACACCAATAGGCCCGCCCAAGACCAGATCAGGCCAGTTTGTTCAGCCACCACGAAACGCGCCGCCACCGGCCTTTGCGCTCTGTCGCGTCACATTTGCGAGCTCCCTATGCCATATTGTGCTAGCCTCCACACCACGCCAACTCAGCCGGAGAAACAGCCCCTCACAGGCCCTACTTCGGGTGAGAGGAAATAATCCCGCCGCCGACACAGCCCAGCGCCGAGGGGAGGAGTGGTGGGGAGGGCCGGCGCCCGGCGACTAGGGTTGTGCATCCGGGTCGCCCATCGAACACGGGGCCTTTTTCCTTTTTTTTACTTCGTCTATTTGATGGACCTGCGTGTTTCAAGACAAGATATCCACGTTCAGTTGTTTCTAAAACAACTAGGGTGCGAATAAGCAAGGCATGACTTTCTCTTATTTAGAAAACCAGAGATAACGAACACTGCTGATCGAAAGATTTGGAACTGTAGAGCAAAAATTGTAACTCATGTACTGCAAAGTTGGCTTATTGGCACTTACTTTGGCCATTTTTACTCTTAAAATTGTCGTCTTGTTTTCACCCTTTTAATTCGTACCAGTGGTCTTATGAGGCCACCTTGAAAAAGACCTAACAATTAACCTAACCCAATGACGAGATCTTGATTGCGAGATACCCCTTCTTCTCGTGGCGTCCAGGAGAGAACGTGATTAGGGTTACCTCACTACCGTAGGCACCGCCATCGGTGTGCCCCGTCTCGAGCAGCCTTAGGAGCATGGAGGCGCGATGGACCTTGGTCCTTGCTGGCGGGAGGGATCTTGCACCGTTTTAGCGAGAGTTTTGAGTTGGTTAGGATTTGTGTCCTGCTCATCGTGACAAGGCGGCGACAGCTCACTGAAGATGGAATAAGGTCCTCCTGGCCCAGCCTTCGTTCCAGCGGTGCGTCTAGCATTGTTGGAAGCCATGTGAAGGTGTGTCTTCGGCGGATCTCACATGATTCATTTGGTGAGAAGGGAAGCCCCGACCCCCGAGTCGCTCCCGCGAGCGTCCTCGGGGGAAACCCTAGCCGCCGCCCCTCGTCCCCCCACCCGTCGATCTCTCTCGCCGCCATCAAGAGCCACCGGCAAAGACCGGCCGGCGTTGGTGGCGGCGATCTTGCCTCTTCTCGCGGTTGGCGTCTGGCGGGACGGCGCCTTGACGGCGCTGGTTGGGTTAGCGGCGCGGGCGAGGGCGTCTTTGGGTGGCGGCGGCCACTGGCGGCGGTACCGCGCTTGAGGCCTCTCCAACGCAGCTGCGGCGGCGCGAAGTTCGGCGCTTAGCGGCGTGGCGGCGGAGCTCCGGCGATGACTTCGGCGGCGGGCTGGAGAGCTAGGCACCGCCGTCGATGGTGCCGCCGGCGGTTGCGGCTTGGGGCCTGGACCCCGATCCGATCTGGATCTGGTGGTGCCGGTGCAGGCCATGGCGGTGGCGAGGCATGGGATTCGTCGGGGCTTGTCGGTCTCTAGGCACCATGGGGTGCCGTGGCGACGCTGCGTCGGCGTGGTGAGATCGCTGGACGTGGTGGTCATCTTCTTCCCGAGATGGCGGCCAGAGGCTTGGTGATCGGATCTCAAGATCCATCATCTTGTCCCACCGAGTAGGGGAGACATGGTTGCCGGTGAAAACCGAGCCGACGGCAGGCGATGGCGGCGTTCTCGCGTTACCTTGATGAAGGCATCGTCGTGTAACTATTGTCGACCCACTCGTCGCCGGAAACCCTAGGATCCGTGTTCCGGATCGGACGATGGCGGCGATGCGGTGTCGTTTCTCTCTTGGGAGCATCGTTTGCGGAAGCGGCCCGGATGTCGAGGCGGGGAGGTGGAGCGGCTTCGTCTTGCACGGAGCTTCGGTGGTGATGTCAAGTCATGCCGACCGACAAAAGCGGGTGCTACGCTTTGTCATGCTCGATCGGCGGGTGCTACGACGACAGATCTTCCAAGGACTTCAAGTTGTGTCACCGGTGATACACAGCATGGCGCTTAGGTGTATCGATGGCGACCGCGGCGTGCTCATTGTTCTTGCGCCAGGAGGAGGTGTCGTTTGGCGCCGTGGTGGCGTCGGCGATAGCTAGACCGAGCAAGGTTGATGCATCGATGCGATTACGAAGATGGAGCGGTGGCGATTGGCGGCGGCGGCATGTGAGTGCACGCCGGACGGTGAGACCCATGCCCGTGGCGTCTGGATGGGTTCTCGTGTCTTAGATGTTAGGTTTGGCTGCGATGTCTGCTTGGTATTAGGCCCAGGCTATCTGCGCCCCTTCATCAGCTGGATAGAGGTGCTTACATGGCGGCTTAGTCTTACTGTTGTATTACTTTTGTAAGGTCTTGTGAGAATAATTAATAAAGTGGCCGTATGCATCGCCCAGATGCAGAGGCCGGAGGTTATCCTCCTTTTCTAAAAAAAAACAGGATTCATTTGGTGCTGGTCTACGGTGGGTCTGTTTAGATCCAGTTTTTTGTACATGTGTTTTGAGGTTGGATCCTTCTGACCTATGTTTCTCTTCATCGGTGATGATTGTTGTTCTGGTGTGCCAGTCCTATGTGCCCTTAGTACGGCAACTTCCTGATTGGCTAGTACAACAAGGTTTGCTTAGCTCCAGTGAGGGTGGGGCGATGATGATGGTGCGTCTTCGGCTCGCTTCAGTGCGCGTGGTTGCCGCTAGGTGGTCTATGTATCTGGACGCGATTTTTGTTACTTCTAGTGTTCTATGTACTGCCATGCATGATTAAGGATGAATAGATCTAAACTTTTCTCGTAAAAAAAAACATCGGCATGTTTGCTTCGCTACCTAAATTTTTTGGCCTTACCCCCCCCCCCCCCCCCCAAATCCTCAATACATTGGAATGCTAACATTCAATGGCTTCAAAAAATAATTGGAGTTTTCAAAGACAGTTTGTCATCTTGCACAGTGTCCGTGAAACTCATCAATTAGTTCATAATTGACACTGCATTGCTACTGTGGTATTATCCGCTAGCCCGTCTGGTTTGCATCCCTACTTGGGTCCTACATAGAAGTCTTTTTGGAAAAGGTGAAATTGGCTATTTATCCAGATACCGACTTAGATAATATATGCAAAGTTGGTTGTCTGTTTTAGGGGTGTGATGAGATCGTAAGGAATGCATGAACACATGGGGTAGGTGTGGACAAGATAATGTAGGCCTGCTGATTGGAGCAGGAACACTTTATGTTTAGGGGACCTAGAGAAACATATTTAGAAGATTAGAAGGAGCCCCATTGATGTTGTGGATGGAAGCAGGAGGAGAAGCCTGCCGACGCCATGGTGGACCAGTGTTCGGGAGTGGGAGTTGGGGCCGGTGGTGGTTCTGCTCGAAGGAAGTGAGCCTCCTACAAGGATAAAGCAAAGATGGAGTTGCAATGCCCGTGACCCACTGCCACGTGTTGTTCATGGGAGGCGGCGGGCAAGACCGCGTGATCACCCAGATGAAGGGAATCAATTTCCTTGCTAAAACTTGCCCGCCCTTAATTTTGTTAGTTGCTAGATCTTGATTCAGTTCGATTAATTAAATATAACCTGTCAACAATGTGAGTGCCTTGGGGATTCTTCCTCGTGGATGATATGAGGGGGAATGAAGGCGTATTGATTGATGGATATGATAGGTGGTTCTTTTATGCGCTCTCTTACCTTATCTTTCGTAGACGCAAGTTGTAGCGTGTTTTTATAGAATGCTTAGTGTCGCTCACGTGATTTCCCTTTTTCTTCATTCCTTGAGAATGATGCATAAGTAGATAGATCTGATGTAAGTCTTGTAGAGTATGTCATGTACCCAACTTGTTTTACTTATTTTCTCTTTGCCTCAGGTTGTAGCAAATCAGATGGTAGCATTTCAGGATTAGGCTCTTGTTGATGGATGATGTTAGCCGGTTATCCCACATATAGTCTGGGGAGAGATATAGACGTGCTTTGCTTTTTTTTTTCCTAAAGCATACTTAAACCAATTTGATAAACTTACATGTCTAAGGTATAATTCACTTTCGTTAATTGTATGAGTTGTATCTTGGTCGAAAGACCCTTGTTGTGTGCATTTGTTAAAATTGACTCTTCAGAATTGTAGTACATATATGTTGTTGTTGCGGATTCTTTCGTGAATTTTGTTTCGACACCTATATTTCCACCCGCATAGCGTGCATGTTGCCACCTGCCTGTTGTGTAAGGTGGCTCTCAGGATTGATATTATGCGAAGGCTAGAGAAACTGATAGATTTGCATAGTGCTAGTCCTGAGATGCTACATTCGTAATCATTGATGAACTCTAGTGAAATGTTGATGTGTCTGACGTCGATCAGCCAACTGGGCACGTGGCGTGCTTGGGAAGTGGCAAACGTTTGGCGTCGCTTTGGTTAAACGACTCTAGTTATATACTCTCTTCGTATCTAGACAAATGTAACAAGACAACTAATTTGTGACGGAGGTTTTTCTGCGACAACTGCAGCGCCAATATTCGAGGATATATGTATACATGCAAGCTCGTTCGGCAACATTCAATTCACAGATTGTCCAAGGGAAGCGAACCGTGTCGCACATACGCTAGCCCAGGAGTGTAATTCAGAGAAGTGTTTTTGGGCAGATGACCCCCCTAGCTTTATTTTATCGTTGTTAATTGATGATGTTAGTGTGATTTAAATTAAATTAATAAAACAAGCCATATTGGCACTAAAAAAAAAATTCGGGACGGATGTAATACCTTTTTTTATGAGAGGGTAGTCCGTTTTGAAAGCTACAAGATCCATGTAGTTGAAAGCCCTAATCTGTCCCCGCCAAAAAAACCACACTCTAATCTGTCCTAGTGTTGAAAGTTCACGTTCAGATTTTGGGAAGCTTATCTAGATTTCCTTTTTCTTGGAATGTTTCTGCGGGTGCGGCCTGGCGACGTGCTCCTCCACGAACTCCTCTGTCCAATGCACAACGGGAATAAGAAGCCACATCAAGTCCGTGATTCCCCT
This sequence comes from Aegilops bicornis, assembly GCA_021605145.1. Lineage (NCBI taxonomy): Eukaryota > Viridiplantae > Streptophyta > Magnoliopsida > Poales > Poaceae > Aegilops > Aegilops bicornis. The sequence continues at coordinate 617,405,186 of CM038674.1, read as the reverse complement.
CAAGACCTCAACCCTAATTCCTCAAATCCTTCGTCTCCGACTCGGCTGCTTCATCTCGATCGCCGCCACCTCTTCACAGATCCATCCCGGCGCACCCCGTCCCCGTAGTGCATCGGCGCGCGGAAGCAATTACACGCGGCTGTAAGTATCTATATACTCGTTTGCTTTTTTTTTGACTGATCTCTGTGACTCCGAAGGAAGATTATCTTCTTCCTCTTCTTTTGAGATCTCCATCGTAACTAGTAGTGGCTGCTAGTAATTCGACCACTTCTTTATTTCCCCGTAAGACACTGCAATTGATCGATTCCCAGTTTGGTGTTCAACACTAGCGGTCAGTATTAATTAGTAACCGAAAATTTATGACAAAATTTTGTAATGAATAAAAGGGAGACTTTACTTTTATAGAAATCCTAATAGCTGTCCTTGTCAATTTTCTGAACCGGTCTGATTGTGTCCCTTATGCAACCATGCATGCTGGCTGTTTCCTGTGAGTAGTGACTACGGCGTCACAAGGAGTACGTACTTGTTGAAATCCAATCTGTGTTCACAAGAAAAAGACTCGATGCATTCGCTGCAATAGCACTTGAAATTATATTTCGGAGAACATGGCGTGCCAAGATATTGGAAGTTTTATTATCACAAGGAAAGTTAGAAGAACGAGGCATTTTATCAAAAAGTTAGACTAGTAGGAGTACTTATGAGTTCTCATATGTTCCTTTTACCGAAAAAGGCTTTCGCCCCGCTTTATAAATAAAGCAAACCGCCACAAGATATATAACCAAAGCAGGTTCACACACACACACCACCCGAGTCTCACAACAAAGTACATAGGTTCTGCTGAGGGCACAGCTCAACAAGCCCAAAAGAAAGAGAAAAAACAAAGCCCTCCAAGCGCAGGGAGTCTAGTCAGGCTACGGCGGAGGCGGCGGGGGCGGCGGCGATAGGCGGACGGCAAGATCTCATATGTTCCTTTTAGCAAAGATCTTATGCATAGGGCCTATAATTTCACTTTGAGCCCCTAATATCTTACCAGGAATATGATGCTGTACTAAGCATTTCTGATTTTTTGCTCCATGACTGCAAGGATGCGGATAGAGAAGAGGAAGAGGGGCCATGAAGCTACTCCTCGCGAAACACGCATTATAGAGCGAGAGAAGAGGAAGAGGGACCAAGACGCCATTCGTGGCTCATTTGTTTCAAGTGCTATTTCTCGCCAAACACGCATGAGGCAGAGAATGAGAGAGGAAATGGTGAAATGTGAGTCAATGATTTCTTATTTGCTGGTTCTTTGTTCTCTTGCATATATTGGTGTACTATTAATCTATTATAGAGAACTCACGATCGTTGTTTAATTACCATGTTCTTTAATTAGTCAAAGAGGCCTCGGACAGGTGCAAAAAAGAATTTGAGGCCGACCAACCTGTTTCGGACCGGAGTTTTGAAGAGAAGCCGTTTGGTTCCACAGATGTGGTTTGGGCGATGATTTGTTGGCTTCCAAGATTGTCTCACTTGCTTTATACGATGGTGATTATGCTTCTTTACGCCTGTGAATATTCTGATTTGTACCAAATCATCACTAGTTCATGATGTCAATGAGGATCTTATACAGGTGATAAGATGTTATTTGCATGCTCGGGTGTAGCCAAGCCATACAACCTATCACAACGACGAGGCCAGAACTATCAAGATTTGTGACTTCAAAACGTTTGGTTACAGAATTTGAAGCAGACAGAAACAGAGCGGACAAATTGAGGGTTGGTTCTGCTAGTCATCGTGTTTCCGCTCTTGCTTTGCTTTCCAATCTAAAAAATGTGATCGTTCTGTGGGCTTATGTAGTGCTATTCTTTTCACTGTAGATTATTGTGTGCCTTCCCGACAAAGAACGTATCGATGGGTTCTTGGGACTATATGATAGCCATGTTGCTATTGTCACGTGCTTCTGCTCCACAGCCACAGGTGTCCTTCCTGTAGACCTGCATTCTCATATACAAGGGCAGCATGCCCCTCTAGTAGCTGTTGGGCGAGCCTTCAGCTCAGGTACTTTGATGACCACTGATAGGCGGCTTACTGAATTCCGGGCTGAAGGTGATCTCATGCTTTTTCCTTGTCCTATCACAGAGGTAAGCTGTTGATTATTACTCCCTCCGTCCCAAAATAAGTCTTGAGCTTAGTACAAATTTGTACTAGAGCTAGTACAAAGTTGAGACACTTATTTTGGGATGGAGGGAGTATTTCCTAGTACTTTTTTGTCATGATGAAAAATGTGGAACAAAATTATTGCGTTGTAGTCCCTACCCTACCCCACTGATTTTGTCATTCTAACTTTGGGCATCAAAGTAATCTTTTTTGTTGTTGTCATTTTTCCTTTGCGGTCGGTCATCACCGCTTTCTTATTTTTGGTTCTAGGCTGGACTTGGAGGGCCAGTTATTGATCTAGTTGGGGACGTTCTGGGTTTGAGCATTGATGTCGTTAATGAAACTAGCTTGATCCTACCGCTTATGGCCCTTCGTGAACGCTTGGAATATTTGGACAAGTTCATGTAGGTATCCTCTGCTTCTACTACTTATGAGCTATATCATCCTGCAAAACAAGGAGTAATTTTGTTCAGACTAAAACATGGACAGTTTGACTCATATTTTTGACATATGGATCTTCCCTATTCTCTCATTACTTCTGTTTAGTATTGATAAGCCTGATTCCCATGTCTTGTTTCATACCTCGTTTCCTTCTCTACGATTTGACTCATGTGTTGGTTTCGCTATTGAAACAGCACTTCTGTGTATCTATTTACTTACCATGACAAGTCGTCATTGTTCTATTGCAGTCCAAACTCTACGAACTTCCGCGAATATACCTTGCCTGAAGATGTACACAGGACAGTCCCATCAGGTGTAAACATTGCTACCGGATGATCATGTGCGGACAATGTCATGTTGATTTTATCGTACATATCACCTGAGTACTAATATCGCGCGGTCATTTTATTGCATCAGGATTTATGAAGGATGTTAGATATATATCTAATGGCTGGTGGATATCCTAAGCCACCACCACTTATGCTCGAAGGTACGTCGTTGCTTTCTGTAGTGTCGACTATGTCTTCTGTAATCTTTTCTAGCTATCTCTGGTGACAGAACTTCTGTTCTTGTTTCTATGACCAGTCTGTGGGAGATTGCTTGATACATTTGAAGAGGTTTTTGGTCAACTTCTTGCTTATAAGGGCTGTTGCTGCAACATCAATGATCGTACTTCTGGGGAGGAGGTCTGGGCTGAACTTCCGAAAGGTGTCGTCACAAAGATCAGCCGGCGTGTTGTCACACTTTCTTCATACGATGGTGATTTTTTTTACAGCTATATATGTTGATTAGTTTTTCATTCATTCTAGTATTTGTTTCCACTGACTGACTAATGGCCAAAGCTGTGATGTGTAGGGGACCTGAGAGCTTTTGCATGTACAGGCCTACTTATAAAGTGGCATAAAAACGGCACGCCTGTTATTTTGACTTCGGCCAGTTTGGTTAGAAGTCGGGTTGATGAAGACAAGATTGATGAAAATTTTAAGGTTTGCTGCACCTAATTGTTTTCTGATCTTGTCCTCTTAGTGACATGATGGTTAATTGAGCTCAATTTACCGTTACAGATTAGGGTATTTCTCCCACCGAAACAGGTCGTTGACGGGACACTGGAACTGTACCATTCAGACTATAACATTGCTGTCATCAGTGTTCAGAAGTGCCTATACGGTATTCGTCCGGAGAACATTTTCCGCAGAGTGAAAAGGCCACGGAGAGAAGTAGTAGCTATAGGGCGCGATGTTGATGATGGATTGTTAATGGGGACAATTGGTAAAGTGATTAAGACGCCTGCGGGCAGAACTAGCAAACTTAACTGCGAAGACCTTAAGCTGTCTACATGTAAAATCAAGAAGGTACACTACACTGGTGAATTTCTATTGATGCATTTGCTTCAGTTAACTTGTTAATCTGTCTCAAGGCATTACAACTTCTCCGTTATGTTTCTAGGCTGGGATTGGAGGACCCCTTGTTAATTTCGTTAATGGATCTTTTGCTGGCATGAACTTCTATGATAGAACTAACAGAACTCCTTACCTGCCAAGGAGATTCATTGTACGAGCTTTAAGCAGGGTTGATCTCCCATCTCAAAGGTACAGCTTTTGCCTCAAGTGGTGTCTCAGTTCTACTTTCTTTTTTGTAAACTGTCTCGGTTCTTATTGTGTGGCTATACATTCATTTGGTGTGCTTACAACAATTTGTTCTTTGCATCACGAAGAGGATTGAACCATCCCATAGACATAATGGGTGATGCCACAGTTAAGCAAAACAGGTATTTTTGCTCTTTCCCACTGCAAGTTCATTTCCTATGCATTTAACGTGAATTTGCACTGAAGAATTTGGACGACAGGTGGCCGGTGCCTAAACCATAGTGGTACCATCCTATGTTTGATGATGAGCCTCCTCTCCGTTTTGTTGGAAGGGTACTCCATTAGTGCTATCTACTTATCTCGATGTCCCAATTCTACTCTTTCTAGCAAGTATTTCAATGTGCTACTCTATGTAAATATGTTCCCAGGCTTTTCCTTTGTAAATATGTGTTACACTATGTCGTTCTAATGGCCCGGCATAAGATTATATTAAGTACTGAATTCAGGCGTCTCTGCCACGATATACCTCTAATTTGGACTATTGACTATACACAATCATCTCTAAAGATACTATAAGCTCCCTAGAGTGGAACTATGTGTTTCGTTGTTTCAGCAACCTTGGTCAAGCTACTGGGTGTGTGTGGCCTGTGTGTAGATTTCCTTGTGTCATGTGTCATATTCAATGGCTCACAATGCCCATTCAAAAGACAAGGACCAGTTAAACCACACCAACTGCCTACAAAAACATACAGCACAACACACATCACCAACAAACATCGGCATTAAACGACTAAAAAGGTACACAATTGGTGTGACAGCAAAAAAAGGTGCATCAACTTCTAGTGGTTTATTATAGCTTATTGTTGGTGGAGGGAGGGCGTGTATTGAGCTATATAGCCTGGCGGGGCCTCTCTGTTCTTCTTCACTCGCTCACAGAGGCTGGCGCGGGATGATCGGGCAAATGGAGGTGCATGGCTTGCGGCGAGCCTAGCGGTGTGGCCCTCCGATGTCGGTGTGATGACATTTTGGGAGCCCGTGTGAAGTGGGGCAGACGCGTGTGGCTCCAGATGAGGTAGTGGGTGCTTGTTGGGCTCCGATCAGATCCCTCTGGATTTGACGGCGGTGGTTCAGGTCGGTTTGTGGCGGCGGCTGGATGTGCTCTGGCGTCTGCCCTTTGGCGAGCGACTAGTGTGGATGTCGCTGGTGACCTTTCGCGGCGGGAAGTTGTGCTCGGTTCGGCACCTCGCTTCGTGCAATGGGTGGCCGGGGTGTACCACGTGCGGATCCAGGAAGGGAGTTGTTGTTGGGCGTTACATGGGGCGGCATTTTAGAGAGGTGATAAGAGAGAATGGTGGCGCCGATGCGGTCAGGCCACCCATCACGGGCAAGGGTGGCGGTCGTAGACGTGGTCCACTCCCACATGTTTCACCTCTTCTTTGACTTAGTGGCTCCTTGATCGATCTGGTCGAACAAGATGTTGGCGACAGTCGAAGGTTGCTGGTGTATTCATCGCCTGTAGACATCGATGGCCTCTAGGGTGTCTTCCTTTCGCGGCGGGAGGTTGTGCTCGGTTCGGCACCTCGTGTCGTTCAGTGGATGGTCGGGGTGTACCACGTGCGGATCCAGGAAGGGAGTTGTTGTTGGGCGTTACATGGGGTGTCATTTTAGAGAGGTGGTGAGAGAGAATGGTGGCGCCGATGCGGTCAGGCCACCCATCACCGACAAGGGTGGCGGTCGTAGACGTGGTCCACTCCCACATGCTTCACCTCTTCTTCGACTTAGTGGCTCCCTGATCGATCTGGTCGAACAGCATGTTGGTGGCAGTCGAAGGTTGCTGGTCGATTCATCGCCTGTAAACATTGATGGACTCTAGGGTGTCTTGTTTCCTGGGTGGCGGCCCGGGTGGTGGTAGCCGTAGTGCTCATGGGTGGAGCTTGCGACTTAGGTCCGAGAAACCATGTCCGGGGAAAGTTTCAGTTGAGACAGAGACTCACATGTTGCCGTGATACGGCCTCCTGAACCGTTGGATCTCAGATCTGACGACATCTGAGGAGCTAGTGTACCTGCGCACAATTTTGGGACTCTTTGAGGGTATTTTTGCAAAATGTTCAAGAGCTCCCAGGAACTAGCGGATCTGAGATCCAAATGGCTCCCGAGAGCCCGTATCACCTCAGCCTCGGTATCACCTGATATTTCCCCTCCATGATCGAGTGTACGGTGTGGTGGCTGGCATACCTACGTCCTATGGTGGTGTGCGGTTGTGGTCCATGAGCTTGGAAATACTTGGGGTGAAGGCAGAGTATGCTTGCTAGGGTGAAAACCATGTCTGACTTTGGTCATGCAGATGAAAGCGGCGCCCGTGGACGTCGTCACCTTCTTGAGGTCCTCCGTTGTGGTTGCGCCTTGTCCTTCGTCATGCTTCAGATGAAGTTTTTCATCTTTGGATCAGGCGGTGGCAGCGCCCTGGCGTCGTGTCCTTCCTTAAGGCACTGTCTAGGAGGTCATGGTTCATTCTTCACCTCTTCGCGGTGTCTTTCACCCAGGAGGGCTCCGACGGCTCCATGGTAAAGCATAGTATCATTTTGTGTACTTCGAGTCGTTTGAGGTGTTGTGGTTGTTGGCCTTTGGCACATATGTATATTGCCTTGGGTGAGTGTGTGTGTTTGTGTGGTGTTCTCTGACGTGCAACGTGCGGTCGAATTGTATGTTGGGTGTCAAAAGCCTTAACTAAACCCCCCTTCAAGAAAAGCACAAGCCCAAATTCCCAACCACCAAAGAAGAAAATCAAAACTGACACGCAGGAAATGTAGGATTACAGTACATATGAACTAGGGGAGATTATATATTGGTTAAAGGTCTCTCGATCTCGAAGGATTTGGCTACTGTGGTAGCTTGTTGATCTTGCAGTACTTGTAGTCCTTGAACTTCTTGGCTTTGTACTTGGCCGGGAACTCGTCGGTGACGAGCTGCGGGTGCGGCCCGACGGCGTGCTCCGGCGGCGGCTCCACGAACAGCGGCCACGACATCCGCGTCTTATCCCGGCTCACCGTCGTCCGGTGCAGCACGGCCTTGTACCTCCCGTTGCTCATGATCTATCACAAACAATGCAAATTAACACCTGTCAAAGGTGAAATAGTTGATGCGACGCTGCAAGTTTGAGGCACTTGCCTCGATCTGGTCGCCGATGTGGATGATGAGGGCGCCGGGCACGTAGTTGACGTCGTACCAGCATCCGTCCTTGAACACCTGGAGGCCCTGCACCTCGTCGGGCAGGAGGACGGTGAGCGTGCTCATGTCGGTGTGCGGCGCGAGGCCGAGCGCGAGCTCTGGCTGCGGGCACGGCGGGTAGTAGTTGATCTTCTGGAGGAGCACCACGTCGCCGCCGCCGAACGCCTCCGCCATGGCGCCCTCGTCCAGCCCCAGCTCCGCCGAGAGGCGCCCGAACAGCTCCCGCGCGAGCCGCACCATGTGGCCGCAGTAGGCCTCGTTGGCCTCCCTGTACCCCTCGGGGCTCTCCGGCCAGACGGCGTGGTTCACGGCGGCCGGCGGCGCGACGTTGTGGAAGAGGAAGTCGGCCCAGGCCTTCTTGCCCTCGAGGTCGCCCTTCCGCAGCGTGGAGCCGTAGCCCTCGGTCCTGCCCTCGCCCGGGTCCATGGCGTACCGCTGTTTCTCCTCCTGCGGCAGCGCGAAGAACCCGCGGCCCACGCGCTGCAGCTCCGCCACGGCCTCGGCCGGCACGCCGTGGCACACCACCTGGAAGATGCCCCACTCCGCCGCGGCCTCCGCCATGCGGCGCCAGGAGCCCGGCGAGGACATGTCGACCACGGGGATCTCCGGCGGCGCGGCCCCGCGGAACGTGGTGGCGCGGGGCTGCTCGTGCTCGGGCCGCACGAACTCGGGCGGGAGCGCGCCCAGCGAGGACGCCAGCGCCTGCACGCTCTGCGCCGCCATCCCCGTCTGCCGTCCCACGATCGAACTGGCCGAGTACACAGCTCTCGCGCGCGGTCGCGCCGGTCTGCGTCGATCGGCCGTGTCAAGGTCTCACGAGCGTGCGCATTGGACGGGATGAGATGGGACGAGCCCGAAGGATCAGGGGCGAGCGGTTGAGGGAGCAGCGGTGCAGCCGTATCGCAATTGCAACCGCTTTTGCATGGCCAGTTGGCAGCTAGCCTCGTCACTCGCCGCCGTCGACGTCGGGCACGTGGTGATGGGACGCGGAACGCAGCCGTCTCCGTCAGGATCTTCGCGACGTCGCAGTTCCGTCCATGTCGATGTGATGAACTTTCGCTGTCAATATCAATGAGGCTCCAGCTCCTCATCGTACAGCTTGGAGTCCGATCGGTCGTACCACCCGCTGGTTGGGTGGATGGCATGGAAGGGGAGCGATGTGCGTGTCTTCAAAAACCACCGCGCGCGTACTCCCGCCGCGAGGCATGCAGTCGATAGTCTTCCACAAAGATTGATTGGGTTAGCTCGTGATTTACCTATCAATAATAAAACAATTGTATAAATAAATGTTCATCAACTTTCGACCGGGAATTACCTCTATATTTTGATTAGAAGTTTGGTAAGTAATTAAAGTGAAATTAAGTAATTAAAATGAAATTGATTCAGAAAGTAAGTAAATTAAGGTGATTGATTATCATATACATTGAAGGTTTAAACGATGGGGTGGTGGGAACATTTTCTATTATTTATAACATTTTTAAATTGTGAATATTTTTAAAACAATTTCCTTGAATCTGAAAACATTTCTAAATGGGCAAACATTTTTTTAGAAATTGATGAAACAAACTTTCAATTTCATGAACATTATTTTGATTTAAAGAACGTTTTTTAAATAAATGATTCTAGTGATTCCGTGAACATCTTATGAATGAATAAACTATTTTGTAAATCACGAACAGTTTTTGAATTTTTAGGATATGTTTCCATTCATGAATACTTTTTGAATTGGCCAAATTTTGTTTAATTCCATTAAATTTTTTTAATACACAAACTTTTTAAAACATTATGAATATATTTTGATTTCATAAACATTTATTTCAAATTTCAAACATTTTTTGAATCAACAAATATATATTTACAAAATTGCGAACATTTTTTTCATCCAGAAATATTTATGATTTATTAAACATGTTATGTCATGAACATTTTTTGATATCACAAACATTTTTTTTCCAAATTTCAAACATTTCCTGAATAAGTTTTTTTTTACAAAATCATGAACATTTTTTAAATCCACAAACATTTTATGATTTATTAAACTTTTGATTTCCGAATTCTTTTCAATAGACGAGCATTTTAAAATCTCATGAACATATTTTGATTAAACAAACATCTGTTTTCAAAATTTCAAACATTTTCAAAATGTCATTTTTTTACAAAATTATGAACATTTTTAAAATCCACAAAAAAATTTGATTTATTAAACACTTTATTTCAAAATTCTCGTTTTTTTTTAAAAATAAACTTTTTGAAGTCCCAAATTATTGAAACTAGAAATAAATGGAAATGGAAAAGAAACATAAAACAAAAAAATGAAATTAAAATAAGGCCACCTTAGACATGGGCGCGCCGCAACGGGCACACTGTATCGTCTCCCAGCATGCAGAGCACATTATAGGAGGTCCCTACTGCATGGGCCGGCCCATGCAGGGGATTCTCCTGAGTAAAACGTTTTTTTATCATTTATTGGTGGCATTGGTTGTGTAATATTTTTGCAACTTTGGGGCAATTTTTATGAGTAATGTTAGAAGCAATAGCCATTTTATTATTAGGTATAGATAATGATATTCAGTAAATATTACACAACTTTGCATAACACAATCAAAACTATATGTGTTTTATAGTAAAAAAAAACACATGTGCTTTGAATTTCACTTCTTGTATTAGTAATCTGAATATTTAGAACGCCGATAATGCCCACACGTTCGGTCTAGAGAGGTGCCAAACTGAACATTTCTTTCGGTACTTCTCCCTAACAAACCAAAACGGCCTCCCGGTCGCCCCTATAGGCCGTTTCCATGTAAAAGGAAAAAGGAAACAAAATCCCAGTAACAAACCAAAAGAAAAAGCCCAAGATTTTGGGCATTAACATAAAAGCCAAGTGTTTGCTTTGCTGCCAAACGGAAAAAAAAGCAATCAACTCTAAAAAAACAGAATATTGCCAGGTGTAAACATTTTTTTTGCAACAACAAAAAAAGGAAAAAAATCCATGGCAATTTCCATCTGTACATATACGATGGCGAAGATATGTTTATTAAAATTGCCATTAGTGATTATACTGACATGAATATAAAGGTAGAAATTGTCCTGGAAAATATAGGTATTTGCCATGGAATATAAAATAAAATAATTTAAATGAAACTAAAAAAAAACCATAGCAAAAAAAATAGGTAAAAGAAGTTGCGAGGGCGTTGTAGGTAAGATTGCCATGTCAATAAAGGTAAAATTGCCATGAAAAATAAAAAGTAAAATTTGAAATCTTTTTCTTGCATTTTTATAGTTTGCCATGGCCGAATAATAAAAATAATAAATTTTCATGGCAAAATATTCAAAAAAAGTACAATTTGTCATGGGAAATCTTAGGGCATCTCCAATGCCGACCCGCAAATTTCCTCCCGCATCCGTCCACGAACCCGGGGGGGGGGGGGACCAGTCTGCGGACACGAATGCGGGAGGCTGTCATCCAACTGTAGTCGAATGCATTTCAAACACTTTATGAATCAATCGGATGAAATTCATGCAAACATGATGGATTTCATATAAACATGCCGTCTTTCATATAAACACGACGGATTTCATTAGACTTACATCAACTAAACAGTGCTCGTCCAGCTGTGGAGATATAACTAATACCTAATTTAAATGATCGCCGACGTCAATTCCCCGTGTCCGGCCATGAGCCTCGAGAACTGAAACTTTGCCTTCTCCAGTTCCGCATTAGTGCTCTCCAGCTCCGCCTCCGGAGCGCCGGGAACTGAAGTTGTTTGCCTCCACATGGCCGCCAAGCGACTAATCGCCCGACGATGCTCAGCCCACCAACCTTGGCGTTGACGGGAGGGGAGGAGCTGTGGCCTTCTTGGGACCCAAGTGGCGGTGACCTACCGTGCACTACTCTTCCTCGCTACCATCGGCGCCCGCGGACGTGTCGGCTTCATGGTCGTGGTGGCAGGACATGGCGATGTCTTCCTCGTCGTCGGTCTCGCCAAACCACATCTCGCTTGCGTTGTCGCACTCCTTGTAGGCGGCCACCAGTTAGGCTGCCCACTCGCGGTACCGCTAGCAGGCGAGGCGGATCTCGCGCGAGCTGTAGGAATCGAGCAGCACCGCTTACTCTAGCACATTCGCGTCCTGCACGACCACTGTGCTGGCAGTGAGCTGCTCCTCCGCTTGGAGGTGCTCCTGGAGGAGTCGGTGGTAGTGGAGCCGGTGGGAGAACTTACTTTTTCGGCTATCGCATGAACAATGCCGTCTGCTTTTCTTTTTTGACTTTCCATGGATCTCTCCGATGAAGTAGCGGAAGCATGAAATGCTATTCACGAATGAGAATTGTTATCTGATTCCTACAAAAGAGATAGGGGAAGCTCGCTTTTGTCAAATGGAGCTAGAAAGCATAGAACCCTGCGGCGTCGGCATGCACCTCCTGAAACCGCTCCTCCCGCACCATGTCCATGGAATGGGCACGGGCCTCGCCGATGGTCATGGTGCAATGCACCGCTGAGTGTGGCGCGGACAAGGAGGGTGGCGTCGGCTCGTCGTTGGCCGCGTCCTCCATTGGGACGTCGTCCTCTAGCTACCTGCCTGCCGGCAGCAATGGCTGCCATCTCCTTCTTCTGGTCCGGCATCAGCACTTCCCGGAGAGCTTTAGCGTGCGAGGAATCCATGGTGAGAGTGGTGTGGAGAGGAATCGGAGGTAGATGACCGCGGCTATGGCTAGGACAACAATTTATATAACAATGGTGGGCGACAGAGGGACAGACGGGTGGCACCGAAGTAGCAACCTCGGAAACCGCGTGTCATTATTGTGACGGCTGACGGACGGACGGGCGGTCGTCGTGTCTTTTGAACATGGAGTAGTCGCCTGCACCGGGAAGGAGCGCGGGCGGCGCTCACTCTGCTGATGCACCGCTTCATTGCCGGCACCAGCGAGCGGTGGCCAGGGCCTGAATGCGGGCAGTGTTGGGAAACGTAGTAGAAAACAAAAAAATCGCACCTACGATCACCAAGATCAATATGAACATGCATAACAGGTTGGGATCAACGATCGTTACCAACTCCGGAGTGCAGCGGAAGAAGAAGAGTCGGCGTAGATAGTGCTCGAAGTCCCTCGGACGTTGATGATGATCCCGCAAACTTCCCTCGAAGGATCCCTCGAACCGAAGACCGAAAGTACGACCTTACTACTTGGTTGCAAGTGTATGGTCTTCAAGATCCGATAACGCTTCTGTAGGATCGAAAGTATGTCCAGAGGGGGGGGGGGTGATTAGACTACTTCACCAAATGAAAACTTAACCTTTTCCCAATTTTAGTTCTTGGCAGATTTTAGCAACTTAGCACAAGTCAAGCAATCTCAATACAATTCAAGCAAGCATGCAAAGAGTATATGAGCAGCGGAAAGTAAAGCATAGAACTTGCAAGAAAGTAAATGGGGGAAGTTTGGAGGGAGCAAACGCAATGTTGACACGGAGATTTTTGGCGTGGTTCCGATAGGTGGTGCTATCGTACATCCACGTTGAGGGATACTTCAACCCACGGAGGGTAACGGTTGCGCGAGTCCACGGAGGGCTCCACCCACGAAGGGTTCACGAAGAAGCAACCTTGTCTATCCCATCATGGCCATCGCCCATGAAGGACTTGCCTCACTAGGGTAGATCTTCACGAAGTAGGCGATCTCCTTGCCCTTACAAACTCCTTGGTTCAACTCCACAATCTTGACGGAGGCTCCCAAGTGATACCTAACCAATCTAGGAGACACCACTCCCCAAAAGGTAAAAGATGGTGTGTTGTTGATGAACTCCTTGCTCTTGTGCTTCAAATGATAGTCTCTGCAACACTGAACTCTCTCTGACAGATTTGGCTATGGTGGAAAGATGATTTGAGTGGAAAGAAACTTGGGGAAGGCTAGAGATCAAGATTAATATGGTAGGATTGGAATATCTTGGCCTCAACACATGAGTAGGTGGTTCTCTCTCAGAAAATGAGTAGTGGAAGTGTAGGTTTGTTCTGATGGCTCTCCCCACGAATGAAGAGTGGGTGGAGGGGTATATGTAGCCTCCACACAAAATCTAACCGTTACACATAGATTCCCAAACTCGGTGGGACCGAATCAGCAAACTCGGTCAGACCTATCCAGGTAAAAATGCGAATGTTAGGATTTTCAGTGGGACCAATATAGTCATCTCGGTGGGACCGATATGCTAGGGTTAGGGCATAATGTAATCTCGGCGTGACCAATCGGATAAACTCGGCGGGACCAATTTCAGCAATAGGTACACAGAGGGTTGGTCAGGCAAACTCGGTGGGACTGATTCGCTCACTTCGGTGGGACCGAAGTGTTACGAAAAGGAAACAGGGAGTTTGCAATCCTATCTCGATGAGACCGAGATCCCTATCGATGGGACTGAAGTAACTAGGGTTTGTGGCAGTGGCTATGTCAAATGAAACTCGGTGGCGCAGGATAGATCAAATCGGTGGGGCCGAATTTGACTTTAAGTTTAGGACATATGTGGAAATGAGAAAGTGGTTGAGGGTTTTGGAGCATATCACAAAATATTTTGAGCAAGTAAGCCATTAAGCAACACCTCATCCCCTTTTAATAGTATTGGCTTTCCTATGGACTCAATGTGATCTTGGATCACTAAAATGAAAATGTAGAGTCTTGAGCTTGTTGCCAATATATGTCCTTTGTGTTTTGAGGGGTCCACACCTATAGTCCATGCCATGCCAATCATTGAACTTTCTGAAATGATTATCTTGAAATAGCATTAGTTCAATGAACTATATGTTGTTAAGAATTACCAAAACCACCCAGGGATTAGTTGCACTTTCAATCTCCCCCTTTTTGGTAATTGATGACAACATATAGATCAAAGCTTCGACAAATGATAATAAGAATGAAGTACATTGTCGCTTTGAGAAGTATGTGATAAGCAAGAGCTCCCCCTAAATTTGTGCATTATTTAAAATTTGCTTTTGACTGCAAATGCACAAACTGTTAGGATCATGGGTTACTCTTCCATGTCACATACATCTTGGTGGAGCGCTCAAAATGATAATAAATAAGAACAAACACTCATCACCAAGGCAACGTGAATGATCATACAAGAGATAGATAATGTCATCATTCAAGCATAAGCATAAAGAGTGATATGATCAAGCACATGATCATACAAAGTATCTCACACACACATACATAATGTATCTCAATCAGGCAGGCAAAGCAAATAATTAGCAAAAAGAGACAACTCTCTCTCTCCCTCTCTCTGAAGCCTATGATCTATACACTTTCTCCCCCTTTGGAAACAAGTTACCAAAAAGCTTGAAAATGCATAGTGCTATGCGTCTCTCTAGGCTTGATCTTCGGAAGGAGGTGTTGAGATGACTCCAAGGACGAACGCATCTGTAGATGATGTTGGAGCTGGAGGGGTTGCCACTGGAGGGGCAACAGGAGCTGTGGGAGCTGTGGCTGGAGGTGCTGAAGTTGTAGCTCTAGTGTCTGTCACTGGCACTGCTGCAGACCTCTGTGCCCTAGGCACTCTGTGGAACACCTGTGTAGTAGCTTTGCCCTTCGTCTCCTGAGCTTCTTCCTAGAGTTCTTCAACAGCTGTCTGAATCTCAGTCACCTTCATGTCCAGGTCATAGAATTTTGTCTCTATTATCCTCTCCAAGCTCTCCTGGTTCTGAGTCAGGGTAGCTAGTCCTTTCTCAACCCTCGGGATTGCTTGAATCAGAAACCCAAGATGGGCTCGTTTTGACTTGAGAATGACTTCTGAAGCCTCTGCTGCACTTGGCATCTTTGCTGGTCTTTTTGTTCTGGCTTTCTCCTTCTTCTCATGAGCTAAAACTGAGGATGGATCTTCAGCATCCATGACAACTGTGTTGTCCTCAAATTCAGGCAGCAAAGGAAGGTGTTCTTTGTCCAAAATATACACTCCTTGCTTCATCTTGGAATTGATTAGCTCTTGGATGTGTGGAGCATATCCATAAGATCTCTTATGGTCAGCTGTTGTCCTTTTGATTGTATCAACAATCAAGCTCATTAACTTGAACTTCTGTGGCACAACATCAAACAATTGCAGCAAGTTGATGGAATGTCCTTTGATCATCCCGTGATCTCCAGATTTGGGCAACAAAGTGTGCCTCAAGATAGTGTTTATGGTGGCCAAACCAGACAACAAATAATAGACTGACCCAAATTTATGTGTCTCCAGGGCCTTATCTGGTATCTCCTTACACATATTGGCCATGGTGATGTGATCTTTCTTCTTCTTAGCATACACATCTATGTCATTTTCTTATTCTTCAGGGGCATTTATGAGCCTAGCCCACTCATCAACAGTTGATTGGTGCCTCTGCCCTTCTGTCATCCACACAATTCTTCCAACTGGATAGAAGTGAGCTATTGAGTAGAATTGCATTATGAGCTCATCATTCCATTTGGTGAGCTTCTGACCAACAAAGTCATCAACACCATTTGCTTTGAAGCTCTCATGCACACCTAGGAAATGATCAACATTAGCATCAATGAATTTCAGTCCACCCATCTCATATCACTGACTATGGGTTTCTTGTCTAGCAACACTATCTCATAAAAATCCGGTTGCTCTTTGGTGTGGAACATGTAGTCCACTGCAGTCCTCCTCCTCACATCATATGGATCTGCTTGTCTCCATTTCCTAAGACTAGCATCCTTTCTTTCCTTCATGTTTTCAGCCACTGGGTGACTGTCATTGTGGTCTGGAATCTTGGGCTTGAGCTTCCTAAACACTTGGGCTTCAGCTTCTTCTACAGCTTCAGGCACTGGGGCCTTGTTCTTCTCTGTTGTAGGTATGTTTCTGGTGCTTCTCTTTGGAGCTTGAGATGGAGCTTTGGGGGTTGTTTGGGCTTAGAAGGAGCTGCCCAGACTTGATGGCATCCCCCATCAGCTTCTGTGTCTTAGCACGAGGTGCTTGAGCAGCAACCTCTTCTTCCTCTTCCCCTTCACTTGTAGAATCCTTCCTCATAGATGGATTTCCAATCACTCTAGCTGTAGTCTTCCTGACCCTCTTCTTCCCTTCTTCACCTGCTCTTGGCTCAAGTGTGAATACCATAGTTTCCTGAGTGGAAGTTCTGGCCTTAGACATGGGAACTCTCCTGGCAGGTTCCTTCTTGTGCATACCAGGTTTTGTTGCAGCAACAGTTCCATATTCCTTTTTCAGCACTTTCTTCTTGGAGCTTACTTCCTCCTTAGCAGCCACATAGTCCGCATCCTCTGAACCTGAGGTTCTCTTCTTCCTTGTCCTTGTAGCTGCCTTGGGCAAATTGCTTGGAGTGCTCGTGCTGCCATCATCAGAGCTGCTAAGGAACTAGTGCCCTCACTCATGTGCACTTGCTCTTTTGATTTGTTCTGGCTATCACTCTGGTAAGACATTTTGCAAAGCTAGCTGCAACAGACCATGTGAATAGATATATATGAGGTAGAGTAGATGAGCATCACAAAGTGCAGAGTTTTTGCAAAAAGAATGAGTCAAAAACTTAGTTTTAGTTTTCCACAGGAAGCATTTCGGAGCTACCGATTTGTAAAACTCGGTGACACCGAAGCAACTTTGGAGTCTAAACATGTGGAATCGGTCAGACCGAGACACAGTTCGGTGACTCCGAGTTTGCTAGGGTTTCACAAAGTCCTGGTATCGGCCACACCAATTTGCAACTTTCGGTCAGACTGAAAATCACTTGTGCTTTGGCCTAAGCCAAATCGGTGGAACCGATTCCTACAACGCGGTCGGTCCGAGATGAGTCCGGCGGAAACCTAACCCTAAATTTTCGATTCAAATCTACTCTAATGGAGATTCTCCGTGGATGGATCCATCTCATACATGGTAAAGAACATGGAATTGACCTTGTGCTCAAAATCGGAAGTAAAAGGAATGCACAAGGGGTCGAACTCATACCCTAGTTCGGCTATAAGTTCACTACGGCGGCAACGGCGGCGTTGAAATCCGTTGACGGCGGCGGAAGGTCGCTGGCGACGAGGTGACGATCCGGAGACCCGAGAGGCAGAGCAGGACATGCGCGAGCGACAGGGTTTTGAAGTGATTTCCAAACTCTGGCCCGTCAGTATATATATCTTGACTCTGTCGGTGTGGCCGAGTGGAACAACTCGGTGACACCGAGACGCAGAATCGCAAGCGGTTATTGCAACTCGGTGAGACCGAAGTGTTCTAATCGGTTGCACCGAGATTGAAACTTGATCAACCCAGTGAACTCGGTGTGACCGAAATGGAGGAGTCGGTCAGACCAAAATACACAGTGAGGTTTTGAAGTCTTAAGTCTATGACTAAATGGGACTCCGAGTGCTCCTCACACAGATGGTTTGAATTTGACTTAGATCAAACTTTGTGATGTAGCATGAATAGAATTTGAGAAGAGAAAAGCATAGATAGCTAGAGGGAGTTCTTAGGCATTCTTGTACATCCATTTGGCAAAAAGAAGAAACTCCAAACAATTAAAGCAACAAATGGATGTCCTCGAATGAGAAAAGTATGCAACCAACATGCTCACACAATAAAATGGCAAATGAAATATGTGGCAAAGCATGCACAATCACTCTAGCATCTATCAAGCAATTGGCGATGACTAGGTCATCTATATATGAGTATATTAACTTAGGAGTCAAATGAGAACATTTGATCATAGGTCATACTCATCGTTTAAGCACAAGTGGATTTACCACTTTTACATAAAGCATTGTTGTGTTCACACCATTAGAGTTGCTTTAGCTCAGTTCATAGAGTAAAGCTCCCCCTAGATGTGATATCCCCCCTAAAGAGGGATCAACTGACCTTGGGTTTTGTCGATGATGACTTCATGTAGATATCGAAGATGTGGATGCTCATTGTTGATGTAGATCATTTGAAGCAATCCATTGGAGTGAGTTGCACTTTCAATACCTACATGGGTTAGTCCCACAAGGAACAAACAAGGTATCCATAGACATAGAGTGAAGCACACACATGATGATGTCCATGAAAGCATTAGGTTACCTTGTCCCTTGTCTTACCAACAAGAGGGTTTGTGACTCCTTGAACTAGTGCAAAGATGTGGAAGTTGTTTGCACTTGTCCTTGCCAAATATGAGTGAAGTATGTTGGCGGAGTCACCCTCAAGAACTCTCTAGTCTTCTTCTTCGGGATCCACATCATCTTGATGGGAATCCTTGGATTTGTAGATGTACTTGATGAAGTAGAACTTGATGTAGTCTTGGGAACCTACTTGACCAGGGCCTTAGGAGCATCTTCAAATGCATCAATCTCTTCTTGAAGTTTGTCCTTGCCTTTTAGCTTGTGGTCTTGTGGTGGAAGATCATCTTGATCTTGTGTCCCCTTGAAGGAAGTAGGGTCATACTTCTCTAGTTGAGGAACAAACTTCGTCTTTGGGTATTGATCTTCTTCCCACTCAACTCCATTGGCATTGAACTTTCGTTCAAAACCAACACCTTGATTCTTCCGGTGCCTTCCTTGCTTGCGTACAATTTCCTCAAATTGCTTACTCCCGGCAAGGATTTTGTAAACACCTTTCTCTATAATTCCCTTCAATAAGCTATTTTCTTGCTCAAGTGTAACTTGGCTAAGAGAATCGTTAGTGGAATCAAGAGAACTACTAGAAGCAACAATATTGAATTTAGCATGATTATTGTTACTACTAGAAGAAGAATCTTTCTTGTTCTTGTTGCTAGATTTTACTTGTGGCATGTAAGTAGACAAGAATAAATGCTTGGAAATGTAAGAAGAACTTTTCTTCCGAAGATCATCATTGATGGCCTTTAAGAACTCATGCTCTTGCTCAAGATTGAGATTTTCGAAGTGTAACTTCTCATGAGTTTTTAAAAGTTCTCGATGATCTTCTAGTGTAGTTTCATGAGCTAACTTAAGAGTGTTTACTTCTTTAGTTAGACGCTCAATCTCCTTCTTATCATTGTCATTCGTTTTATCTTGATTAGCATGATTAATTGACGTTTCATCATAGTATTCATCACTAGAGTTGTCAACAAGTAAATCATCATCACCTAGCAAGTCATTTTCATCACTATTGAAATCAACATACTCGGGGTGTGTTACCTTGGGGCCTTTAGCCATGAAGCATCTCCAAATTCCTTCATTTGGTGAATCAAATATGTCATAGGAGTTGGTTGACACAAGTGGTAGACCGGCAACACCTTCATCTTGAGTATATTCGGATTCAGAGTGATAACTTCTCTCGGAGTGGTGGTCGGAGTCGGAGCTGGATACCCATTCACCAATATGAGCTTGATGTCTTCATTTTGTGTAGCTCCTTGATGATTTATCCTTCCTTTCCGAATCCTTGCTTCTTCGAGAGGTTCTTCGTTCATAGCAATCATCTCTACTCCTTCTCTCTCTTGGAGGCGATTCTTCCCTTTTGCTTCTTCTGTTAGGTGAGTCTTCTCTTCTTTTGTAGGGAGCCGTACACTCATTGGAGTAGTGTCCGGGTCTTCCACAATTGTAGCAGTTTCACTCACGACTAGAAGATCTTTTGTCATTGTAGGACCTTGACTTGGAACTTCTTTCCTTGCTTCTACTCTTGTAGAACTTGTTGAAGTTCTTCACCATTAAGCTCAATTCTTCATTGAAGGCTTGTTTCTCATTTGATGATGTATGAGCATCACATGAGGCTTTGTAAGCACCACTAGACTTTTTGTGAAGCTCTTCTTTGTCCTTGAGTGACATCTCATGAGCAACAATTCTTCTAATGACTTCGGTTGACTTGAGATCTTTGTAATGTGGCATCATTTGGATCAATGTGCACACAGTATCATATTTTCCATCCAAGGCTCTCAACGTCTTCTTGATGATGAATTTGTCGGTTATCTCTTCATTTCCTAAGTCGCCAATCTCATTTGTGATAAGAGCAAGCCTAGAGTACATTTCAATGACACCTTCACCATCCTTCATTTTGAACTTGTCAAGTTGACTTTGAAGCACATCCAACCTGTATTCCTTGACGGAGTCGGTACCTTCGTGCATATCAATAAAAGTATCCCAAATTTCCTTTGCATTCTCAAGACGGCTGATTTTGTTGAATTCTTTAGGGCACAATCCATTGAAGAGGATATCACAAGCTTGAGCATTGTATTGCAACATCTTCAATTCTTCCGCGGTAGCTTCACAGTTTGGTTCTCTCCCATCAAAGAATTCACCTTGCAAGCCAAGACACACAATAGCCCAAACGGCGGGGTTATGTCCAAGAATATGCATTTTCATCTTATGTTTCCAACTAGCAAAATTAGTACCATCAAAGTAAGGACCTCTACAGTGGAAATTTCCCTCGCTAGACACCATACTCTCCTAGGTTGTGAAATCAAGGCTATGATCACCAAAGCTATGGAAATCAAGGCAAATGGAGACCAAAGCTCCGATACCACTTGTAGAATCAAAAGTATGTCTAGAGGGGGGGGGGTGATTAGACTACTTGATCAAATGAAAACTTAACCTTTTCCCAATTTTAGTTCTTGGCAGATTTTAGCAACTTAGCACAAGTCAAGCAATCTCAATACAATTCAAGCAAGCATGCAAAGAGTATATGAGCAGCGGAATGTAAAGCATGCAACTTGCAAGAAATTAAATGGGGGGAAGTTTGGAGGGAGCAAATGCAACGTTGACACGGAGATTTTTGGCGTGGTTCCGATAGGTCGTGCTATCGTACATCCACGTTGATGGAGACTTCAACCCACGGAGGGTAACGGTTGTGCGAGTCCACGGAGGGCTCCACCCATGAAGGGTCCATGAAGAAGCAACCTTGTCTATCCCATCACGGCCATCGCCCACGAAGGACTTGCCTCACTAAGGTAGACACTAAAAAAAATACACTTCCGTGATGATACGTGTTTGTCGCAGTAGGTCACGTTTTCTGTCATGCATGTACATCCATGGCGATTTTATGACAGAATCAAGATAGTCATACCTGTGCTGTCGTAGAAGTGTTCCATGACATTACCAAAATTATCATCACGGAAGTATCCACTTCCATGACGATAAATCGCGTGTCATAGAAGTGCTTTCGTCAAGGGTGACCGACACGTGGCATCCACCGTAACGGGACGCCGTTAACCGCCATTAAGCTATCGGGTCCGGTTTTGGATCCGATAACGCGCTAACAGCCACGACCAATGCCGATTTTCCACGTGTAAAATTCTCATTGGCTGACGGATCCACGCGTCAGCTCCGCGTTGGCACAAGTGTCACTCATCCAACGGTCGAGATGGGCCCATGATATGTTGACACGTGGACGGCCCCAAAAGTGGCCCATAAAGTTTAAATGGGCCGGCCCAACTAAAGGCCCATAAGATTTAGCGGACCATAATGGGCCGGCCCAGCTAAAGGCCCACAAGATTTTGCAGACCATAATGGGCCGGCCCAGCTAAAGGCCCATAAGATTTAGCGGACCACAATGGGCTGGCCCAGCTAAAGGCCCACAAGATTTTGCAGACCATAATGGGTCGGCCCAACTAAAGGCCCAACATTCTCTGTTAAGGCCCATACGGCTAGTGTCAAATCGGCCCGTCAACGGCCTGTCCTAAACTTGTCATCATCGCGGCCCATGGTCACTTCTGGCCCGTTAACAGTCCGCTAAGTATTTTGGCCGAATTACGGCCTGGTGTATTTCCGGCCTGTTAAAGGCCCTGCTTCATTTGGGCCCATTTATAGGCCATCAAAACTTTCGGCCCATAAACGACCATGAAGGATTTGGGTCATATTCGGCCATGTCTGACATTCGGCCTGTTAGAGGCCCACTATAGATTTGGGCCACTTTCGGCCTGTTAGAGGCCCACTATAGATTTGGGCCACTTTCGGCCTGTTGTCATTTTCGGCCTGTTAACGCCGGACGAAAACCATGGGCCATATGTGGCCCAACGTCATATCGGGCCCATTAACGGCCCATATAAAAATGACGATAATCTAGCCCGACCGAAGTTCCAGCCTGTTAAAGGCCCATGTATTAGGTCGACGCATTTATGGCCTGTCCGAATTTCGGCCTGTCAAAGATCCTCATCGTAAATGGGCCACCATTTCGGCCTGCTAAGACCAGTGGGTTATTTGGCCCAATCAGGGCCCATTCTCACTTTCGGTCTATTAAAGACCCATGTTTTTTATGGGCTCGAGATATTTACACCTCTAAACGGCCTATTTTTACTGAGTGCCCAAATTATATTTAGGCATGTTAAAGGCCCACTATGGGCACATGCCTACCAGAAAAATATGAAAGCTTATGCTGATTTAGACCTAGATATTTTTAGTGGCTGCATGCCAATTTCGGCCCATAATCGATTTTAGCCCAATTGGAATGGGCCCGACGAATGTTGGCATGTTGGGCTCCTACGAAGCTTTCGGTCAAATACATTACTAAGATAAACCTACACTATACAAAAATAGCGTCGTAATTCTTGCAGCCTATGGCAGCATCATAAATGTTGTATCACAACAAAATAAATTCCAACCATACAACAAAAGGCCTGTTGGCATAAAGTTTACAGTCCTTCCAGATAAAAGCACCATCAGATGTATAGAAGCACAGATCATTTGACCCGAGTGCTAATGTTTCAGGTTGTAGAATCTGATGGAGTAGCACGATCTTCACCTTTTTCCGCCATTGCTCTTGAACAACGAAGCGAATGTATGATAGTCTTCAAAACCATTCATATCTTGACGACATTTGTCAACCACTATTCTTGTTTCTGAAACGACGTCCATTAGGGATTGGACTTGTGTCTGGAGCACATATATATCACTCTGTCTAGGAGGAAGATTTTGTTCAGTAGGCAATTTGGACGAGGTTACCTTGACAACCAACCCAGAATTACGCAGGAAGGTGCTTTTTGCACTGTTAGTGGAGAGATACTGACGCACTGCAGCAAGAGGTGACATTGTGCCTGTGGTAGCCTCATCACCTTCAGGTGGTTGTGGCTGTTCAATCATTTGTTCCATAGCTTCCTGAAAGTTTGAACTTGTAGATTAGTGTACCAGATAAGTTACTAATGAAACAAAGTAGGTTAAATGTTTATACATAACCTATTTTGGTGAACTACTGTAATACATTAGCATGTATTGTAGTGCCAACTACATAATAAAATCACTTTCGGAACATATGTCCATGTAGCATGCCTACTGTATTGTCTATTTTCTCACACTCGTTGACATCTAAGGATAAAGAGACATGGTTTAAAGTAGGATGAACATAGTATGACATCATTCATATCATGGGCAAACAGATATAAAACAAACAAGCTATTTTATCATTGTGTGCGCACGTGAACATAACAACTAGATTACTGATCAAGACCAAAAGAATATCCTTCATCTCTTTTAAACCATGTAAGGTGAAATGATACGTTAAGACAACTGTGTATAAGAGTGAACAGAGTAACTGACATTGGCTGCAAACCAAGTAGTTAAATGAACACATCACAGTACCAATCAGTTCAAAGGCAGGAGGAGTAAGGACTTACAACAACAGCTTGAACGGGTGTGCTCATGCCCTTCATCTTGCTAGTGTGGCAATCCTTGAAGATTTGCACTGCATTTGGTTCAGGTTCTTTTTGGTCCGCACGGGCTTTCCTCTGTATTTGGAACAAGTCAATATAGATATGATAATATGGCACACAAAAAGAAGGAAGTAGCAGCTATTTACAAGAGCCTCGCGGTGTGCAATATAGCTACGAGATCCTGTTGTCTGTTGGAATTTCACTTTAGAACGATTGGTTTTGTTCTTCAAATAGTTAGCCTAGAAGAAGATATACTTGTAAGGCACATACATAAATACAAGTTCAATATGTGGTCTAATCAAATATATATAGCCTACCTGATACTTTGGATCAGACCAGCGTTTAACGAGGGCTGTCCAGTCTTCATTTGTATTATATTCCACTGGAGATGTTTGGGCGATTTCATTGTTAGCCTTGCCGTCAAATTGAGATTTTCTAAGGTGGTACCGATACTCTCAGAAAGCGGTCGAAAAACATGAGTGCATGCTTGTTTAGTTGCATCATCTTTCGGATCCAACTTGAACCTCATCTGTTGAAAAAAGAATGTGAGTCTTATTAGGAGGAAGCTAGAAAGTATGGGACAGAGCAAGACAATATTACTAATTGCGATGAATAACATTACTTACGGATAAATGGTCAAGGAAGGTGAGGGAGTCCTGGATTAGGGGGTGTCCGGATAGCTGAACTATCACCGTTGGCCGGACTCCTGGACTATGAAGATACAAGATTGAAGACTTCGTCCCATGTCAGGATGGGACTTTCCTTGGCGTGGAAGGCAAGCTTGGCGATACTGAGATATGTAGATCTCCTACCATTGTAACCGACTGTGTAACCCTAACCCTATCCGATGTCTATATAAACCGGAGGGTTTTAGTCCGTAGGATCTAACAACAATCATACCATAGGCTAGCTTCTAGGGTTTAGCCTCTCGATCTCGTGGTAGATCCACTCTTGTACTACCCATATCATCAATATTAATCAAGCGGAGTAGGGTTTTACCTCCATCGAGAGGGCCCGAACCTGGGTAAAAACATCGTGTCCCTTGTCTCCTGTTACCATCCGCCTAGACGCACGATTCGGGACCCCCTACCCGAGATCCGCCGGTTTTGACACCGACATTGGTGCTTTCATTGAGAGTTCCTCTGTGTCGTCATCTTCAGGCCTGATGGCTCCTTCGATCATCAACAACGACGTGGTCCAGGGTGAGACTTTTCTCCCCGGACAGATCTTCGTATTCGGCGGCTTCGCACTGCGGGCCAATTCACTTGGCCATCTGGAGCAGATCGAAAGCTATGCCCCTGGCCGTCAGGTCAGATTTGGGAGTTTGAACTACACGGCCGACATCCGCGGAGACTTGATCTTCGACGGATTCGAGCCATAGCCAAGCGTGCCGTACTGTCTCGATGGGCACGATCTAGCTCTGTCGCCGAACAGTGCCACAGGTCAAGATTCAAAGATCCGCTCCGACCCTTAGCTCGGAGCCGACTCCGCCGATCGAGGACGAGTGGCTGGACACCGCCTCGGGGGCTACGATCTCTACGGTGATGGAGCCGAACACCATCCCTGTCCTTTGCGAATCCGGTGACTCCAAGGTGCCGGACTCCTCTCCGGACTCTGAACCTCCCGTGCCCCGGCCAATCGAATCCGATTGGGCGCCGGTCATGGAGTTCATCACAGGACATCTTTCAAAGACTTCGCCCTTTGGCGACATCCTGAATTCACTAAAGTCTCTCTCTTTATCAGGAGAGCCCTGGCCGGACTACGGTCACGAAGGTTGGGATGCGGACGACAATGAAATTCAACACCCACCCACCGCCCACTTTGTAGCCACTGTCGAAAGCTTAAAAGACGTGCTCGATTTTGACTCCGAAGACATCGACGGTATGGACGACGATGTAGGAGACAACCATGAACCATCACCTATAGGATACTGGACAGCCACCTCATCCCACGATGTATACATGGTGGATACACCTAAAGGAAGCGATGACGAGGAACAACGGGACGCTACGAAGGATCGCTCCCTCGAAAAGCAGTCAAAACGGCAACGTAAACGCCGCAACAAGTCCCGCCTCGACAAAGACGGCAGCCGCACAGACCCAGCCATAGAGCAGGGCAAACCGGTGGACGATGAACATGCTATCGAGCAACCGTCCGAACAGGACAACTTGGATAAACAACCCGTCCCCGGCGAAGATAACAGTCCGGACGATCTCACGCCGGACAAATTGTTGGAGCAGAAGAACCTCCACAAAAGGCTCGTCGCCACTGCGCGTAGCCTGAAAAAGCAGAAGCGGAAGCTCAAAACAGCGGAAGATGCACTCATAATCAGATGGAGCAAAGTACTCAACACCGCATGACAAATCTGGCGACGATCGCCCGAACAAAGAGCTACCCAAAGAGAAAACTACTGCCCGGATTTGATGAGGAGGCCGTAGAGCCCCCACAACCAAAAAACAAGGAGGCCACCCGGTCGGATGGACGACCCCATGGCAAACAGAGAGCGGCAAACGGCGCCGCACAGAAGCCGGCACGCGATCCGCATAAGGATTCACATCAAAGGGATGGCCCAGTTAGGTCCATCTATGGGCCGAGAAAGCAAGCTCTTCCAAGCAATGCGACACGCCAAATATCCGAACATCACGACACACCCAAATATAGGGGTGCCGCACACCCCCTGTGTTTCACCGATGAGGAGCTGGATCACGAATTCCCAGCGGGATTCAAACCCGTAAACATAGAGGCATACAACGGAACAACAGACCACAGGTTTGGATTGAGGATTACATCCTCCACATACACATGGCTGTGAGGAGATGATCTCCACGCCATAAAATACTTACCCTCAAGCTCAAAGGGCCAGCCGGCGTTGGCTCAAAAGCCTCCCCGAAAATACCATTAGAAGTTGGGAAGAGCTCGAGGATGCTTTTTCGCAAATTTTCAAGGGACTTATGTCCGTCCTCCGGATGCGCATTTATTTAAGTCATATAAATCAACAACCCGGAGAGTCAGCCCATAAATTCTGGAACAGGTTCCTCACCAAAAGAACCAAATAGTCGACTGTCCGGACGCCAAGCCTTAGCAGCTTTCAAACACAACGTCCGAGATGAATGGCTCGCAGACACCTCGCCAGAGAAGCCGAGAACAATGGCTGCATTAACAAGCCTCATGACCCGCTTTTATGCTGGAGAGGATAGTTGGCTAGCAAGATGCAGTACCAGCGACCCAAGTACATCCGAAGTCAGGGATGGAAACGGAAAACCACGACGCAGCAAGGACCAGCGCCGGACAAAGGGAAACAGCCCGAAGAGCACGGCAGTCAACGCCGGATTCAGAAGCTCCCGGCAGAATCATAAAAAACTGCCCCTCAAGGACAACAGCGACGAGCTATCCAACCTAAAAAAATCTTGGACAAAATATGCCAAATCCACAGTACTCCCGGGAAGCCTGCAAACCATACCCACAGAGATTGTTGGGTCTTCAAGCAGTCCGGCAAACTCAATGCCGAACACAAGGGACTCGACACACCAAGCGAGGACAATGACGAACCCCACCAAAGCAGAAAGCACCGAAAACAAAAGAATTTCCCACAAAAGTGAAAATAGTGAACTCACTTCAAGTGACAAAAGGGAAAACAGAGCGGCGCCCATAGAAACACGCTACCGCACGGTCTATCCCTAAGAGTCCCAACGATGGTTGTCAAAACCAATCACCTTCGATCATCAGACTATTCCGGAAGTATCCGAACGCAGGATGGACTGCCTTGATATTAGATCCTATAATCGACGGACTCCAATTTACACAAGTCCTAATGGACGGAGGTAGCGATCTAAACCTGTTATATCATGACACAATCCGCAAAATGGGGATAGACCCAACCAAAATCCGCCATAGCAACACCTCCTTCAAAGGGGTAATGCCAGGCCCATATGCCCATTGTACGGGCTCCCTACTGCTAGAAGTTGTGTTCGGGTCATCCGACAACTTCCGCCATGAAAAGTTAACCTTCCACATCGCCCCATTTGAAAGTAGGTATCAAGCACTACTGGGACGTGAAGCTTGCGCCCGCTTTAACGCAATACCGCATTATGCATCTCTTACACTTAAAATGCCCGGTCCACGTGGCATCCTCTCATTAAAAGGGAGTACCAAGTGTTACTCGAGCACGGAAGAACGCGAGACTGCCTTGACAGCCCCACACTAATCCGGCTCCGCTCATCAAAGCACCCGAATAGGTCATTCGAACCCCGGACATGGCTAGACGAGTCCGGCATAAACATATAAAGGCCTACTAGTGGCATACCCCCGTACAAGGGGCTGCACGCATGTACAACAAGAGACAATAAAGCTCAATTTTGTTCACTTTTTTCGAACCGTACTCTGTTTATTTAATATAAAGTACATTTTTCGCACGATCCTTTTTCTTTTTCAACCAAGTTCTTCTCTTTTACAGATGAACACCGTGCTACACCCGTCCAGGATACGGCACAACGGAGACACAGGCGCAGACGCAGCAAGAGGGACTCGTTGCAAGGATTCTTTTCAGATTAAGACCTGCATAAACCTTTTTTACTGTCTCTTATTGATACACATCCCCGACTTCTTGCTATAACCGAGGAGGAGGCTGGCGTTTGGCATCGGCCGCACCAGAATTTTTATGCGTGCACTGGACACCAGGGCTTAGGGCACTATTACGCCCGTTTTCATAAAGACCGAATACCTTAGGGAGTGTTCGGCTTCTCGAGTTAGGCCTTATATGCATCAGCTCCGAATCATGTCTTTGGTCAAATGTTGGGTTTGCCCGGCTCCCATGTTTTGGTACCTTACGTTCCGATTTATCGGCTAAGGTAGTGCTGGGAGAACCACTGCGATTGTGCCCCGGTTGAGCTGGGTTGAGCACCTCAGTGGAGAAAGCTAAACCGACCGTCATGATATAGCGTGAGACTGGTCAACCACTGATGACCCACCGGAATGTTTAGAATTTCCGCATTGACGAAGGACCATTTCCGGTCAGCACATACGCCCAATTCGGAGAGCGCGGTGCCCCTAGGGGCTATATAGTAGCCCCACCATCGAACTCCTATGGCTAAGTGAAAGTGATAAAGCATTATAGTCCGGTTGCCTAGTTTGCTACGCTATCACCTCCTTTACAGGACCAAGACGTTGGATTAAGTGTGAAAATGCGCCTTTTTGCAAACACCCCCGCACTATGTGGGGGTAAAAGCCGAAGACTGCCATCTTTCGTGTTATATACACATATACATCAAAGGTCAAGACAGAGGTGTTTTAATACTTGAATGCACAAGTATAAAAAGCTCTTATATTATATTGAAACATTGTTTTCACAAATCATACATGTCATTAAAGCATAACATCCTTCGAGCATCAAGCGTCTCTATTAAACGAAGCGCCTGCAGACTTCCTCAAAATAGTGCTCGGCAATGTACTCGGCTTATGTCCGAATCTTGGGATGCAACGTCGGTGGCCTTCATCTCCGCCCAAAGATGTCTTGACAGGCAAGAGCCATCCGTGCACCCTCTATGCATGCTGACCGCTTCATTGCATCGATATGCGGCACCACACCAAGGAACTGTTGCACCAAGCCAAAATAACTCTTCGGCTTGGGGCTTTTCAGCCACAAATGAGTCATGACAGCCTTCATGGCAAGTCCGGACAACCTATTCAGCTCAGCCCATTCGGCCAAACGACCGGTTAATGAAAGTGGATGCTCCGGACTATGGAATCATGACCAAAAAGCTCTTCCATTCCGTGATCCTTTTGACCTCGGAAGTGTTCGGCCGCGTCTGCAGCACTCGCCGCCAAGTCCAGATAAGCATCCTCTGCACCCCACAACCGGTCCAATTGAGCGTACCTAGGATCCGTGAATTTCCTTCGCAACAGAAAGGGCCTTCCAGCCGCAATATCTCCGGCCTGACGTAGGTCCTCCTTCATAGCTCTCATTGCAGAGCGAGTATCCTTGGCCTCGGTGGCGGCCTTGTTCAGGTCCTCTTGTTTCGCTCGATCTTCTTTTTCAAGAAGCTCGCAACGGTCAGTAGCATTCTTCAAATTCACGGCCATCTCGGCCATTTATTTCTTGCTTTGGCAGTGAGCAGCATGTTCGGCTTTTAGCTCTGCGGCCGCCTTTAAAGCAGCCGCATCACTTTTTCTGGCTTGCTCCTTGGCTCGGGCGAGCTCCGCCCGAAGGCTCTCCATAGCAGCGGCACCATCTGCATTAAGCATACACGTTGTAAGACATATGCGTTAAGCTCCCTTACCAGGTGTCCGCGGAGAAGTTGCATACGTTGTGACTCATCAAGCCGCTTATTAACAAGCGTGATGTCCGCATCCGCCACGTCAAGTTGCCGCTTCAGCTCGGCAAATTCATCAGCCCGGCTAGCCACCGGACGCTTCGCCACCTACATAGGAAGAGCGCATATTATACCTGGGGTTATGATCCTCGGCGCGCCGTCATTTTTGACACCGCACCAAGTCTCAGGGGCTACTATCTATACAGGGCGCATTTTATATGCAAAACTATCAGAAGGTACATCATTTTATGCACCTCAAAACCCGTCAGTAAACTTACGACAGCTTCATGCAATCCGCTCTCAGCGGATGAAATCCTTTCAATCACCGTACTCATTAACATACGGTGATCTTCCGAGATAGACGCTCGCCCTAGCAGATCCTTCAGCTCCTCCGACCGCACACCCGTTGGTGCCGGACTCGTCCGGTGGCCTTTTTCGAAGGCCGGACACGGAGAGCTTTGAGGGGACATACGGCTGCCTTCTGGCCCCGCCGGATTCGGAGGAGCCCTCCGCGACGACACCTCATGGTTGTCCACCTCGCATAACGGTACGACAGGCGGAGGCGTTTCACTCTCAATCATCTCCGGATCAAGATCCCCTGAAGACGAGCTCTCCTGTGAAGGGCTGAGATCCGAACTACAAGGTAAACTTTCGGTTACCTTCAGAAATAAAACAGGATGTCTTTTATTTTATAAACTCCCCCTTTACTTACGGCTCATTGGAGGGCTGATCACCTTGGGAAATAGTGCGGCGGGGCATCTCCGCCGCAGGACCCTCTGGTGAAGATTTCTTCCCCGCTTGAGGCTTTGGTCTCGGATCTTGAGCGGTCTTCTTCTCCCCTTGGAGGGAGGGATTCTCGATCCCCCCTTTCTTGATAGCCTCCTTCATGGAGGAAGTAGCTCCCTTGTTCCCCCCTTCGCCTTCTTCAAAAGGCACAACCTCTAGCATCTTGGTTAATACGGGATCGGGCGTGGTCTCAGGGAGGGGGGCCGGACACCTGATCAGTTTTGCTTTTGTTGTCCACTCCTGTTTAAAGGATAGCTCTTTTAAGGGAAAGTTTATGATAAATATGCGGATAGCATGTCCGGGTACAGGACTACTTACTTGAGTATCCGGGCGATTGCAGCTCAGACCTACGTCCTCGGTCAAGTCCGGACACATTGCTTGTGATCCGAAGAACAGTTTGTACATCTCCACGGGCGTTGCACCCATAAAATGTTGAAGAGCTCGTGGTCCCTCCGGATTGAACTCCCACAGGCGGAGGGGGCGACGTTTGCAGGGCAGGATGCGACGAAGCAGCATGACCTACGCTACTACGACCAGATTGATCTCTCTCTCTAGGAGGTCTCGAATACAGCCCCGCAACAAGGGCACGTCCTTGGACGGCCCCCAGTCAAGCCCTTTATTGACCCATGACGCCAGCCGCGGGGGAGGACCCGAGCGAAAGGCAGGCGGCGCCACCCATTTGGTACCCCTGGGAGCGGTGATATAAAACCACTCCTGTTGCCATAAATTGAGCTCCTCTTGAAAAGAGCCCTCGGGCCATGGAGCGTCTGCATTCTTGCTTATAACAGCCCCTCCGCACTCTGCCTGATGCCCCTTGATCATCTTCGGCTCCACTTTTAAGGTCTTGAGCCACAATCTGAAGTGAGGGGTAATGTGGAGGAAGGCTTTACATACGACAATGAACGACGAGATGTGGAGGATGGACTCCGGATCCAAGTCGTGGAATTCTAGCCCATAATAAAACATGAGCCCCCTCACAAAGGGGTCCGTCGGGAAGCCTAAAACCCAAAGGAAGTGAGACACGAATACCACGCTCTCACCAGGCTCGAGAGTAGGAATAACCTGCCCTTGGGTAGGCAGCTCAGGCGAATTTCACGGTGAGATACCTGGCGTCTCGACTTTTAGCACATCTTCTTCCGTGACGGAGGAAGACATCCACCGCCGTAGTGTCGAGCCGGACATCATTGAAGGTCCGGCGCTGAATCTGGAGCTTTGGGTGTTGGAACTCGGCGAGGGGCGGATTCGATTGAGATTGAAAGAAAGGAGCGGGCCTTAGTCTCATTATAAAGAGGTTGAATACCAAGAGCCCTCCCGTGACCGTTCGGGACTCGCCGATGGAGGAGGCGTGCCAACAGCACGATCGGGTTACCCACGCCCGTATTGATGAGAATCCTGAATATGGGGGCACGATCTCCGCTTTGATAAGACTTGCCAAGGAAACCGCCTCGCTAAACGCTACCGAGGTGGAACAAGAAAACGATTCAGATAAAGGTCCGCCGTGGTGTGATGTCATGCCACGGAATACGTCAGCAGATCTGTGCAAAGGTTATTCTCTCTACGGTGGTATGTGGAACTTGTTTTGCGAGCGGACACTATCCTTGTGTTCAAAATCTTCTATGAAGTATTCGAGGAGGAACCCGCCTTGCAATGCCGAAGACAATATGCGTGCGGACTAAATGCGTCATTGAAGCCTGGTTCGGGGGCTACCGAGGGAGTCCTGGATTAGGGGTGTCCAGATAGCGAACTATCACCATTGGCGGACTCTGGACTATGAAGATACAAGATTGAAGACTTCGTCCCGTGTCCGGATGGGACTTTCCTTGGCGTGGAAGGCAAGCTTGGCGATACGGATATGTAGATCTCCTACCATTGTAACCGACTCAGTGTAACCCTAACCCTATCCGTGTCTATATAAACCGGAGGGTTTTAGTCCAGAGGAAGAACAACAATCATACCATAGGCTAGCTTCTAGGGTTTAGCCTCTCTGATCTCATGGTAGATCCACTCTTGTACTACCCATATCATCAATATTAATCAAGCAGGAGTAGGGTTTTACCTCCATCGAGAGGGCCCGAACCTGGGTAAATACATCGTGTCCCTTGTCTCCTGTTACCATTCGCCTAGACGCACAGTTCGGGACCCCCTACCCGAGATCCGCCGGTTTTGACACCGACAGAAGGTGTTAAACTGGATATTGTCTTTCTCATTCCTGTACTGGATCCACGTTGGGAGGATACATGCATGACACCTAACGGCAACGGCTGCCTCTGATACTATCTTGGCTGACTCTGTAGCATCACGTGGCCTTTTTAAACCTGCCTGAAAATGGATCTCCATTCTTCCTCCTTTAGATTTTGTTAATCTATCAAGCATTATCCCTGATGTATGTTTCCGCTTGCGCCGTGGTGCTAGTTCAACAACGAATATGGAAAGTGTTAGTGTACATCAAACTGTGAGAGTACATATAAAGGAGCATGCAACTGCAACTTGACTCGGTCAGGTACCGTCTTGGTGTTGATGCTCATGAGGTTCATCTGATCTTGCCAAGTCCTGTTGTGTCAGCAGTGCTTCAGAAGTAGTGTTAGGTGTGAAGGCAGCTTGGGAACTGGCCAGTTCCGGAGCAAACGAACGAGTAACTCGTTGAGATGCTGGTACAGTTGAAGCGGATGCTGCAGCTGGTGGAGCAGGTGATACTGTGTTTGTAGATTTAGCCGGTGGACTTGGACCTTCTACTGCACTATAAGTACCAGCAGAATCTCGACGGCAGATCCTTTTCTGTTTCACCCGACGAGTAACACCACTCCCTACTATATTATTTTCCTTGCTCTTTTTTGACTTTGCCATGTCAAGCCGTACCCACCACACAAAAGAATAAAATCGCTCTTCAGAACTCATTGATGCATGATACAGACAAGCAATACTTTGATGTAAGACAACCGTATGAGGATGGAATATGTAAGAAAAACATGACGTCATGACATATTCATAGCTACGATGTGCAAACTAAGCAGAAGGATTTTCAAGAAAATAGAAGTAATGCAAGCTAGACACCATATGAAAGATGCAACCAATATTACTCTGCCAAGTTAAAAGTGTCTTGTCATAAGTGGCAATTCGAAAAATTAGAAACAGTACAACGTAGAAATCAAGGCAAGATGCAACCACTATCAAACTTCCATGTTAAAAGCATCCAATCATGAGTGACTGATGCGGTATAGACAACAACAGTACTTTGATGTAAGAACATGGTATGATAGATAGATGAAGTGTATTCTAGACACAGAAAGCCATGTCATATGCACATGTATAACGCATAAACTCAGCAGGTGTAATTTAATCAAAATAGAGGAAATATAGGCTAGACAACATATGCAACATGAAACCAATTATCACACTATCAACTTAGAGCAAGCACCTGCGATGGTGGAGTACGGGAGATGAACTCATCATGTAGACTTGGGACTTCAACTTCATTAGCAGTAGCAGTGGCAAATCTAGAGAGTCTCTGTTTGCGTCGATGCGGAGGACCACCAACATCCCCTAACTTACTCTTTTCCTTCCTATTTTCTGATATTGCCTTATGAAGTCAAAACCACAAGAAGATGAATAAAATTAGCTCTTCATAACTGGTTGATGCATGATACAGATGAACACTACTTTGATGTAAGGCAAGCGCAGGATAGGAGGATGGAATATATACAAAAAAGACAGTGTTTCATATTCACACGCATTTATAGGAGGATGGAATATGTATGAAAAACAAGAAGCGGAAGGCATTTCAACAAAATTAGAAGAAATGAAAGCTAGGCACCATATGAACATGCAACCAATATCACTCTATCGGTAAAAAGTGTCTCGTTGTAAGTGCCATTTCAAGAAATTAGAAGCAAGACAAGCTAGAAGACAATGCAAGATGCAACCTACATCACAGTCCCAAGTTAAATGTGTCTTATGGGTAAGTGATCGTTGCAGGTATAAGTTGTAAGCTACGCAGATGCAATTCAACATAATCAGAAGCAATACAAACTAGACATCATACGGAAAACACAACCACATATAATAGTTCCAAGTAAGAGCAAGCACCCGTGATGGTGGAGTAGGGGAGATGTGCTCATCATGTACATGTATGTTCTAGAAACAGGAACACGTGTCATATTCACAGGCATTATGTGTAAAGTAAGCAGACGGAATTCAAGTTAGAAGAAATACAAGCCAGACATCATACGCAACATGCAACCACATATAATAGTGCCAAGTTAGAGCAAGCACCTGTGATGGTGGAGTAGGGGAGATGTTCTCATCATCTACACAACTGCGTTGACTGTCCAGCCTTGTGTTGCCTTACGAATCTTGTTGGGAGGATGGCGGAGTAGAATCTATAGAGACTCCCTATTTGAGTTGCTCCGAAGGACCACCATCATCCACTGTCGGACTAATTTCCTTCAGTTGTAATGATTTTGCATTGTGAAGTGAAACCGATAAGAAAAAGGAATAAAATTCGCTCTTCAGAACTCATTCATGCATGATACTGACGAACACTACTCAGATGAAAGGCAAACACATGATGCGAGGATGGAATATGTATGAAAAACAGGATGGCGTGACAAATTCACACCTATGATGTGGTAACTAAGCAGAAGGCATTTCAACAAATTAGAAGCACTGCAAGCTAGACACCATATGAAAGATGCAACCAATATCACTCTGCCAAGCTCAAGCTGTATGGCGTTTCAACAAATTAGAAGCAGTATATGCTAGGAATCATATGCAAGACACAACCAATATCACAGTGGCGACTTAAAGGTGCCTTATCATAAGTGACTGATGCGGGATATGCAAGTATAGTAGTCTGATGTAGATACATGAACACATGTTGAAAGATCATGGATATCGCCTAGAGGGGGGGGGGGGGTGAATAGGCGCTTTAAAATAATTACAGTTGAGGCTTGAACAAATGCGGAATAAACCTAGCGGTTAATTTGTCAAGCACAAAACCTACAACAACTAGGCTCACCTATGTGCACCGACAACTTATGCTAAGCAAGAAAAACTACTTAGGTGATAGCAAGATATATGACAAGAAACAATATGGCTATCACAAAGTAAAGTGCATAAGTAAAGGGCTCGGGTAAGAGATAACCGAGGCACGCGGAGATGACGATGTATCCCAAGTTCACACCCTTGCGGATGCTAATCTCCGCTTGGAGGCGGTGTGGAGGCACAATGCTCCCAAGAAGCCACTAGGGCCACCTTAATCTCCTCACGCCCTCGCACAATGCAAGATGCC
This sequence comes from Aegilops bicornis, assembly GCA_021605145.1. Taxonomy (NCBI): domain Eukaryota; kingdom Viridiplantae; phylum Streptophyta; class Magnoliopsida; order Poales; family Poaceae; genus Aegilops; species Aegilops bicornis. Next base: position 617,368,884 of record CM038674.1, on the reverse strand, counting down.
GTGATTCCACTAAGGGACCCTTGAGTGCGGTAACCGAACACGTACAAATGGCAACCCTTGGGGGCGGTCACCGAACCCGTACACTTTGGCAACCCTTGGGGGCGGTCACTGCACTGGCCAAATTGCTCAAGCGATCTCCACAACCTAATTAGAGACCCGACGCTTGCAGGAGCTTTACACCACAATGATTGAGCTCCGAACACCACCAACTGCCTAGGGCGCCCAAGCACCCAAGAGGAACAAGCTCAAGGGCACCAAGCACCCAAGAGTAATAAGCTTCTCAACTTGTAACTTCCACGTATCACCGTGGAGAACTCAAACCTATGCACCAAATGCAATGGCAAGGGCACACGGAGTTCCCAAGTCCTTCTCTCTCAAATCCCACCGAAGCAACTAATGCTAGGGAAGAAAATGAGAGGAAGAACAAGAAGGAGAACACCAAGAACTCCAAGATCTAGATCCAAGGGGTTCCCCTCACATAGAGGAGAAAGTGATTGGTGGAAATGTGGATCTAGATCTCCTCTCTCTTTTCCCTCAAAAACTAGCAAGAATCCATGGAGGGATTGAGAGTTAGCAAGCTCAAGAAGGTCAACAATGGGGAAGAACACGAGCTCAAAGGATAAGGTTCAATGGGGAAGAAGACCCCTTTTATAGGTGGGAAAAAATCCAACCGTTATGCTCACAGCTCAAGACCGAGTGGTAGTACCGCTTGACATCACGGTACTACCGCTTAGGGGTAGCGGTACTACTGCTAAGGGTAGCGGTACTACTGCTTATGCGCGGTACTAAAAATTACATTCGTCCCTACCACCGCTGGACTTGTGACGAAGTTTTTGGTCCCGAGCGGAAGTAGCCACGGAAGTAGCCATGTAGTACTGCTCCAAGCGGTAGTACCGCTCCCAAGGGCGGTAGTAAAAATTACTTCCGCTCCTACCCGCGGTAGTACCGCTGCAGCCTTTCGTAACACCAAAACTACCACAACTTCTGCATTCGGACTCGAATTCGATTTAAACAAAGTTTGTTGGAAAGCTAGCGACAAGGGCTAACACAATCTTGATAGAAATACCAATAATAAGCAAATGAGAAAAGGCCCAAAATAAAATGGTGAGAACCCTTCCTCGGAAAAGACCGGTAAAACCTCCAACACCGAAAACATCATAGAAGACGATGCAAACTCCATTTTCGATGAACTCAAGCTTGTCATCAAGATGACCATAAGCTCTAAGACTCACAAATAGAACCAAACAAGAACCAAGAAACATGATGCAAGGATGCAATGGTTTGAGCTCTCGACGAACGATATGATCAAGCTACTCACTTGAGAGCCCCCTTGATAGTACGGCTATCGATCCTATAACCCGGTCTCCCAACTACCACCATGAGACCGGTAAAATAGAAAACCTATCAAGGGCAAACCTTTGCCTTGCACATGATCCACTTGAGCTAGATGATGACGATCTTGTCCTCCGCAAGATGGACCACCTTTCTTGATTGCGTTGGATCGATGGAGACTAGATGATTGCTCCCCCATACTTCGGCACATATTCACAAGTCCATTGACACCACAATGGATGGCAAGCTTCAAGAACTTGATCTCTTCGTGATGCTACACTTGAACTTGCACATGACAATCTTGATGACGATCACTACTTGATGTCATCCTTTCCATGGGTTGTATAATATCTTCCTCTTGACGCAAGCCCATGGACATGTACCTAACCCCACATAGAACTCTCACATAGACCATGGGTTAGTACACAAAGTGCAATGGACAATGCTTACCATACCATGGGATCACTTGATCCCTCTCGATACATCTTTTACGCTTTGTGAGTTGATCAACTTGATTCACTCTTGACTTAGTCTTGATCAACCTTGAATCTTTCCAACTCTCTTAGTTTGGATGATGTCTTGAAGGTAAACATGAATGATCACACAATCTTCTTCTTCAAGACATGCTGGCAATAAGCTCAACACTCACATGACCAATCTTTGGATAATTCCTTAATAGCACCTTGGTCAACACATAAACTCCTTGAAACCAACACATGGACTTCAAGAAAAGCCTATGGACAAACCCTTCAAATATAACTCAAGGCAACCACTAGTCCATAGAGATTGTCATCAATTGCCAAAACCAAACATGGGGGCACCGCATGTTCTTTCACATGTCATATTCACAGGCATTATGTGTAAAGTAAGCAGATGCAATTCAACAAAGTTAGAAGCAATACAAGCTAGACATCATACGCAACATGCAACCACATATAATAGTGCCAAGTTAGAGCAAGCACCTGTGATGGTGGAGTAGGGGAGATGTGCTCATCATCTACACAGCTACTTGACTGTCTAGCCTTGTGTTTTCTTGCGAATCTTGTTGGGAGGATGCCGGAGTAGAATCTGTGGAGAACCTCCGTTTCAGTTGCTCGGAAGGATCACCATCATCCAATGCCTTGCCAATTTCTTTCAGCTTTATTGATTTTGTATTGTGAGGTCATACCGACAAGAAAAAGGAATATAATTCGCTCTTCAGAACTCATTCATGCATGATCTTGTTAACACTACTCTGATGAAAGGCAAAGTCATGATACGAGGATGGAATATGTACGAAAAATGGACAGCTTGACATATTCACACCTATGATGTGGTAACTAAGCAGAAGGCACTTCAACAAATTAGAAGCACTGCAACCTAGACACCATATGGAAGGTGCAATCAATATCACTCTACCAAGTTAAAACTGTCTTGTCATAGGTGGCGTTCATCAAACTAGAAGCAATACATGCTAGAGATCATATTCAAGAGGCAAACCAATATCACACTGCCAACTTAAAGGTGTCCCATCATAAGTGACTGATGCAGGATACACAAGAAGAGTAGTTTCATGTAAGAACATGGTGTGATAGACAGATATAGTATGTACCAAAAACAAGAAAGCGTGTCATATTCACACATATCATGTGTAAGCTAAGCAGATGCATTTCCACTAATTAGGAGCAATACAAGCTAGACACCATATGCAACATGCAACTAGATATCACACTGCCAAGTTAGAGCAAGCAACTTGGATGGTGGAGTAGGGGAGCGGAGACTTGGACCTTGTAATGCACTATCAGTACAAAGGAGAATCGGTACAGATGCTCCGTTTACGTTGATGTAGAGGACCACCATCATCGCCTTCCTTACTCTTTCCCTTCCTCTTTCTTGATTTTGCCTTGTCAAGTCAAACCCACAAGAAAAAGGAATAAAATTTGCTCTTCAGAACTCATTGATGCATGATCTTGTGAACACTACTTTCATGTAAGGCAGCCGCATGATAGGAGGATGGGATATGTATGAAAAACAGGACGGCGTGACATATTGACATGTATGATGTATAAAGTGTAAACTAAGCACAAGGTTCTTGAACTTGTTAGAATCAATGCAAGCTAGAAACCATATGAAAGATGAAACCAATATCACTCTGCCAAATTAAAAGGGTGTCCTAACAAATGTATTTGACCAAATTAGAAGCAATACATGGAAACATGCTAGAAATAATATGCAATATGCAACGAATAAAGGTGACTCATCGTAAGTGATTGATGCAGGATACGTAAGAGAGGTAGTTTCATGTAAGAACAAGGTTAACACATAGATGTAGTGTGTACCAAAAATAGGAAGGCCTGTCATATTCACAGGTATAGTGTGTAAACTAAGAAGATGCAATTTACCCTAATTAGAAGCATTATAAGCTAGACACCGTATGCAACATGCAACCACCTATCTCACTGTGAAGTTAGAGCAAGCACCTGTGATGGTGGTGTAGGGGAAGTGTGGTCTTCAAGTACAGAGCTACGTTCAATATCTTCATTTAGGCTTGCTGTTTCTTGAGAATCATGTGGAGAGGATGAAATTGCATTATTTATAAGAGTAGCGCGTCTCATATTAACCCACACGCGTGACTGTCTCATCATAAGCGATAGATGCAGGATACACAAGAACAATAGTTTGATGTAAGAACATGGTGTGATAGGCAGATGTAGTATGTACCAAAAACAGGAAGGCGTGTCATATTCACATGTATAATGTGTAAGCTAAGGAGATGAAATTTAACAAATTAGGAGAAATACAAGCTAGGCACCATATGCATCATGCAACCAGATATCACACTGTCATGTTAGAGCAAGCACCTTGGGTTGTGGAGTAGGGGAGATGAGATTTGGAACTAGCACTGCAGTGCGAGTAGCAGGAGAATCTGCAGAGATCATCTATTTCGGTTGCTCCAAAGGACCACCATCATTCCGTGCCTTCGTCCTTTCAGATTTTGCCTTGTCAAGTAAACACACAAGAAAAAGGAATGAAATTCGCACTTCCAAATTCGTTGATGCATGATACTGACACAACTTTTATGTATGGAAACCACATTGTAGGAGGATGGAATATGTATGAAAAACGCAAGCAGAAGGCATTTCAACAAATTGGAAGCAATACAATCTAGACACCATATGAAAGATCCAACCAAAATCACTCTACCAAGTTAGATGTGTCTCATTATAAGTGGCACTTCAACAAATTAGAGGCAATACATGTTTGAAATGATATGCAAGATGCAACCAATATTACACTGTCAACTTGAAGGTGTATCGTCAGAAGTGATTGATGAGGGATACACAAGAAAAGTAGTTTGATGTAAGAACATGGTTAATAGAAAGACGTAGCACTACTAGAAAAAAGCCTGTTAGTGGCGCACCTATTTTTGCCATTAATGGCGCACTATAGGTGCGCCACTATTATCACGCCATTAGTAATTGTTAGTAATGGTGCACATTTGGTGCGCCATTACTATCATAGATAGTAATGGCGCACCTATAACTATGCCTAGAGATGCGCCATTACTATCTGACTTAGTAATGGCGCACCACATAGAAGTGCGCCATTACTAACATTTTTTTTCAAAAAAAAATTTCAGAATTTTTTTTCAAATTTTTTTCATATTTTTTTTTCATTTTTTTCTTAATCTCGGGTCACTATGGCTTAATCTTGGGTCAACATGCTTAATCTCAAGTCAAATTGCACTCCATGGTCAAACTTCCCGAAAGGTTACCCATCCTCACATTACTCCAGCCCAAGCATGCTTAACTTCAGAGTTATATCAAACCCCAGCACCAGCTCACTTAACAGGCACTTGTTGATATATATAGCATATCAATCCTATTAAACCTTGTTGATGTCTAGGACTTTGTTCATGTTCATGAGTGTGATGAAATTTTGAAAAACATATTTCAAACTTCCGTTCATATTACGTATCATATTTTGAAAAAAAATCCAAAAAAAAATTCGAAACTATTTTTTCTATTACTAGTGGCGCACCTAGCAAATGGTGCGCCACTACTAAGTTTGGATTTTTTCCCATTTTCCCCCTCCAGATCTTGAAAGCCCCGTAACTTTTTTTGTTAGGTTTTTGAGGTTTCTAAAAATCTTCAATGTGGTACCCCTGGTTGAATTCGGATATAACTTTTCGAGTAGATGATTTTTCATATAAAAAACTTTTTCATCGGAGTTCGTATGCAAAAGTTATGCCCATTTTACAAATTCTCGAGATATTTTGCAAAAAAGTCGAAAATTCATGTTTGTAAATTTTGCTAACAACTAGACCACATATCACATGGGAATCTTATTTTCTTTTATTTTTTTTGAAAGTGAAAAGGCGGTCCAGGGGGGGGGGGGGTGCATTTGGTGAAAATGTTAGTAGTGGCGCACTAGTGGATAGTGCACCATTACTAGTTAAAACTAGTAATGGCGCACTATCCACTGGTGCGCCACTGCTAATATTTTATTTTATCTTTTTCTCAAAACTAGTAATGGCGCACCACACACCAGGTGCCCCATTAGTAATGTGGCCAATAATGGCGCACTATCCTCTGGTGCGCCACTGCTAATATTTTTTAAATCTTTTGTTCAAAACTAGTAATGGCGCACCACACACTAGGTGCGCCATTAGTAATGTGCCAATAATGGCGTACCTGTATCTGGTGCGCCACTGCTATATAATGTCCATATTAGCTATAGCTGTTTTCCTAATAGTGTAGTATGTACCAAAAACAGGAAGGCATGTCATATTCACAGGTATAATGTGTTAACTAAGCAGATGCAATTTACCATAATTAGAAGCATTACAAGGTAGACACCATATGCAACACGCAACCACATATCACACTGCCAAGTAAGAGCAAGCACCGCGATGTCGGGTGTGGGGGAATTGCAGTCATCAACTAGAGAGCTACGCTGACTATCTTCATTTAGCCTTGCTGTTTCTTGAGAATCATGTGGGGATGATGACACTGCACTCTTTAAACGAGTAGGGCGTCTCACAGTAACCCACTAGGGTGACTGTCTCATCATAAGTGATTGACGAGGGATACAAAAGAGCATTAGTTTGATGTACAAACATGGTTAATAGACATATGTAGTATGTATCAAAAACAGGAAGGCATGTCATTATTAAAGGTACAATGTGTAAAGTAAGCAGATGCAATTTAACCAAATTGGGAGCAATACAAGCTAGACACCATATGCAACATGCAACCACATTTGACAATGAAGTTAAAGCAAACACACAGGATGGTTGTGTGTGGCAATTGAGATCATCAACTGCAGAGCTACATTCTTGCTTCCAATCACGACATCGCACCCATTAGAGCGCTGAAACGCTTAGTGCTTATCTTCAAATTACCTTGGAGCGACTTACATCTTTTCTTTTCGCATTCATCAACACCGCGTCGAGTCTAAAATACCCATGCATAAAAAACAATGTTGTGAGTATGGGTGAAGTGTGCATAATTAGTACAAGGTAAAGGTAGCAGATAGCAGGTCGGTGACAAATAAATGACGGAGACATATGATAGCTCTACAACATGCATGTCACACTAAATTACTACAGGATTCTATGAAAATAACAATGATCGAAAACAAATAGGTCAGACCAATTTTTCTGCACCGTCCGATGTACAAAGAATGGGCAGATCGCCTTCATCTACCTCCAGCCAGTCAGTGTTGACGATCTTCCTCAAAACGACAGCGACTACCGGCCCAGTCCCCTGCCTGCACCCTCCCCTCGACCTCACCGCACCGCAGTGCTTGGCACCGTCATCCATTCAAGCCCCGCCAACCTCCAGATCGGGCGCAAGCAGCTCTTGCGCCCCACACCCCTATGATAGACACCGATGCATCGCTTCCCCGACGAACAGGCGGACTAGGTGCTCCGCGCGCCTAAGCGGATGCTGCTTCTTTTAATTGCAGTTCGACTGCCCTGAATTGAAATCTAGGCGGGCTACTGACCTCTAGCAAAGGTGAAATAGTAAAGTGAGGAAACCTTGTGCACTTAGTATCACGAAGAAGATGCAGTAAGAAGCGCTCAACTAGTTTCTTTCATGGGATGAATATGGTGTGAGCAGAGACGTAAGATTTGCACGAATAAGGGAAGAGGAGTACCTCTTTCTTTGGCGATCTTGTGTCCTCCTTCTGCTTTTTCCAACGATCTTCTTGTGGTTCATTTGGAAACGAGAAGTCGTGGTGGACGGTGGAGCCTTGGACGAACCCATGGCCAAGTTGTTGAGTGTGGTGCGGTGGCCGTCTGTCGGCGGCGGGGAACCAGATCCGAGGCGGCGAACGACAGCGTAGCGGGAACAACTCCGGTGCGGTGGACGGTTGCGATAGTGGAGCGGCAGCAGAGAGGCGCAGGACGGCATGGTCGGAGTGGTTCTGGTACGACGCATGTCGGCGTCGGCGTTGTGGAGGCATCTCTGCCTCGGCTTCGGCTGCTAAGTCCTTGATGGCATTGCGGTTGTGGTTGCGTTGGACGACGATGTCGGGGTACCGGCTCCGGCGTGATGGAGGAGGGCGGCGGTGGATTGGCCGCTATGGGGTTGAGGACAGAGGAGCCTGGGGTTTCGCGGCTGGTGGAGAGGGCGTTTTGGCGCCCACGGAGTATGAATGGGGAAACGGAGGGAGGCGGGGAACTAAGGGGGAACAATGTTTCGGTTTGAGACGCACTTGTTTGAAATTTGGGGAAAGTTACAAACTTTGCCCCCATCTAAAATTTTGGACATATTGCGGGTTGGGGGTAGGACAGTAATCTCAGGTGTCCCAAATGTGGGCGGGATAGATTTCGGCCAAGCGCATGGGTGTTTAGGCGCCCACGGCGTATGAATGCTTCTCGGAGGCGGTTGAGACTGGCGTCTTGGTGAAGTTAGAAACCTACCCCGGTTTAGACCTTTGGACATCGGGCCGATAGGCTACACGGGCCAGATCAGGACAGTAATTTCCTACCACCAAACATTAGTCTTGCGCGGTTTCGGATGACCAGAGGACTATTTGGCGCTTCGTTCAATATTTGGGAGCAGAAGCATTAACGTTTTCGGTTCTCTTGAATTGAACTTTCAGGATTTGTCAAACTTCACAAATCTTTACTCTTGAAAATCCTAAAGCTACTATTATTTTGGAATGGAGGGGCACATTCGAATATACATTGTACACGAGTATATATTAAAAAATATGCAACTTACCTAAGTTCATGCATGGTTCCAGATATAATCTCCTTGGTTGCAAAAAAAAGATAGACATGCGTATGAATATATATAGCATGTTCAAACTCACAACAAAGATTGATTCCCCCTTTTACATCTGATTTACAAATGCCATTATCTCGGGTTCAAATAGATGAATGCACTTCCTATGAATTCGAATCTTCGAAACCCCCTTTATGTTTAATTTGACATGTATTCTATTTCGTAGCTAGCAATTTGGAATGTATCCATGCAAGTGACAAATGTATAAAGTGCTTCACACTAACAACATGGAGTGCACTAATTAATGTTTATATATGAATTGCAAAAGCATCCATTGCCTGTATTTCGAACCGCTCTCACTATACGAATCGATAATATGAAATAAACACATGCACATGCTAGAATTCAATAGAGTATGGGTGTCTGATAGACCGATTTTCGTCCATACGCAATTTGCAAAATTCATGATCTCATCCAAAAATAAGAATGCCATTTATATTTTAATTTAACGCGTAGAACCGCCTTTTACACGTAGATGCACTATGCCTCGGCTAGTTCTCACAAACGCGTTATATATCTCTCTATCTAACGCATAAGTGCACACACTGTATATGCATCGACATTTCTCTTTCACACATGCTCACAATCTCTCTCGGGGTGTCGGGGTGTCTCACGCACATGCTCTCTCTGTTTCTCTCTCTCTCTCTCTCTCTCTCTCTCTCTTTCTGACTACTATGTACCACTCTTTTCACTAATCTCAGTTGGAAAACACTATTTCTCTCACATGCATATATACACATGCACGGTCTCTACTAGCCCTCTATATGCACATATATGTGCCTACGTGTCTCCCGCACGCACATTATCTTTAGGCCTCTCTCGCACACATTGCCCCCCCCCCAGAGACACCTCTCTCTTAGTAGTTGGCAGATATGATTTCATCATATCATTCGATAGGATATCCCTGACTGTTAGGCTGGATGGTAATACGAGTCAAAGTTTTACCCTAGTTCGGACCCTTGCAGTTGAAGAAAGAGCCTACTCCTGGTACTGTATATTCGTGATAGGGGTGTGTACAAAGTACACGTGAATACCAGGCATTGTGCGTGTGTGTATACTATCGACGAACTAGCCCCCAAGCTTCTATAACATACTAGGGGCCAAGGGTTACAAATCATATATAGTCGGCTTATCACCAGTGGGGATAAAGTCCTCCGCGACTCTGGTAGCTTCGTGTTGTACGTTGGGTCCTCCACATGGGTCTTTGTAAAACGCGTCTCGGTCCAACCTATATGTGGCGCAGGATGGAACCGACCCATGAGTCTTCATGTTGACCCACCACAACTAGAAATGATGTGCCACCACACCACACACGCAATCGGCCACTAAGAAAATAAGCATATACAATAGTACAATTTTACATGAAAGTTAATTGCATGGTGCATCCAAAAATATTTGTTCTGCATTGTGAATGTTTATATATTCTCCTAAAATATTAGTCACGGGAAAGAGAAACGAAGGGCATATCTCTCCTTGTCTCAACCGGACACCCCTCTTTCTACACCACTTTCACGTACGCACACAAACTATCTCTCGGCCCTCTAAAAGTATGCATGCCCACGACACATTCACGCGTCACGGTCAATGTATTTCAAGCTAAAGCACTATATGGTCACTGGACTTCAGAATATGCTCATTACGGTCATCGTATACATTCTCGTGGTGATCATACGGTATCTAGCTCATGATACGTCTCCATATTTTGTTGATGACACTGATGGACTTTGCATTTGATGCGTGCTCTGTATTTTGTTGACGACAATTATGGTCATTGTATTTGAAGCGAAAGCACGATATGGTCACTGGACTTCAGAATAAGCTCATCACGGTCACCACATACATTTTGTCGTGCTAACCAACATGTGGTTGGATGGTTAGGAGGACAGTGATTTCTCGAGCCCACCAAGGTTAATGTCCCGGTGCTTGCGTTTATCTTATGTTAATTTTAGTATTTTCCGGTGATGTGCGTTTAGTGGGAGGAGACGTTCCACTTGACTACGAGGCACCTATGGTGACTTCGTAAAATCTCAAGATCATATGCTGGCCCACTCTCTCGAAGGTCCTCATAGGGGTAGGGTCCGCGTGTGCACGCTTATAGCGTGAGTGCTTGCGCGTATATATGAGCCCTTGCGTCTGTACCGTGTTAAACAAATACATGTCATGATTATACGGTCACTGGCTCACCTGTACAACTCCGTCTTTTGTTGATGACACAATCAATTGACCAGTCAAACGTTCCATGTGGCGCAACTAGTGTTGCACCTTCGGGGTGCATAACCGTGGGGCCCACCTGTCAGCCCGTATATGAAAGAAAGAAATGGTAGTTTGAGTCTGTACTGTGTTAATAAAATAGGAGTACATTTTAGGGTGATCACACGGTCACTGGCTCACCATACAGCTCCGTAATTTGTTCATAACACGATCAATTGACTAGTCCAACGGTCCACATTCAGCAGCGCGCATTACCATAGGGCCCACCCGTCAGCGCATATATGAAGGACAGAAATGGTAATAAATTAGTGGTCGATGGGTATTCGAAGTCGTGAGACCTCTGGTTGGCAGTCGCCGGCTGTGGGGGGGCGTTGATTGGGCGGTGGGGTGGGGATCACCGGAGAAAAAGCTCGGCGCTGGGGCCTAGAGGGATGGCGGTCTTGCGGCGGACCGGCGGTGGGGAGTGGTTTCGGGTGGGCAGGCGGCGTGGCGGCGGGCGGCCGCGGCAGGAGCCGGCGGTTCGGCCGGTGGTGGCTAGCGGCTCAATGGGGTGGAGTTTGTTGATAAACTGGAGGCCCTTGATTTCGTATCCAACGGCTAGAAAATCTAATGACCAGAGATGAAAAAGGCAGTCGACTGACGTGTAGCCTCACCCCGCACGTACACATGCATGCACGCAAGACACGCACGCATGCAGGCGTGCAACACTGACATGTACACATAACGAACACACGCATGCATGCAGGCGAGCAACACTGACACATACACATGCATTCACGAACACACGCACGTATGCACCCATGCATGCAACACTGAAATGCACCCTTGCACGCAAGCAACACTCGCACGCCTGCATGCACACAGCACATGACGCAAACACACGCTCAACCCATACGTGCATGCACCCTTTGTTAAGGACATGGATTGTTACGGGTATCAATCAATCTTATCTGTGATAAGAAGAACATTGATGTTTGCAGCGGTATTTATGAATCACAACGTATCAAACGGGCTATCAACATAGTAGGCTTATCTACATGAAAAAGATGACGTCACACTCAATGAACAATCATCGGTTTATGAAATGCCCGCTTCTGACCGCCCTGGCCCACCAAAGGTTCCTTTGCCGTGCGCTGCCTGTGTTGGGTCACTGACATGCAGGCCATGTACCCAAAGAGCCCACACGTTAGTGGAAGAACGGTGGGTGTCCTACATCAGAGTCGAGGGCGCCACTCACTTCAGTCGCCTCCATGAAACCCGCCCGTGTGGAAGCCGAGAAACCCACTCTGGACACACGTCCGTTCATGACCGGGCCGGCATTAAACGCAACGCCGGTCGAGCTCCTCCCGTCCGCCGTCTATTTAATCTCCTATTTAAACGAGGCCAAACGCCGGCCAAGAATCGCACACCTCCGCCGCTCCCCTGTCTCCTCCTTCACCATTTTGTCCACTCTTACAATGGCTTACGAAGAGTAGTTATTCCGCATTCAAGCCAGCTGGGTAGCCCGCCGAATACGAGCTATGCAGCTCGCTGATCCACCTCCCTCCCCTTGCCCGATGGAGCCAGTTGCCGCCCCAAGCCGGCGCGTGGTTCAGCAACTCGCCGCTCCAGGCCAGCTCGACGAGGAGCAGCTCACGAGCGTCATTGCTGCCATCCACGCCGCCGCCTCGTACCGCGTCTCCCATTTCTGTGGCTGAGATTCCCATGCCGGCAGCCGCGCCATGCAAGCAGCGACAGAAGCCGGGTGCACGGAGAGCGACAAGTCGGTGGCCAGCGCCTCCGTGTCGGCCGCCATCATCGAGGAGAAGTAGAACACGGGAGGCCGCCGCCGCTTGGGTCCCATGAAGGCCACCGCGAAGGCGACGCCGGCGTACACAGTAGGTGTCTTGCCGGATCCTTTTATTGCGAGGACCTTCGTCGACCCCGCATGGCTCCACGGAAGAGGGGAATGTTAGGATGAACTCGAGCCGGTGCCGACCATGGCGAAGTAGTGGCCGGCGATGAACTCGAACCGGTGCTGGCCACCATCATCCTCGGCATCAACCAATGATATCAGTTGAGCAGTGGGGAAGCGAGCCGTCCTTTGCGCTGAAGCATATACCTCCGGGGCTCCCGGCAGTCCGGTGATCGTGCTGCCGGACATGAGGAACACAAATCGATCGGCGGGCGACCGTTTCGGCCAGGTATTATATACCTGTGCTGTCCAGAACTAGCACCGCATAGTTCATTTGAATGTAATGAAATCTGTCATGTTTGTATGAAAATCCGGCATTTTATATGATTTCTGTCGTTGTTTATATGAAATATCAGTTTGTCTACGTGTTTGTGTGAATTTCGTCCGGTTGGTTGAGTTGCTGTCATAATGTGTGCGGCTATGGTTGGATGGCGTAATTTGCGGGTCGCCGGTCGGTCTGTGGGCGGCTCGGGCGGCATGGTGGGACAAGAAAAAACACAGCTCGTGCGAGCTCGTCTCCAACGTGCACGCTGGAGGATGCATGAGCACCCGAGCCATTCCTCGTTCATCGGTGGCAAAGGCACTGTGGACAAAAGGGTCGCCAATATTTTGGCTACCCCGGGCAAGATCCAAACAGCCCCTCCCAACAGATTCAAATCCCTCGTTCACCGTGGAATTTTGCCATGTGTTGTTTTCATGGACTAGCAAGATGCCCGTGCATTGCACGGAACATCAAGATGCATTTTTTACAAAACACCTGTTGTGATTGACCCATGCAGGAGTAATCCCATTTTGTAAAAACTAATGATATCTCGAGAATTTTATCGGATAAATGGTATCTTGAGAATTTTATCGGACTCCATTTTTGTATACAAGGCAACAAACCCATATTACAGGTACCAATGCAAAAATTAATGTCTTCTATGTCAATGTTGCAAGCCACCTTGTTTCCTTGTTTGTCATGTATTCTTCTCTTTCATGCACATCAAGACAATGCTCACACTCCCGCATGCATGCAAGGGATAATTAATGTCCTCCTTTGCTAGTACTATGAGGCAAACACCATTAATATTGCATCGATTAGTGTTAGTGGCCTTGTATATCTGCAAATTGTAATTTTGATAGTGGCCCCTTGTATAAAAAATGGAGGGAGAAAGATGAGAGATAAGGTGAGGAGGAGTGGGGCGTGGTGGTGACTGTTGGTCGGACTGGGCGGAGGCATGGGGATGGACGGTGCATTATGGCTAGGTTTCTATCTCTCTCACACACACCCACGTAGGTGGGGGACGTGCACGAAGAGAAGAGGTGCACGCACGGTGCACGTACTCCCGTCTCTGTCCCAACCACACCCAGCTGGTACACGGTGGAGCTCATTTCATGCGGAAGGCAGCCCACGTGGTAATTTGACACGATGTAATGGGTTGTCCACTTGGTGGAGGGAGGATCATCTACCACGGAGAACAAACAAATTGCGACTTGACATGTTATGTTAAAAAAGAGGCAAACCATGTGGGGCCTACCTTAGAGGCAAGGCTCTATACACTGGAGTACTTTTGATGTGTCCCGTCAACTCGCAGAACGAGGAGAAGCTTGCTTAGTACACCGTCTCCCCCGCTCACGGGCATGGTGACTCGCAGGATGAGGTGAAGCTTTCTTAGTACTGTACGCCTTACGCCCGCTCCCTCGCCCACGCGTGCGGTGGCTCGCAGGACGAGGAGAAATTTTTACTACTCCCTCCGTTTACTCCTCGTCCCTACTACCTTGGTTAGAGAGATTATCATATTGTTTGGAATATATATGTCCTTTAGTACTCCCTCCATTTACGTATACAAGGCCACTATAAAAAAATTCATTTTGCATCTATACAAGGCCACAAATAGTAAACGAGACAAAAGTTACTACTCCCTCCTTTCCAGTTTATGGCTCAATTTCAAAATCTCTTGAACCAAGGTAGACGGTGAGTGGTCGAATTAATTTCATAGTTTGCACAAGTAATTAGTACGCTCGTTTTCTCAAGAAGTTATGTTTACTGAGGCATTAATTAGAACGAATGCATGAATGACCACTAAATTTCCATGAACTTCTACATGCATTGGTGAGTTTTCTCTTGACACTGCTTGCATCGGGTGATCTAACGCACCTCGAAATCCAACATGTGATGGTACTACTACTAGTAGTAGAACTGAGACTTATCAAACGGAAAAATGATTGTTTTTTAGATGAGCCCTATAAACCCTAGTGGGTACGTACTCCGTAAAATCAGGATTTTCCAAAACTAAGTCGCTCAACCTTTATTTGCTTGTTTCCCTTCCTGCCTCCTTGCCTCGAACAGACTATGCCAAACTCCCCTGCCTGCCGCGCGGGAAAAGACCCGCCCTCGCCTTTTTTAGTCCGGGTTTGTATCGATGGATCGCGCGAAGCAGCAAAAACCCAAGCCGTGTCTTGTACTCCTCCGTCGACGCTCGCTTTCATGAATTCTGTACTTCCTGTCGCCGACATGTGGGACATATAGCAACCGGGTCGACGTGTCAAGCACCAAATAACAAAGGCAGAACAAGAGGGGGACGCACCCCACCATACCGCCCAGAGTAGTAATGAGCAATGAGACGTCAAATCACAATGCCGCACCTTCCCGGTCGGACAAAGCAACCATTATTTCACACTTCGTTCGCCATCATCTCAAACCACGTAGTATTGCTTCTGCCTCAAGAGGGACACGCAGCGCGCCTTGGTACATCATGACACGTGGGACCGCATGACAGGCCATGCTCCCCCGCCGATCGCTCGGTAAAATCACCTCATTTTTACTATACTTCCTCCGTATCGGTTTACATGGCATGCACGTCGTTCTAGGTTGAGAATTTAACTGGCTATAATGTGATGAACAATACTCTAGCCTTTAAAAAAATGTATACTTTTGTACAGTAGTAGTATCGATGGATTGCGCCATGGAGCAAAACTTGAAATTAAAAAAAGGTGGTACATATAGAGAGCGCTCGTCACCAAATTATGCATATAGTACTATGAAAAAAGCTAGTACGTGCTGAAATGGGGTGCTAAATGAAATGTCAGAAATACTAGTATGTACGTACTGTAGAGTTAAAGTAACGAGAAGAAACATAACATAGTTCTGCTGGGGGCTCAGCACAACACACCCCTCAAATTAAACTGAGTACACCTGAAATTAAACTCTGCAACTAACCCGGTAGACACTACATTAGGACCACCGTGAGGAACAACACTGCCACCTTACTCACTCGGAGTCCTCGTCCACGTCCTCGACTTCGTCCTTGTCCCTCTTCCTCTTGGCCAATACTTCTTTGCTTGAACCGCACACTTGGCTCTTGTTCTTCATCCAACCCTTGTAGATATTGAAACAAAGGTAGCCATCCATTGCAGCGTAGTGGATGTGGTCTATATCTAGTACATTCCGCTGCCATGCATGACGATGAAACGTGTAATGAGGTTTCTCCAGTTTACCGTACGAATGATGAACCATGGCTCCTGCCAGGGTCAGCATTGAAGGCTGACCACTGGAGGGTAGCAGCCGATTCTTATGGAGGTCGAAGGGGTTGCCTACAACGAGGCCTGTCTGACCCAGGACTCTTTTGTCGTTCGTAAAGTCTACAGTAACAAATTTGACTAGGTTGCTCTTGAGTAAGTTCTTAAAATCCAGGCATTCAACGTCAGCATGGCATATGTGGTAGACCAAGCATAAGTCATGCACGCAAACCTGGATCACGGCGTGCTTCTTCCTCTCTTCCTCCTTTAGATCCTTCTCTCGTCTAAGGACTATGGTGCACTCAACATCTAGCCCAGCGACTCACTCATCATCTGTGTTTTCGAACATGCCTCTGAAGCGAGCAAGGCATCCTTTCACCGTCGCGGAAGAACGGGTGTAGATGACGTCGAACTCATCGCCGGTGATGGTTCTAACCTTGTACTCACCGCCGATCATGGAGATTTGGGACGCCATGGATTTGGGAGGAGGGTTAGGATTAGTGGAACTACCGTAATGTGAAAGGACGGGACGACTAGGAGCGAAACGACGTAATATTAAAGGACGTGCGGGGACGAGTAGGAGCGAACTGCCAGCGTGCTAACGGCAGGGTAGTGGTTTTCCATTCTCCCATGAACGGGCTTCCGAGAGCCCTTGGATCTGAGATCGAACGGTTGCATGGCATTATTCTGTACCTATGGTTGAATATCCTATCCTGGAGGGTTATTCTGCAAATTTTCAGCAACTTAGTGATGTCTACTACACAACCTTCTTCTTGTAGACGTCGTTGGGCCTGCAAGTGCACATGTTTGTAGGACAGTAGCAAATTTCCCTCAAGTGGATGACCTAAGGTTTATCAATCCGTGGGAGGCGTAGGATGAAGATGGTCTCTCTCAAGCAACCCTGCAACCAAATAACAAAGAGTCTCTTGTGTCCCCAACACACCCAATACAATGGCAAATTGTATAGGTGCACTAGTTGAACGAAGAGATGGTGATACAAGTGCAATATGGATGGTAGATATAGGTTTTTGTAATCTGAAATTATAAAAACAGCAAGGTAACTAATGATAAAAGTGAGCGTAAACGGTATTGCAATGATAGGAAACAAGGCCTAGGGTTCATACTTTCACTAGTGCAAGTTCTCTCAACAATAATAACATAGATATATCATATAACAATCCCTCAACATGCAACAAAGAGTCACTCCAAAGCCACTAATAGCGGAGAAAAACGAAGAGATTATGGTAGGGTACGAAACCACCTCAAAGTTATTCTTTCGGATCGATCTATTCAAGAGTTCGTACTATAATAACACCTTAAGACACAAATCAATCAAAACCCTAATGTCACCTAGATGCTCCATTGTCACCTCAAGTATCCGTGGGCATGATTATACGATATGCATCACACAATCTCAGATTCATCCAACCAACACAAAGTACTTCAAAGAGTGCCCCAAAGTTTCTACCGGAGAGTCAAGAAAACATGTGCCATCCCCTATGCATAGGTTCATGGGCGGAACCCGCAAGTTGGTCACCAAAACATACATCAAGTGGCACGTGATATCCCATTGTCACCACAGATAAACACGGCAAGACATACATCAAGTGTTCTCAAATAAAGACTCAATCCGACAAGATAACTTCAAGAGGGAAACTCAATTCATCACAAGAGAGTAGAGGGGGAGAAACATCATAAGATCCAACTATAATAGCAAAGCTCGCGATACATCAAGATCGTGCCATAGAGAGAACACGAGAGAGAGAGAGAGAGAGAGAGAGAGAGAGAGAGAGATCAAACACATAGCTACTGGTACATACCCTCAGCCCCGAGGGTGAACTACTCCCTCCTCGTCATGGAGAGCGCCGGGATGATGAAGATGGCCACCGGTGATGGGTTCCCCCTCCGGCAGGGTGCCAGAACGGGCTCCCGAGAGGTTTTTGGTGGCTACAGAGGCTTGCGGTGGCGGAACTCCCGATCTATCTTCCTCCTGGATGTTTTTAGGGTATGTGGGACTAAATAGGCGAAAGAAGTCGGTCGGGAGGTGCTTGAGGGGCCCATGAGACAGGGGGGCGCGCCCTGTAGGGGGGGCGCCCCCTATCTCCTGGCCTCCTCGAGGATCTTCTGACGTGAACTCCAAGTCTCCAGGATCATATTCTTCCAAAAAATCACTCTGCCGAAGGTTTCATTCCGTTTGGACTCCGTTTGATATTCCTTTTCTTTGAAATACTGAAACAGGCAATAAAACAGCAATATGGGTCGGGCCTTCGGTTAATAGGTTAGTCCCAAAAATGATATAAATGTGTAAAATAAAGCCCATAAACATCCAAAAGGGGTAATATAATAGCATGGAACAATAAAAAATTATAGATACGTTGGAGACGTATCACTTAGCATGCGACCATTCGATCTCAGATCCAAGGGCTGCCAGTAGCCCGTATCATGGTCGCGCCTACCACGACCGTCGCGTTGCTCGCGCCCTAGGAGATTTAACACGGTGCATTAGGCTATCTGATGTTGGCATGTCATACATAGTCATCACTTAGTCACTCATACTACAACAAGGTTAGCTATAAGGTTGGCTATAAGTGTATTTTTTTTACTTCTCTCTATCTCTTTCTTCGTACTCCCTCCGTCCCATAATATAAGAACGTTTTGACACTAGTGTAGTGCCAAAACGTTCTTATATTATGGGACGAAGAAGTAGTATTTATTGCATTTGCCAAGGAGTGACCTCTTCCAACGAAATGGTGCTTTAGATGAGGTGCTAAGGGCATTAAATGGCTTAGCAATCAAGTCCCCAATGCATAGGTGCTTATTAGTTTTTTGTTGCTAAGTTTGCTTCATTTAATTAGCTATAGACTCAAAATTGTCTTTTCACATAGGTACACGCGCTTAGCACCGTTTCTTCCTTGGGTCACCAAAGTAGTCTCTCTCTTCTTAACTAACTTGCCACATCATGCCTATGTGGCAAGCTTAGCACCTATAGGAGCAAGTAAGTACAATAGTGCGCTTTACATGGCATTTTTGCATATCTGGAGGAAAGAGAGGCAAGGAAAAAGTGAAGAAGTGGGCTCTCATGCAAGAGCCAGCCTCTACTACATGGTGGAGCATTAAGAGAGGCACCTGTATGGAGGTGGTCAGGAATCGGGAGACTCACGCCGGTCATAGCGCCACAGTTAAAATGATAATGGCAAGTCAAATCACGGGGCCCCACCTGTCCAGCAGTAACTTGCTGTCAAATCACACAGCCCTACGTTTGCAGCAGCCTACTCCCTCATCTTCTCGCGTCTCCGCCGAACCGACTACGCGGAACTGCCCCGCCTACCGCGCAGGAAAAGCCCCACCCTCGACTTTTAAATACAACTACATCCGCTTAAGAATCCAATGATATACTTTTTGTGACATAGTAACTCATATTTAGTTAGTCAAATGGATGACCTAGAACTACGTGCACACCCTATAAACCGAGACGCCCAAAAAAACGAGACGGAGAGGGTAGTTCAACACGTATCTGTTTAGATCAATATAGTCGGGATTCACCAAGGAGCAAAACCAAGTGGTAGGCTGCTCCTGTCGTGTTGGCGTAGCAACTCAAGCGGTCGATCCGCACACGAAATGGCGACACACTTAACAGGACCCCTTTGGCCGACATGTGGCTCATCCACCGTCTTGTTCCACGTGCGATGCACCAAATTACAGTTCTGAGCAGCGGTTGGAATTGGAGGCACCACGGTCGTAGCGCCGCAATAGTAGAAAATGAGCAATGAGAGGTCAAATCACAAAGCCCCACCTTTCCCGCATTAAGCTGGACGGACGAAGCAACCATCATTTCACTCTAGGGCGCAAGAGCATAAAGAAAAGAGAAAACAATGATGCATGCGGTAGCTACCTAGGGCACCCTAGGGTAGGGGTCTCCACTACAGATCCTTTTTTTTGAAAGCGCCTCCACTACAAATCAGCTTCTCCCTCGTCCTCTTGAAGAAAACCGATGATGAGTGCGGCGGTAGGGTTTGTAGAATGTCTGACGTCTTGAGGGCCACGTTGTAGTAAACGGGTTCAAGTCGACGCCTTAAATATGTGTGGGCCACTTGGTTTTATGGGAACAAGGCAGCATTTTGGGTTCGGGGACCAGTGGAGATATAAATGCGTACAAAAATTGTGGACGTAGGTTCGACCGAAAGGCAATGATGCATGGGCCCTGTATTTTGATATACCCGGGGCCGCGTGAAATTTGCTACTCTACTCAAAACTACTCCCTCTGTTCCCAAATATTCGTCTTCCTAGGCATTTCAAATGGACACAACATACGGATGTATATAGACATATTTTAGAGTATAGATTCACTCATTTTGCTCCGTATGTAGTCACTTGTTGAAATCTCTAGAAAGACAAATATTTATGAACGGAGGGAGTAGTAAGGTACACATGCATTGAACGCATGAGATTTTGAAACCAAATTATGAATAAATACACACTATAGCATGTAAAGCTTTGAGTCATATATGCATGATGTAGATGTTCGTTTAGTTCTTATAGTTAATCTCATTCAAAATCAATTAGTTTTATAAAAATGTTAAGATTCATGGGGTTGTGCATTGTAAAGCATAAAGTAAAAAACAAATAATGGCAATTCATTTAGGAAAAAAATTCAATTATGATACAGAAGATTCTAGAACAAAGGAGAAGTGCTTGTGTTTTGAGGTTTGTGCATTATGCTTAAGTTCAACCATGGAATCTTCTAAATTGTACATGTGGCAGATCTGGTGGAATGTTGATGATGACATGTATCTCAATTCCTATGAGGAGGGATTAGAAAAGAGATGTAATTTGGTTCATATAATAGGAACTTTTCTATTGAATATACGCTAATGTTTATTTACCTTTGAAATTAAGGGAGTATAGGAATCCGTTCATATGAACCAAGTGGCTCTAAAGCTATAGAAATGATATCATGTTTATTTCCTTTGAAATGTGGAGTATATGAATCTATTCCTATGAACCAATTGGCTCTAAAGGAAAAAATCCTATAAAATTCATATCATATAGAGTTCCTATGATATTCCTCGACACCAAAGGATGGTTGAAATTGCTGGGGGTGATATGATGGTCTTTCTTTGTATACTCCTCCCCCATCTTCATAGTTACCTCTCGAAGATGAATGAAATGATATATACAGGGTATTCTACATGTGCAATTTGGTACACGAAAACTCGGTAAAAGTTTGCGAGGTTTGAATTTTCAATAAAGCTATATGCACTGCATTTTGGAACGGAGGGAGCATACGATATTTGCTAACACTCACGTGGAAGATTTGTGTGTGGGAGGAGTGGCTGTTCTGTTAAATGACATGGCAAAAGCCCGCGATCGGATGCCGATATAACGGTTCTTCTGGCGTTAAATCGGGGAAAAGGCTTGTGGCAAACGTTTGTCGGATAATGATTTACGGACACATGCATTGCATTGATACGTGCCCCCCTCTCTCTCACGCACACGCACCCTCTTGAGTCATGACTCCCCCGAATCCTCTCGCAGACTCGCACCCACTGTCTATCTGCAGGTAGACATCACGCACATATGTGCTCTTCACACCCTACCCTCAGAACTTCTAAAAGACAAAAGACGTCGCGCACATTTTATTTTAGATCACACGTCACACACTTATACTATTACTCTTGCAGCGGATGTTCTTTGGTCATAGTATATTGTACTCTCATGAAGAGAAGCGGTGCACGCACACACTAGTTCTCTAACACCCACTCGCGGGTACATGTAGGAGCACATTTTTTTGAAGCCGGTACAACAAAATCACTCCACTATATATATAAGCAGGAGCCTTAGCGCTTGCTTTACTAGGGTTCCTCTCGTTCACTCTCTCATGCTCTCCAGATCTAAGCAAGACATAGGTGGCCGCAGTCTCTCTCAGCTCACGGCTGGTCACAAATTCGGCCAGACAACCTCGACCGGGGCAGGGGTGTAAGTGCATCGTTCACACTGTCGTCGGTAGCGAGGGAGGAGAACAACGGCTGCCCACGCATCCCGATCGGCGGCCGTGCCCTTCTCTCCGAGAGAGCGCCAGCTCGGGAGGGCCTCCGACCCCTTCTTCCTCCCTGCGATATTGTTGCCAAGATGCGGCCTCCCGACGCCGTCTTTGCCACATGCTGATGACCCTCAGGTATATATTCCTTCGAAACCTGCCTTGCTCTACTGCCTCAGCTCCCTTCGTGTCGATCTTTTTCTACTTCCGTCCGCTGCTCCAAAGCCACCTAGACTTTTACTATTATTAGAGGTAAAGCTAGTTCATACAGTCAACTCTAATAGTTGGTTCAAATAGCGAAGAAAGTGGGAAAGTTGTAGCATGAATCTAGCAGTTGGTTCTAAGAGGAAACGGGGGAAAGTAGTATATACTGGCCAACCAACCGGTCTCTTGGTTGAAAAGACGAAGAAAGCGAAGGGTGGGGGGAAGTGGACCTATCTCTTGGTTGAAGAAGGAAAGAAAGTGACGGGTGTTGGGGGACAAGGCAAATGAGAATGAGCAGGTCTAGATTTCCTGTGCTCACATAGGAAAATGTCGCCGAGGAGATAAAAAATGGGACAAATGCAGACATCCTGCCTTAGTGTTTGCCGCTCTCAGCATCCACATCTGCCTCACCACTTTATACCCCTACTGTCCCTACGCCCATATTGCTACCATTAATGTAAAATCACATGAAGCATTAAGCAATGCCACCTAATGTCACTATAAGTAATGGTCTAGTCCGTCGATAAATTGAAGCAATGCCACCACCATTTTATGAAGTGCTTCCGTCTTGCTTTATTTCCCATGAATTGTGTTTTTGCAGTTACACTTAAATCTCACACCGCTAACATTGCTTCATCCCAGTGGAACTGCACAAATTTGATTGCACATTTATTGACCATGTGCTACTCTCATGACAGTAATACTAATGCTATTGTTCTGCATGTTAATCTAGTGGCAGTGTTGATGTGATGTGATGCTACTTACTTAAGGACACTTCATACTGTCAATCTAGTGCCAATTATAACATAATAGATGCTGCTATTAATCATATGCCACTACAAATACCTGTCACTGTTTAAATAACTGTATTTCGTATTTGCGCAAACAGGGATGTCTGTCTCCATATCGTTTCAGGATGTCTGTCTCCGTATCGTTTCTAACTGCGCAATCAAAAGCACACACCTCAGTTTTAGTAGAACTGCGCGAAATGAGATGGCTATCCCTCGTTGCCGTCGTCTAACCACCCGTCTTCCAGGTATTCCTACATTGGTAGTTACTAGGTAGAATGACCAACGCAATCTAGATGAAGTTGATTCGTACGTTTTACTTCTTGATTGCAGTGTAGGACGAGCGAAAACAACTGCATCCTAGTCCGGAATGCACTTTCTACCAGT
The DNA here is from genome assembly GCA_021605145.1 of Aegilops bicornis. Taxonomy (NCBI): domain Eukaryota; kingdom Viridiplantae; phylum Streptophyta; class Magnoliopsida; order Poales; family Poaceae; genus Aegilops; species Aegilops bicornis. Next base: position 617,345,193 of record CM038674.1, on the reverse strand, counting down.
TCATCCGTGGACCGAGGACTAGCTGGCACGGCTGCACGACGGTTTTTTGGACAGGTGCGCGGACAAGAGGCATTGTGGTCTGCTTATTTCTTTAAATAGCGGTGCTTAAATTTAGTGGAATGCACAAGAATTTCACCGGTCAAGATTACCTTTGCATGGTTCAGTTCAGCATTCCAGTGAGACCACAATTATAATTGGTTATTCTAGAATGAGAGAACCTAACCCTGGATGGTGGCAATAAGAAAAACCAGAGTGAACTCCGGAAATTTAAGCCTGCCGGGAATCTTTGCTCGGAAGAAGCCTTGCTTGTTTTTTCCTGATTTGTAAACCTTCTGACAACTTTGTCTTTTGCTGTGAACTAGTGTATGTTTGTTATGTTCTATGAATCATTGAGATGTATAAAATTGCTTAACTTATGCTTTTCAAGTTTTTTATGAAGACGAGTTTAGTGTGAGTGTTCCACATGAGCTCTAGACTAGCGTGTGAATGTTTCGAATTTACATTGTGGCTTCAGTTAACTGCATGAATCACTGTAACAAGATACATAGTTGCTTATATGTCAGACAACAGATTGTTGATTGTTAGCGTCGATAGCCTAGTGTTGAAGCGAGCTGAGCCAATGTGCCGTGTTTTGCACAACTGCTTACAAGTGGGGCAGCACCAACAGTGTTACAAGTACTTATGTATACGTCGGCGCACAGTTCTCGAATGAGTGCTCTATTTCATCAAAACACACCTTTGCTCGTATGATAAACCGTGACAACTTATGTCTTACCATGCCATATTCATGAAAAAACTAGTGAGGACACATCTGTTTCGGCAACAATTACAATGGTTCTCACATGATTCACGGGCACACAAAAGTAGCAGAAGTTCCCATAGACGGATTCAAACAGAGTACTAGCTTCGGAGGGGTCGATAACAGGCAAGGTTTGGATAATTAGACACAATCCAAACTACTATTAAAGACTAGCTGGGGCAACTATTTCATGCCTCGATCTAATTTGGGCTGGACACAAGACGGACCTTGCCAGGAACATCATCGAGGACGTCCCGCAACAGCTCAATCCTGTGAACCTTAATGATGACAACCTTGTGGCCTTGCCACTGATAAACTTGTTTGTGGAGGCATGCCACGTCATCTTCCTGCGTAAGCTTGACAAGAACAGTATGCCTCACAAACGAAGGAGTAGCTTTGAACTTCTTGTGCTTCAAGATACCTGGACAACACGCTCGACAACAGTGAGGCTGGAATACAACTCTTCATTGGTATAACCGCAAATGGCTTCCAGGATCCAACAGCCTAAGAACTCTGTTTTTCCAGTGAGTATATTCAGGTCATCCGCCTCATAGCGAGTGACATGTACAACCACACAATCCTTGTCTGCATCAGGGTTCTAATTGAAATAGAAACAAATTCTGAATTACTTTTTAGTATAAGAAACACAAGTTATTTAAACCACTATGTATAGCATGGCATCGAAGCTAATAAAATTTTGCATTATTCATCACCACATACTTAGATGAAAAACCACAATCGAGATCGGCAAAGAAGAAAATCACCTTGGGCAGCTCAGCGGGGGGGGGGGGACACATCCTTGAAGGGGGAAAACTGCTCCTGCAGTGCCACGGGGGCTGTAACCTCAAACGGGGCGTTGACCATCTCAGTAGTGGCCGTGAGCGTATCTGGGGCCGGCTCGGTGGCTGCCTCCATCTTCTTGGAGCTCTCTGTCTCGTGGGGATCAGCCTCCTGCGTCTGCTCGAATATTGGCAGATCTTTGCCTGGTTCTCCTTGGTCCATAATGAAACTAACGAATACTAGGAGACCACTGAAAGGAAAATAAAATCGCAATGACAATGAAACAAAAAATAGAGTGAGGATCGGTTACTCCTTTGCAAAAGTTCATTTTTTCTCTGAACGACAATATACCAACATCACGGATCCGCTTACCTTCCCTTCGTTGGGAGAGAAGAACAGTGGCATATGCGAGTATTGCCTTTCTTGAAGACGGTGAGGGACAAGGGGATTCAGTGAAGAGTGAAATGATGGTTCCTTTGTCCGTCAAACTTTGATTGCGGGGAGGTGGGGTTTTGTGATACGATGACTCGTTCTTTGCCGGCGCTTCTGACGGGGTGACTCTCCGCCTGCATACTGCCTTCTAATTTGGTGGATGGCATTTGGGCCCGCGCGCTGCATGGCCCACATGTTAGTGAACAAAAGTATAACGACATTCAGTAGAGGAAGACGTTTCAATGACCTAGTAGGAGCCAGAAGCGGTATTGTATCCACTGTACTAGTAGTAGTTGTTTTTCTAGGTAGCTATAGAGTGTCTCTACTGTACTAGTAGTAATTGTTTCTCTGGGTCCAAGACAAAACAGCCCATCCACACTAGTAAATAGTAAAATCAATTCAAAAGCCCATATATTTACTGAATGATAGGCGCTACCCACAACCAGCACACCGCCCCCCAAAAAAACATGGGTGCTCTTCTTCCTCCTCGCTCCCACCCACCTCACGTCAGCTCGCTCCACTCATACCCCCAAATTCCTCACCTCACTCCTACAGAAAACCCCAGCTCCCCTTCTTCCACACTAATATAGAAAAACCCCAACTCCCCTTCTTCACTACTTTTCTACAACTAGGCTCGTCATTCGTTACTCTGCTCAAATCTGTGTGGCGACGCGACGCCTCGAGGAAAATGGAGTCGGCTGACCCCAGCGCCAAGAAGATGAGGCTCACCAACGGCGACGCTCATTGTAGATCCTGCACCCGGCCTTGGGAGAAGCGGCGACCCCACCCCCACCGGATCCCAGGAACCCATAGAATATCGGGTGGACCGCATCAGTGATCTCCCGGACGCCGTCCTTGGGGAGATCATCTCGCTTCTCCTCACCTAGGATTGCTGCCGCACCCAAGTCCTCTCAATTCGGTGGCGCCCTCTATGGCGCGCTGTTCCCCTTAATCACGACTGTCGTCAGCTATCTCTCTTCAATGATTTTGAAATCCCCAGAGCCATCATCTCCTCCTACCAGGGCTCCGTTCAAAGCCTCTGCATCTCGTCATGCTACCTGAGCAAGCATACCATGCCCTGCACGGTGGACGCCTGGCTGAAATCCCCTGAATTCACAGAACTACAGCTGCTTGAGTTCTACTATTCCCCTGGAGATCACATACCACATACCGAACGTCATGTACTTGTGCCCTCAGCATCAATGTCCATCTCGCGGTTTTCCTCCTCTCTCCACACTGCCACCTTTGCGCTGTGCCATCTACCAGACAATCTGGTACTAAACCTTCGACTCCCATTTCTCAAGAAAGTTTCACTTGTGCGGGTTCGTATATCGGAGGCCTCATCAAGACAAAGATCATTCACTCCAGTTGCCCTGCCTCGACTGATTGGTGCTTGTTTTCCTGATTAGAATCGGTTGTCTCCAAATAAAGTCGCCTAACCTTGTAAGAATTGGAATTTCTTTTGATGGAAGGCAGCTCATCATCCAAGATGCCCCTTCACTTTAAAGGTTGATCCTTGATTCTAGTTATTCACCGTTGCAAATAACCATCCTCTCTGTGCCTAAACTGGAGACCTTGGGTGTAATACAAGATCTCTGTGCTCATTTCAATATGGTGTTTGGCTCCACAGTTCTTCATGTACTTTATATTATCATCTACACTTGTAACCATAAGCTGCATTTTAAATTTCTGCGCATAAGTTATATATCATCTTGGAGTAGACATTTTGTACTAATATTATGTTCTATGCTCAATGAAGAGTTTCTCCATGGATGGCCTATCAATGGTGCTGGATTCTGTCAAGATCTTATATATCCAAATGAATAGTTTTGATCTGAACAAGATTATTGGCTTGTTGCAATGCTTTCCATGTCTGGAGAAGTTGTATATAAAGGTGATAATTTCATGCACATTGGAAGCCTGCATATAGTGTACTAGAATTAACCGTTTAGCTGTTGCTCTTCGACACTCTTTTTAGACCTTAACTATTTTCAATCTTCATGTCTATTTAGGTAACAGGACGGGTAAGAAAGTTATAACCAATCGGTGGATTCGTAAGCATCGGGATTTTCTCACTTCTCATGAGATTCGATTGAAGACAATAACGCTAGAACGATATGTAGCCAACCGTGCAAACACTAGATTTGTCACATTCTTCCTGCTGAATGCGAGGTTACTATTGTTCATCAGGCTTAAGTTTATCAGCAGCATGGTTTTGACGGATGGGTATGTTGAAGAGCAAAAAAAAGGAGTTTCAGGTGGGCAAAAGAGCTTACGAGCGTGCGAGCTTCTATTTACAACATATTGTGGTCATAATCTAGTAAATTTTACGACCCAGATGTTCATTCTATGGACCTGACCGATCCATTTGATTTGACTGTTGCCGAAAATAGTCTTTGGAGTTAGATGTTGTTGCCCTTTTCAAGCTGGTTTTTTGTAAACCTGATGAACAATTAACCCTCGTGCTTTTGTACAGTTTGTAAGCTGGAGTTAGATGTTCCTGCCCTTTTCAACTCGGCTGTGACTGTCATATTTTCTTTGAAACAAGGCAAATGCCTTGTCATTCGTTTAATTTGAGTGAAATATTTTAAAAAATCCCAACCAAGGGAAATAACATCACTATCGCCGGCTGCTTGAGCTCACCGTGCATTACAGGATCCAAGTGATTAGCCCCCAGCAGCACCCACAAACTTATTTCGAACTAGCACATCAAATGGGCTGTAAATTTTCATAGGGAAGGCTGCATGGCCGTGACAGATTTGGATTCTGACATTTGGGACACGCGAGGAAATAGCCTATCCAAGGTGGTGTCGACTTACTAGCCAGTCAACAAACGACTCTGCCTACCAGCCGTTGGATTGACATCCAACATCTGCCGTGTATCTTCTATCTGTTGTCTTCTTCTTCCTCCAGCCGCCCAAACCAAACCACCCCGTCGACTCCGCCTGCTCCCGCCTACCATGGCTGGCTGCGCCTCCGCCGCCCTACCGTACGCACCCTCCAATGTTGGCCAGTCCCTCCCTCTATTCCCCCACACGTCCTGTTATCCTCCGGCGACGTCAGCCCCAACACGCACCCGCACCCGAACTAGTCAACCCTCGTACTCCCCTTCGCCTGCGACTGGACCGACGCATCTTCCATGGCTCCTGTTTGTTCCGTCCGAGGCCTCGCTGTCGTCCTCCGCCTTGCGGCCTTGGTTCGCTCGCCGTCTTGTGTGCGCCGCCTCTTGCATTGTCAACATCGTCAACAACCGAGAGGAACATGGAGATGATCAGACGTGGAGAGGATGACAAGAGGGACCCACCAGCGTCATGGCGATGCGCAAGCAAGTGCCTCTATATTACAAGCCCAAAAATATGGTTCCTCCTAATGGTTGGACATCCGAGCTCACGCCATTATTAACGTAGTCAATAAGCGAGAGAATTACACTCTACGGCCGGTGACACCGGGGACCCGATGGAGGTCACGTAGTTTTTTTTGAGGAACAAGCAATTGTTATTTATACTAGTTTTAGCGATAGATCAGGGTAACAATGGGGCTGTGCGAGGGCTGTGGCCCGTCTAGCCAGGGTTTTATTTATGTTTACCACATCATGAGTCCAGTTGTGTTTTTTTGTTGCTGAAAATGGCTAGCCCAGTTCTACTTTTTTAAAAGAAATACCCAAACGAGGCCTACTTGCTTTATCGGCCCTGCTGGGCTGCAAATCTTTCAAGACGAGGAGAGTTTCATTCAACTGGGATGCACATTTTTAAAACACATCAAACCGGGAATTAGTTTCAATTTTTTTTCATTACAAGATTTTAAATTCCATTGATTTTTATGCGTGGACAATTATTTGGATTTTATATTTATATAAATTATTTTTCAAAATAGTTTGAATGTGATCGATATTTCTGGATTAAAAACAGTTGACGGCACCGAAATATGCAAATTTCGTATACTTTTTAACCGTGGCCACAATATGGGGTGTAATGCTAACAAAAATAAGATGGGCTCCAAAAAAATTCTTAAGAATTAGCAAATGGGTTGTACATTATTATAAATAATGGCAGATGGGTTGTATGCTGTTTTCCACAGATTTGAGGCTGACTTTGCGCCTACTACAGGTTAACGCGTATGCTTTCCTAAAAATGGTTGGCCTTTGCATAGCATACTGTCAACTTAGTCAACACACGAGAGTAGTGACTGTTGGATGTCCATCCAACGGCTGTCGTGCTTCTACAATCTATGCTCTTCCTGCTCCAGCCGCTCAAACAAGCGTCGGTGGGACTGCCTGCTCCCTCCTCCCGCGGCCGGCTATGCTACCGCACAGGCCTCACGGCCCCACCGTACTCCCATCGCTGGCCTAGCCATCCTTCTACTCACCCACACCTGCTGTTATTCTCCGGGGATGGCAGACGAACCAGTAAACCCTCGTACTCCTCCGCGTGGGAAACAACTATTGAGTATTCCCTGGCTCTGTGTCGTTCCCTTCCTAGGCCTCGCCGTCGTCCACCGCCCTGGTGCTCTCGGCGCGGCCTGGTCAACGTGGTCAATGAACGACATCCATCAGTGGATCAGACGTGGAGAGACCGGCAGCTGGGTCCACGACCGCACGCAAGGAAATGCCTCCTTATTACAGCAAAATAATGATTCCTCCACCGACAGCTAGGACCCACAGGAAGGGCCTCAGATTGTGAAAAAATGTTCCCCCCGCTGACAGGTCGGACCCACCAGCTATATCTTCGCATGCAAGGAAGTGCCTCCTTATTACACCCAAAAAAATGAATACCCCCCTGCTAGCTGGGACCCACCATATTGGGTGGCTGACTTGTGGGCCTACTAAGTTGACGGGGACGGAGGGCTTTGTCAACTTAGTCAATACTCCAGTGACCATATGATGTCCATCCAACGGCCATAGTGCTTCTTCAACCTCTGGTCTTCTTGCTCCGGCCGCCCAAAGCAGCACCGGTCGTGCCGCCTGCTCCTGCCTCTCGTGGCAGGCTGTCTTTGCCATGGAGGCCTCACCGCCCCATACTACTCCCACCATCGGCAGGCCATCCCTCCACTCAACCACACCCCCCTGTTATTCTCAGCGATGACAGCCTCACACCATGACGAACCGGTGAACCTCGTACTCCTCTCCGCGTGGGCATCCACTGCCGCGTCTTCCCCGGCTCCGCATCAACCCCTTCCTAGGCCTCACCGTCGTCCACCGCCGTGGTGCTCTCGGCACGGCGCGGTCAATGTGGTCAATGACCGACTTCCATTGGAAGAGAACTGCACAAGGAGAGGCTGACAGCTGGGTCCACGACAGCAGCAAGGAAGTGCCTCCTTATTACGCGGAAAATAATTATTCCTCCACCTGATCGTAGGGACCCACCGGGCGGGCCACTGTATTTTGCAAAGAAATGTTTCCCTCCTAACTGTTGGGACCCACCGGACGGGGCACCGTATTTCGTAAAAAAACGTCCCCCCCCCCCCGCTGTCAGCTCGGACCCACCGGAAGTGCCTCCATATTACGCACAAAAAAATGAATACTCCCCCTTCTAGCTGGGACCCACCTTGGTGGGAGGCTGACTTGTGGGCCTACTAAGTTGACGGGGATGGAGGGCTTTGTCAACTTAGTCAATATGAACGATTCTAGCTCCAGTGACCATACGATGTCCATCCAACGACCGTAGTGCTTCTTCAACCTCTGGTCTTCTTGCTCCAGCCGCCCAAAGCAGCGTCGGTCGTGCCGCATGCTCCTGCCTCCCGTGGCGCCCTGTGATGCAGCGGAGGCCTCACCGCCTCCTACTACTCCCACCGCTGGCCAGGCCATCCCTCTACTCACCCACACCCCCTGTTATTCTGCGGCGACGGCAGCCTCACACCACAGCCGAACAAGTGAATCCTCGTACTCCTCTCCGCATGGGCATCCACTACCGCGACTTCCCCGGCTCCGCGTCGTCCCATTCCTAGGCCTCTCTGTCATCCACCGCCGTGGTGCTCCCGGCGTGGCGTGGTCAATGTGGTCAACGACCGACTTCCATCAGAAGAGTATTGTACGTGGAGAGGCTGACAGTTGGGTCCACGACAGCCGCAAGAAAGTGCCTCCTTAGTACGTGCAAAATAATTATTCCTCCACCTGACAGCGGGGACCCACGGACGGGCCACCGTAGTTTGCAAAAAAAAATGTTTCGTCCCTGACTGCTGGGACCCACCAGCTACATCTTTGCACGCAAGGAAGTGCGTCCGGGCAAAAAAAAGATTCTCCCCCTGACTCCTGGGACCCACCAGCTACATCTTCGCACGCAAGGAAGTGCCTGACAGTCGGGACCCACCTGGTCGAAGCGTACGTAGCCTTGCCATTCTGATCGCGAACGTGTACGTACATACTGGTGGATGTAGATGCGCGCCGCGATATTAAGTAATAAAGCGCGCCGCGTAGCATGTACTGCGTCGTACATCAGCCAGTGTGCAATAAAGAATATACGGCCACGTACATACATACGGGCGGGGTCTCGAATGCCCACTCGCGCATACGTATGGCCATGGCTTGTTGATACGTCTCCGTCGTATCTATAAATTTTGATTGTTCCATGCCAATATTTTACAACTTTCATATACTTTTGGCAACTATTTATACTATTTTTTGGGACTAACATATTGATCCAGTGCCCAGTGCCAGTTCATGTCTGTTGCATGTTTTTTGTTTCGCAGAAACCCAATATCAAACGGAGTCCAAACGGGATAAAAACGGACGGAGAATTATTTTGGAATATTTGTGATTTTTGGGAAGTAAAATCAACGCGAGACGGTGCCCGAGGGGGCTAGGAGATAGGGGGCGTGCCCTGGACTCTCCTGCCCCCCCCCTCCGTAAGGCGGTTGACGCTCTTCTTTTGCCGCAAGAAAACTAATTTTATGAGAAAGATCTGGGCGAAAGATTCACCCCAATCGGAGTTACAGATCTCCGGATATAAAAGAAACAGTGAAGGGGTAGAATCTGAGAACGCAGAAATAGAGAGAGACAGAGAGATAGATCCAATCTCGGAGGGGCTCTCGCCCCTCCCACGCCATGGGAGCCAAGGACCAGAGGGGAAACCCTTCTCCCATCTAGGTGGAAGGTCAAGGAAGAAGAAGAAGAAGAAGAAGAAGGGGGGCTCTCTCCCCCTTGCTTCCGGTGGCGCCGGAGCGCTGCCGGGGGCCATCATCATCACCGCGATCTTCACCAACACCGCCGTCATCTTCACCAACATCTCCATCATCTTCCCCCTTCTATATTCAGCGGTCCACTCTCCCCCATCCCGCTGTACCCTCTACTTGAACATGGTGCTTTATGCTTCATATTATTATCCAATGATGTGTTGCCATCCTATGATGTCTGAGTAGATTGTCGTTGTCCTATCGGTGATTGATGAATTGCTATGATTGGTTTGAGTTGCATGTTTTATTATTGGTGCTATCCTATGGTGCCCTCCGTGTCGCGCAAGCGTGAGGGATTCCCGCTGTAGGGTGTTGCAATGCGTTCATGATTCGCTTATAGTGGGTTGCGTGAGTGACTGAAACACAAACCTGAGTAAGGGGATTGTTGCGTATGGGATAAAGGGCACTTGATACTCTAATGCTATGGTTGGATTTTACCTTAATGAATCTTTAGTAGTTGCGGATGCTTGCTAGAGTTCCAATCATATGTGCATATGATCCAAGTAGAGAAAGTATGTTAGCTTATGCCTCTCCCTCAAATAGAATTGCAATAGTGATTACCGGTCTAGTAACGTAGTCAATTGCTTAGGGACAATTTCACAACTCCTACCACCACTTTTCCACACTCGCTATATTTACTTTATTGCATCTTTATCTAAACAGCCCGTAGTTTATGTTTACGTGCTCTTTATTATCTTGCAAACATATCCTATCACACCTACAAAGTACTTCTAGTTTCATACTTGTTCTAGGTAAAGCGAACGTCAAGCGTGCGTAGAGTTGTATCAGTGGCCAATAGGACTTGAGAGAGTATTTGTTCTACCTTTAGCTCCTCGTTGGGTTCGACACTCTTACTTATCGAAAGAGGCTACAACTATCCCGTATACTTGCGGGTTATCAAGACCTTTTTCTGGCAAACTATATATTGAGAAATTCTCCGCTGTCCAAGAAGAGACTAATATTTTGCAGGAAGCTATGGAAGAAGAAATTGATGAAACTGTGAGCTCATTGGATGAAAAAGATGATGAGGAGAGCGAAGAACAAAAGGAGGAAGAGCGGATTGATCACCCGTGCCCACATTCTAATGAGAGTAACTCTTCAACTCATACATTGTTTAATTCCCCTTCGTGCTTACCGAAGGATGATTGCTATGATCCCTTGAATTTGTTTGAAATATCCCTTTTTGATGATGCTTGCTATGCTTGTGGCCAAGATGCCAATAGGAATTATGCTTATGGAGATGAACTTGCTATAGTTCCTTATGTTAAACATGAAATTGTTGCTATTGCACCCATGCATGATAGTCCTATTATCTTTGAATTCTCCAAACTACACTATATCGGAGAAGTTTGTGCTTATTAAGGATTACATTGATGGGTTGCCTTTTACCATTGCACATGATGATTTTGATAGATATAATATGCATGTGCTTGCTGCTCCTACTTGCAATTATTATGAGAGAGGAACTACATCTCCGCCTCTTTATGTTTCCAATACGATAGAATTGCAAGAAACTGCTTATGCTATGCATTGGCCTTTATTTGGTGTGCACGAATTGTTCTTTTATGACATGCCGATGCATAGGAAGAGAGTTAGACTTCATCATTGCTTGAGATATGTTAGTTTGTGCTCACTACTAAGTACAAATCATTGTTAATTAAAATTGGCTCTGATATACCTTGGGATCCGGGTGGATCCATTACTTGAGAACTATATGCCTAGCTTAATGGCTTTAAAGAAAGCGCTGCCAGGGAGACAACCCGGAAGTTTTAGAGAGTCATTTATTTCGGTTGAGTGCTTTCATATAGTTTAAAAACAAAAAATAAATAAAGAGGGGAACCTAAAACTTTTCAAAAAGGAAAGTGAAAGTGAGAAAGACAAGCATTGTTGAAGTGGGAGAGCTCCTTGAACTTTGTTCATGCTCACAGAAACTTTGTGAATCTTGATTCCAGAAACGTTTCAACAAAAATAATTATCCCCTTGTACAATTCCATTGTATTATAAAAATAATGTGCTAAGGTTTGCCTTTAGGATGTTTACAATGCTTGTTGGTTTGTACGGTGCAGGACAGAAACTTTGGCTGTAGTGCGCGATTTTAAATTTCTAACTGGAACGTCAATTGGTTCTGATTCTGTTTGCACTGTCTTTATATACAACTTTTGTATTTTTTATAATTTTGGTAGAATTTTGGGGGTACCCGAAGTATGGTGAACGTTCAGATTCCTACAGACTGTTCTGTTTTTGACAGATTCTGTTTTTGATGCATAGTTTGCTTGTTTTGATGAATCTATCAATTTATATCAGTGGATTAAGCCATGTAAAAGCTATATTACAGTAGACACAATGCAAAAACAAAATATGAATAAGTTTGCAACAGTACCTAGAGTGGTGATTTGCTTTATTATACTAACGGATCTTACCGAGTTTTCTGTTGAAGTTTTGTGTGGATGAAGTGTCTAATCGAGGATGTCTCGATATGAGGAAAAGGAAGAGAGGCAAGAGCTCAAGCTTGGGGATGCCCAAGGTACCCCAAGTAAATATTCAAGGAGACTCAAGCGTCTAAGCTTGGGGATGCCCGGAAGGCATCCCTCTTTCTTCAACAAGTATCGGTATGTTTTCGTATTCGTTTCGTTCATGCGATATGTGCAAGTCTTGGAGCGTCTTTTGCATTTAGTTTTCATTTTTATTTTATGCACCATGCTGGTATGAGATAGTCCTTGGTTGATTTATAGAATTCTCATTGCACTTCACTTAAATCTTTTGAGTGTGGCTTTATAGAATGCTTCATGTGCTTCACTTATATCATTTGAAGTTTGGATTGCCTGTTTCTCTTCACATAGAAAACCGCCATTTGTAGAATGCTCTTTGCTTCACTTATATTTGTTAGAGCGTGGGCATATCTTTTGTAGAAAGAATTAAACACTCTTGCTTCACTTATATTTATTTCAAGAGATGACAGGAATTGGTCATTCACATGGTTAGTCATAAAATCCTACATAAACTTGTAGATCGCTGAATATGATATGTTTGATTCCTTGCAATAGTTTTGTGATACAAAGATGGTGATATTAGAGTCATGCTCAGTGGCGGAGCCAGGATTGGGGAAAGCCCCGGGCACAAAATAGTTTTTGCCGCGAGGGAAAAACTTAACGTACATAAGGCTTTTAGTTACCTCAAAAGATACCCATACAAAAACTACAAAGAACAATACATGATGAAAATGTGTACCGAATCAATGGTTTGCTTCATCTGTGCCTCACATAACCTCATCAACGATGGAAGAAGAGCCAACACCTTCAAGACATGAAAAGCAAAATTTCATAAGAGAAGGCATAAACATCAAGTAAAACAATTATCACTGATAACAATATAAAAACTTACCACTTCAACGAGGTAAAAGCCCTTTGCAGACCTATAAGCAATATACCCTAGACAGATGAAAAAAAATCTCTTCATCTTATTTTTCAACAATATGAAATGAAATTAGCAACTACATCAATTTGAGTTCAACAATACCCTAGATATATGACTGGATAGATATACACACACTATTTCAATTAAATTTCAGTTCAATTAAAGATAGATATACACTGATATAAGTAGAACATGATACAAGCGAAAAGCATAAGGGGGAACAGAGAAAACATCAAAGAAAAATACAAGGTGCGGCACCCGGCAGTGAAGCAACCAGTAGGGGATGGCGCGAGCAGCGCCTTACGAGACGAAGAAGGCGGCGCCGAGGCAGGGGAAGTGGGGAGGGTCGAGGTCGGAGGCATTGCGTGGTAGCTGGGCGATGGAGATTTGATCCTGTCGCGACTTCGGCAGCGCCGCCTGACGTTCGTCTCCTTTTTTCAACAACCTTTGTGTTCCTCTGCCTCTTTTTTTTTACGAAACGTTCCTCTGCCTCGTGCGTGCGAGTAGATCGTGGGGTAGCCTTGCCTCGTTCGTTCGTCCGTTTCACGTAAGACTGGCCATCAAGGCTTTGGGCTTTCTTTCGTTTACTGGGCTGCACCCCGGGCCTGCAGAAAAAGCTATATAGTTGTAGCCTGTTAAATTTTGCACGCCCCGGGCCTGGGCCCTGGGTGCCCGGGGCCCAGCTCCGCCCCTGGTCATGCTAGTGGGTGGTTGTGGATTGTAGAGACACTTGTGTTGAGGTTTGCAAGTCACGTAGCATGCACGTATGGTAACCGTTGTGTGACAAATTTGAAGCATGGGATGTTTCTTTGATTGTCTTCCTTATGAGTGGCGGCCGGGGACGAGTGATGGTCTTTTCCTACCAATTTATCCCCCTAGGGGCATGAGTAGTAGTACTTTGCTTCGAGGTCTAATAAACTTTTGCAATAAGTATATGAGTTCTTTATGACTAACGTGAGTCCATGGATTATACACACTTTTACCTTTCCATCATTGCTAGCCTCTTCGGTACCGTGCATTGCCCTTTCTCACCTCGAGAGTTGGTGCAAACTTCGTCGGTGCATCCAAACCCCGTGATACGATACGCTCTATCAGACATAAGCCTCCTTATATCTTCCTCAAAACAGCCACCATACCTACCTATCATGGCATTTCCATAGCCATTCCGAGATATATTGCCATGTAACTTCCACATCATCATATATGTGACTTGAGCATTTATTGTCATATTGCTTTGCATGATCGTAAGATAGCTAGCATGATGTTTTCATGGTTTGTCCGTTTTTTGATGTCATTGCTACGCTAGATCATTGCACATCCCGGTACACCGCAGGAAGCATTCATATAGAGTCATATATTTGTTCTAGTATCGAGTTGTAATAACGAGTTGTAAGTAAATAAAAGTGTGATGATCATCATTATAGAGCATTGCCCCATAAAAAAAGAAAAAATGGAAAGGCCAAAGAAGCCTAAATAAAAAGGGGGCCAAAGAAGCCCACCCAAAAAGAAAAAAAAAGAAAAAAAAGAAAAAAAAAGAAAAAGAAAAGGGGCAATGTTACTATCCTTTTTCCACACTTGTGCTTCAAGTAGCACCATGTTCTTCATATAGAGAGTCTCTTATGTTGTCACTTTCATATACTAATGGGAATTTTTCATTATAGAACTTGGCTTGTATATTCCAACGATGGGCTTCCTCAAATGCCCTAGGTCTTCATGAGCAAGCAAGTTGGATGCACACCCACTTAGTTTTCAGTTTGAGCTTTCATACACTTATAGCTCTTAGTGCATCCGTTGCATGGCAATCCCTACTCCTCACATTGACATCAATTGATGGGCATCTCCATAGCCCGTTGATTAGCCGTGTCGATGTGAGACTTCCTCCTTTTTTGTCTTCTCCACATAACCTCCATCATTATATTCTATTCCACCTATAGTGCTATATCCATGGCTTGCGCTCATGTATTGCGTGAGGGTTGAAAAAGCTGAAGCACGTTAAAAAGTATGAACCAATTGCTCGGCTTGTCATCGGGGTTGTGCATGATGGGGGCATCTTGTGTGACGAAAATGAAGCATGGCCAAACTATATGATTTTGTAGGGATAAGCTTGCTTTGGCCTTGTTGTTTTGAAAAGACATGATTGCTTTATTGGTACACTCGAAGTATTACGGTTTTTATGTCAAATGATAGACTAATGCTTTGAATCGCTCGTGTATTAATATTCATGCCATGATTAGACATAAGATCAAGATTATGCTAGGTAGCATTCCACATCAAAAATTATCTTTTTTATCATTTACCTACTCGAGGACAAGCAGGAATTAAGCTTGGGGATGCTGATACGTCTCCGTCGTATCTATAATTTTTGATTGTTCCATGCCAATATTCTACAACTTTCATATACTTTTGGCAACTTTTTATACTATTTTTTGGGACTAACATATTGATCCAAAGGCTCAGTGCGGTTCATATACATTGCATGTTTTTGTTTATGAAACCCAATATCAAACAGAGTCCAAACGGGATAAAGACGGACGGAGAATTATTTTGGAATATTTGTGATTTTTGGGAAGTAAAATCAACGCGAGACGGTGCTCAAGGGGGCCAGGAGATAGGGGGCGCGCCCCAGGGAGGCAGGCGCGCCCTGGACTCTCCTGGGCCCCCCGTAAGGCGGTTGATGCTCTTATTTTGCCGCAAGAAAGCTAGTTTTATGAGAAAGATCTGGGCGAAAGTTTCACCCCAATCGGAGTTAGGGATCTCCGGATATAAAAGAAACGGTGAAGGGGTAGAATCTAAGAACGCAGAAACAGAGAGAGACAGAGAGATAGATCCAATCTCGGAGGGGCTCTCGCCCCTCCGACGCCATGGGAGCCAAGGACCAAAGGGGAAACCCTTCTCCCATCTAGGGGGGAGGTCAAGGAAGAAGAAGATGAAGGGGGGCTCTCTCCCCCTTGCTTCCGGTGGCGCTGGAGCGCTGCCAGGGGCCATCATCATCACCACGATCTTAACCAACACCGCCGTCATCTTCACCAACATCTCCATCACCTTCCCCCTTCTATATTCAGGGGTCCACTCTCCCGCATCCCGATGTACCCTCTACTTGAACATGGTGCTTTATGCTTCATATTATTATCCAATGATGTGTTGCCATCCTATGATGTCTGAGTAGATTTTCGTTGTCCTATCGGTGATTGATGAATTGCTATGATTGCTTTGAGTTGCATGTTTTATTATTGGTGCTGTCCTATGGTGCCCTCCGTGTCGCGCAAGCGTGAGGGATTCCCGCTGTAGGGTGTTGCAATGCGTTCATTATTCGCTTATAGTGGGTTGCGTGAGTGACTGAAACACAAACCCGAGTAAGGGGATTGTTGCGTATGGGATAAAGGGGACTTGATACTCTAATGCTATGGTTGGGTTTTACCTTAATGAATCTTTAGTAGTTGCGGATGCTTGCTAGAGTTCCAATCATAAGTGCATATGATCCAAGTAGAGAAAGTATGTTAGCTTATGCCTCTCCCTCAAATAGAATTGCAATAGTGATTGCGGGTCTAGTAACGTAGTCAATTGCTTAGGGACAATTTCACAACTCCTACCACCACTTTTCCACACTCGCTATATTTACTTTATTGCATATTTATCTAAACAGCCCCTAGTTTATGTTTACGTGCTCTTTATTATCTTGCAAACATATCCTATCACACCTACAAAGTACTTCTAGTTTCATACTTGTTCTAGGTAAAGCGAACGTCAATCGTGCGTAGAGTCGTATCGGTGGCCGATAGGACTTGAGAGAGTATTTGTTCTACCTTTAGCTCCTCGTTGGGTTCGACACTCTTACTTATCGAAAGAGGCTACAACTATCCCGTATACTTGCGGGTTATCACTCGTGTACATGGCTGGGTCGGAACGGAGAAACTGCGTCGTCGTCGTGTTCATGGGGAGCAACGGAATGCGTCGTGTTCATCGGGAGGCAACGGAATGCGCCGTGTTCGTCGGGAGGCAACGGAGCACGTGGGAGCCAACCGCTTGGACGGAACAGGCGATGGAAAGGAGGCCCGGCGTACCGCAGAACGTAGGAAACGGACTTGTGTTGGACCTCCTACGGTCGAAACGGGGTCCTGTTGATCGGGAGGGGTGTGGCGTACCGCAAAACGAACTTGTGTTGGAGCACTACGGTCGAAACGAGGGTCCTGTTCATCAGGAGGGGTGTGGCATACCGCAAAACGGGACCCCACGGTGTACTTTTCATCTCCACCGTCGACCTTCTCCAGCCTCCACGGGCTACTGTTCATCCACCGTCGACCTCCTTCAGCCTCCACCTGCGACTGTTCATCCACGGGCTCCTGTTCATCTAGCCTCCACCGCGCGCTACTCCACCGGTTACTGTTCAACCACCCCTCTCCACGGGCTCCTGTTCAACCACCCCTCCACGGGCTACTGTTCATCCACCCCTCCAGCATCTACTTATCATCCAGCCCTCCACGAGGTCGTCCTGTTCATCCAACCCTCCACCGGGTCATGTTCATCCAGCCCCAACCGGCTCGATCGATCGGGGTCGTATTCATCCAGAGGCAACAGCACGGGGTCCTATTCATCCACCCCCACCGCTCACTGTTCATCCAACCACCCCCCCCCCCCCGCAACACTCACTGTTCATCCTGAGGCAGCATCAATCGGCTTGATTAGCAGCGATGGCGAAGAATCGCCGATCGCTCGGGTTCGATAACGCATAGCCTGCGGTGCAATCGCTTCCCGAGTTCGATTAAGCGACGCCTCGCTCGGGTTCAGTTAGAGCCCAACGCCTCGCACACACGCGCGTACGTGTACGAGAGAAACACGCATCGCTCGGCCCCCGACCTCCCACCGTAACCGGGAACTCCCAGAAATTTTCCTCGCCCTCGCTTCTACCACGGTTTTTTCCGTCATGGACGGCCCAAAGAATGTCATACAACTGCGTCTCCGGCCCACCCAGGATGAAAAGCCCATTTTCTGTCATGATTTTTTTTCATAGAAGTAGGAGCCCACCACATCTATGATGATACCGGGTTTTGTCACAATTATCGTCATAGAGGTGTCATAAGTATGACAGGAAAAAAATTTGTTCGGCCCAAAATGTCATGGATGTGTCTTTTCTTGTAGTGAGATCTTCACGAAGTAGGCGATATCCTTGCCCTTACAAACTCCTTGGTTCAACTCCATAGTTTTGACGGAATCTCCCAAGTGACACCTAACCAATCTAGGAGACACCACTCTCCAAAAGGTAATAGATGGTGTGTTGTTGATGAACTCCTTCCTCTTGTGGTTCAAATGATAGTCTCCCCAACACTCAACTCTCTCTCACAGATTTGGCTATGGTGAAAAGATGATTTGAGTGGAAAGCAACTTGGGGAAGGCTAGAGATCAAGATTCATATGGTAGGATTGGAATATCTTGGCCTCAACACATGAGTAGGTGGTTCTCTCTCAGAAAATGAGTAGTGGAAGTGTAGGTTTGTTCTGATGGCTCTCTCCACAAATGAAGAGTGGGTGGAGGGGTATATATAGCCTCCACAGAAAATCTAACTGTTACACACATATTACCAAACTCGGTGGGACCAAATCAGCAAAATCGGTCCGACCGATCCAGGTAAAAACGTGAACATTAGGATTTTTGGTGGGACCGATATAGTCATCTCGGTGGGACCGATATGCTAGGGTTAGGGCATAACATAATATCGGTGTGACCGATCAGATAAACTTGGTGGGACCGATTTCAACAATAGGTACACAGAGGGTTGGTCAGGCAAACTCGGTGGGACCGATTCGCTCACTTCGGTGGGACCGAAGTGTTATGAAAAGGAAATAGGGAGTTTGCAATGCAGACTCGGTGGGACCGATTTTCTCATTTCGGTGAAACAAAAATGTTACAAAAAGGAAACAGAGAGTTTGCAATCCCATCTCAGTGAGACCGAGATCCCTATCAGTGAGACCGAAGTAACTAGGGTTTGTGGCAGTGGCTATGTCAAACGAAACTCGGTGGCGCCGGATAGATCAATTTGGCGGGGCCAAATTTGACTTTAGGTTTAGGACATATGTGGAAATGAGAAAGTGGTTGAGGTTTTTGGAGCATATCACAAAGCATTTTGAGCAAGTAAGAACTTAAGCAACACCTCATCCCCTTTTAATAGTTTTGGCTTTCCTATGGACTCAATGTGATCTTGGATCACTAAAATGAAAATGTAGATTCTTGAGCTTGTTTCCAATATATGTCCTTTGCATTTTGAGGGGTCCACATCTCTAGTACATGCCATGCCAATCATTGAACTTTCTGAAATGATTATCTTGAAATAGCATTAGTTCAGTGAACTATATGTTGTTAAGAATTACCAAAATCACCCAGGGATTAGTTGCACTTTCAGCTTCGCCGTCCAGAGCTAATCATCGCCGAAGAATTAGAGGGAAAATATTAGAACCATGTTGGGCTTCTAATTATGAGGATTAGAGGTGGCTAGGGCTAGATCTAATTAGTCTAGGACCAACTAGAACTAGAACTAGATCAACTAGAAGAAGCACCCAAAACTTGTATATCCAAAAGGTCCAAATCCTCTAGTATATATAGGTTGGAGAGGGAAGAGGAGGAACCACACAAAGGGGGGAAGTTCTCCCCTGTGTGGCCGGCCAAGTTGAGGGGGAAACCCCCTCCAATTCAACCTCCTTCCCTGCTTACCATGAGGAGAAGGGGGCGCCTCCCTATTGGGCCCTTGTGGCCAAATACTCCTTCCACCATTAGGCCTTTTAAGGCCCGTAGATATTAAATTAAATATAAAATTATTCTAAACATTTTAAGAGCATTATATATATATATATATATATATATATATATATATAATTTAACATCCCCGGAAACATTTTCCACCTATATATATTAATCGGTAATACCCTGTATTACCCGATATTCGCCAAAACCCTTCTGGTGACCCGGAAACGCTTCCGGAACCTCTTGGAACTATTCTGGATATTAATGATACAATTTCACAAATATATTCTCATCACTCCCACACTACTAACACTCAGCAGATCGTGATTACCTTAAGCTTGTGACCCCGTAGGTTCGGTAAATCATAGACATGAACAAACCCGTTCGTTCAATGACCGATAGCGGAACCGTGGACATACATATCGGTCCCTATGATTACACGATTGATATTAGAGTGAACCTTTGGATATCATGCGATCTTACCTTTGCTTCGCGATACTTTACAAAACTCGGTGTGCATCGGTATCCTCCTGAGTTATCATCATGCTCACTATATTGTTGCTCCCGTTACCGTGTTCCGGCATCCCTGTGACATAGTCACCTGTGTTTGGCCAGACGATGATGGATGTCGTCACACCGAGAGGGCCCTAAGAATATCTCTCCATCGTTGGAGGAGCAAATCCCATTCTCGAGCTGTTTGGTCACTTGTCAAATTTTTCGGTGAACCTGAAAGTTGTCGTTATGATCACCTTGTTACAGATGACGTTTGAGCAACCCCAAAGCCCACCGTCTGGTAGGAAGTGACCAAGACACTCTCATGATCTGAGGAACTAAAACACATGCTAACACTCTGTGTTATTGCAACTGAATACAGATGATATTAACTCAATTCATAACAAACAAGTTTGACTCGATTCAATATGATTGTTCTTCCAACATCATAATCTCAATGTTGTTTTAGGATCATCGTTACACTTAACAATACCCTAAGATCCGGAATACATGATCCCCAACAACACTTGAGCTAGTCTTAGAGGCGAGACTAGGAACCTTCATTTTATCCGTTTATCATTTCACACGTGCATATGAGTTTTCCACTAAATCGCATATTCCAGGATCATAGCAGTTATAGCATGCAATATGAAATCTTAATTATGAATATGAAAATATAATAATACAAATATTATTGCCTCTAGGGCATATTTCCAATAGGCAGTGACGATCTGGAGTGGCGCTGACCATTTCGGGCGGGAAGCGCGCGGGGGCGAGGGGAGGGGATTTGGTTGGGCCAATGTGGTCAAAAGCGGACGTGGGTGCTGTACGGACGCCACAAAGCCCCCCCCCCCCCCCCACACACACACATTTATCTCCGATTTGTGGGAGAAAGTATGTCCAGACCGCACAGCGGACCGATACAGGCCAATGTTGGATGACTTCCGCGGTCCGAACAACGCGTTTCAGACGGATGCGGGCGGTTTAAGGGGTGATGTTGGAGATGCCCTTACGAGATTTTTATTATAATACATTGTGATGAAAAAATCATCTAGAGTAACCATGGTAAGAAAACATCTAGAGTATGATTTGTGATGATCGATAAAACTACATTTCAAAGATATTATGGCAAAAAAACATCTAGATTAAACGTGGCAACAAAACCCTTGAGAAAGGCACGAAAAACAAAAGTTGCCATCATGGCAACATATGCTTTAGTTGGCAATGGCAAAACATATGCTCCAAAGTGTGATTCTGTTATTCAGTTTCTAGTTTGATCTCTTGTTGTTTCTGTGATAGTGGTTGTATAGGAAAATAAACTCAAGTCTTGTATTTTTTTCAAACCAAGCACGATCTCCAAATCCATTAAAATTTAGTTAATTTGGCTGGAGAGGCCCATATATGTGTGTTCTTGATCTATCGTGAAAGAGTGAGGTAAGTGATGTTACCGATTATAGCAAGTGCTCTTCTATACTTTCTGCAACTGCCATTCCTGCTTAGGAAGAGAGACCCTCTTCTATCCCCATCCCTTCGTAGCGCTGCTACCACATTCCACTTTGCCTTATCTTTCCCACAATAAAATTTAGGTGCAGAAATTCCATTATGGTAATATTTCAGAGTTCCTGATTTGCATGTTTCTGCAATCATTTGCTGAATTAGTTGAACTTCGCGGTATATGTTAGTACCATTGCTCCATCCATGTTCTGAGCCACAACTTCTGGCATTGCAGGTACAATGCCGAAGGAGCAGGGTGATCTGTCCGTGTAGATTCCATGTCTCGTTCCTTCCTGGGTGGAGGTAGCTATAGATCTTGCTGTACCCGGTCATCTCCGCTTCCATCGTCTACACCTCCCCCCGCATCACCCTCGTCAACTTCTGTTGCAAGGTTGCTAAGATGCCGCCCAAGACTGGTCTGTTCGTGGGGATCAACCACATATTGCAGGTTGAGTTTCTTCCTCTCTCCCTTGTTTTTAATCTTCCGTCTAGACAAAATGTGGGTGAGGTTTAATAAACTATCTATGGGGTATGACTCAATTTGAAATGAGATGTACCCAAGCTTTATCTTGTCTTGTCCTTTTTATGCTTGACACTCCCAAATAGTCCATTGATATACTTTAACCTGGTCAGATTTTTTAGATTCTAGAACAGAATTAGCTCAGATTTGACATGGCAGTTAAGTATCTCAGTTATGACACCAAACTAGCAGGGGTGGGTGGGTTGTATGGTTTACTGCTTGCTTGCTTAATGCCACTCCACTCTAGCCAGCTTCCTTCTTGTATAGTTTGCCTCATGGGGTCCTAATTCTTATCATAAGATTTGGCCCTGCTGCATGATGCGTGTGTGGTTCCTAATGGTCAGTCACTTACTAGCTAAGGAGGTTGCTTTGATGCCGAATGTTTTTTTTTTCAGTTTGTGCCTATTCCAATTCCTCACTGTTATTTGTTACCTAAACAAAATTGCTACTGCATAGACAGTGTTTGGCGAGTGCTACCATCCCGTTCTTGCTGGGCTAACTTATTTGTTTGTTTTATTTCGAGCAGTAGGCACCTGACTCCATGGATGACGACTTGGGCCCCATGCCCAAGCTGACGAGGAGGACCTGGACGACGACCATGACAACACCCCGCACAAGGTCGATCCCTACCTTACCACTAAGACCATATTTACTGTTGTTTCCTTGTGGTCACACTGCCATTTTGCTGTGCTCGATATTTCTTTTGCGTAGGATGGTCGGGTGAGATCTCCTGATTCATGTTGAGGTTAAGTACAAGGCTAGTGAACTTTTGGTTATAATTCATACCATATTTTGTTCCTGCATGATGCATGTGTGGTTGATGGCCACATATATACTAGATAAGGAGGTTCTTTAGCTACTGATGAGTGGTATTTTGGTTTGCACCTGATCCAGCTTACTTTTTTGAGGGAGATCTAGCTCCCTTTTACAAACACCTAAACATGCTAATGGTTGGGCATTATTTGGCTAGAGCTTCCATTCTTAGTGGACTAGCTCATGTTGTTTGAGGGAGATCTAGCTCACTGATGTAGAAAGTGTGTCAACTTTCTATGGCAAAAGGATGATCTGAAACTGATAAAAACTATAGCTTTGTTTCCAGATTATACCTGGATCATAATCATGTAGATGTAGGTTTCCTGTAGTGTTGAGAACAATAGGCTTCTTGTGGCTGCAACTTTTTCTTGTAATGCTGAGAATAGTAGGTATCTTGTGGCTGTAGCTTTCCTGTAGTGCTGAGAGCAATAGACCTCCTTGTAGTTGTAGCTTTCTTGCAGTGCTGAGAACAAGAAATTCTTCATTTTTGCATTCAACATTACAATTCATGAGAACCTGCTGCATTCTTTTTGATGTATGCAAATGATGTGACTCATGAATAACAAGCCACCATATTAGCGCCAATCTTTTTGAGAGATTGATGTATACTGGACATATGTTATTATTCAAGTGTTACAACAGTTCGTATGGGAATTTGGGCTATTTTTTATAAGACATGCAAGTATTTTTATGTTTGTAGAACATGGTGGTTACTTACTAGCCAGTTACTACGAGTAGATTTTGTACTATTCTTCTGTAACATAAGTTGTGCTCCTCGTTACTGACCTACCAGTATTATTATGTTGTTCACTTCAGTTGGATGGCGATCACCCAGCCGGTGCACCAAGGGATTCCATTTGTGGCAAGTAGCTAGCCTTTGGCTCAGGCATGCTCAACATGGATGAAATCAAGAGGGGCCATACCTAACAGCGCAAGAGTCTTTGCTTACTGGTGGTGGTAGTAGGCATCCCAGCACAGTGGAGCTTGCCCTCGCCAAGCACCAAGGAAAGTACACGGCCTTCGTCCTTAAGAAGCTCGCCCAAGCATGATTACAAGCGGGCTAGCAGATGGAGGACCCTCGACTCTTTGCCAAAATATCCCATCATCTGCCATTGTTTTTTTATTTCTTGAGCTTTTCCTGTGACCTTTGTCCCTGCGTGTGCACGACTTTGCGCCTCAGATTGTTGGGACATGTGGAGCTCTTCTGGATTGAACTGTTTGGTGTAAATAACATTGTTGCTGCATTTTGTTTCTATATCAGATGCCATACATCGAATATCATCATCTGCCGATGCAAACTTAATGCTATTTTATTTTCTGAATTTCAAAGCTTCTTGATATATACTACTTTGTTTCTTGATTGAATGTTTGATTTCCCCAAATTCATGTAGAATTTGGGGAACCTACTATTATGAACTTTCAATCATCTTTTAACTGTTATAATTTCTGAGAATTCCTTATGAAGCCATTTCTTATCATTTGTTGAGCCTCGGTCTTATTTTTCATGTGTTATTTGGCTCAGACGCTCTTATCTTTTAATTAGCTTGTGGGCAATGATCAAACTATAGTTGGCATTATGTCTTATTATGCTAAATTATACTATAAGAAGGAAAGAAATCATGTCATGGGATGGTCACAATCAGCTTCATCTGCCTCGCAAAATGAGACAAAAAATGCTCATCTGCTGAGCGCCGGGTGTTATTTTTCATGCATTTTTTGCTTGAGACGCTCTCATCTTTTACTTAGTTTGTTCGCAGTGATCAGATTGTAGTTGGCATCATGTCATATTATGCAAACTTATGCCATAAAAAGAAATAAAAAATGTCTTGTGATGGTTACAATCAACTCACTAGGTAATCTCTTCATCTGCCTTGCAAACGAAAGAAAAATTGGTCATCTGACTCATCAAAAGAAAAGAAAAGAAAATCTTACCACTAAAGAAAAAATGGCTTACAAATCATAGTTAGATGTCGCAATCTTACCAAAACATGCTAGATTTAATCTTCCATGATCAAAGAAAGAAACCCTTGGGATGGGAGTGAATGCGGCCAGATCACAGAACAGACGGATTCTAGTCAATACAGTACCGTAATTCTCGTAACTACCTTGAAAGTTTGCTAAGAAAAATTTATAGAGGGACTTGAACAGACTGATCTATTGTTCTCATCATCAATGTCATTAAACGTCTAGGGATGCCCACATGCAGGCCACGAAGGGCAAGGCTTGCGCCACCTTAGTGATCCGCGACAGCAGCACCATGTCTTTTTCTTCTTCCACTTCTTCTTCCAAGCAGACCATCCTTGTTTATATACTAGGGGTCGTCATCTATCCACGTGCATGGTGCGTGTGCGACTTAGGACTTTGGGCGACGGCGAGGCAGAGGCAGATGACGCTTCACGGAGCTGGCCCTACATCGCAGGCAAGTGCCTCTCTCTCTCTCTCTCTCTCTCTCTCTCTCTCTCTCTCTCTCTCTCTCTCTCTCTCTCTCTCTCTCTCTCTCTCTCTCTCTCTCTCTCTCTCTCTCTCTCTCTCTCTCTCTCTCTCTCTCTCTCTCTCTCTCTCTCTCTCTGACTGATTGGTTCGGTTTCCACTCGCTCGCAGCCCATCCCCGAGACGGGGTGATTGAGCGCTGAATGAATCCGTGGGCGAGAGGTGGTGCCAGTCGGTGAGGGGTCTCAAGGAAGAAGAAGGCCATTTGGCTGACGACGGCGAGGAAGCGAGGCACGGTGGCCGGCCGGCGAAGCGTTGCTGCACCTGTAGTTTTTTCTTTCTGGTTTTTGTTTGGTGCATGAGGTAAAATAGAAGACTGGTAGAATAGAATCCCGACGGATGGCATATAATAGGAGTATAGAATAGATGGATATGGAATCGAAATAGGTAGCTAGCGCAATGGATGCAACTCGGTTTCACAGAAGGGAACAAGAATTTGCATCGGTCGATCATCTACAGTTTGGGTTAGAGCATCTCCAGCCGCGCCCCCAACAGGCCCTCAGGCATTTTTTTGGCGCCGCCGGCTGAAAATCGGCCCAGTCCCGCCCCCAGGAGCCCCGTTTTCGCCGGTTTGAGCCGAAACTGGCGCCGGCGGACCCAGGCCAGACCCGGCACGCTGGGGGCGCCTGGGGGCGCGGGGGGACGCGTTTTTGGCTCAAACGGGGATGGGCCCGCCGAGTCAGCGAGATGCCGCTTCGTTGTCCTCATCGCCTCGGTTCCCGCGGGAATCAATGCCAAGGCTGCCGCGCTGTCGCCGGCCAGCCGCCATTGATGCCTCACGGGCGGCGCAGCGAAGGCTCCACCGACGCGCATCCCACTCGCTCCCGCCCCGCGTCACCCGGCATGCAGGCTCCCGCCGCCCTGATACGTCCATTTTGCATCATGTTTTCCTACTGTTATTTATGTTGTTTTATTGTATAATAATGCTTTTTCGAGTAACTCTAATGCATTTTCTCTCATAATATGCAAGGTATGCACAAAGGGGGAGAATTCTGGCAGCTGGAAATCTGGACTTGAAAAAGCTATGTCAAGCTACCTATTTTGCACAACTCCAAATGAGCTGAAATTCCCGAGGATTTTTTATGGAATGTTTAATAAATATTGCAGCAAATAAGTACCAGAGGGGGGCCACCAGGTGGGCACAACCCACCTGGGTGCGCCAGGAGGCCCAGGCGCGCCCTGGTGGGTGCTTCCCTCCTCGGCCCACCTCCGGTGCCCATCTTCTGGTATATAAGTCATTTTTACCTAGAAAAAAATCAGAGGAGAACTTTCGGGACGAAGCACCGCCGCCTCGAGGTGGAACTTCGGCAGGAGCACTTTTGCCCTCCGGCGGAGCGATTCCGCCGGGGGAACTTCCCTCCCGGAGGGGAAAGTCATCGTCACCATCATCACCAACAACTCTCCCATTTTGGGGAGGGCTATCTTCATCAACATCTTCACAACACCAACTCCTCTCAAACCCTAGTTAATCTCTTGTGTCCAATCTTTGTATCAAAACTATAGATTGGTGCTTGTGGGTGACTAGTAGTGTTAATTACATCTTGTAGTTGATTACTATATGGTTTATTCGGTGGAAGATTATATGTTCAGATCCATTATGATATTTAATACCCCTCTGATCTTGAGAATGTTTATTATTTGTGAGTAGTTACTTTCGTTCTTGAGTTCATGGGAGAAATCATGTTGCAAGTAATCATGTGAACTTAATATGTGTTCGATATTTTGATGATATGTATGTTGTCATTCTCTTAGTGGTGTCATGTGAACGTCGACTACATGACACTTCACCATATTTGGGCCTAAGGGAATGCATTGTGGAGTAGTTATTAGATGGTGGGTTGCGAGAGTGACAGAAGCTTAAACCCTAGTTTATGCGCTATTCCGTAAGGGACCGATTGGATCCAAAAGTTTAATGCTATGGTTAGTGTTTATTCTTAATACTTTTCTCGTAGTTGCGGATTCTTGCGAGAGGGTTAATCATAAGTAGGAGGTTTCTTACTTGGTTTGTTCAAGTAAGAACAGCACCTAAGAACCGGTCCACCCATATATCAAATTATCAAAGTACCGAACACGAATTAAGCCAACATGGTGAAAGTGACTAGATGAAATTCCCGTGTACCCTCAAGAACACTTTGCTTATTATAAGAAACCGTTTTGGCCTGTCCTTTGCCTCAAAAGGATTGGGCTACCTTGCTGCACTTTTGTTACTACTATCGTTACTTGCTCGTTACAAATTATCTTGCTATCAAACTACTCCGCTACTTACAATTTTAGCACTTGCAGACATTACCTTGCTGAAAACCACTTGTCATTTCCTTCTGCTCCTCGTTGGGTTCGACACTCTTACTTCTCGAAAAGGCTACAATTGACCCCATATACTTGTGGGTCATCATGGCTATTTTCTGGCGTCGTTGTCGGGGAGTGAAGCGCTCTTGGTAAGTGGAAATTGGTAAGGAAACATTATAACTACATGCTGAAATTTATTATCATTTGCTACTATGGAAAACAATCATTTGAGCGTTTTTTTGGGGTATCTTCACCTCGACCGGAACCACAATTAGTTGCCCCTGAACCTACTGCACCTACTGAAAATATTGAATATGAAATTCCTTCGGGTATGTTAGAACACTTGCTAGCTAATCCTCATGCAGGAAATGGAACCGAACATCCTGATATGCACTTGATATATGTGGATGAAATTTGTGGATTATTTAAGCTTGCAGGTTTGCCTGGGGATGAAGCTAAGAAGAAGGTTTTGCCTTTATCTTCGAAGGGAAAATCATTGACATGGTATAGGCTATGCGATGATATTGGATCTTGGAACTGGAATCGGTTGAAATTGGAATTTCATCAAAAAAATTATCCTATGCATCTAGTTCATCATGATCAGAATTATATATATATATTTTGGCCTCGTGAAGGAGAAAGTATCGCTCTAGATTGGGAGAGGCTTAAGTCAATGTTATATTCATGCCCCAATGATGATCTCTCAAGGGAAATGATTATTCGGACTTTTTATGCTCGGCTTTCTCGTAATGATCAATCCATGCTCGATGCTTCTTGTACTGGTTCTTTTATGAAGAAGACAATTGAATTCTGGTGGGATCTTTTAGAAATAATTAAACACAACTATAAAGATTGGCAACTTGGCGAAGGTAAAGAGTCTGGTATTGAGCCTAAGTTTGATTGTGTTAAATCTTTTATGAATACCGATGCTTTTCAGAAGTTTAGCACTAAATATGGACTTGACTCTGAGATAGTAGCTTCCCTTTGTGAATCTTTTGCTGCTCATGTTGATCTCCCTAAGGAGAAGTGGTTTAAATATCACCCACCTATTAAAGAAGAAGTTAAAGAACTGGTAAAAGCTAAAGAAGAAACTATCATTTACAGTGTTGATTCAATTGTTCCCACTGCTTATATTGAAAAACCACATTTCCCTGTTAGGATGAAGGAACATGCTAAAGCTTCAACTGTGGTTAACAAAAGTTATATTAGAACACCCAAACCATCTGAACAAATCATAGTTGAACCTAGTGTTGCGATGGTTAAAGATCTCTTAGTTGATAATATTGATGGGCATGTTATTTACTTCTGTGGTGAAGCTTCTAGAATTGCCAAACCTGAAGGAAAAGTTAAACATAGGCCAGTCGTTGGCATGCCAGTTCTCTCAGTTAAGATAGGAGATCACTGTTATCATGGGTTATGTGACCTAGGTGCTAGTGTGAGTGCTATTCCTTTCTCCTTATATCAAGAAATTAAAGATGAAATAGCACCTGCTGAAATAGAAGGCATAGATGTCACTATTAAACTTGTTAATAGAGATACTATATCACCAATTGGGATTCTTAGAGATGTTGAAGTCTTGTGTGGGAAAATAAAATACCCTACTGATTTTCTTGTTCTTAGCTCCCCACAAGATGACTTTTGTCCCATTATTTTTGGTAGACCTTTCTTGAACACCGTCAATGCTAA
The DNA here is from genome assembly GCA_021605145.1 of Aegilops bicornis. NCBI lineage: Eukaryota > Viridiplantae > Streptophyta > Magnoliopsida > Poales > Poaceae > Aegilops > Aegilops bicornis. Next base: position 617,316,088 of record CM038674.1, on the reverse strand, counting down.
AATAGATTGTGAGAAACAAACTGTTGGTGTTAGCTTTGGTGATGAATCTCATGAATTTAATTTTTCCAAGTTTAGTAGACAACCTCATAAGAAAGATTTTCCTAGTAAGGATGAAATTATTGGTCTTGCTTCTATTGTTGTGCCTCCTACTGATCCTTTGGAACAATATTTGCTAGACCATGAAAATGATTTGCATATGCATGAAAGAAATGAAATAAATAGAATCTTTTTCGAACAACAACCCCTGCTTAAACACAATTTTCCTATTGAAACTCTAGGAGGTACTCCTCCACGTAAAGGTGATCCTGTGTTTGAATTAAAACAATTGCCAGACAATTTGAAATATGCTTATCTTGATGAGAAAAACATATATCATGTTATTATTAGTGCTAACCTTTCAGAACATGAATAAGAAAGATTACTAAAAGATCTAAGGAAGCACAGAGCTGCTATTGGATATACTCTTGATGATCTTAAGGGCATTAGTCCCACTCTATGTAAGCACAAGATTAATATGGAACCTTGATACCAACGTATCTATAATTTTTGATTGTTTCATGCTATTATATTATCTGTTTTGGATGTTTAATGGGCTTTAATATGCTCTTTTATATTATTTTTGGGACTAACCTATTAACTGGAGGCCCAGTGCCAGTTTCTGTTTTTTTGCCTATTTTAGAGTTTTGCAGAAAAGGAATACCAAACGGAGTCCAAACGGAATGAAACCTTCACTAGGGTCTTTCTTGGACCAAACGCAATCCAAAAGACTTGGAGTTGAAGTTTGGGACTCTACGAGGAGGCCACGAGGCAGGAGGGTGCGCCTAGGGGGGTAGGCGCGCCTCCACCCTCGTGGACCCCTCGTAGCTCAACCGACGTACTTCTTTCGCCTATATATACTCTTATACCCTAGAAACGTCAGGGAGAGCCATGAAACCACTTTTCCACCGCCGCAACCTTCTATACCCGTGAGATCCCATCTTGGGGCCTTTTCTGGCGATCTGCCGGAGGGGCAATCGATCACGGAGGGCTTCTACATCAACACCATTACCTCTCCGATGAAGCATGACTAGTTTACCACAGACCTTCGGGTCCATAGTTATTAGCTAGAAGGCTTATTCTCTTTCTTTGATTCTCAATACAAAGTTCTCCTCGATGTTCTTGGAGATTGAGGGAGTCCTGGACTAGGGGGTATCCGGTTAGCCGAACTATCATCACGGCCGGACTCCAAGACTATGAAGATACAAGATTGAAGACTTCGTCCCGTGTCCGGATGGGACTTTCTTTGGCGTGGAAGGCAAGCTTGGCGATACGGATATGTAGATCTCCTACCATTGTAACCGACTACGTGTAACCCTAACCTATCCGGTGTCTATATAAACCGGAGGGTTTTAGTCCGTGGGGACGAACAACAATCATACCATAGGCTAGCTTCTAGGGTTTAGCCTCCTTGATCTCGTGGTAGATCTACTCTTGTACTGCCCATATCATCAATATTAATCAAGCAGGGGTAGGGTATTACCTCCATCGAGAGGGCCCGAACACAGGTAAAAACATCGTGTCCCTTGTCTCCTGTTACCATCGGCTAGGCACGCCTGATTCGGGACCCCCTACCGAGATCCGCCGGTTTTGACACCGACATTGGTGCTTTCATTGAGAGTTCCTCTGTGTCTTCACCGATAGGCCCGATGGCTCCTTGATCATCAACAACGGCAGCGGTCCAGGGTGAGACTTTTCTCCCGGACAGATCTTCGTATTCGGCGGCTTTGCCGCTGCGGGCAATTAAGCAGCCATCTGGAGCGGTCGAAAGCTACGCCCTGGCCATCAGGTCAGATTTGGAAGTTTGAACTATCTGGCCGATATCCACGAAACTTGATCTTCGGCCAGTTCGAGCAGCGGCCAAGCGTGCCGCTTGTCTCGATGGGCATGATCTTGCTCTCTGCGGCGAGCGATTGCCACGAAGGCCGCACCGACATCCGCTCCGACCCTTAATCCGGGCCGGATTCTGTCGAGGGCAGTGGTTGGACACCACCTCGGGGGCTACAATCTCTATGGCGATTGAGTAGAACTCCATCCCTGTCCTTTGCCAAGACCTCGACTCCAGGGTGCCGGACTCCTCTCCGGACTCCGAACCCCCCGCGCCCCCGCCAATCGAATCCGATTGGGCGCCGGTCATGGAGTTCACTGCCGCGGACATCTCTCAGCACTCGCCCTTTGGCGACATCCTGAATTCACTAAAGTCTCTCTCTTTATCTGGAGAGCCCTGGCCGGACTACGGGCAGGAAGGTTGGGATGCGGACGACAAAGAAATTCAGCGCCCACCCACCACCCACTTCGTAGCCACTGTCGAAATCTTACACGACGTGCTCGATTTCGACTCCGAAGACATCGACGGTATGGACGACGATGTAGGAGACAACAATAAACCAGCACCTATAGGATGCTGGACAGCCACCTCATCTCATAATGTATACATGGTGGATACACCTAAAGGAAATGAAGACGAGGAACAACGGGACGCTACGAAGGATAAATCCCTCGAAAAGCAGTCAAAACGGCAACGTAAATGCCGAACCAAGTCCCGCCTCAACAGAGACCCAGCCATAGAGCAGGGCGAACCGGTGGGCAACGAACACGCTTATCGAGCAATCGTCCGAGCGAGACAACTTGGATAAACAACCCGTCCCGGCGAAGACAACAGTCCGAACGATCTCACGCCGGACAAATTATTGGAGCACAATAACCTACAGAAAAGGCTCGTCGCCACTGCGCGTAGCCTGAAAAAGCAGAAGCGGAAGCTCAAAACAGCGGAAGATGCACTCCGGATCAGATGGAGCAAAGTATTCAACACCCTTGAGACAAATCTGGCGGCGATCGCCGAACAAAGAGCTGTCCAAAGAGAAAACTACTGCCCGAATTTGATGAAGAGGCCATAGAGCCCCCATAATCAAAAAATAAGAAGGCCACCCGGTCGGATGGACGCACTAGTAGAAAACAGGGCTTTCGTCCAGGCCAGTTTAGCCCATTAGTCCCGGTTCAATCGAGCGGGACCAATGGAGCTATTTGCCCAGTTACGTGAGCCGGGGGCGGCCGGGCCACGATGGCCATTGGTCCCGGTTCGTCCGGACCTTTTGGTCCCGGTTGGTGGGACGAACCGGGACCAATGGTCTGGCTCTGCCCACCACTATTGGTCTCGGTTGGTGGCTTGAACCAGGACCAAAGGCGTCCCTTTAGTCGGCTCATGCCACCAACCGGGCTAATGGTGCTGCCTATATATAGCCCCTCGGCGCAAGAGCGAGCACACTGCTCTGTTTTTTTACGGCCGAGGGAGAGGGCTTGGTGGTGCTCTAGCTCACCTCCTATGCACACAAGGTGTTCGATGGAAGGCCCGAGCCACACTACTTAAGGTTTCTCCTCTCCAAGATCGACCGCCAAGCTCCATTTTCCTCAATATTTATCTAGGTTTAGCGGTCCGTCACGCCCCGTCCCCGTCTTCATTGCCGTCGATCACCCGCGCCGATCTCATCGCTGGCACCACCGTGGTGAGCCTCTTGTTCTTATCTTCTTTCTGAAAGGAAAAATATTATTACTTGTTTGTTTAGATAGATACTTGTATTATTTTCTTACTTTTATTATTGCATCTTATATAGTGCGATGTTTTTGGTATCCGCCCCTGTCGGCCCTAAATCTGTCTATGATTCGGATGTGGTATATATTATCTTTTCATAACTATTGGTTCATTTATTGTTTATGAAAATTATGCCGACCAACGTGACATAGATTTTATTTATCTAGGAGGTTGTTGAACCGAAATTCCAACCGACCCTATTGTCGAGAGGTTAAATTTAGTTGAAGAAGAAAACAATTTCTTGAAGGAAAAAATAAAAAACTTGAGGAGGAGAAGATGATATTGGAGTTGCATGTTGCGGATGTCGTCGATGATCACAAGATCAAGATGAATGCAATGCGCTTGAAGATGAGAAAGATTAGAAAATATGCCATTCATACCGAGGCTTGGTATCATTATGCCGTTGGATCACTTGTTACCTTGGTTGCGATTATGATCGTATTTGTTTTCGCATTGAAATGTTTTACATAGTTTCAATGTATGGTTTAATTAATTTAGATGCTCTGCAGAGCTTTATGTTGTTAGATGAGAACTATGTATGTACTTTGGTTTTTATGTGATGATGAACTTCTATTAATTTGGTCACTTAATTATCTATTCATGATATTCTGTAATGATTTTTGACACACTTAATTATATATAATGACGCAGATGAACCGGCAATGGATGTACGGTGACAGACACACCTCCGAGTACATTAAGGGCGTGCATGATTTTCTCGAAGTGGCTGAGGCAAACAAGCAGAATGGTTTTATGTGTTGTCCATGCCCTATATGTGGGAATACGAAGTCTTACTCGACGGAAAATCCTTCACACCCACCTGCTTTACAAGGGTTTCATGCCACACTATAATGTTTGGACGAGGCACGGAGAAATAGGGGTTATGATGGAAGACGGCGAGGAAGAAGAGTACGATGACAACTATGTGCCCCTAAATACGATGATGCTCTGAACATCAAGATGCACTGCAGACGATGTGCACGATGGTGCTTTGGGAGCAGGCGAAGTCTTGAAGATCAAGAGGAACCAGACGATGTGCTCGATGATGATGATCTCCGCCGGGTCATTGTCGATGCAAGGACACAATCACGAAAGTCAAAAGGAGAAGCTGAAGTTCGATCGCATGTTAGAGGATCACAAAAAGGGTTGTACCCCAATTGCGAAGATGGCAACACAAAGCTCGGTACCGTCTTTGGAATTGCTGCGGTGGAAGGCGAGAGAATCTTGTGCTGATAAAGGATTTGAGAAGCTACCGAAAATAATGAAGAAGAAGCTTCCAAAGGATAACGAATTGCCCAACAGTACATACGCAGCAAAGAAGGTCGTATGCCCTCTAGGATTGGAGGTGGAGAAGATACATGCATGCCCTAATGACTGCATCCTCTACCGTGGTGCCTACAAGGATCTGAATGCATGCCGGTATGCGGTGCATTGCGATATAAGATCAGACGAGATGACCACAGTGATGTTGACGGCGAGCCACCCAGAAGAGGGTTCTGCGAAGGTGATGTGGTATGCTCCTATAATACCACGGTTGAAGCGTCTGTTCGTAAGCGGAGAGCATGCCAAGTTGATGCGATGGCACAGTGAGGACCGTAAGAAAGGCGGAAGTTGAGAGCACCCACGACGGGTCGCAGTGGAGAAAAATTGAGAGAAATCTTTGGGATGAGTTTGCAAAGGACCCAAGGAACGTATGGTTTGCTTTAAGCGCGAATGGCATTAATCCTTTCGAGGAAGCAGAGCAGCAATCACAGCACTGGCCCGTGACTCTATGTATGTATAACCTTCCTCCTTGGATGTGCATGAAGCGGAAGTTCATTATGATGCGGTTCTCATCCAAGGCCCTAAGCAACCCGGCAACGACATTGATGTGTACCTAAGGCCATTAGTTGAAGAACTTTTACAGCTGTGGAATGGAAAGGGTGTACGTCGTGGGATGAGCACAAAAAGGAGGAATTTGACCTAAAGGCGTTGCTGTTCGTGACCATCAACGATTGGCCCGCTCTCAGTAACCTTTCAGGACAGACAAACAAGGGATACCACGCATGCACGCACTGTTTACCTGACACCGATAGTATATACCTGGGAAACTGCAGGAAGAATGTGTACCTGGGCCATCGTCGATTTGTTCCGACCAACCATCAATGTCGAAAGAAAGGCAAGCATTTCAAAGGCGAGGCAGATCACCGGTGTTGGGAAACGTAGTAATTTCAAAAAATTTCCTACGATCACGCAAGACCATGGTGATGGCATAGCAACGAGAGGGAAGAGTGTCCGTCCACGTACCCTCGTGAACCCGAAGCCGGAAGCGCGTTATAACAACGCGGTTGATGTAGTCGTGCGTCTTCACGATCCGACCGATCCAAGCACCGAGCGTCACGGCACCTCCGAGTTCTGCACACGTTCAGCTCGATGGCGATCCCGGACTCCGATCCAGCAAAGTGTCGAGGATGAGTTCCGTCAACCTGACGGCGTGATGACGATGTTGATGCTCCACCGACGCAGGCTTCGCCTAAGCACGCGACGATATGACTTCTCCGCGCAGGGCTTCGCCTAAGCTCTGACGATATGACCGAAGTGGAATATGGTGGAAGGGGCACCGCACACAGCTACGGAAAGATCCGTAGATCAACTTGTGTATCTTGGGGTGCCCCCGCCCGTATATAAAGGAGCCAAGGGGAGGTGGCCGGCCCTAGGGGAGGCGCACCAGGAGGAGTCCTACTCCCACCGGAGTAGGACTCCCCTCTCCTAGTTGGACTAGGATTGGAGGAGGGGAAGAGGAAGGCGCCGCCCCCTTCCTTGTCCTATTCGGACTAGAGGGGAGGGGGCGCAGCCCACCTTGGCCTGCCCTTCCTCTTCTCCCATGGCCCATTAAGGCCCATGGACCTCCCGGGGGTTCCGGTAACCTCCGGTACTCAGAAAATCCGATTTCACCGGAACACTTCCGATGTCCAAATGTAGGCTTCCAATATATCAATCTTTATGTCTCGACCATTTCAAGACTCCTCGTCATGTCCGTGATCACATCCGGGACTCCGAACAACCTTCGGTGCATCAATACTTATAAACTCATTATGAACTGTCATCGAAACGTTAAGTGTGCGGACCCTACGGGTTCGAGAACTATGTAGACATGACCTAGAACCATTCTCGGTCAATAACCAATAGCGGAACCTGGATGCCCATATTGGTTCCTACATATTCTCTGAAGATCTTTATCGGTCAAACCGCATAACGACATACGTTGTTCCCTTTGTCATCGGTATGTTACTTACCCGAGATTCGATCGTCGGTATCCAATACCTAGTTCAATCTCGTTGCAGTAAGTCTCTTTACTCGTTCCGTAATACATCATCTCACAACTAACTCATTAGTTGTAATGCTTGCAAGGCTTAAGTGATGTGTATCACCGAGAAGGCCTAGAGATACCTCTCCGAGCAATCGGAGTGACAAAACCTAATCTCGAAATACGCCAACCCAACAAGTACCTTTGGAGACACCTGTAGTACTCCTTTATAATCACCCGATTACGTTGTGACGTTTGGTAGCACCAAAGTGTTCCTCCGTAAGCAGGAGTTGCATAATCTCATAGTTACGAGGAACATGTATGGGTCATGAAGAAAGCATTAACATACTAAGCGATCAAGTGTTAAGCTAACGGAATGGGTCATGTCAATCAGATCATTCTACTAATGATGTGACCTTGTTAATCAAATAACAACTCCTTGTTCATGGTTAGGAAACATAACCATCTTTGATTAACAAGCTAGTCAAGTAGAGGCATACTAGTGACATACTGTTTGTCTATATATTCACACATGTATTATGTTTCCGGTTAATACAATTCTAGCATGAATAATAAACATTTATCATGATATAGGAAATAAACAATAACTTTATTATTGCCTCTAGGGCATATTTCCTTGATCTCCCACTTGCACTAGAGTCAATAATCTAGATTACAAAGTAATGATCCTAACACCCATGGAGTCTTGGTGCTGATCATGTTTTGCTCGTGGAAGAGGCTTAGTTAACGGGTCCGCAACATTCGAGATCCGTATGTATTTTGCAAATCTCTATGTCTCCCACTTGGACTTGGTCCCGAATGGAATTGAAGCGTCTCTTGATGTGCTTGGTCCTCTTGTGAAATCTGGATTCCTTTGCCAAGGCAATTGCACCAGTATTGTCACAGAAGATCTTCATCGGTCCCGATGCACTAGGTATAACACCTAGATCGGAAATGAACTCTTTCATCCAGACTCCTTCATTTGCTGTTTCTGAAGCAGCTATGTATTCCGCTTCACATGTAGATCCTGCCACGGCGCTTTGTTTAGAACTGCACCAACCGACAGCTCCACCGTTTAATAAAAACACGTATCCGGTTTGCGATTTAGAATCGTCCGGATCGATTGTCAAAGCTTTAACGTCGGCGTAACCATTTACGACTAGCTCTTTGTCACCTCCATATCACGAGAAACATATCCTTAGTCCTTTTCGTGTATTTCAGATGTTCTTGACGCTGTCCGATGATCCATTCCTGGATTACTTTGGTACCTTCCTGCCAAGCTTATAGCTAAGCATACGTCGGTGCGGTACACAGCATTGCATACATGATAGAGCCTATGGCTGAAGCATAGGGAACATCTTTCATTTTCTCTCTATCTTCTGCTTTGTGGTCGGGCATTGAGTCTTACTCAATCTTACACCTTGCAACACAGGCAAAAACCTTTCTTTGCACTGATCCATTTTGAACTTTTCAAAAATTTTATCAAGGTATGTGCTTTGTGAAAGTCCAATTAAGCGTCTTGATCTATCTCTATAGATCTTGATGCCCAATATGTAAGCAGCTTCACCGAGGTCTTTCATTGAAAAACTTTTATTCAAGTATCCTTTTATGCCATCCAGAAATTCTATATCATTTCCAATTAATAATATGTCGTCCACATATAATATCGTAAATGCTACTGAGCTCCCACTCACTTTCTTGTAAATACAGGCTTCTCCAAAAGTCTGTATAAACCCATATGCTTTGATCACACTATCAAAGCGTTTATTCCAACTCCGAGAGGCTTGCACGGACCATAAATTGATCGTTGGAGCTTGCACACTTTGTTAGCACCTTTTGGATCGACAAAACCTTCTGGTTGCATCATATACAACTCTTCTTCTAGAAATCCATTCAAGAATGCAGTTTTTACATCCATTTGCCAAATTTCATAATCATAAAATGCGGCAATTGCTAACATGATTCGGACGGACTTAAGCATCGCTACGGGTGAGAAAGTCTCATCGTAGTCAACCCCTTGAACTTGTCGAAAACTTTTTCGCAACAAGTCGAGCTTTGTAGACGGTTACATTACCATCGGCGTCGGTCTTCTTCTTAAAGATCCATTTATTTTCAATGGCTTGCCGATCATCGGGCAAGTCAACCAAAGTCCATACTTTGTTCTCATACATGGATCCCATCTCAGATTTCATGGCTTCCAGCCATTTTGCGGAATCTGGGCTCACCATCGCTTCTTCATAGTTTGTAGGTTCGCCATGGTCAAGTAACATGACTTCCAGAATAGGATTACTGTACCACTCTGGTGCGTATTTTACTCTGGTTGACCTACGAGGTTCAGTAGTAACTTGATCTGAAGCTTCATGATCATCATCATTAGTTTCTTCACTAATTGGTGTAGTTGTCACAGGAACAATTTCTTGTGATGAACTACTTTCCAATAAGGGAAGCAGAATCTGATTATCTCATCAAGTTCTACTTTCCTCCCACTCACTTCTTTCGAGAGAAACTCTTTCTCTAGAAAGGATCCGAATTTAGCAACGAAAATCTTGCCTTGAGATCTGTGATAGAAGGTGTACCCATGATCTCCTTTGGGTATCCTATGAAGACACATTTTTCCGATTTGGGTTCGAGCTTATCTGGTTGAAGTTTCTTTACATAAGCATCGCAGCCCCAAACTTTAAGAAAGCGACAACTTTGGTTTCTTGCCAAACCACAGTTCATAAGGCGTCGTCTCAGCGGATTTTGACGGTGTCCTATTTAACGTGAATGCGGCCGTCTCTAAAGCATAACCCCAAAGCGATAGCGGTAAATCGAAATAGACATCATTGATCGCACCATATCTAGTAAAAATGCGATTCTGACGTTCGGACACACCATTTCTCTGTGGTGTTCGGGTGGCGTGAGTTGCTTGAAACTATTCCGCATTGTTTCAAATGTAAACCAAACTCGTAACTCAAATATTCTCCTCCACGATCAGATCGTAGAAATTTTATTTTCTTGTTACGATGATTTTCCACTTCACTCTGAAATTCCTTGAACTTTTCAAATGTTTCAGATTTGTGTTTCACTAAGTAGATATACCCATATCTGCTCAAATCATCTGTGAAGGTGAGAAAATAACGATATCCGCCGCGTGCCTCAACATTCATTGGACCACAAATATCAGTATGTATGATTTCCAATAAATCAGTTGCTCGCTCCATAGTTCGGAGAACGGCGTTTTGGTCATCTTGCCCATGAGGCACGGTTCGAAGTACCAAGTGATTCATAATCAAGTGATTCCGAAGCCCATCAAGATGGAGTTTCTTCATGCGTTTTACACCGATATGACCTAAACGGCAAAGTGCCACAAATAAGTTGCACTATCATTATCAACTCTGCATCTTTTGGCTTCAACATTATGAATATGTGTATCACTCTTGTCGAGATTCAACAAGAATAGACCATTCTTCAAGGGTGCATGACCATAAAAGATATTATTCATATAAATAGAACAACCATTATTCTCTGATTTAAATGAATAACCGTCTCGCATTAAACAAGATCCAGATATAATGTTCATGCTCAACGGCGGCACCAAATAACAATTATTTAGGTCTAAAACTAATCCCGAAGGTAGATGTAGAGGTAGCGTGCCGACCGCGATCACATTGACTTTGGAACCATTTCCCACGCGCATCGTCACCTCGTCCTTTGCGGTGCTCGTCTATTCCGTAGTCCCTGTTTGAGTTGCAAATATTAGCAACAGAACCGATTATCAAATACCCAGTGCTACTACGAGCTCTAGTAAGGTACACATCAATGACATGTATATCATATATACCTTTGTTCACCTTGCCATCCTTTTTATCCGCCAAATACTTGGGGCAGTTCCGCTTCCGGTGTCCGATGCGCTTGCGGTAAAACACTCAGTTTTAGGCTTAGGTCCAGACTTGGGTTTCTTCTCTTGATCAGCAACTTTCTTGCTGTTCTTTTTGAAGTTCCTTCTTCTTCCCTTTGCCCTTTTTCTTGAAACTAGTGGTCTTGTTGACCATCAACACTTGATGCTCTTTCTTGATTTCTACCTCCGCAGCTTTTAGCATCGCGAAGAGCTCAGGAATTGTCTTAGTCATCCCTTGCATATTATAGTTCATCACGAAGCTCTTGTAGCTTGGTGGCGATGATTGGAGAATTCTGTCAATGACACTATCATCCTAAGATTAACTCCCGGCTGAATTAAGTGATTGTTATACCCGGACATTTTGAGTATGTGCTCACCGATGTAACTATTCTCCTCCATCTTGCAGCTATAGAACTTATTGGAGACTTCATATCTCTCAATCCGGGCATTTGCTTGAAATATTAACTTCAACTCCTGGAACATCTCATATGCTCCATGACGTTCAAAACGTCGTTGAAGACCGGTTCTAAGCCGTAAAGCATGGCACACTGAACTATAGAGTAGTCATCAGCTACGCTTTGCAGACGTTCATAACTTCGGCTCAAGATCTGACGAAGCCTGTCACCCAGCGGTGCTTCGGGGCGTAATTTTTACGTGCAGCAATGAGGATAATCCTCAAATTACGGACCCGATCCGTGTAATTGCTACCATCATCTTTCAACTTTGCTTTCTCAAGGAACGCATTAAAATTCAACGGAACAATAGCACGAGCCATCTATCTACAGTAAACATAGACAAGCAAAATACTATCAGGTACTAAGTTCATGATAAATTTAAGTTCAATTAATCATATTAAAAACTCCCACTTAGACAGACATCTCTCTAGTCATCTAAGTGATCACGTGATCCATATCAACTAAACCGTGTCCGATCATCACGTGAGGCGGAGTAGTTTCAACGGTGAACATCACTATGTTGATCATATCTACTATATGATTCACGTTCGACCTTCGGTCTCCGTGTTCCGAGGCCATATCTGTTATATGCTAGGCTCGTCAAGTTTAACTCGAGTATTCGCGTGTACAACTGTTTTGCACCCGTTGTAGATGGATCGTAGAACTTATCACACCCGATCATCACGTGGTGTATGCAGGTACTCTGAACTTTGGCAACGGTGCATACTCGAGGAGAACACTTCTTGATAATTTTTAGTGAGAGATCATCTTATAATGCTACCGTCAATCAAAGCAAGATAAGATGCATAAAGGATAAACATCACATGCAATCAATATAAGTGATATGATATGGTCATCATCATCTTGTGCTTGTGATCTCCATCGCCAAGCAACCGTCATGATCACCATCGTCACCGGTAGCGACACCTTGATCTCCATCGTAGCATCATTGTCGTCTACGCCAATCTTATGCTTCCACGACTATCACTACCGCTTAGTAATAAAGTAAAGCATTACATCGCGATTGCATTGCATACAATAAAGCGACAACCATATGGCTCCTGCCGATTGCCGATAACTCGGTTACAAAACATGATCATCTCATACAATAAAATTTAGCATCATGTCTTGACCATATCACATCACAACATGCCCTGCAAAAACAAGTTAGGCGTTCTCTACTTTGTTGTTGCAAGTTTTACGTGGCTGCTACGGGCTTAAGCAAGAACTCATCTTACCTACGCATCAAAACCACAACGATAGTTTGTCAAATAGACTCCGTTTAACCTTCTCAAGGACCGGGCGTATGCCACACCAGTTCAACTAAAGTTGGAGAGACAGTCTTCCGCAAGCCATCTATGTGCAAAGCACGTCGAGGGAACCGGTCTCGCGTAAAATGCACGCGTAAGGTTGGTCCGGATCGTCTCGTCCAACAATACCCGCTGAACCAAAGTATGACATGCTGGTAGGCGGTATGACTTGTATCGTCCACAACTCACTTGTGTTCTACTCGTGCAAATAACATCAAACCATAAAAACCTAGGCTCGGATGCCATTGTTGGGAAAGCGTAGTAATTTCAAAAATTTCCCTACGATCACGCAAGACCATGGTGATGGCATAGCAACGAGAGGGAAGAGTGTCCGTCCACGTACCCTCGTGAGACCGAAAGCGAAGCGTTATAACAACGCTGCTGATGTAGTCGTATCGTCTTCACGATCCGACCGATCCAAGCACCGAACGTCACGGCACCTCCGAGTTACGCACACGTTCAGCTTCGATGGCGATCCCGGACTCCGATCCGGCAAAGTGTCGAGGATGAGTTCCGTCAACACGATGGCGTGATGACGATGTTGATGCTCCACCGGCGCGAGGCTTCGCCTAAGCACTGCGACGATATGACTTCTCCGTGCGCGAGGCTTCGCCTAAGCTCTCTGACGATATGACGAAGTGGAATATGGTGGAAGGGGCACCGCTGCGGCTAAGGAAAGATCCGTAGATCAACTTGTGTATCTTGGGGTGCCCCTGCCCCGTGATATAAAGGAGCCAAGGGAGGTGGCCGGCCCTAGGGGAGGCGCGCAAGGAGAAGTCCTACTCCCACCGGAGTAGGACTCCCCCTTCTCCTAGTTGGACTAGGATTGGAGGAGGGGAAGAGGGAAGGCGCCGCCCCTTCCTTGTCCAATTTGGACTAGAGGGGGAGGGGGCGCGCAGCCCTATGGCCTGCCCTTCCTCTTCTCCCATGGCCCATTAAGGCCCATGGACCTCCGGGGTTCCGTAACCTCCGGTACTCGGTAAAATCCCGATTTCACCGGAACACTTCCGATGTCCAAATGTAGGCTTCCAATATATCAATCTTTATGTCTCGACCATTTCGAGACTCCTCGTCATGTCCGTGATCACATCCGGGACTCGAACAACCTTCTGCATCAATACTTATAAACTCATTATGAACTGTCATCGAAATGTTAAGCGTGCGGACCCTACGGGTTCGAGAACTATGTAGACATGACCTAGAACCATTCTCGGTCAATAACCAATAAGCGGAACCTGGATGCCCATATTGGTTCCTACATATTCTCTGAAGATCTTTATCGGTCAAACCGCATAACGACATACGTTGTTCCCTTTGTCATCGGTATGTTACTTACCCGAGATTCGATCGTCGGTATCCAATACCTAGTTCAATCTAGTTGCGGTAAGTCTCTTTACTCGTTCCGTAATACATCATCTCACAACTAACTCATTAGTTGTAATGCTTGCAAGGCTTAAGTGATGTGTATCACCGAGAAGGCCTAGAGATACCTCTCCAGAGCAATCGGAGTGACAAAACCTAATCTCGAAATACGCCAACCCAACAAGTACCTTTGGAGACACCTGTAGTACTCCTTTATAATCACCCAGTTACGTTGTGACGTTTGGTAGCAACCAAAGTGTTCCTCCGGTAAACGGGAGTTGCATAATCTCATAGTTACAGGAACATGTATGGGTCATGAAGAAAGCATTAACATACTAAACGATCAAGTGTTAAGCTAACGGAATGGGTCATGTCAATCAGATCATTCTACTAATGATGTGACCTTGTTAATCAAATAACAACTCCTTGTTCATGGTTAGGAAACATAACCATCTTTGATTAACAAGCTAGTCAAATAGAGGCATACTAGTGACATACTGTTTGTCTATATATTCACACATGTATTATGTTTCCGGTTAATACAATTCTAGCATGAATAATAAACATTTATCATGATATAGGAAATAAACAATAACTTTATTATTGCCTCTAGGGCATATTTCCTTCAACCGGAAGAAGCCCGCCATGCGTACCGGTGATCACGTACTTGCTATGGTCAATGATTTACACGTAATCTTTGGAAAGGGTCCCGGCGGACTAGCTGTTCCGAATGACGTTGAGAATCACGCACCCATGTGGAAGAAGAAATCTATATTTTGGGACCTACCCTCTTTGGAAAGACCTAGAGGCCCGCTCTTGATCGACGTGATGCACGTGACGAAGAACCTTTGCGTGAACCTGCTAGGCTTCTTGGGCGTGTATGGGAAGACAAAAGATACACACGAGGCACGAGAGGACCTGCAACGCTTACGCGAAAAAGAGGGCATGCCTCCGAAGCAAAGATGAAGGTCCTGCCAGCTACGCTCTTATGAAAGAAGAGAAAGAAATATTCTTTCAATGTCTGCTCGAAGATGAAGGTCCCGGTGGCTTCTAAATCGAATATAAAGGGAATAATAAATATGCCGGAGAAAAAGTTCCGAACCTAAAGTCTCATGACTGCCACGTGATTATGACGCAACTGCTTCCGGTTGCATTGAGGGCTTCTGCGGACAACGTCCGATTAGCCATTAATGAAGCTATGTGTATTCCTCAATGCAATATCTCGGAAGGTGATCGATCCAGAAATCGTAGCAACGCTTAAGGAGTGATGTGGCGCAATGTCTTGTCGGTTCGAGCTGGGTGTTCCCACCATCCTTCTTCAATATCATGATGCACGTCCTAGTTCATCTAGTCGACGAGATTATCATTCGGGGCCCGTATTTCTACACAATATGTACCCCTTTGAGAGGTTCATGGGAGTCCTAAAGAAATATGTTCAGAACCGCACTAGGCCAGAAGGAAGCATCTCAATGGGCCATCAAACAGAGGATGTCATCGGGTTTTGTGTTGACTTCATTCCTGGCCTTAAGAAGATAGGTCTCCCTAAATCGCGGTATGAGGGGAGACTGACTGGAAAAGGCACGCTTGGAAGAGACTCAATAATATGCAGGGAAGGATATTCTTGGTCTCAAGCACACTACACAGTTCTACAGAACTCTAACTTGGTGACCCGTATGTCGATGAACACAAGAACGGTCTGCGCTCCAAACACCCGGAGCAAAGGCGACGATCGGATTACATGTGAACACATCAGACTTTCAGCGGTTGGTTGGAAACACGTCTCGTGAGGTGACAACACTGTTTGTGATGAGCTGTACTTGTTGTCCGAGGGGACCATCTTCGATCGTAATGATTTGGAAAGGATACAAGATAAATGGGAATACATTTTACACGATTGACCAAGATGAAAAGAGCACCAACCAAAACAGCGGTGTCCGCTTTGATGCAGCAACCGACAAGGGAAATGACACATATTATGGTTACATAGTAGACATATGGGAACTTGACTACGGAGTAGATTTTAAGGTCCCTTTGTTTAAGTGCAAGTGGGTCAATCAGAGGCGGAGTGCAGGTAGACCCACGATGCGGAATGACAACGGTGGATCTGAAAAATCTTGGGTACAACTGACGAACCGTTCGTCCTAGCCAATGATGTGGCACGGGTTATCTATGCGAAGGACATGTCTACCGGACCGAGGAAAAGAAAAGATAAGGAAGCGAATACATCATACAATGAGCCAAAGCGCCACATAGTTCTTTTCAGGAAAAAGGGACATCCACAGGAGTGGAGGGCAAGACAGACATGTCGAAGAGTATGTAAAGTTTCTTGAAATTCCCCCTTCAAAGTCAAGGCTGACCCAAGCATCCCGATAAACGATGAAGATTATCCATGGTTACGGCGCAATAAACCAAAGCGACACAAGCGAAGAAAAAGTGAAGACTTTCTCCATAACTATTATGATGATACCATGCCAACTTTCTAACGGAAGAGTATGATACCATTGTCCGTTTTGTACATGCACATGCTATGCCAACTTTTCAGAGTTCATTTGAAAACTATGAATTTGAAAACCTACGCCAACGAAGGGCGCTCACACCGGTTTATAAGCCCGTCCCTCTACACACCGTTTTGTTGTAAGCGAAACAAAATAAAATAAATAAAGCAACAAAGAAAACAAAAAAAGTTTTTTAAAATTTGAAAAATAATGTCACTAACAGAAAGTTTATAATTTTTCTAAAACTAAAAGCAAAAAAGAATTAAAAAATAAAGAAAAAAAAACAAAAAATAAATAATGCGAGAAAAGCAGAACAAAAACTGAAAAAAATAAAAATAGCAACAATAAGTATTTTGTTGTAAGTAGAAACAAAATAAAATAAATAAAGCAACAAAGAAAACAAAAAAGAGTTTCCAAATTTGAAAACTAATGGCACTAACAGAAAGTTTATAATTTTTCTAAAACTAAAAGCAAAAAAGAATTAAAAATAAAGCAAAAAACAACAAAAACTAAATAATGCGTAAAAGCAGAACAAAAAACTGAAAAATAAAATAAAAATAGCAACAATAAGTATTTTGTTGTAAGTAGAAACAAAATAAAATAAATAAAGCAACAAAGAAAACAAAAAAAGTGTTTTCAAATTTGAAAACTAATGGCACTAACAGAAAGTTTATAATTTTTCTAAAACTAAAAGCAAAAAGAATTAAAAAATAAAGCAAAAAACAACAAAAAAATAAATAATAATGCAGAAAACAAAACAAAAAAACTGGAAAAAAATAGTGCCGCCTACTGGGCCCCCACGGCCTGAATACGACTAGAAACCCTATATGGGCCAGGATTCAGGCCTGCAGGAGGCCAAGTAGGCCCACATGCACATAGCTAGTGACAGATTAGGCCCGAAAGCCTGCAGTTGAGAGGAGTTCGAGAGGGTTGGCGCAGCAGCGCTTATAAACCACTCTCGAGCTCTCTCAACTAGCGAGGTGGGACTAAACTTTTGGGCGCGGGGCAGCACAAGGTCTTTGGTCCCGGTTGGTGGCACCAACCGGGACTAAAGGGGGCATTGGTACCGGTTCGTGGCACCAACCGGGACTAATGCCCCCCTTTAGTCCCGGTTTGTGCCATGCTGACCAAAGGCCGCCTTCCGCCCTTTGGGCTGCTGAAAATTGGCCTTTGGTCGGTTGGTGGCACCAACCGACTAAAAAGGGGCATTAGTCCCGGTTTGTGCCACGAACCGACCAACGCTTCGATGTATATAAACAACACTTGTGAAAATTTTCAGTTTCATCACGCATTTGCCCCCCGACGCCGCGGACCTCCTCGATGCCGCCAGCTGCCCGCCCGCCCGTCGCCGTCGCCCCGAGCCACGCCATCGCCCGGCCGCCCTCGAGCCCAGACGCCGTCGCCACCCGCGCCGCCCAGCGCGTCGCCACCCCAGCGCCGCCCGGCGCCATCGCCCTTGCGCCACCCAGCGCCGTCAGCGCCGTCGCCGCCCGCCTCTGCCTCGCCGTCGCCTCTGCCCGCCCGCGCCGCTTTGGTCAGGGCGGCACCGCCCCTCTTCCCCTTTTTTTTTGCAAATATAGCTTTTTTCCTGATTATGTGTGTATATGTATGAGTATATGTATATGTGTATATCTGTTTATATGTCTTTTTTAGATTTTTTGTTTTTTGCATTTTATAAAATGTATATATGTTCTCTTTTTATATATATTTTTTCTGTTAATAGATTTTTATTTGAACATTATTTTAGAAAAAAACAAGCAATAATACTTCATTTATTTTTATGATGGAAGAAGAAGAAATAGAATGAGAGGAAAAAGGAAAAAAGAAGAGGAAGAAAGGAGAAGAAGAGGAGGAAGAAGAGGAGAAATAAATAAGAAGAGGAAAAAGAAGAAAAGAAGAGGAAAAGAAGAAAGGAATAGAGGAGAAGAAGAAAAATAGAAAATATTCTATTTTTCTTCTTCTCCTCTATTCCTTTCTTCTTCTCCTCTTTTTTTCTTATTTTTTCTTTGATCTTCTCCTCTGTCATCGCCGATATACCCCTCCCGATAACTTCAACATGAGGGGGTCCATATACCCTCCCGATAACTTCAATACGTGGGGTCGATATACCTCCCCGATAACATTAATTTCTCCTGTATGTATCTCGTCGTTGTCGATATTACCCCTTGAAGCGTTATCGATATTATCCCGGTCGAGGGTTCTAGGTCGAGGATCGAGGGTTCCAGGATCGCCTAGGGTCGAGGGTTCGAGGGTCGAGGGTTCAAGGGGTCGAGGATCGCCGAGGGTCGAGAGGTTTCCTAGTGTCAAAGTATTGAAGAAATCCATGGCTTCATCATTAGCCGGAAGTAACCATGGCATGATGGTACGAAGTCCTCCAAAGTTATTCTGGAATGGAGTCCCGGATAGGATAATTTGTATTTTTGTATGAATTTCAGCAAAGGCCTTCCAAATAACGATATTTGGAAGGTTCTTGCTGAACTTTGAACCAAAAAGCGAATTATCCTATCCGGGACTCCGTTCCAAAATAACTTTGGAGAGCTTCGTACCATCATGCACCTGTTACTTTACCTAATGATGAAGACATGGTTTTGTTGAATCCTTTGACACTAGGCAACCTCCCGACCCTCGGCGATCCTCGACCCTTGACCCTCGACCGCTCGGCGATCCACGACCCTCTACCCTACCGCATCACAAGGCCGATGCCCATGTCACTTGTGGGACATAGATGTAGTGTTCAACGCCGACCCCTCCCGATAGCTTCAACAAGTGGGGGGGGGGTCGATATGACCCCCTCCTAGCTAGACGCGTTCTCGAGGCCTCCCCCTAACCCTTGAAGCGTTGTCGAGGCCACCCCAAACCCTAGAGAAGCAGCGTCGAGGCCACTAATATGATTCCTTATTGTGATTAGCTAGCTAGTTCTACGTTTGCCACTAATATATCCATATCTGTCATGTTTGAATAATAATTGCCATGTTGTAAATATTTGTAGAAACTATGGACACCCCGAGACGAAGCACAAGAAGCGTTGTTGAGGGACATAATCGCACAAGGAAGTGATGTCGTCGCCGTTGATGTTTCTCAACGACAACGATGGTCTGGAAGGAGAGGGTGAAGAAGCAGCTGGCTATGATTTACATGGCTCCGATGACCCAATGCCGTGCAAGTAGGAGTTGGTGTAGAAGTAGACCGTGAGGACGGCTCCGGTGATCACCAAACCGAGTCCGGCCAGGTATATATATTAGTTAAGCCTGTGCTGACTAGCTCTTGTCTTTGTTTTGGTATGTACACATATTAATTAACTCTCGTCTTTGTTCTTTTTTCTAGCCCTCCGGATCGAGCACAACTTCGGTAAAGAGACAAGGCCCAAAGAAAAAGTTGAGCTCGGATGAAAAGTTTGAGATCATACAAATCGCGCGCGACGGCCAACCGATTGAACCCTACCGGACAAAGAAGGCATTTGTTGCTCAATGCGGGGTTCTGGTTAGGGACAAGATCCCGATCAGCATCCACCAATGGTATAAGCCTAAGAACGAAGACCATGAGGTGTCTTGTGTCAATGATATGCGAAAAATGATCTTTGGACCGAGCTGAAGTCAAATTTTACCCTACCGCTAGAGGATGATCCGGAGAAGCCAGAATAGAGCCATTAATCAAGTCTTTTGCTCTTAATAAGATGGCAGAACTATTCAGGAATTGGAAGAAAGAACTCAATACGTATGTCGAAAAAATGAGACACCATAATTCAAGGGCAAATATGAGAAGATCAGAGATGATGGCCCGCATTTGTGGCCTACAAGACATCGTAAAAGAGTAAAAAGATGTCGGCGACAAACAAGAGAAATGCTCTGAAGAAGATGCTTCACCATCGCGACGGGTCGTGGCTACCTCGTAGCCCGGCCTAAGTGGGCTAAGGCTGAGAATGATCTGCTTGATAAAGGGATCGAACGAGAGACAATGAACTGGCTGCACCGTTGCGGACTTGGTTCTTCGGGCCGGCAGATCCTTGGACCCTCTAGCGAGGAAGTGCATTTGGACGGACGAACAATTGGACATACCAGTCAAGAGGCTTCAGCAATATATCGAAGCAGCGAAGCAAGGGAAGTTTGTTCCGCATAGGAGAAGGACGAGCTCACAATGGCCCTCGGGAATCCACGAGCACCACTGGCGGACACGAGGCACGCCAGGCTCCGTTTCGTGGAAGGCTGGATTTCCGGACGCAGGGGTTACAAAACCCATGAGAGGAGGAAGAAATCGAGCAGAGCCTAATGCAAAGCGCCGCATTTAAAGGGTAATGGGGCTAGAGGAACGAGAAGAGGAACGAGAAGCGGCAGATCACAACAAACGACCTCGAAGCTTTCCCGAAGCTACCCCGCCATCTCGGCGGAGAAGCGATGTGGCTTCCACCGAGCTGCTTCAGCGAGCAGCATGCCTTGACGGCTCCTCGCCAGCTATCCGTGGATGCTATCACGGATGCTGAAAATTGCCATCTTATGGCGCAATGGAGCAATTTGAAGGTCAAAGGCGGCTGTTGGCTCTGTTATCCTACTAAACCGACTCAACTTTTCACCGCCGCCGATTCGGAAGGATATGCTAAGGTGATGGTCGATGAAATAACGGAGGGATTTGAGGACCTCCGGCTTGACCACCCCTACCGGTGAAGGGAGTATCGGCTGGGTTCTGCCTCAAGACTCCATGCCTATGGCGGAAGGATCTCATCAACCTTCCGAACTAGACGCCTCCGCCTCCTCCTCCTCCTCCGCGAAGTCAGGCACTCCGCCTCCTCCACCGCCTCCTCCTCCGGCGAGTGACGATCAGGCACTCGGCGGCTCCTTCTCCGGCGTGGCGGCACTCCGCCTCCTTCTCCGCCTCGCACCGTGCGCCCGAGCAGCCAGCCTCCTCCTTCTCCGCCTCGTCGGCAAGAGGCGGAAGAGACCCGCCGCCCGCTCCGGCTGCTCCGGCGTCGTAGTCCTTCTCCTCCACCTCGTAAGCAAGGAAAGAAGACATCCGCTCCGCCTGCTCTGCCGGCGTCTAGCAAGACAGCCAAAGGCGGGAGGAGATACAGATTCGGTCCTTCTCTCAAGACTCGGAGAAGTTACCGTCTGAGAGGAGCGAGGAGGAAACGCGAAGATCGCGCAGATCAAGTGGATGACTGGTTTCAAGGGTTGAAAGCAAAGATACATCCACCTCCGGAGGAGAAGGTAGATCCGGTCAAAGCGGCGCACTCTGGCTGCCTCGACAAAACCACCCAAGTCTCCGCCAAAAGGCAACTATAGGCGCATTATTGGAAAGGCATTTGCGAGCGGAGAGATCGAAGTACCGTCGCTGATCAAAGGATGAAGAACGACGAGCTGGGAAAAAATTGCCCAGCTCGGCGAATAGACGGGCGCAATCGTGCCCCCGCTCAAGGTGCTCGCTAGCGACATCGTCGATCCGAGGATGGTGCCCGGTTATGGCAATCCTGCAGATTACCCGCCCGACGATGTACATTATGATTTATTGGAGGTGCAGATACAAAGATACGAGTACGGAAGCCTCTCGTCAAAGATGAAAGCTCTCTATCAACGATGATGCTAAGATTGCATGATTGGTACATGAAAACCTGCAAAGAGTCCGAGGGGAGGAGTACTTTGTATGTGAGAGTTAAAAGGAGCACGACCTCCTTGGAATTGAACTGCTGCCTATTCCATTTGAGGAGTTCTATCAGTTTTCAATCAATTGGCCCTCGATAAAGCAACGGTCACCTGCTATCGTCTGCAGAAGTAGTACTACTTCATCATTAAGTATCTCTATATAACTCAGCTCTTTCATTGCATGTATTTATAAATATCCTCACTATATTATGCAGATTGAAGATCGCCGAAATGAAGAAAAGACAAGTGGGTGATATTGGGTTCATTAACACATATCTCATAGATGCAAATGAGGTTAAATATCGTGCCGACGAAACCGAGGCCAACTTGCTACGATCGTTGGAAATAAATGAACACAAAAATATAATACTCTTTCCTTACAACTACACGTGAGTGTTACTGTCTTGTGGCATATTCGGTTTCCCTTATTAGTCCAGGTTATAGTAATGTAATATTGATGAGTTATGCATGCGTGCGCAGGTACCACTATATTCTCCTAGAGATTAAGCTTGAGCAGGGAGTAGTAACTGTCTTAGACTCGAGACGAAAAGATCCCAAGGAGTATGCGGACATGACCGAAATGCTCGAGAAGTAAGTTAAATCGATCATTATCCACCATATCAGCAACTTTGTTCATTTCTGATATCAAGTAATTGTTTTCTTTGTATGGCAGGGCTTGGGAAAATTCACCAAAAAGCTCCGGACTACCAAGAAGCTGCAATTTAGACACCCGAAAGTAAGTACTATATAGTAGCATATTCCACGCGCATCTCCTAGTGATTCAAGCGCTTAGTTTCATCAATACCATTTAGAATGCTTGCTAATTATCAGTTTGATTGACCTCTGTTTCTTGTAAAGTGGTTGTGGCAGGAACAAGGGAATGATTTCTGTGGATACTACGTTTGCGAGTCCATCCGCCACACGGCCTGTGAGAGGGGCTACTCCGACAAACAATTTGAAGTGCATAAATAAAAATATTCACAATTTTATTTTATTACCATCATTTGTGTTGAGTTTCATTCATTCATATATATATATATATATATATATATATATATATATATATATATATATATGTATGTATTGACCCCTTAAAAGTAGATGTTTCGGAAGCGGGATGAACTCCTAGCACCAGATCGCATGCGAGCAATTCAAGAGGGATTGGCGGCATTCTTTCTTGACCACGTGATCGCTGAAGACGGAGAATACTATGTGGACCACGCGTCCGTATTGTAAAAGATAATTATTGTATATATGTAGCGGTAGTGTCGGATAGATATACGAGAACTTGTTGTTCGACCAATCTCTCGAGAGAAGGAGAGGTGGTCGATATCACTTCTCTCTGTATGCATATATGTTCATGACGATCTTATGTTTGCTTAATTACTAGCTAGCTAGCGTGTCTAGCTAGTCCTCTCTATAATGCATGTATAGTACGTAGCGTCGACCAAGCACGGACAAAAGAGAGGACACTTTTCTCTATTAATTAGCTAGCTATAGCACAATATATGAAACACCTAAATTAACCCCACAAATCCCCCAAACCCCCCTTTTCAAAAAAAAACAAAAACCAGAGCCATAGAAATGCTGATGCGTGGATGTTTATTTGTCCCGGTTGGTGCCACCAACCGGGACCAAAGGCCCTCCCCGCTGGGCTCGGCCGGACAGCCACGTGGAGGCCCATGGGTCAGTTACGGATAGAACCGGGACTAAAGGGCCAGGGTATTAGTACCGACCCTTTAGTCTCGGTTCATGAACCGGGACTAAAGGCCCTCACCAACCGGGTCTATAGGCCCCTTTTCTACTAGTGACGACCCCACGACAAAAAGAGAGCGGCAAATAGCGCCGCACACAAGCCGGCACGCGATCCGCATAAGGATTCACATCAAAAGGATGGCCCAGTTAGGTCCATCTATGGGCCGAGAAAGCAAGCTCTTCAAAGCAATGCAATACGCCAAATATCCGAACATCACGGCACACCCAAATACAGGGGCGCCAAGACATCCCCTATGTTTCACCGATGAGGTGCTGGATCATGAATTTCAAATGAGATTCAAACCCGTCAACATAGAGGCATATAACGGAACAACAGACCCTGGAGTCTGGATTGAGGATTATATCCTCCACATACACATGGCTAGAGGAGATGATCTCCACGCCATAAAATACTTACCCCTCAAACTCAAAGGGCCAGCTCAGCATTGGCTTAAAAGCCTCCCGAAAATACCATTGGAAGCTGGGAAGAGCTCGAGGACGCGTTTTGCAAATTTTCGGGGACATATGTCCGCCCTCCGGATGCGCATTTATCTAAGTCACATAACCCAACAGCCCGTAGAGTCAGCCCGAAATTCTGGAACAGGTTCCTTACTAAAAGAACCAAATAGTCGGCTGTCCGGACGCCAAGCCTTAGCAGCCTTCAAACACAACGTCCGAGACGAATGGCTCGCCAGACACCTCGCCAAGAAAAGCCAAGAACAATGGCCGCATTAACAAGCCTCATGACCCGCTTTTGCGCGGGAGAGGATAGCTGGCCAGCAAGATGTAGCACCAGCGACCCAAGTACATCCGAAGTCAGGGATGGAAACGGGAAACCACAGCGCAACAAGGACCAGCGTCGGATTAAAAGGAACGGTCCAAAGAGCACGGCCGTCAATGCCGGATTCAAAAGCTCATGGCAGAACAATAAAAAACTGCCCCTCAAGGACAATAGCGACGAGCTATCCAACTTAAACAAAATCTTGGACAAGATATGTCAAATCCACAGTACTCCCGGGAGGCCTGCAAACCATACCCACAAAGATTGTTGGGTTTTCAAACAGTCCGGCAGACTCAACGCCGTACACAAGGGGCTCGACACACCAAGTGAAGATGATGACGAGCACCACAAGCAGAGCCCTGTAAAACAAAAGAATTTCCCACAAGAGGTTAAAACAGTAAACTCACTTCATGTGATCAAAGGGAAAAATAGAGCGGCGCCCGCTAGAATGCGCGCCGCACAAACTACCCTAGCGGAGTACCAACACTGGTTGTCAAAACCAATCACCTTCGACCATCATGACTATTCCGAAGGCATCCGGAACGCAGGATGGACTGCCTTGATATTGGATCCTATAATCGACAGATTCCAATTTACACACGTCCTCATGGATGGTGGCAGTGACATAAACCTGATATATCAGGACACAATCCGCAGGATGGGGATAGACCCAACCAAAATTCGCCATAGCAACACCTCCTTTAAAGGAGTAATGCCAGGCACATATGCCCATTGTACGGGCTCCATACTGCTAGAAGTTGTGTTCGGTCCATCCGACAACTTCCGTCGCGAAAAATTGATCTTCCATGTTGCCCCGTTTAAAAGTAGCCATCAAGCACTATTGGGACGCGAAGCTTTCGCCCGCTTTAACGCAATACCGCATTATGCATCCCTAACACTTAAAATGCCCGGTCCACGCGACGTCATCTCATTGAAAGGGAATATTATGTGTTACTTGAGCACGGAAGAACGTGGGACTGCCTTGACAGCCCCACACCTATCCGGCTCCACTAGTCAAAGAACCTGAATAGGTCATTCAAACCCCGGACACGGCTAGACGAGTCCGGCGCCTACTAGTGGCATACCCTATACAAGGGGCTGCATGCATGTATAACAAGAGACAATAAAGCTCAATTTTATTCACTTCTTCGAATCGTACTCTGTTTATTTAATATAAAGTACATCTTTTGCACGATCCTTTTTCTTTTAAACTAAGTTCCTCTCTTTTACAGATGAACAACGTGCTACACCCGTCCAGGTTACGACACAACGGAGACACAGGCGCAGACGTGCAGTAGGGACCCGTTGCAACGATTCTTTTCAGATTAAGACCCTACGTAAACCTTTTTTAATGTCTCTTGTTGATATACATCCCCCGATTTCTCACTATAACCGAGGAGGAGGCTGGCGTTTTGGCATTGGCCGCACCAGAATTTTTGCGCGTACCTGAACACCAGGGGCTTAGGGCATTATCCTGCCCGCTTTTATAAAGACCGAATACCTTAGGGAGTGTTCGCGTCTCGAGTTAGGGCCTTATATGCATCAGCTCCGAATCATGTCTTTGGTCAAATGTTGGGTTTTCCGGCTCCTGTGTTTTGCTGCCTTACATTCCGCCTTATCGGCTAACGCGGCACCAGGAGAACTATCTGCGATTGTGCCCGGTTCGCCGGGCGAAGTAGCACCTCAGTAGAGAAAGCCGAAAACTGACTGTCATGATATAACGAGAGATTGGTCAACCACTCGATGACTCATCGGAATGTTAATTCCTCCGCATTAACGAAGGACCAGTTTTCGGTCAGGAACATACGCACCCCGAATTCGGGAGAGTGTGGTGCCCCCAGGGGCTATATAGTAGCCCCACCCTCGAACTCCTATGGCTAAGATGTCGGGGAGGCTGGTCGTACCCACGAACACCTATGGGGCCGGCGGACCAGGCCCCTTTGTGGTTCGGAGGGGGGCAGAGATCGTACGAAGAGCGGATCGAGGCGAAGCACACGAGCAGTTTACCCAGCTTCGGAGCTCTCCGGAGAGATAAAACTCCTACTGCTGCTTGTTTGATGTATTGTGTTCTTGCTAGGGAGCGATGCAAGCTACAAAACCTAAGCGTGAGCGATCTGGTCTCGAGTGAGTCGAATGAACCGAACCCCTTCTACGCTATGCATGGGCCTCCTTTTATATGCTCAAGGGTCTCCGACAGCGGCAACATAGATGAGGGTACAAATGTAAAACAGAAGTTGGTACACCTACTTGAACAAAGGTACAGTGCAAAATACCTAACTCCGACGGCAAGGGACAAAAGCAATAAATGCCCGTCTGTGTCGCCTAAACAAAGGCAACAGAGACCGTCAGTGCGCCACCGCCGCCACGATGGCAAGCTTGTCGCCGCCGCTTGTCGCCTGCTCTCCGCTGGCTGCACCCTCTTGACACGCTGCTGCGCATGGAATGGCTCTCATGGCGACACGTTGTTGGATGAGCTGGAGCGGAGATGGAGAGAGGTTGCTTGCCGCGGCAAGCGCCTTTGCCGCGCCGAATCCTTGTCGCGTCCCGGAGGCTTGTCGCGCTCGAGCCTTCCCGCAAGCTCCTCTTGCCGGGGCCCCGCCTTCTCGCATGCCTTGAGTGGCCTTCCGGCAAGCTCCTCTTGCCGGGCCTTGTCTTCTTAGTCAAATACTTTGTTCTTGAATGGCTCCAAAGGAGCCACGGAGGATCTTGGCGGTGACGAGGCAAACCCCGCTGGTGTCGTGCAATCGTCTGCGGCACGAGTACGGGATACTAGGGTACCCCTACTCTAGTACACCGACAGAGCCCCGGGCCTGGGCCGCTGCAGTGCCGAAGCGTTGTCGGGCCAGGCCCAAAACGGTGGTCGGACACACGCGGCCTCGATCGCGCCAGAACCGCTTCGACTCCACCACGACCCCCACTAACGGCACGCACCGAACGTATGCCGTGGCGAGAGATCGTGGGCGTGGTCGTGGGGTTTCTTTATTAAGAAAAGCGGGCGTCCGCCCCTCCCCTCCTTATAAACAGGGGAAACAGGGCAGGTCGTCCACTCCGCCATTGCTGTCTTGTCAAGAAAACCACCGCCGCTCCCCCTTCTTCTCCAAAGGCGAAGAGAGCAGCGCCCGCCCCTTTCGCCACAAGCGCACTCACCGCCGTCGGCCTCCTCCGCCGCCGCCATGGCTTCGAAGCCGACAAGGAGAAGGGCGCTGTCGCCGAGGCGCAGCGGCTCGTGGCGCTGCGCAAGGAGCGGGCCATCTTCTCCCCTCAGCTCGGCGCAAAGGAGCTGCGTGAGCTCTTCTATCTCTTTTGGTCGACGGAGACGCGTGCGCATCCGCGCATGAAGGTACTCCCCTCCTCCGCTTCTGATTTGGCCCCAACTGGGTACCCCTTCTTTGCCCTTTTCTTCTATTGCGGGCTTTGCCCGCCTTTTTCCGAGTTCTTCTGCGATATCATGAACACATATGGCCTCCGCCTCCTTGATTTCACCCCCAATGCAGTCTTGACCATGGCAGTTTTCGCACACCTTTGCAAAAACTTTGTCGGGATCCACCCAAATGTGGCACTCTTCCGCCACTTCTTCGTGCCCTGCATCGAGAGAGGAGAGCCACTTGCCGGAGGGATAGCTTGGGTCTCTAGGATCGGCAAGAAAGAAGCCTATCTGGAAGGGGAGTTCCGCAACAAGTGGGAGGAGTGGAGAGCCAATTGGTGTTGGGTCGTAGAGGAGAACCAGCAGCCCTTCACTGCCGTGCGCCAAACCCCAATAGTGCGCGGCAAAGATTGGAGTAGCTTACGCCGGAGGATGCTAGGTTGAAGATAGTCAGACCGGATCTTGCGCCTCAGGCTTGCCGGACTAACCGTAGGCGCAGTTGGCGCAGACTTCCTTCGCCGCCGCATCGCTCCCTTGCAGGAGAGGAGGAGGCCTGCTTGGGAGTTCCAAAATGCGGCAGACATCATGAGGTTGCGCCCGGGCCTAAACTGGAATTTCACCGTCTTGGAGCTGGATGCGATGCTGCTAGAGCTGTTCAAGAACGACCCCGATCACCCTGAGTGGTTTAGGTTGCCGAGGGGGTCGTCCCATTGTGCAACAACTCGCGCCGACCGCATCCGGCGCCATGATGCCGTTAGCAATTCCCATGGGATCGCTCCAACTGGCAGAGCTCTCCGGCGAGGTCGTGCAGCAGTTCTTCGACGACTTGGAAGAAGTGCCGATCCGCTCCGACGAGCAGAAAAGGCTCACTCGCGACACCACCGATGAAGAGATGGCGCGTATTGCCACCAGGGTGGAGGAGGCGGCAGCAGCCGCTGCCGATGGAGCCTTCGGGTACACCGTGGAGGAGGCGGACGCGGCGAAGGCGGCAAGCCTTGCCGGAGTGGACCCGCCGAGGGCGCTTCTTCTCCACCACCCCGTGACCTGCCGCCAGCGGGGCCCCCGGCTCCGCCGAAGAGGCGTCTCCGCAAGGCCGGAGACGAGTCGGGCGGCAGATCGCCCACAAGATCAAGACTGCGTGACGCGCGCTTCATCAGCTGCAAGCGATGTTGCCGCGGGAGCGCCTCACACTGCTGCGACAACTGGGGCGGGATCTTCTCAGGCCACCGCCGACGCCTCCACCAAGCGTCCAAGAGAGCCCACTCCTCCGCCTCGTCGCACCGGAGGCGAGCCGGAGTTTGACTTCTCCGTGCTCAGCTCCGAGGAGGAAAATGAAGAGTAAGCTTTTGAGATTGTGCTTGTATTTCTTCAATTTTATTGCTTCATCTTGGATCTGATTTGCTTCGTTCTGGACTCTTTCCTTTTTCAGGACGCTGGCCCAGAGAGCGTCGAAGAGGGCCAAGATCCCGACGGTCGTTGTTGAGGACGATTCTCCTGCGTGGCAACAGGGACGCGTCTGAGACCCCCTTGCCGGACCAGCAACCCTTCCTCAGAGCAGCCCCCAAAGACAGCCCCCAAAGTAAGTGTGCGGTTTTTTCCTTACTATTAGGTGTGCAGGGTGCTCCTTCTTCGTTGATACCGATCGCTTGCTTGTGTAGGAGCAGACCAGCCTCATCAGAGGGCCCGAAGTCGCCCGAAACCCTGTCTGCCACTACGCCGCCAAGGGAGGATTCTCCCAAGGAGCGCCCTCAGACAAGTGAGGCCTCTCCCAAGGGAGGCTACCCGGCAAGGGACAGGCGCCGGTGACCCTCCAAAGGGTCGAGGCCATGGCTGCGGATCCCATTGCAGGTAATTTCCTTACACGAAAATTTCCCTTGGGCTTGTTTTCTTCATTTCTCTTTTTGAACATTTGCTTGATCGCTCTTTCTTCGTCTCCGCAGAGCCGATGGAGGTCGAGGCTGCCGGGCGAGGAGGAAGGCAAGGCAACACCGACGAGGCCGCCGTGGGAAGAAGAGGTCGCTGCTGTGGAAGAAGAGGCCGTCGCCGACGAGCCTGTTGGGCGAGACGGCCACCGAGGCCTGCCGACGCAGAAGCCGGGCGAGGGGTCGGGCGATCGTGACCGACGGCCCCGAGGCCGCAGGAGCACCAGCGCTACACCGACAAATTGACTTCCCGCCGCCGTCAGAAGGCCAGCTCCGAGGAGCCCCAGCCAGCGCCACCAAGGCCGGGCGAGGGTGTCTTCATCAAACTCCCCGAGTCGAGCTGCAGGCGCCGGTCGAAGGAGAGACCTTGACGGCGAAGCTACTCGCCTCCATTGGCCGACGCCGTGGACGCGCCAAACAGCAAGCAGCCGGGCGAAGTTCGAGGAGGAGCAGCTGAAGAAGCTGCTGTCGCTCTACCACGCCCGGCAAGCCAAGTTGGAATCCGAGAAGCACTTGTCGCGAGGGCAGGAGCGGACATGGAGAAGCGCCAGAAGAGCTCCGCCGCCAACCAAGAAACTCTCCGCAACGTAGCGTAAGCCTGGGGCAACTTGCGTAAGAGCGCACGGCCTTCATCCTTGAGAAGGCCGCATGAGGAGGAGCAGCGGCTGGCTGCCGAGAAGCCCTCCGCGCAGAAAGCGAAGCCGGGCGCAGCGGAAGGTCAACCTGGACAGCCACGAAGAAGACCTTGCCGCGCGCGAGGAGTCACTTGGCGGGGCGCTTAAGGAAGCGAGGATGCTGCCGCAGCCGCCGAGGCCGCCAAGGAAGAGTTGAAGGAGAAGGTGGCACAGCTGGAGGCCAGCCTCAAGAAGAGCGGCGAAGAGCTTGCCGCGCTCAAGCACGAGCGCGAGAAGGACGCCTACACTCTTGGCGAGCTGCAGAGTCGCCTCGCTGATAGGGGCAAGGAGCTCGACGCCGCCAAGGATTCCAAGGCGGATCTTGAGCTGAAGCTGACCACTCTGACGCAGACGCTGGATGGCGCCAGAGAGCGGGAAGTGGGCCTGTTGGAGACGATCAAGGCCAAGGAGGAGCTGCTAGCGAATGTTGTTTCCACCCAGAACGCCTTGAGGGAGAGTGTGGAGCATTGGACTGAAGGCCTTGTGGACACCGCTGCCGATATCCACAACGAGCTGATGGAGCTGGGGATGGTGGACCTTGCAAACTCCTCCGACGAGCATCTCCAACCCAGCGCCAAACTCAGCTTATTCTTCAAGGGCGTGGTGACGGGCCTCCTGCGGCTCCGGGAAGAAGTCCCAAAGCAGCTGGCCGAGGAATCATGCCAGATTTGTGCTGGAGCCCTCGAGAAGGTGTTGATAAAGGTGGCCTTTCGCAATCCAGGCCTCAACCTCAACGGCGTCCTCAGATCCTTGCCGCCAGATGCCAATGTGGAGGAGCTCAAAGCCCTTGTCGCACCCATTGTGGACAAGGTGAACAAGATCAAGCGGATTGATGGCGACCGCGTAGACTAGGACGCCAGTTTTATCTTTCCCTTGTCGCTGCTGATCATGTTTAGAACACTTTGTTAGATCAGCGACAAGTTATTTTGTAATATACTCTATCTTAGGCGATCAATGCAACGTTATTTCCTCTACTTGATTCCTTCCTTTGTACGTTTCTGCCTTACGCATTTGGGGGACTTGTCGGTGCGGGCACCTTTGCCGCGAGCGCTGAGTGCGGAACGTCAGCAGCCTGCTGGCAGTGCCGCCTCCGACAAGCAACCTTGTCGCGACTAGCCGCAGCTCACTTAAGTTGTTGAGCGGAATCGAAAAAAGTAAGGGTGCGACTAGCCTGCGAGTTGGTTCCTCTGCGCACAGGTTTTCCATACAAAGTACTCTCGTTCGAGGAAGATGTTGAGGACGCTGCTCGTGTGAACGTCGGATCAGATTCACACGGCCTCGACGCCCCCTACCTGGCGCGCCAAAGATGTCGGGGAGGCTGATCGTACCCACGAAGATGTTGAGGACGCTGCTCGTGTGAACGTCGGATCAGATTCACATGTCCTCGACGCCCCCTACCTGGCGCGCCAAAGATGTCGGGGAGGCTGATCGTACCCACGAACACCTATGGGGCCGGCGGACCAGGCCCCTTTGTGGTTCGGAGGGGGGCGGAGATCGTACGAAGAGCGGATCGAGGCAAAGCACACGAGAAGTTTACCGAGCTTCGGAGCTCTCCGGAGAGATAAAACTCCTACTGCTGCTTGTTTGATGTATTGTGTTCTTGCTAGGGAGCGATGCAAGCTACAAAACCTAGCGTGAGCGTATCTGGTCTCGAGTGAGTCAAATGAACCGAACCCCTTCTACGTTGCGCATGGGCCTCCTTTTATATGCTCAAGGGGTCTCCGACAGGCGGCAACATAGATGAGGGTACAAATGTAAAAACAGAAGTTGGTACACCTACTTGAACAGTGTACAATGTAAAATACCTAACTCTTACGGCAAGGGACAAAAGCAATAAATGCCCGTCTGTGTCGCCTAAACAATGCAACAGAGACCGTCAGGTGCGCCACCGCTCGCCACGATGGCAAGCTTGTCGGTACCGCTTGTCGCCGCTTCTCCACGGCTGCACAGCCTCTTGACACGCCACAGCATGGAATGGCCTCATGGCGACACGTTGTTGGATGAGCTGGAGCGGAGATGGAGAGAGGTTGCTTGTCATGAAAGCGCCTTGCCGCGCCGAATCCTTGTCGCGTCCGGAGGCTTGTCACGCCTGAGCCTTCCCGGCAAGCTCCTCTTGCCGGGCCCTGTCTTCTGCATGCCTTGAGTGGCCTTCCGGCAAGCTCCTCTTGCCGGGCCTTGTCTTCTTAGTCAAATACTTTGTTCTTGAATGGCTCCAAAGGAGCCACGGAGGATCTTGGCGGTGACGAGGCAAACCTCGCCGCTGGTGTTGCAATCGTCTGCGGCACTAGTACGGGATACTAGGGTACCCCTACTCTAGTACACCGACATAAGTGAAAGTGATAAAGCATTATAGTCCGGTTGCCTGGTTTGCTACGCTACCACCTCCTTAACATGACCAAGACGTTGGATTAAGTGTGAAAAAGCGCCTTCTTTGCAAACACCCCCGCACTATGTGTGTGGGGGCTGAAGGCAAGGACTGCCATCTTTCAAAGTTATATATACATATACATAAACGTCAGACAGGAGTAGTTTACTACTTGAACGCACAAGTATAAAGAAGCTCTTATATTATATTGAAACATTGTTTTCACAAATCATACATGTCATTTAAACATAATATCCTTCGAGCATCGCTGCCTCTATTAAACGAGCGCCCTGCAGGACTTCCTCAAAATAGTGCTCGACAGGTACTCGGCTTCTGTCCGAATCTTGGGACGCAATGTCGGTGGCCTTCATCTCTGCCCAGTATGTCTTGACACGGGCCAGAGCCATCCGCGCTCCCTCAATACACGCCGACCGCTTCATTGCATCGATACGCGGTACCACACCAAGGAACTGCTGCATTAAACCAAAATAACTCTTCGGCTGAGGTCCGCCCGGCCACAAATGAGTCATGACATGCTTCATGGAAAGTCCGGATAGTTGATTCAGCTCGGCCCATTCGGCCAACCGATCGGTCAATGTAAGAAGACGCCCGGACTATGGAATTGCGACCAATACAGCTCTTCCCTTCGTGTTCTTCCGCCTCGGAAGTGCTCAATCGCGTCCGTAGCGCTTGCCGCTAAGTCCAGATAAGCATCCTCTGAACTCCAAAACTTGTCCAATTGAGCATACTTTGGATCTGTATATTTCCTCCGCAGCAGAAACGGCTTTCCAGACGCAATTGCCCCGGCTTGACTCAGCTCCTCCTTGGCAGCTCTCAAAGCCGAACGAGCATCCTTGGATTCGGCTGCGGCCTTTTTCAGGCCCTCTTGCTCCGCTTGATGTTCCTTTTCAAGAACCTCGCAGCGATCGGCAGTATTCTTCAACTTTCTGGCCATATCGGCCATTTCCTCTTTGCTTCGGCAGTGAGCAGCCCGTTCAGCTTTTAGCTATTCGGTCGCCATTAAAGCGGCCGCATTACTATTTCTGGCTTGCTCTTTCGCTCGGGCGAGTTCCGCCCGGAGCTCCTCCACAACAGCGGCACCATCTGCATTAAGCATACAAGTAGTAAGACATGGGCGTCAAGCTCCCTTACCAGGTGTCCGTGTAGGAGTCGCATACCTTGTGACTCGTCAAAACGTTTATTGACCAGCGCGATGTCCGCAGCCGCCTCGTCAAGTTGCCGCTTTAGTTCGGCATATTCATCGGTCCGGCTGGCCACCGGATGCCCCGCCACATGTTTGGGAGCGGCGGTATGTTATAACTGAGATTTTGATCCTCGGCACGCTGTCAATTTTGACAACATACCGAGTCTCAGGGGCTACTATCTATACAGGGTGCATTCTATATGCATAACCGCCTGAACGTACATCATTTTTATGCATCTCAAACCACTGTCAAGAAGCTTCGACGGCTTCATGCAATCCGCTCTCCATGGATGCAATCCTTTCAATCACCGCACTCCATTAGAGAACGGTGATCTTCAGAGATAGCCGCCGCCTGAAAGCAGATCCTTCAGCCTCCGATCAAGACACCACTTGGCGCCGGACCTTCCGGCCTCGCCAGACTTGGGGGAACCCTCCGCGACGACACCTCAGGGTCGTCCACCTCACATGAGGGTGCGACAGGTGGAGGCATTTCGCTCTCCATCATCTTCGGAAGAAGATCCCCCGAAGACGAGCTCTGCTGAGAAGGGCTGAGGTCCGAACTACAAGGTACAATTTCGGTTATCTTCATAAATAAATGCAGGGATGTTCCTTATTTACAAGACCCCTTCTTTTTACTTACGGCTTGCTGGAGGGCTGATCCCCTTGGGGAAATAGTGCGGCTGGGTTACCTCCCAGTGCCGGACTCTCTGACGAAGATTCCTTTCCCCTCTTTGAGGCCTTGACCTCCGGATCTTCCGAAGCGGTCCTCTTCTCTCCTTGAAAGATGGGACTTTTAATCCCTCCTTCCTCGATAGCCTCCTTCATAGAGGCAGTTGCTTCCCCACTCCCCCCTTCGCCTTCTTCAAAAGGCGCGGCCTCCAACATCTTGGCCAGCAGGGGATCCGGCGTGATCTCTGGGAGGGGAGCCGGACACCTTATTAACTTTGCCTTGGCTATCCACTCCTGTTCAAGAAACGGCTCCTTTAAAGGGCATACATATGATAAATAAATGAACAACCTGTCCGGTTACGGGACTACTTACTTGAGTATCTGGGCGATTGCAGCTTAGCCCTGCGTCCTCAACAGTCCGGACACTTCTCTTGTGATCCGAAGAACAGTTTATACATCTCCACGGGCGTCGTGCCCATAAAATTATGGAGAGCTCGCGATCCCTCCGGATTAAATTCCCACAGGCGGAGGGGGCGACGTTTGCAGGGCAGAAGGCGCCGAATCAACATAACCTGCGCCACCGCAACCAGATTGATCTCTCTTTCTTGGAGGTCTCGAATACGGCCCTGCAACAAAGGGACGGCCTTGGACGGCCCCCAGTCGAGCCCCTTGTTGACCCATGACGCTAGCCGCTGTGGTGGACCTGAGCGGAAGGCGGGAAGCGCCGCCCATTTGGTGCCCCTGGGAGCGGTGATATAAAACCACTCCTGCTACACAAACCAAGCTCCTCTTGAAAAGAGCCCTCGGGCCACGGAGCATCAGCACATTTGCTTACAACCGCCCCTCCGCACTCTGCTTGTTGCCCCTTGATCGTCTTTGGCTCCACCTTGAAGGTCTTGAGCCATAATCCGTCAGGCCACCTAATGCAATATGTAGCCAAGTTAATTGAAGTGGAATTCAAACAAGGTTAAACTCCAACTCCAAATGTTATTTCATAATTTGCCCTAATCATGATTCATCCTATTCAGTGAGGTTAACTTGTTCAATCATGCATGAAAATGCCATAAACAGATTCTTCATATTTTTCTGATCATTTTTCATATATAAATTATTTAAATTGGAGTTACAGATTAAAAGTTATGAATATTTGAAGTTTCAGGTATTTTCTGAAATTTCCTGAATTATTTAAATTCCAGAAAATCAATAACTGTGTCAGCACTGCGTCTGGGTGACGTCAGCAGAGTCAACAGGGCTGGTCCGTCAAAACTGACCAGCGGGTCCATCGTCAAGGCACAACTAATTAACCAAGTTAATTAGCCTTAAGTTAATTCTAACTAAATTGTTTGTGGGGTCAGCCCACTAGTCAAATCAACTAGCTAACTCACCTAGGTTAATTAGTGTTAAACTAATACTAACTAAAAATGTCGGTGGCCCACACGCCGCTGACACACGGGAGGTCAAACCCCGTCAAAGTGTCAACGCCATCAAGCGGCTTGACGCCGGGCGACGGCGAACGCCGGGCGGAGCGGGGTTGCTCCTCCGGTGGCTAAAAACGCGGCGGAGGGCACCAGGGGAGCCTTCCTCCCGCGCATCCAATCGTGAGGCAGCAGAAGCGCAGGTCGCCGGAGTTGGCGACGGCGTCGTGTTTGGCGGCGGCCGGAGCTCGGGCGAGCTCGGGCACGTCGCTAGGAGGCACGGCAGGAGGTGTGGAGGGGTGCTGGGTGCTCCTGCAAACGTGCTGAGCACGGTGACGCTCTCAGACGCGGTGGAGGTGGGCTCTAGCCACGGCGGTGACGGTTAACGGCGGCGAAGCCGCCGGGTGGCCAAAGGGGCTAGAGGAGGAAATCGATAGAGGGAATAGAGGGGTTGGGAGAAGGGCTCATGGCGAGTCGACGAGCGGGTCGGAGGAGTCGGGGACGAGCCGGAGCAAGCGGGGCGGCATGAGGGATCTCCGCGGCCGACGACGGAGATGAAGACGACGGCGCTGCTTCAGTCTCCATGGGCGCGTGCTTCCCCCTGGTGCTCCATGGCGCCGAGGCGGAGCGCCTGGGCATGGCTGGGAGAAGAGGGGTGGCCGTGAGCGTGGCTATGGCGAACGGCGGCGGCGGTCGCCTCGGTGAGCTCGAGAGAGCAAGACAGAGGAGGGAACGAGGGAGAGGAAGAGAGCGAGGGGTCCAGGGGTCGCGTGGCGCCGGGAGGCGCCCAGAAAGGCCGGGGTGAAGCAGTGCAGGGTGGAGGTGGCGCGGGCGCTGGCGGTGCGCTGGGCACGCGCCTGCCCTCCCCGGCAGAGGAGGAGGGCGACAGGAAGGAGGCGGTGGTGGGCTGGGCCGCTGGAGTTGGCCAGGTGGGCTGAGAGGTGAGCGCCAGGTAGTCCCTCTCTCTCTCTCTCTTTATTTTTTAGTTTTCTATTTTTCTGTATATATGTTTGGCTTTAATAAAATGCCAGTAGCATTTCCAAAAATCATGAAACCGGTCAATGTCACTGCTTGGAATATTTCCAACAACAAACATTTCAGTTCATGATTATTTGAACATTTAAACTATTTATTAGCATTAAATGCCCAAATGCAAATACTATATGATTTAATTCAAAATCCAAATGTCATGGAAAAATGTGCAACATCTCGTTACTGTTTTCAGATTTTTCCAAAAATGGTGAACATTTTTGAAGGCCATTTGGTTCATTGAAAAATATTTCTTAGTTGAACCTATTTGAATTGTTTTTGGTGCTAGGGCTTGGTCATCCCCATTTCAAATTTAAAAGAAATTTAGACATGATGCATGGATGCAAGAAAATCAAGCTAGGGCTGAACTGGGCTGTGACAGCTCACCCCACTAAACAAGAATCTCGCCCGAGATTCAAGGCGTGAGGTAAGAGGAAAAGGGAGTCGCAAACTATCACAATCTTCATGATCCATTTTCCCTTCCAAGATGTTGATTCATCCCATCATCTTGGTCTTGACGCCTTCGAGATCTTCACCGACACGACAACAGTAAAGAAGGGGAAACCCTATATGATTCGATCTTCACGAAGATCAAATAAACATGATCGACTCACGGACTGGGATGGTGACACATCTCAAGTTGAGACACAAAACACATCGAAGGGATGGAAGAACAAACGACGGGTTTGATTGGTGGCAACAATTCCACGCTTTGAAAGATGGTGGATGGTGTCAAGGTGGCGAGGAAATAATTGTCATGATTCAATAGCGGGCACCTCGGGGAGGTGACGCGAGGAACCATTCCCTTAAGTGGCAAAAAGAATTACTTTTGATACAAAGATCATTGAAACTCTTCATACCAGCCTAAGGCAATTCACAACGATCGCTTACGGAGTGCAAAGGAATGGTACACCCGGACTAGAATGGATGATGTGGACTACCTTGTTGAAGACAACGCAATGGATGATTTTTGCTTATCGTCGGAGGTGGAGGGGACCCATGGTAAGTCCACTTTTGAGGAAGATCTTAGACAAGAATTACTAAGAAGGCAGCCCATAGTGAAATGGCACAAGGACGGTGTAAGCTGGGAACGAAATACAACTATTGGAATGTTCCAACCATCATATCTGCCTGAGATTCAGATCCAATTGGTGATAGGATACTTCAGACTCAGCATGTCCGAAGGAAAGGTTGCAACACAAATCGACGAGATGATGTTGCGAGATTCTCGGAGATGGACTTTGGTTGTGTGCTCCAAAAAATGACGGGGTTATGCTACAAACACGTGAACACATTGTCCCCCCAAAACATGGCCACGTATTACTATTATATTAAATACTACCCACTTCAGGGGGGGGGGGGGGAACCATCATCGAGGATATCAAGTCTTTACGCAAGTCCATGGATTAGATCCCAAGCATAGACTTCTTTTCCTTGAACAAGTCAATCAGTGGCTTGGTGTGCTAGGGATACATACGGAATGAAGATGATCAATCTATCAAACCATAGAATACTTTGCACATGCATGACTGACTTGGAATGATTCCAAGGAAAAACAAAACAAACCTTTCTCAAATTCACGGCGGCAACTTGCACCTAATGCACGTGAATTAGAGGAAATCACTTCTTCCATCCAAGCATAAGCTTTATGAACGGCACACGAAGAAATGCTTACACAAGTTGCCAACACTAGATTGATGTTCAACATGACTCATGGGGGAGACAAAATGCTACTGATGGGCTCAATAGCAACTCATCGGAATTTCCATATCACTGGACTTCCACCATCATGTGAACACGGTGATAGCATTGGTCGGACCAAAAGATGTGATGGTGTATGCTCGAAGGATCAACCACGAGTAAGACAACATCACGAGCATCGTTATAATTGATTTGATTTGACGATAGCCCACACTCAAATCAAAGGATTAATAAGATAATAGGTCCAAGAATCGATCACGAGGACCAATCGATGAAGATATCATCTTTCTTCAACACACACTACACAAGAATATCCCTTTGGAACGAATCTAAGTTAGGCAAGCTTTTATCTTCCAACTCTCCAAGTTGTTGTTTGGCTTAACCAACTAGCGAGGGATATCCAACACAGATTCTTGGA
The DNA here is from genome assembly GCA_021605145.1 of Aegilops bicornis. Classification (NCBI taxonomy): domain Eukaryota; kingdom Viridiplantae; phylum Streptophyta; class Magnoliopsida; order Poales; family Poaceae; genus Aegilops; species Aegilops bicornis. The sequence continues at coordinate 617,276,748 of CM038674.1, read as the reverse complement.
GAAAGGGTGGTTCACAAGTAACCAACTTGATCACGAGCTCAACATAACAAATCGGGGACAACCCGTAATACTTCCGAGAAGATATTCGGAAAATCACAAACCAACCGATATGTTACTAAGCTCGAGAACAACCTTGCTTTTGAGGGCAAGACGATATGATCAAATGAGTGAGGACTTGATATAATCCTAACTCATCAATCGAGGTGTGTACCAGAAATAAGGACTAGGTAGCACGATCAATCTTAGGATGATGATTTAATAACCAACACGCTAGGAATGAGGATATTGTCCATTAGCTGCCAAGCAACGAGTTGCTCGGAGTATTGATTTCACACATCACAATTCACTTGTCGGCATTCCGTTGCATCAACACGGAACCGAGGAATGAATGATGATGGTGAGAAGTATCACTGCATCAAGAATTCATAAGAGAAGGTGCAACCCTCATGACATCCTTGACATAAAGATGGTAACACTCGAGGTGGAACAGAATCAAAAGTGGGATGGCATTTTGACCTGCGGAATACAACTGAAGAGAGCAACTCAGAGGAACATATAATTTCCTGAGTTGTGGATGCATGGATTAGTATATCGAGCAAAGCTCAACATTTCTCTCGGATAACCCATGCAGAAAGGTAGAATTGGCAGATTCACAATTATGAATGGAGAACTCATCGAGGCCACTCTGATTGTGATTTTTTGGTTCAAAAGAACTTCTGCCGTAAATAGTTCATGGTATTTGGAAGAAGGAGAATACCACGGACTTCGAGGACTATCGCAAAGGTTGCTAATATCCTAAAGGAACTAGCAATTACTAACAACATGAAGTAGGGTGAATCTCAGGTTCAAGAACCCCTGATTAGAATACCTACTAACTAAATTGCAACGCCGGATGCTTTCAAGAATAATGGCCAGAATCATCACACTGGGGATACAAAAGCATTGCTAAATTGCTAGGTGACTTCCTAAACAACTAGGGTCACAATAATAGTTCCAACATCTATGCCGAGGCAACGAAGTACCTCAACTTACCGATTAGTGTGCTTATTCTGACCAAAAGGACATCGGGAACGGAAGGAAAGGATTTGCAAATGCATCAGACTATTTAGAGACCTGGGATGACTCGGACAGCATAACGGCTGTAAATGCTCAAAATGATTTGAGACATCCTGCAAAAATGGTGGCATAACCACTCAACATCACAATACCAAGATTCCGAGATCAACAATTATCATACGTAAATAGTAGGAACTGAACTGGGGCTTAAATCCAACAATCTTAAAGGTCTATGGATTAGTAACACGTCATCCTGATAGATAGATGAGAAGCCTAATTCTTAAACCCCGTAGAAGAGAAGAGGATGACTCAGATCAGAAGGCCATGAGATATAAGGAGTAAAAAGAGCCTTACGTTCCCTTCCACAATCAATTCCATTACATAGCTAAAGCATTTCTAGACACAACTTCGACCGGTTTGGCTTGGTAAACCTCTGACAGCAACAAAGCTCGATACCAACGCTGTCGGGACCCGATCCTAAGTCACACCGATCTAGCATGTAACGATCATATCACTTTGCGGCCTCACGCACGGTATTCCCACGGGTGTCACCTTACCATGGCCCGGACCGTTATGCCTTTTGGCTCACGATATGATAGTGTCGCTAGCATCCATTTGACAAAGAACCCGGGCCGACATGGCTAGTCGTGGAACCCAAAGCGGCGCTTAACCTATGGGGACAGCATACATGAATCACATCGATCATGTCGGTCATCAACGTATAAATTCGGCTGTAGCACTGGTCTAACAGGACTCCGGTATCCCGGGCTGTAGCAGGCTAGGCAGGACTCCGAATAACACCGTGTGACATTTCCCCGAAGGGACAGACATAGGAACGAAGTGAAACACATGCCGGCCAGTCAAGTGTCCAAGCAGTAGTGCTGGGCTAGCAGGACTCCAGTGAACCGGTCAGAAGCGGACTACTATCGCCGTAAGCACGAGACTACATTTCCCCATATGAGAGGCTGCCAAGGATAAACAACTAGTTTGTCGGATCCCACACATACCAAGCATTTCAAACATACACACAATATGCTCAATATGTGTAGATACAACATGGCATCACAACATAACTCTACGACTCAAATATTTATCCAATAGGCTCCGAGGAGCGAGATATTACAAACATGGGTCTCATGACCCAACACTCAGAGCATACAAGTCAAAACACAAGCGGAAGCTAATCATGTCTGAGTACAGACAACTATAAATGAAGAAGGCTGAGAAGCCTGACTATCTACCAGATCCTGCCGAGGGCACAAGATCGTAGCTGAGGTAACAAGCTAAACTTCGAAGTCCAAGCGGAACTACTATCGAGACTGAAGGCTCTCTGCAAAACATAAAATAAGCAAACGTGAGTACAAACGTACTCAGCAAGACTTACATCAGAACTAACTACATATGCATCATTATCAAAAGGGGGTGGTGGAGTTTGACTACAGCAAGCCAGCTTTGACTCGGTGGCTATCCTGAACTACGATCGCAAGTAACTCTTTTGAGGTGGCACACGAGTCCACATATTCACCATATCAATACACCACTATGGATCCGCTCCCGTCTCCCTACGAGAACGCCATCCATAGCACTCACGCTTATCTTGCGCATTTTAGAGTATCCACTTTCACTTGTCTATGAACTGATATAGGCAATCCAGAAGTCCTTCTCCGTGGACACGGCTATTCGAATAGATCATGTTAACCCTGCAGGGGGTACTTCTTCACACACGCTCTCACCACTTACCGCCGTTTACACGACATGTACTCGGCAACCTTCAAGCGGAAGCCCAACGTGGGTGTCGGCCACAGCCTACCTAAACACACAAGTCCCAAGTCCAGGTTTATCGCCTATTCGGGTTCCATCCGCAGGAGTCCGCCGAGGTTTCCCATACAGCCCGAACGATGTGTACAGGGTTCCCGAGACACCAAGCAGGCGAATCGGTACATCAGACCCACGGTGCCTACCGCAACACAACCCACCCCTATGGTCAGCGTTATGCGGCCCCCAAAGATACTACAAACACCAGAAACTACTTGCAACTCCCGGACTGAGGACAAGGGTGGTTAAGAAGCCGAGAGGGTCAATTAAGGATCCCAATGCGTGGTAGTAACTGTTTCATGGATCACAAACACAGAACTCAGTTCCTCAGGACGGTTGCAATGAGACAACCCACCATGTACTCCTACATGGCATCTCACCGCTACCTTTACCAAATCGTGTTCACACACTTAGCTCACACACAGTGGGACATGTTCACACAACCATTCCAATTCATTCTCGATGAATCAGACTGACTCAACTCTAAGCGATGGCAGGCATGACAACAAGCATGAATGAGTAGGCACAACATGGCTCAAACAACTCCTACTCATGCTAGTGGGTTTCATCTAATTACTGTGGAATGACAGGTCATGCAGAGGATCAAGGGGTTCAACTACCGCAGCAAGTAACACACGAGTCGTTGTTGTCCTAATGCAGTAAAATAGAGCAGGAGCGAGAGAGTGGGATTATATCGGAATGAACAAGGGGGTTTTGCTTGCCTGGCACTTCTGAAGATAATATAGTTCTTCATCGGTGTCATCGAACAATCGTCGAAACGTCGTCTATCGAGAGAGGCAATTACCGGCAAACAAGAGAGAACACAATTAATGCAATGCACATTCACATGAATGACATGTCATGTTAAGGTACTGAATTCACCTAATGCAATATCTAGCCAAGTTAATTGAAGTGGAATTCAAACAAGGTTAAACTCCAACTCCAAATGTTATTTCATAATTTGCCCTAATCATGATTCATCCTATTCAGTGAGGTTAACTTGTTCAATCATGCATGAAAATGCCATAAACAGATTCTTCATATTTTTCTGATCATTTTTCATATATAAATTATTTAATTTGGAGTTACAGATTAAAAGTTAGGAATATTTGAAGTTTCAGGTATTTTCTGAAATTTCCTGAATTATTTAAATTCCAGAAAATCAATAACTGCGTCAGCACTGCGTCTGGGTGACGTCAGCAGAGTCAACAGGGCTGGTCCGGTCAAACCTGACCAGCGGGGTCCACTGGTCAGTGGCACAACTAATTAACCAAGTTAATTAGCCTTAAGTTAATTCTAACTAAATTGTTTGTGGGGCCGGGGCCCACTAGTCAGCGACTAACTAGCTAACTCACCTAGGTTAATTAGTGTTAAACTAATACTAACTAAAAATGTCGTGGGTGGCCCACACGCTGCTGACACACGGGAGGTCAAACCCCGGTCAGTGTCAACGCCATCGGCGGCTTGACGCCGGCGACGGCGAACGCGGGCGGAGCTGCGGGTTGCTCCTCCGGTGGCTAAAAACGCGGCGGAGGGCACGGGAGCCCTTCCTCCCGCGCATCCAATCGAGGCAGCAGGCGCAGGGTCGCCGGAGTTGGCGACGGCAGCGTCGTTTGGCGGCGGCCGAGCTCGGGCGAGCTCGGGCACGCCGCTAGGAGGCACGGCAGGAGGTGTGGAGGGGTCTTTGGGTGCTCCACCGCAAGCGTCTTTGAGCACGGTGACGCCTCGGGCACGTGGTGGAGGTGGGCTCTAGCCACGGCGGCGACGAAGCGCAACGGCGGCGAGCTTCGGCCGGGGTGGCCAAAGGGGCTAGAGGAGGAAATCGATATAGGGAATAGAGGGGTTGGGAGAAGGGGCTCACGGCGAGTCAGACGAGCGGGTCGGAGGAGTCGGGGACGAGCCGGAGCAAGCGGGACGGCGTGAGGGATCTCCGGCGGCCGACGACGGAGATGAAGACGACGGCGCTGCTTCAGGTCTCCAGCAAGCGCGCTGCTTGGCCCCGGTGCTCCATGGCGTCGGCGGTGAGCGCCTGGGCATGGCTGGGAGAAGAGGGGTGGCCGGTGAGCGTGGCTATGGCGAACGGGCGGCGGTCGCTCTCGGTGAGCTCGAGAGAGCAAGACAGAGGAGGGAACGAGGGAGAGGAAGAGAGCGAGGGGGTCCAGGGGGTCGCGTGGCGCTCGGGGAGGCGTCCAGAGCGTCGGGGGGTGAAGCAGGCAGGGTGGAGGTGGCGCGGCGCGGTGCGCTGTTGGCACGCGCCTGCCCCTCCCGGCAGAGGAGGAGGGCGACAGGAAGGAGGCGGTGGTGGGCTGGGCTGGAGTTGGCCAGTGGGCTGAGAGGTGAGCGCCTGTAGTCCCTCTCTCTCTCTCTTTATTTTTTTAGTTTTCTATTTTCTCAGAGATATGTTTGGCTTTAATAAAAATGCAGGGCATTTCCAAAAATCATGAAACTGGTCAATGTCACTGCTTGGAATATTTCCAACAACAAACATTTCAGTTCATGATTATTTGAACATTTAAACTATTTATTAGCATTAAATGCCCAAATGCAAATACTATATGATTTAATTCAAAAATCCAAATGTCATGGAAAAATGTGCAACATCTCCGTTCTTGTTTTCAGCATTTTTCCAAAAAATGGTGAACATTTTGAAGGCCATTTGGTTCATTGAAAAATATTTCTTAGTTGAACCTATTTGAATTGTTTTTGGTGCTAGGGCTTGGTCATCCCCATTTCAAATTTAAAAGAAATTTAGACATGATGCATGGATGCAAGAAAATCAAGCTAGGGCTGATCTGGGCTGTGACAACCACCCCACTAAACAAGAATCTCGCCCCGAGATTCAAGGCGTGAGGTAAGAGGAAAAGGGGAGTCGCAAACTATCACAATCTTCATGATCCATTTTCCCTTCCCGAAGATGTTGATTCATCCCATCATCTTGGTCTTGACGTCTTCGAGATCTTCACCTGACACGACAATGTAAAGAAGGGGAAACCCTATATGATTCGATCTTCACGAAGATCAAATAAACATGATCGACTCACGGACCGGGATGGTGACACATCTCAAGTTGAGACACAAAACACATCGAAAGGGATGGAAGAACAAACGACGGGTTTGATTGGTGGCAACAATTCCACGCTTTGAAAGATGGTGGATGGTGTCAAGGTGGCGAGGAAATAATTGTCATGATTCAATAGCGGGGCACCTCAGGGGAGGTGACGCGAGGAACCATTCCCTTAAGTGGCAAAAGAATTACTTTTGATACAAAGATCATTGAAACTCTTCATACCAGCCTAAGGCAATTCACAACGATCGTTTGGCGGAGTGCAAAGGAATGGTACACCGGACTAGAATGGATGATGTGGACTACCTTGTTGAAGACAACGCAATGGATGATTTTTGCTTATCGTCGGAGGTGGAGGGACCCATGGTAAGTCCACTTTTGAGGAAGATCTTAGACAAGAATTACTAAGAAGGCAGCCCATAGTGAAATGGCACAAGGACGGTGTAAGCTGGGAACGAAATACAACTATTGGAATGTTCCAACCATCATATCTGCCTGAGATTCAGATCAGATTGGTGATAGGATACTTCAGACTCAGCATGTCCGAAAAGGAAAGGTTGCAACACAAATCGACGAGATGATGTTGCGAGATTCTCGGGAGATGGACTATGGTAGTGAGCTCCAAAACATGAGCGGGTTCTGCTACAAACAGGTGAACACATTGTCCCAGACAAACATGGCCACGTAGTAGTCTTATATTAAATACTACCAAGTTCAGGTGGGGGGGGAACCATCATCGAGGATATCGAAGTCTTTACGCAAGTCCATGGATTAGATCCCAAGCATAGACTTCTTTTCCTTGAACAAGTTAATCAGTGGCTTGGTGTGCTAGGGATACATACGGAATGAAGATGATCGATCTATCAAACCATAGAATACTTTGCACATGCATGACTGACTTGGAATGATTCCAAGGAAAAACAAAACAAACCTTTCTCAAATTCACGGCGGCAACTTGCACCTAATGCACGTGAATTAGAGGAAATCACTTCTTCCATCCAAGCATAAGCTTTATGAACGGCACACGAAGAAATGCTTACACAAGTTGCCAACACTAGATTGATGTTCAACATGACTCATGGGGGAGACAAAATGCTACTGATGGGCTCAACAACAACTCATCGGAATTTCCATATCACTGGACTTCCACCATCATGTGAACACGGTGATAGCATTGGTCGCACCAAAAGATGTGATGGTGTATGCTCAAGGATCAACCACGAGTAAGACAACATCACGAGCATCGTTAGTACTGATTTGATTTGACGATAGCCCACACTCAAATCAAAGGATTAATAAGATAATAGGTCCAAAGCAATCGATCACGAGGATCAATCGATGAAGATATCATCTTTCTTCAACACACACTACACAAGAATATCCCTTTGAACGAACTAAGTTAGGCAAGCTTTTATCTTCCAACTCTCCAAGTTGTTGTTTGGCTTAACCAACTAGCGCAGGGATATCCAACACAGATTCTTGGAGAAAGGGTGGTTCACAAGTAACCAACTTGATCACGAGCTCAACATAACAGTCAGGGGACAACCTGGTAATACTTCCGAGAAGATATTCGGAAAATCACAAACCACCGATATGTTACTAAGCTCGAGAACAACCTTGCTTTTGAGGGCAAGACGATATGATCAAATGAGTGAGGACTTGATATAATCCTAACTCATCAATCGAGGTGTGTACCGTAAATAAGGACTAGGTAGCACGATCAATCTTAGGATGATGATTTAATAACCAACACGCTAGGAATGAGGATATTGTCCATTAGCTGCCAAGCAACGAGTTGCTCGGAGTATTGATTTCACACATCACAATTCACTTGTCGGCATTCCGGTTGCATCAACACGGAACCGAGGAATGAATGATGATGGTGAGAAGTATCACTGCATCAAGAATTCATAAGAGAAGGTGCAACCCTCATGACATCCTTGACATAAAGATGGTAACACTCGAGGTGGAACAGAATCAAAAGTGGGATGGCATTTTGACTGCGGAATACAATCAAGAGAGCAACTCGGAGGAACATATAATTTCCTGAGTTGTGGATGCATGGATTAGTATATCGAGCAAAGCTCAACATTTCTCGGATAACCCATGCAGAAAGGTAGAATTGGCAGATTCACAATTATGAATGGAGAACTCATCGAGGCCACTCTGATTGTGATTTTTTGGTTCAAAAGAACTTCTGCCATAAATAGTTCATGGTATTTGGAAGAAGGAGAATACCACGGACTTCGAGGACTATCGCAAAGGTTGCTAATATCCTAAAGGAACTAGCAATTACTAACAACATGAAGTAGGGTGAATCTCGGGTTCAAGAACCCCTGATTAGAATACCTACTAACTAAATTGCAACGCCGGATGCTTTCAAGAATAATGGCCAGAATCATCACATCGGGATACAAAAGCATTGCTAAATTGCTAGGTGACTTCCTAAACAACTAGGGTCACAATAATAGTTCCAACATCTATGCCGAGGCAACGAAGTACCTCAACTTACCGATTAGTGTGCTTATTCTGACCAAAAGGACATCGGGAACGGAAGGAAAGGATTTGCAAATGCATCGGACTATTTAGAGACCTGGGATGACTCGGACAGCATAACGGCTGTAAATGCTCAAAATGATTTGAGACATCCTGCAAAAATGGTGGCATAACCACTCAACATCATAATACCAAGATTCCGAGATCAACAATTATCATACAGAAATAGTAGGAACTGAACCGAGGCTTAAAACCAACAATCTTAAAGGTCTATGGATTAGTAACACGCCATCCTCGATAGATAGATGAGAAGCCTAATTCTTAAACCCCGTAGAAGAGAAGAGGATGACTCATATCAGAAGGCCATGAGGTATAAGGAGTAAAAAGAGCCTTACTTCCCTTCCACAATCAATTCCCTTACATAGCTAAAGCATTTCTAGACACAACTTCGACCAGTTTGGCTTGGTAAACCTACAGGCAGTCAGGCTCTGATACCAACGCTGTCAGGACCCCGATCCTAAGTCACACCGATCTAGCATGTAACACATCATATCACTTTGCGGCCTCACGCACGGTATTCCCACGGGTGTCACCTTACCATGGCCCGGGACCGTTTGCGCCTTTTGGCTCACGTATATGATAGTGTCGCTAGCATCCATATGACAAAGAACCCGGGCCGACATGGCTAGTCGTGAACCCAAAGCGGCGCTAACCTATGGGGACAGGCATACATGAATCACATCGAGCATGTCGGTCATCAACGAATAAATTCGGGCTGTAGCACTGGGCTAACAGGACTCCGGTATCCTGGCTGTAGCAGGCTAGGCAGACTCGAATAACACCGTGTGACATTTCCCCGAAGGGGATGCATATAGGAACGAAGTGAAACACATGCCGCCAGTCAGTGTCCAAGCAGTAGTGCTTTGGGCTAGCAGGACTCCGGTGAACCGGGTCAGAAGCGGACTACTATCGCCGTAAGCACGAGACTACATTTCCCCATATGAGAGGCTGCCAAGGATAAACAACTAGTTTGTCGGATCCCACACATACCAAGCATTTCAAACATACACACAATATGCTCAATATGTGTAGATACAACATGGCATCACAACATAACTCTACGACTCAAATATTTATCCAATAGGCTCCGAGGAGCGAGATATTACAAACATGGGTCTCATGACCCAACACTCGAAGCATACAAGTCAAAACACAAGCGGAAGCTAATCATGTCCGAGTACGCATAACTATAAATGAAGAAGGCCGAGAAGCCCGACTATCTACCAGATCCTGCCGAGGCACAAGATCGTAGCTGAGGTAACAAGCTAAACGTCAAGTCCAAGCGGAACTACTATCGAGACCAAGTCTCTCGCAAAACATAAAATAAGCAAACGTGAGTACAAACGTACTCAAGCAAGACTTACATCGTAACTAACTACATATGCATCATTATCAAAAGGGGTGGTGGAGTTTGACCGCAGCAAGCCAGCTTTGACTCGGTGGCTATCCTGAACTACGACGCAAGTAACTCTTTTGAGGTGGCGCTACGAGTCCACATATTCACCATATCAATACACCACTATGGATCCGCCTCCGTCTCCCTACGAGAACGCCATCCATAGCACTCACGCTTATCTTGCGCATTTTAGAGTATCCACTTTCACTTGTCTATGAACCGATATAGGCAATCCAGAAGTCCTTCTCCGTGGACACGGCTATTCAATAGATCATATTAACCCTGCAGGGTGTACTTCTTCACACGCTCTCACCACTTACCGCCGTTTACACGACATGTACTCGGCAACCTTCAAGCGGAAGCCCAACGTGGGTGTCGGCCACAGCCTACCAAAACACACAAGTCCCAAGTCCATGTTTATCGCCTATTCGGGTTCCAACCGCAGGGAGTCCGGCCGAGGTTTCCCATACAGCCCCGAACGATGTGTACAGGGTTCCCGAGACACCAAACGGGCGAATCGGTACACCGGGCCACGGTGCCTACCGCAACACAACCCACCCCTATGGTCAGCGTTGTGTGCGGCCCCCAGCATACTACAAACACCAGAAACTACTTGCAACTCCCGGACTGAGGACAAGGGTGGTTAAGAAGCCGAGAGGGTCAATTAAGGATCCCAATGCGTGGTAGTAACTGTTTCATGGATCACAAACACGTAACTCAGGCCTCGAGGACGGCTGCAATGAGACAACCCACCATGTACTCCTACATGGCCTCTCACCGCTACCTTTACCAAATCGTGTTCACACACTTAGCTCACACACAAGAGGACATGTTCACACAACCATTCCAATTCATTCCCGATGAATCGGACTGACTCAACTCTAAGCAAAGAGCGGGCATGACAACAAGCATGAATGAGTAGGCACAACATGGCTCAAACAACTCCTACTCATGCTAGTGGGTTTCATCTAATTCTTGTGGAATGACAGTCATGCAGAGGATCAAGGGGTTCAACTACTGCAGCAAGTAACACACGAGTCGTTGTTGTTCTAATGCAGTAAAATAGAGCAGGAGCGAGAGAGTGGGATTATATCGGAATGAACAAGGGGTTTTGCTTGCCCGGCACTTCAAGATAATATAGTTCTTCATCGGTGTCATCGAACAATCGTCGGAACGCCGCTCATCGAGAGGGCAATTACCGCAAACAAGAGAGAACACAATTAATGCAATGCACATTCACATGAATGACATGTCATGTTAAGGTACTGAATTCACCTAATGCAATATCTAGCCAAGTTAATTGAAGTGGAATTCAAACAAGGTTAAACTCCAACTCCAAATGTTATTTCATAATTTGCCCTAATCATGATTCATCCTATTCAGTGAGGTTAACTTGTTCAATCATGCATGAAAATGCCATAAACAGATTCTTCATATTTTTCTGATCATTTTTCATATATAAATTATTTAATTTGGAGTTACAGATTAAAAGTTATGAATATTTGAAGTTTGGGGTATTTTCTGAAATTTCCTGAATTATTTAAATTCCAGAAAATCAATAATCGCTACAAGATCAAGGTCTGGGTGACGTCAGCAGAGTCAACAGGGCTGGTCCGGTCAAACCTGACCAGCGGGGTCCACTGGTCAGTGGCACAACTAATTAACCAAGTTAATTAGCCTTAAGTTAATTCTAACTAAATTGTTTGTGGGGCCAGGGCCCACTAGTCAGCGACTAACTAGCTAACTCACCTAGGTTAATTAGTGTTAAACTAATACTAACTAAAAATGTCAGGGGGTGGCCCACACGTCAGTGACACACGGGGGAGGTCAAACCCCCGGTCAAAAGGGTCAACGCCACCGGCGGCTTGACGCCGGCGACGGCGAACGCGGCGGAGCGCTGCGGGGTTGCTCCTCCGGTGGCTAAAATGCGCGGAGGGCACCCGTGGGGAGCCCTTCCTCCGCGCATCCAATCGTGAGGCAGCAGTGGCAGGTCGCCGGAGTTGGCGACGACGTCGTGTTTGGCGGTGGCCGAGCTCGGGCGAAGCTCGGGCACGCCGCTAGGAGGCACGGCAGAGGTGTGGAGGGTGCCGGTGCTCTGCAAGCGTCTTGAGCTGCAGTGGCGCTCTCGAGCCAGCGGTGGAGGTGGTCTCTAGCCACGGCGGCGACGGGCTTAACGGCGGCGAAGCTTCGCCGGGTGGCCAAAGGGGCTAGAGGAGGAAATCGATAGAGGGAATAGAGGGTTGGGAGAAGGGCTCACGACGAGTCGACGAGCTGGTCGGAGGAGTCGGGGACGAGCCGAACAAGCGGGCGGGCGTGAGGGATCTCCGGCGGCCGACGACGGAGATGAAGACGACGGCGCTGCTTCAAGTCTCTGCAGCGCGTGCCACATGGTGCTCCATGGCGCCGAGGCGGAGCGCCTGGGCATGGCTGGGAGAAGAGGGGTGGCAGTGAGCGTGGCTATGGCGAACGGCGGCGGCGGTCGCTCTCGGTGAGCTCGAGAGAGCGAGACAGAGGAGGGAACGAGGGAGAGGAAGAGAGCGAGGGGGTCCAGGGGGTCGCGTGGCGCTCGGGGAGGAGTCCAGAGTGTCGGGGGGTGAAGCAGGCAGGGTGGAGGTGGCGCGGCGCGGCGGTGCTTGGGCACGCGCCTGGCCCCTCCCGCAGAGGAGGAGGGCGACAGGAAGGAGGCGGTGGTGGGCTGGGCCGCTGGAGTTGGCCAGGTGGGCTGAGAGGTGAGCGCCAGGTAGTCCCTCTCTCTCTCTCTTTATTTTTTTTAGTTTTCTATTTTTCTGTAGATATGTTTGGCTTTAATAAAATGCTGTGGCATTTCCAAAAATCATGAAACTGGTCAATGTCACTGCTTGGAATATTTCCAACAACAAACATTTCAGTTCATGATTATTTGAACATTTAAACTATTTATTAGCATTAAATGCCCAAATGCAAATACTATATGATTTAATTCAAAAATCCAAATGTCATGGGAAAATGTGCAACATCTCCGTTACTGTTTTCAGCATTTTTCCAAAAAATGGTGAACATTTTTGAAGGCCATTTGGTTCATTGAAAAATATTTCTTAGTTGAACCTATTTGAATTGTTTTTGGTGCTAGGGCTTGGTCATCCCTATTTCAAATTTAAAAGAAATTTAGACATGATGCATGGATGCAAGAAAATCAAGCTAGGGCTGATCTGGGGCTGTGACAGTCATCTCCTACTTGATTGATACCTTGGTTCTCAAAACTGAGGGAAATACTTACGCTACTTTGCTGCATCACCCTTTCCTCTTCAAGGGAAAAAGCAACGCAAGCTCAAGAGGTAGCACGAAGGATTGCTGGCGCCGTTGCCGGTGAGATCTACGCCTAGTCAAGACATACCAAGTACCCATCATAAACTCTTCTCCCTCGCATTACATTATTTGCCATTCGCCTCTCGTTTTCCTCTCCCCCACTTCTAAAATGATTTTCCAAAACCTTTGCCTTTTCTTCGCCCCTCTTCTGTTCGTCTCTTTTCGCTTGCTTCTTGTGTGCTTTTGTGTTGGATTGATTGCTTGTCATGATGGCTCAAGATAATACTAAACTGTGTGACTTTTCCAATACCAACAACAATGATTTTATTAGCACTCCGATTGCAACTACTACCAATGCTGAATCTTGTGAAATTAATACCACTTTTTTGAATCCTGTTATGAAAGATCAATTTTCTGGCCTTCCTAGTGAAGATGCCGCAACCCATCTAAACAACTTCATTGATTTGTGGGATATGCAAAAGAAGAAATATGTGGATAATGATATTGTTAAATTGAAGCTATTTCCGTTTTCTCTTAGAGATCATGCTAAAAATTGGTTCTCTTCTTTGCCTAAAAATAGTATTGATTCATGGAATAAGTGCAAAGATGCTTTTATCTCTAAATATTTTCCTCCCGCTAAGATCATCTCTCTTAGGAGCGATATTGTGAATTTTAAGTAACTTGATCATGAGCATGTTGCACAAGCTTGGGAGAGGATGAAATTAATGATACGTAATTGCCCTACACATGGTTTGAATTTGTGGATGATTATACAAAAAAAATTGCCGGATTGAATTTTGCTTCTAGAAATCTTTTAGATTCGGCTGCGGGAGGCACTTTTATGGAAATTACTTTAGGAGAAGCTACTAAACTCCTAGACAATATTATGGTTAATTATTCTCAATGGCACACCGAAAGATCCACTAGTAAAAAAGTTCATGCGATTGAAGAAATTAATGTTTTGAGTGCAAAGATGGATGAACTTATGAAATTATTTGCTAATAAAAGTGTTTCTTCTGATCCTAATGATATACCTTTGTCCACTTTGATTGAGAATAATAATGAATCTATGGATGTGAATTTTGTTGGTAGGAACAATTTTGGTAACAATCGTACAGAGGCAATTTTAATTCTAGGCCGTTTCCTAGTAATTCCTCTAATAATTATGGTAATTCCTACAAAAACTCTTATGGAAATTTTAATAAGATGCCCTCTGATTTTGAGAATAGTGTTAAAGAATTTATGAGTTCGCAAAAGAATTTCAATGCTTTGGTTAAAGAAAAATTGTTTAAGATTGATGAGTTGGCTAGGAACATGGATAGAATTTCTCTTGATGTTGATTCTTTGAAACTTATATCTATTCCACCTAAGCATGATATCAATGAGTCTCTCAAAGCCATGAGAATTTCCATTGATGAGTGCAAAGAAACAACCGCTAGGATGCATGCTAAAAAGATTTCTTTGTGAAAGCATGTTCTTCTAGTTTTAATAATAATGATGATGAAGTTCTAAAAGTGATTGATGTGACTCCGATTAAATCTTTGTTTTCTAATATGAATCTTGATAAAGATGGGACTGGAGATGAGTCATCGTTAGTTAAGAGGCGTCCCAATGATTCAGAGTTTTTAGATCTAGATGCAAAATTTGATAAAAGTGGGATTGAAGAGGTCAAAACTTTACATAGCAATGAACCCACTATTTTGGATTTGAAGTGATGTAATTATGGTAATTGCTCTTTGATGGATTGTATTTCCTTGTTGCAATCCGTGTTAAATTCTGCTCATGCTTATAACCAAAATAAAGCTTTTACTAAACATATCGTTGATGCTTTGATGCAATCCTATGAAGAAAAGCTTGAACTAGAAGTTTCTATCCCTAGAAAACTTTATGATGAGTGGAAACCTACTATTAAAATTAAGATTAAAGATTATGAATGGTATGCTTTGTGTGATTTGGGTGCTAGTGTTTCCACAATTCCAAAAACTTTGTGTGATGTGCTAGGTTTCCATGAATTTGATGATTGTTCTTTAAATTTGCATCTTGTGGATTCCACCATTAAGAAACCTATGGGAAGGATTAATGATGTTCTTATTGTTGATATAGATTGCAATCCTACATGTCCTATTATTCCTGGTAGACCTTTCCTTAGAACGATTGTTGCAATTATTGACATGAAAAAAGGAAATATTAGATTCCGATTTCCATTAAGGAAAGCCATGGAACACTTTCCTAGGAAGAAAATTAAATTTCATTATGAATCTATTATGAGAGCCACTTATGTATTGCATGCCGAAGATGGCAATACCTAGATCTATTCTTGTTTTTATGCCTAGCTAGGGGCGTTAAACAATAGCGCTTGTTGGGAGGCAACCCAATTTTATTTTTGTTCTATGATTTTTGCTCATGTTTAGTAATAAATAATTCATCTAGCTTCTGTTTATATGTGGTTTTATGTTTTAATTAGTGTTTGTGCCAAGTAGAACCTTTGGGAAGACTTGGGTGAAGTCTTTGCGATCTTGCTGTAAAAAACAGAAACTTTTGCACTCACGAGAATAGCTGTCATTTTTTACTGGAGAGTGATTTTAGGTTGATTCTTTTTGCAGATGATTAATAGATAAATTACTCACGTACAAAAAGTTATTTCACAATTTTTAGAGTTATATAAGTATTCGAAAGTTACAGATTACTACAGACTGTTGTGTTTTTGACAGATTCTGTTTTTCGTGTGTTGTTTGCTTATTTTGATGAATCTATGAGTAGTATCGGGGGGTATGAACCATAGATAAGTTGGAATACAGTAGTTTTAACACCAATATAAAAAAAGAAAGTTCATTACAGTACCTTAAAGTGGTGATTTATTTTCTTATACTAACGGAGCTCGTGAGATTTTCTGTTGAAGTTTTGTGTTGTGAAATTTTCAAGTTTTTGGGTAAATATTTGATGGATTTTGGAATAAGGAGTGGCAAGAGATAAGCTAGGGGATGCCCAAGGAACCCCAAGGTAAAATTCAAGGACAACCAAAAGCCTAAGCTTGGGGATGCCCCGGAAGGCATCCCCTCTTTCGTGTTCATCTATCAGTAACTTTACTTGAGGCTATATTTTTATTCACCACATGGTATGTGTTTTGCTTGGAGCATCTTGTATGATTTGAGTCTTTTCTTTTTAATTTAACACAATCATCCTTGCTGTACACACCTTTTGGGAGAGACACGCATGAATCGGAATTTTTTAGAATACTCTATGTGCTTCACTTATACCTTTTGAGTTAGACAATATTGCTCTAGTGCTTCACTTATATCTTTTTAGAGCACGGTGGTGGTTTTATTTTATAGAAATTATTGATCTCTCATGCTTAACATATATTATTTTGAGAGTCTTTTAGAACAGCATGGTTGCTTTTGCTATAAAACTAGTCCGAATATGATGGACATCCAAGATGGGTATAATAAAAACTTTCATATAAAGTGCGCTGAATACTATGAGAAGTTTGATGCTTGATGATTGTTTTGAGATATTAGGATGGTGATATTAGACTCATGCTAGTAGAGTAATTGTGAATTTGATAAATACTTGTGTTGAGGTTTGCAAGTCCCGTAGCATGCACGTATGGTAACCGTTGTGTAACAAATTTGAACATGAGGTGTTTCTTTGATTGTCTTCCTTATGTGTGGAGGTCGGGATCGCGCGATAGTTAACTCCTACCAACCCTTCCCTAGGAGCATGCGTGTAGTGCTTGGTTTTGATGACTTGTAGATTTTTGTAGTAAGTGTGTGAGTTCTTTATAACTAATGTTGAGTCCATAGAATATACACACTCTCACCCTTCCACCATTTCTAGCCTCTCTAGTACCGCGCAACTTTCACCGGTACCATAAACCCACCATTTACCGTCCTCAAAACAGCCACCATACCTACCTATTTTCCATAGCCATTCCGAGATATATTGTCATGCAACTTTCCACCGTTCCGTTTATTATGACATGCTCCATCACTGTCATATTGCTTTGCATGATCATGTAGTTGACATCGTATTTGTGGCAAAGCCACCGTTCATAATTTTCCATACATGTCACTCTTGATTCATTGCACATCCCGGTACAACGCCGAAGGCATTCATATAGAGTCACTTTTTGTTCTAAGTATCGAGTTGTAATCCTTGAGTTGTAAATAATTAGAAGTGTGATGATCATCATTATTAGAGCATTGTCCCGTGTGAGGAAATAAAAAAAAGAGGCCAAAGTATCCAATGAAAAAAAGGCCAAAGAAGCCAAACAAAAAAAATGAGAGAAAAGAGAGAAGGGAAATGCTACTATCCTTTTTCCACACTTGTGCTTCAAAGTAGCACCATGATCTCCATGATAGAGAGTCTCTTATTTTGGCACTTTCATATATTAGTGGGAATTTTCATTATAGAACTTCGCTTGTATATTCCAATGATGGGCTTCCTCAAAATACCCTAGATCTTCCTGAGCAAGCAAGTTGGATGCACACCCACTTTGTTTCTTTCGTTGAGCTTTCATACATTTATAGATCTAGTGCATCTGTTCCATGGCAATCCCTACTCACTCACATTGATATCTATTGATGGGCATCTCCATATAGCCCATTAATATGCCTAGTTGATGTGAGACCATCTTCCTCCTTTTTGTCTTCTCCACAACCACCATCCTATTCCACCTATAGTGCTATGTCCATGGCTCACGCTCATGTATTGCGTGAAAGTTGAAAAGGTTTGAGAAAACTGAAGTATGAAACAATTGCTTGGCTGAAACCGGGGTTGTGCATGATTTGAACATTTTTGTGTGACGAAGATGGAGCATAGCCAAACTATATGATTTTGTAGGGATGAACTTTCTTGGCCATGTTATTTTGAGAAGACATGATTACTTTGTTAGTATGCTTGAAGTATTATTATTTTTATGTCAATATTAAACTTTTGTCTTTAATCTTTCAGATCTGAACATTCATGCCACAATAACGAAAATTACATTGATAATTATGTTAGGTAGCATTCCACATCAAAAATTCTATTTTTATCATTTACCTACTCGAGGACGAGTAGGAATTAAGCTTGGGGATGCTTGATACGTCTCCAATGTATCTATAATTTTTGATTGTTCCATGTTATTATATTATCTGTTTTGGATGTTTAATGGGCTTTAATATGCTCTTTTATATTATTTTCGGGACTAACCTATTAACCGGAGGCCCAGTGCCAATTTATGTTTTTTGTGCCTATTTTAGAGTTTTGCAGAAAAGGAATACCAAACGGAGTCCAAACGGAATGAAACCTTCGCGAGGATCTTTCTTGGGCCAAAAGCAATCCAGAAGACTTGGAGTTGAAGTCTGGGACTCTACGAGGAGGCCACGAGGCAGGAGGGCGCGCCTAGGGGGTAGGCACACCCCCCCACCCTCGTGAGCCCCTCGTAGCTCCACCGAGGTACTTCTTTTGCCTATATATACTCTTATACCCTAGAAACATCAGGGATAGCCATGAAACCACTTTTCCACTGCCGCAACCTTCTGTACCCATGAGATCCCATCTTGGGACCTTTTCCGGCGATCTGCTGGAGGGGGAATCGATCATGGAGGGCTTCTACATCCACACCATTTCCTCTCCGATGAAGTGTGAGTAGTTTACCACAGACCTTCGGGTCCATAGTTATTAGCTAGATGGCTTCTTCCCTCTCTTTGATTCTCAATACAAAGTCCTCCTCGATGTTCTTGGAGATCTATTCGATGTAATATTCTTTTGCGGTGTGTTTGCCGAGATCCGATGAATTGTAGATTTATGAACAAGATTATCTATGAATATTATTTGGTTCTTCTCTGAATTCTTATATGCATGATTTGATATCTTTGCAAGTCTCTTCGAATTATCGGTTTAGTTTGGCCTACTAGATTGATCTTTCTTGCAATGGGAGAAGTGCTTAGCTTTGGGTTCAATCTTGCGGTGTCCTTTCCCAGTGACAGTAGGGGCAGCAAGGCACATATTGTATTGTTGCCATCAAGGATAAAAAGATGGGTTATATCATATTGCTTGAGTTATCCCTCTACATCATGCCATCTTGCTTAATGCGTTACTCCGTTCTTATGAATTTAATACTCTATATGCATGCCGGATAGCGGTCAATGTGTGGAGTAATAGTAGTAGATGCAGAATCGTTTCGGTCTACTCGACATGGACGTGATGCCTATGTTCATGATCATTGCCTTAGATGTCTTCATAATTATGCGCTTTCCTATCAATTGCTCGGAGTAATTTGTTCACCCACCATAATGCATGCTATCTTGGGAGAAGCCACTAGTGAAACCTATGGCCCCCGGGTATCTTTCTTATTATATTACATATCTTTTATTTACATCGCATCTCGTTTACTATTTTGCAATCTTTACTTTCCAATCTATACAACAAAAATACCAAAAATATTTACTTTATTATCTCTATCAGATATCACTTTTGCGAGTGCCCGTGAAGGGATTGATAACCCCTTTATCCCGTTGGTTGCAAGGTTCTTGATTGTTTGTGCAGGTACTAGGTGACTTATGTGTCGTCTCCTACTGGATTGATACCTTGGTTCTCAAAACTGAGGGAAATACTTACCTTACTTTGCTGCATCATCCTTTCCTCTTCAAGGGAAAAACCAACACAAGCTCAAGAGGTAGCAAACCTGATGCTAAACCCGTTGTTGATCACCAACGTCGGTTAAATCCGAAAATGAAAGAAGTGGTAAGAACGGAAATATTGAAACTTCTGGAAGCAGGTATAATCTATCCTATAGTTGATAGTAGATGGGTAAGTCTTGTTCATTGTGTCCCTAAGAAGGGAGGTATTACTGTTGTTCCTAATGATAAGTATGAACTCATTCCACAAAGAAT
Organism: Aegilops bicornis; assembly: GCA_021605145.1. Taxonomy (NCBI): domain Eukaryota; kingdom Viridiplantae; phylum Streptophyta; class Magnoliopsida; order Poales; family Poaceae; genus Aegilops; species Aegilops bicornis. The sequence goes on along the minus strand of CM038674.1, from coordinate 617,256,698 downwards.
TGTCCTAGATTATATAATGGTAACTGATTATAGAAAATTAAACAAAGCAACTAGAAAAGATCATTACCCTCTGCCTTTTATCGATCAAATGTTAGAAAGATTATCTAAGCACACACATTTTTGCTTTCTTGATGGATATTATGGTTTTTCACAAATACCTGTTTTACAATCCGATCAAGAAAAGACCACTTTTACTTGTCCTTTTGGAACTTTTGCTTATGGACGTATGCCTTTTGGTCTATGTAATGCACCTGCTACCTTTCTAAGATGTATGACTGCTATATTATCCGGTTTTTGTGAAAATATTGTTGAGGTTTTCATGGATGACTTTTCCGTTTAAGGGAAGTCTTTTGATGATTGTTTAAGCAATCTTGATCGAGTTTCACAGAGATGTGAACAAACGAATCTTGTCTTGAATTGGGAGAAGTGCCACTTTATGGTTAACGAAGGTATTGTTTTGGGCCATAAAATTTCTGAAAGAGGCATTGAGGTGGACAAAGCCAAGGTTGATGCAATTGAGAAAATGCCATGTCCTAAAGATATCAAAGGTATTTGTAGTTTCCTTGGGCATGCTGGTTTCTATATGAGGTTTATCAAAGACTTTTCTAAAATTTCTAGGTCTCTTACGAATCCTTTGCAAAAGGATATCCCTTTTGTGTTTGATGATGATTCCTTGGAAGCCTTTGAAACACTAAAGGAAGCCTTAATTACTACACATGTTGTTCAACCACCTGATTGGAACTTGCCTTTTGAGATTATGTGTGATGCAAGTGATTATGCTGTTGGTGCTGTTCAAGGACAAAGAGTTGATAAGAAACTGAATGTTATTCATTATGCTAGTAAAACTCTAGGCAGTGCTCAATGTAACTATGCTACTAGTAAAAAAGATTTCTTAGCAGTGGTGTTTCCTTGTGATAAATTCAGATCTTACATTGTTGATTCTAAAGTGATTGTTCACACCGATCATGCTGCTATAAAATATCTTATGGAAAATAAAGATGCTAAACCTAGACTCATTAGGTGGGTTCTTCTGCTACAAGAATTTGATTTGCATATCAATGATAGGAAAGGAGCAAAGAACCCCGTAGCTAATAACTTGTCTAGGCTTGAAAATATTCTTGATGAGCCACAACCTATTAATGATAGCTTTCCTGATGAACAATTAGCTACAATAAATGTTTCTAATAGTACACCTAGGTATGCTAACTATGCTAATTATATTGTTGCTAAATACATACCACCTAGCTTCACATACCAACAAAATAAAAAAATTCTTCTAAGATTTAACGCATTACTTTTGGGATGACCCACATCTTCATAAAGAAGGAGCAGATGGTATTTTTAGACGTTGTGTACCTGAGCATGAATAGGAACAAATCCTACGGAAATAACACTCTGAAGCTTATGGAGGACATCACACGGGAGACAGAACTGCTCATAAGGTATTGCAATCTGGTTTTATTGGCCTACTCTCTTCAAAGATTCCCGTAAGTTTGTCTTGTCTTGTGATGAATGCCAAAGAATAGGTAATATCGGTAAGCATCAAGAAATGCCTATGAATTATTCGCTTGTTTTTGAACCATTTGATGTTTGGGGATTTGATTTCATGGGGCCTTTTCCTTCCTCTAATGGGTATACACATATTTTGGTTGTTGTTGATTATGTTACTAAGTGGGTAGAAGCTATTCCAACCAGTAGTGCTAATCACAACACCTCTATTAAAATGCATAAGGAAGTTATTTTCCCAAAGTTTGGAGTCCCTAGATATTTAATGACTGATGGTGGTTCACACTTTATTCATGGTGCTTTCCGTAAAATGCTTGCTAAGTATGATGTTAACCATAGAATTGCATCACCTTATCATCCTCAGTCTAGTGGTCAAGTTGAACTTAGCAATAGAGAAATAAAATAATCTTACAAAAGACTGTTAATAGGTCCCAGAAGAATTGGTCTAAGAAATTAGATGATGCACTTTGGGCTTATAGAACAGCTTATGAAAATCCTATGGGTATGACTCCATATAAAATGGTTTATGGAAAATCTTGTCATTTGCCTCTTGAGTTAGAACATAAAGCATACTGGGCAATTAAAGAACTCAATTATGATTACAAACTTTCTGGTGAAAAGAGGTTATTTGATATTAGCTCATTAGATCAATGGATAACTCAGGCTTATGAAAATGCAAAGTTATTCAAAGAAAAGGTTAAAAGATGGCATGAAAAAAGAATCCAAAAGCATGAGTTCAAAGTTGGAGAATATGTTCTTTTGTCCAACTCTCGTTTCAGATTCTTTGCAGGAAAACTCCTCTCCAGATGGGAAGGACCCTATGTCATCGAGGAGGTCTATCGATCTTGAGCTATCAAAATAAATAATGCCCAAGGCACTAACCCAAAGGTTGTCAATGGACAACGAATAAAACATTATATCTCAGGTGCGTCCATTAATATTGAAAGCAATATTATCCAAACTTTGACACCGGGGGAACACACAAAGGAAACCTTCCGGAACACTCCAGAATAATGAAAAAAGGGAGGTACACGATACGGTAAGTAAACGGACTCCGAAAAAACCGCAAAAATATTTTTTGTCAGTTTTGGAATATTTATAAAATTAGCAAAATAAGAAACTTCCAGGAAAGTGACCCTGGTGGGCACGATACACCAGGGCGCGCCAGGCCAGGTGGGTTGTGCCCACCTCGGGTACTTTCGGGACTCCGTTTTCTTCCATTCAGCTTCTTCCCCAAGATAAAAAAAATCCTTATATACCTCTCGGACCTGTTGACCTCGGTATCGCGGAGAAATCTCATGTTCTCTTTTCTTGCTGTTTTCTTTCAAATCCAATCTATAATGGCCGCTTCAAGCTCCTCCAAGGACAAGTTCTTCGACAACGTCATCAACCCATGCCTGCGGGAGGTGATGCAACACCCTCAAGCTATCTAGATGTGCGATGGGGTGCTGCACATCCGTGATGTGCAAGGACCCAAGGGGACTGGATACGTGGAGGCCAGGCTTGAAGCTATGGAGCAGGACATCTTCAAGTGCAAGGGGATGGTGGAACATGGACTTAATGCCAATCACCTCATGATCATGGACTACACCCGTGATCTCAAGGTGGTTGGCAAGCCTATAAAGGACATCATCTTCTCCCTCAACGAGCAAATCAACTTCCTCCACAGCCAGATCCACCACCTTCAAAGCCAAGTCATTGAATATGAGGCAAGGTTTAAAGGTATGAGTTTGGCTGCCAGTTGCAGGATCCGAGAGACTCACTCCTCCTCTTATGATGGTGAGCATCTGTTGTGTAAACCCGAGGACAAGAAACCTTCTACTTCATCATCACCACCTTCTTCTACACCACCAAAAGAAAACTGAGTATTGGGTATGGGCACTCCCCTTGGCTTTCATCAAGCTTGGGGGAGGTGCCCCGGTATCGTATCATCTCCACATCCTCTTTCCTTTACTTTCTTAGTTCGATCCATGGTTATCTTTTGCTTTTAGATGAATAAAAGTTTAGTTCGATCCTTTCTTTTTGTGAGCTTGCTTACTGATCAATCCTTGTAATCATGTGTGAGATATATAATAAAGTTTAGTTTGAGTTTTGCCTTCTTTACTTTCTTGCTGCAATAAAAAGAAAGGAAATAAAAGAAAAAGATCATATGCTAATCTTATGGTAAGTGATGACATTACACAAGGAAAAGTCTAAGTAGAAAATTTTATTGTAGATTGACAAACATAGCATTGGTCAACGATGCAACTCATGAAAGAATTAATAAGGGAAGAGAACATTCACATATAAATGTACTATCATGGAAATCTTTTGTGATTGTGAGCACCCATCAGAACATTATATGCCAAAATTGTTGATGTTGGATAAGGAAGACAGCTTAATGATTTATGTTTGTTCATATTCACATAGAAGTTATATTGTCATAGATCCTTCAACATGTGGTGCTTGCCCCTATCTTTGCTAGCCAAAAAATCCGCACTAAGTAGAGATACTACTTGTGCATCCAAAACCCTTAAACCCTATCTTGTTTGAGAGTCCACCATACCTACCTATGGATTGAGTAAGATCCTTCAAGTAAGTTGTCGTCGGTGCAAAAAGGGCAATAAAAATTGCTTATAAAAATGTGAGACCATTTAGTGTAAGGGAAAATTGAGCGTTGTACGAACTTGTGATGGTGAAGAATAAAAGCGACATACTGCATAATAAAGGTTGCCATCACAAGGGGCAATATAACGTGACGTTCTCTTGCACTAAGGGGTTGAGCATACAAACAAAAAGCGCATGGCAACCTCCGCTTCCCTCTGCGAAGGGCCTATCATTTACTTTCATGCAAGAGTCAAAGTTTTTCTCTCTATTCCTTTTATTTTTCTCCTTTGGCAAGCATCATGTGGTGAGGAAAGATCTAGGCACATATATCCATTTGAACATGGGTAGCATGAGTTATTATTGTTGACATCACCCTTGAGGTGAATGCGTTGAGAGGCGAAACTATAAGCCCCTATCTTTCTATGTGTCCGGTTGAAACGTTTTGCCCATGTGTCTACGCGGTGAGTGTTAGCAATCATAGAAGACTAAATGATGGTTGAGTATGTGGACTTGCCTAAAGGCTCCGATATGCGGCCCTTCCTAAAAAGATGATGAATTGTAGTTGCAAAGTTGACTGAGAACATGGTTTGTTGGTTTCCAATAGAGTTTATGCTTTATACTTAGATGTTGTGGTGAATTGTCACTTGTTCATGAGAAGACTATTATAAAAGTTCTGTGATAAAAGTATTATGTTAAAGTTTATTGTTGTTATAATAAGTCACATGATGCTGCTATGTCCGTATTTTTGTTTTTGTCGACACCTCTCTCTCTAAGCATGTGGACATGTTTTTCGATTTTGGTTTTCGTTTGAGGAAAAGCGAGGTCTATGCTTGGGGGAGTTGATACGTCCATTTTGTATCATGTTTTCCTACTGTTATTTATGTTGTTTTATTGTATAATAATGCTTTTTGGAGTAATTCTAATGCATTTTATTTCATAATATGCAAGGTATGCACAAAGGGGAGAATTCTGGCAGTTGGAAATCTCGACCTGAAAAAGCTACGTCAAACTACCTATTCTGCACAACTCCAAATGAGATGAAACTTCCCGGTGAATTTTTATGGAATATTTAATAAATATTGGAGCAAATAAGTACCAAAAGGGGGCCACCAGGTGGGCACAACCCACCTAGGCGTGCCAGGAGGCCCAGGTGTGCCCTGGTGGGTGTTGCCCTCCTCGGCCCACCTCCGGTGCCCATCTTATGGTATATAAGTCATTTTGACCTAGAAAAAACAGAGGAGGACTTTCGGGACGAAGCGCCGCCTCCTCGAGGCGGAACTTGGGCAGGAGCACTTTTGCCCTCCGGTGGAGCGATTCCGCCGGGGGAACTTCCCTCCCGGAGGGGGAAATCATCGTCATCATCATCACCAACAACTCTCCCATCTTGGGGAGGGCTATGTTCATCAACATCTTCATAACACCAACTCCTCTCAAACCCTAGTTCATCTCTTGTGTTCAATCTTTGTATCAAAACTATAGGTTGGTGCTTGTGGGTGACTACTAGTGTTGATTACATCTTGTAGTTGATTACTATATGGTTTATTCGGTGGAAGATTATATGTTCAGATCCATTAATTATGCTATTTAATACCCCTCTGATCTTGAGAATGTTTATCATTTGTGAGTAGTTACTTTCGTTCTTGAGGTCACGGGAGAAATCATGTTGCAAGTGATCATGTGAAGTTAATATGTCTTCGATATTTTGATGATATGTATGTTGTCATTCTCTTAGTGGTGTCATGTGAATGTCGACTACATGACACATCACCATATTTGGGCCTAAGGGAATGCATTATGGAGTAGTTATTAGACGGTGGGTGGCAAGAGTGACAGAAGCTTAAACCCCAGTTTATGCGCTATTCCGTAAGGGACCGATTGGATCCAAAAGTTTAATGCTATGGTTAGAATTTATTCTTAATACTTTTCTCGTAGTTGCGGATGCTTGGGAGAGGGTTAATCATAAGTAGGAGGTTTGTTCAAGTAAGAACAACACCTAAGCACCGGTCCACCCACATATCAAATTATCAAAAGATCGAACACGAATTAAGCCAACATGATGAAAGTGACTTGATGAAATTCTCGTGTACCCTCAAGAACACTTTGCTTATTATAACCGTTTTGTCCTGTCATTTGCCTCAAAAGGATTGGGCTACCTTGCTGCACATTTTTTACTACTATTGTTACTTGCTCGTTACAAATTATCATGTTATCAAACTACTCCGCTACTTACAATTTTAGCACTTGCATACTTTACCTTGCTGAAAACCACTTGTCATTTCCTTCTGCTCCTCGTTGGGTTCGACACTCTTACTTATCGAAAAGGTTACAATTGACCTCATATACTTGTGGGTCATCATGCCCCGCTGCGGCTATAAAACCCGATCTCCCCGCCGGACAGCTGCCACACATTACCTCGCATCGCCAAACAAAGCAACACACTCCCCCTTCCCGCCGACGAGCAATGGCTGAGAGGTACCCAGGCGACGGCGAACGGCTTCGGCCGCCGCCATCTCCAAGAGCCATAGGCGTGCCTCCTCTACGAGGCCGAATATCCGGCGCCCCCGGACATTCGTGTGCCGGGGTCGTGGAAGTTGAGCGCCGGCGGCGTCCCGGTGCCACCGGTGCCCGAAGGGGCTGCACGGCGGGCCAAGATCGCCTGCATCCGCTCGTCGCTGATGGAGGCACAACAGAACGAGCCGAGGTACACCGCCGACAGCCACATGATACGTCTCCAACGTATCTATAATTTTTGATTGTTCCATGCGATTATATTACCCCTTCTGGATGTTTATGGGCTTTATTTTACACATTTATATCATTTTTGGGACTAACCTATTAACCGGAGGCCCAAAATTTCATATTGTCGCTTTTATTGTCTGCCCCAAGATTTCAAGAAAAGGAATATCAAAGGAGTCCAAACGGAATGAAACCTTCGGCAGCGTGATTTTTGGAAAGATTATGATCCAGGAGACTTGGAGTGCAAGGCAGGGGATCATCGAGGAGCCACGAGAGGCAGGCGCGCCCACCCCTGGCGCGCCCTACCTCTCGTGGGCCCCTCGAGGCTCCTCCGACCGACTTCTTTCGCCTATATATTCCCTTATACCCTAAAAACATCGATGAAGAAGATAGATCGGGAGTTCCGCCGCCGCAAGCCTCTGTAGCCACGAAAAAGCTCTCGGGAGCCCGTTCCGGACTCACGGAGGGGGAACCCATCACCGTGGCCATCTTCATCATCCGGTGCTATCCATGACGAGGAGGAGTAGTTCACCCTCGGGGCTAAGGGTATGTACCGGTAGCTATGTGTTTGATCTCTCCCGTGTTCCCTCTATGGCCTGATCTTGATGTATCTTGAGCTTCGCTATTATAGTTGGATCTTATGATGTTTCTCCCCCCTCTACTCTCTTGTGATGAATTGAGTTTTCCTCTTGAAGTTATCTTATCGGATTGAGTCTTTAAGGATTTGAGAAATCTTGATGTATGTCTTGCCATGCTTATCTGTGGTGACAATGGGATTTCACGTGCCACTTGATGTATGTTTTGGTGACCAACTTGAGGGTTCCGCTCATGAACCTATGCATAGGGGTTGGCACACGTTTTCATCTTGACTCTCCGGTAGAAACTTCGGGGCACTCTTTGAAGTACTTTGTGTTGGTTGGATGAATCTGAGATTGTGTGATGCATATCGTATAATCATGCCCACGGATACTTGAGGTGACAATGGAGTATCTAGGTGACATTAGGGTTTTGGTTGATTTGTGTCTTAAGGTGTTATTCTAGTACGAACTCTTGAATAGACTGATCCGAAAGAATAACTTTGAGGTGGTTTCGTACCCTACCATAATCTCTTCTTTTGTTCTCCGCTATTAGTGGCTTTGGAGTGACTCTTTGTTGCATGTTGAGGGATTGTTATATGATCTATCTATGTTATTATTGTTGAGAGAACTTGCACTAGTGAAAGTATGAACCCTATGCCTTGTTTCCTATCATTGCAATACCGTTTACGCTCACTTTTATCATTAGTTACCTTGCTGTTTTTATAATTTCAGATTACAAATACCTATTTCTACCATCCATATTGCACTTGTATCACCATCTCTTCATGAACTAGTGCACCTATACAATTTACCATTGTATTGGGTGTGTTGGGGACACAAGAGACTCTTTGTTATTTGGTTGCAGGGTTATTTGAGAGAGACCATCTTCATCCTATGCCTCCCACAGATTGATAAACCTTAGGTCATCCACTTGAGGGAACTTTGCTACTGTCCTACAAACCTGTGCACTTGCAGGCCCAACAACGTCTACAAGAAGAAGGTTCTGTAGTAGACATCAAGCTCTTTTCTGGCGCTGTTGCCAGGGAGGTGACTGCTTGAAGGTATATCTTTAGATCTTGCAACCTAATCTTTTTGTTCCTTGTTTTATCACTAGTTTAGTTTATAAAAGAAAACTAAAAAAATGGAATTGAGTTTGTCTCATACGCTTCATCTTTTTAATATCTTTCGTGAGTATGATGAAAAGGAAAATTGTGCTCAAGTGCTAGAAGAAGAATTACATAGAATGCTTGGCATGAAATATGTGAATGATGAGCATGATTGCAATGTTGTTAGTATGAATTCCTTGAATATCCATGAGGCTAATGATATGCAAAGCCACAAGCTTGGGGATGCTATGTTTGATGAAGATTATATGTTCAGTCCCCCAAGTTTTGATGAGAATATTTATTATGATGAAAGCATGCCTCCTATTTATGATGATTATATTGATGAAAATGGGTCTGGAAGAGTGTCAACTTTATGAAGTAGTGATCCCACTATTTTAGAGGATGTTGAATCTTATTGTGATGAACATGAAAGTGGATTTGGAAGAGTGTCAGCTTTATTTAGTGATGATTCCACTATTTCGGAAGAGGTTCCAATTGATTATGAGAACAAAGTTGCTATCTATGATGATTATTGTGATGACTTGTATGCTATTAAGAATAATGATAACCATGAAACTTGTCATCATAATTTTAGTTTTCAATTGGATTATGCCTCACATGATAACTATTTTGTTGAGTTTGCTCCCACTACTATTCATGAGAAGAATTTTGCTTATGTGGAGAGTAGTAAATTTTCTATGTTTGTAGATCATGAAAAGAATGATTTAGCTGCTGGTTATATTGTTGAATTCATTCATGATGCTACTGAAAATTATTATGAGGGAGGAACATATGCTTGTAGGAATTGCAATAATATCAAGTTTCCTCTCTATGTGCTTAAGGTTTTGAAGTTATGCTTGTTTTACCTTCCCATGCTAGTTGATTATTGTTCCCACAAGTTGTTTGATCACAAAATCCCTATGCATAGGAAGTGGGTTAGGCTTAAATGTGCTAGTCATTTGCTTCATGATGCTCCGTTATGTTTCAATTCTTATCTTTTTATGTGAGCATCATTGTCATCATCATGCCTAGCTAGAAAGGCATTAAAGAAAAGCGCTTGTTGGGAGACAACCCAATATCTATCCTTACTGTTTTTGTGTGTCCACATGATTATGATACTGTAGTAATCATGTTTTATAGCTTTTATTACAATTAAGTGCCAAGTAAGACCTTTAGGATGGCTTTTGGTGATAGTTGTGTTGATCCTGCTGAAAATCAGAAACTTTTACACCCAGTAAATTAGTTTTGTTAATTCAAAAAAACATGCTCTCAATCATATTCTTTTTGCTCTGGATTGGTACACGCATTTCTTAGGACTTCCTAATTTGGTATGATTTTTGGAGTTCTAGAAGTATACGTTTGATACAGATTACTACAGACTGTTCTGTTTTTGACAGATTCTCTTTTCTATGTGTTGTTTGCTTATTTTGATGAATCTATGAGTAGTATCGGAGGGTATGAACCATAGATAAGATGGAATACTGTAGATATTACACCAATATGAATTTAGAATGAGTTCCTTACAGTACCTAAGTGGTGGTTTTATTTTCTTATACTAACGGAGCTTACGAGTTTTCTGTTGAGTTTTGTGTTGTGAAGTTTTCAAGTTCCGGGTAAAGATTCGATGGACTATGGAATAAGGAGATGCAAGAGCCAAAGCTTGGGGATGCCCAAGGCACCCCAAGGTAATATTCAAGGACAACCAAGAGCCTAAGCTTCGGGATGCCCCGGGAAGGCATCCCCTCTTTCGTCTTCGTTCATCGGTAACTTTACTTGGAGCTATATTTTTATTCACCACATGATATGTGTTTTGCTTGGAGCGTAATTTTATTTTGTTAGTATTTTCTTTCTGTTATTTATAACAATGTTTTGCATCTTTATTTTCAATAAAAATGCCAAGGATAGCCTTTACCATGCTTATTTTGCTAGTATACATGTTGCTGTTTGAAAACAGAAAGTTTACCGCTGTTGCAAAAATTCCCTAGAAAAGTCAGAGAATGATATAATGATGAAACCTTTTACATAATGAGATCTGATAAATTTACTACAGTGGGAATTTTCTCTCATAATTTTTGGAGTTAGGGAAGTATTGATACTCTTGCATTCTTTACAGACTGTACTGTTTTGGCATATTGTTGTTATGCTTGCATTGTTTGCATATGTTTGCTTGTTTAATGATTCTATTTGAGGATAGGAGTATTAAATATCCAGAGGCATTTAGTATGCAATGTTGAATAATAATTTTAGTGATTTTTTACAGTAGAAAATGATAAGGTTTTGCATTGTTTTATACTAACCTATCTCACGAGTTCTTGTTGAGTTTGGTGCGGATGAAGCTTTTGATAAAAAGAGAAACCATGATATGAGAGGAATTAAGGAGACACAAAAGTTCAAGCTTGGGGATGACCAAGGCACCCCAAGATAATATTTCAAGAAGTCTGAAGAATCTAAGCTTGGGAATTCCCCATAGGCATCCCACCTTTCTTCTTCAACAACTATCGGTTAGTATTGGTTGAGCCTAAGTTTTTGCTTCTTCACATGAGTTGTGCTATCCTTGCAAAGTCATTTTATTTTGTTTTGCTTTCTGTTTGAATACAATACCAAGATCTGAAATTCCTTAATGTTAGAGAGTCTTCACATAGTTGCACAATTATTCGAATACTCATTGATCTTCACTTATATCTTTCGGAGTAGTTTGTCATTTGCTCTAGTGCATCACTTATATCTTTTAGAGCACGGCAGTGGTTATATTTTGTAGAAATTGCTAGTCTCTCATGCTTCACTTATATTATTTTGAGAGTCTTTTAGAGCAGCATGGTATTTGCTATGGTTACAAAGTTGGTCCTAGAATGATGAGCATCCAAGTTGGGTATAATAAAAACTATCATAGAAAGTGAATTGGATGCCATGATCAATTTGATGCTAGATAATTGTTTTAAGATATGGAGGTAGTGATATTAAAGTCATGCTATTTGAGGTGATTATGAAAAATGCTTGTGTTGAGGGTTGTGATTCCCGTAGCATGCACGTATGGTGAACCGGTTTGTGATGAAGTTGGAGCACAATTTTATTTATTGATTGTCTTCCTTATGAGTGGCGGTCGGGGACGAGCGATGGTCTTTTCCTACCAATCTATCCCCCTAGGAGCATGCGCGTAATACTTTCTTTTTGATGACTTGTAGATTTTTGCAATAAGTATATGAGTTCTTTTGACTAATGTTGAGTCCATGGATTATACGCACCCTCACCCTTCCACCATTGCTAGCCTCTCTTGTGCCGCACAACTTTCGCCGGTACCTTACACCCACCATATACCTTCCTCAAAACAGCCACCATACCTACCTATTATGGCATTTCCATAGTCATTCCGAGATATATTGTCGTGCAACTTTCCACTGTTCCGTTCATATGGCACGCATTACTTTTGTCATATTGCTTTTTGCATGATCATGTAGTTGACATCGTATTTGTGGCAAGGCCACTTTCATAATTTTCATACATGTCACTCTTGACTCATTGCATATCCAGTACACCTCCGGAGGCATTCATATAGAGTCATATCTTGTTATAGCTTTGAGTTGTAATTCTTGAGTTGTAAATCCATAAAAGTGTGTGATCTTCATTATTAGAGCATTGTCCCAGTGAGGAAAGGATGATGGAGACTATGATTCCCCCACAAGTCGGGATGAGACTTCGGACTTTACAAAAAGAAAAGAAAAAAGGAAAGGCCAAAAAATAAAAAAATATAAAAGAAAGGCCAAAGAAAAAAAAGAAAAAAAGGGAAAAGAAAAAAATGAAATGAGAGAAAAAGAGAGAAGGGACAATGCTACACTCTCTTTTTCCACACTTGTGGTTCAAAGTAGCACCATGATCTTCATGATAGAGAGTCTCCTATGTTGTCACTTGCATATACTAGTGGGAATTTTTCGTTATAGAACTTGGCTTGTATATTCCAATGATGGGCTTCCTCAAAATGAAACCTTCGGCGTGATTTTTGTTGAGCTTTCATATATTTATAGCTCTAGTGCATCTGTTGCATGGAAATCCCTACTCACTCACATTGATATCTATTAATGGGCATCTCCATAGCCCGTTGATACGCCTAGTTGATGTGAGACTATCTTCTCCTTTTTGTCTTCTCCACAACCACCATTCTATTCCACATATAGTGCTATGTCCATGGCTCACGCTCATGTATTGCGTGAAAGTTCAAAAAGTTTGAGATTACTAAAGTATGAAACAATTTCTTGGCTTGTCATCGGGGTTGTGCATGATTAAATACTTTGTGTGATGAAGATAGAGCAACAGCCAGACTATATGATTTTGTAGGGATAACTTTCTTTGGCCATGTTATTTTGAGAAGACATGATTACTTTGATTAGTATGCTTGAAGTATCATTATTTCTTATGTTAATATGAACTTTTATTTTGAATCATTTGTATCTGAACATTCATGCCACAATAAAGAAAATTACATTGAGAATTATGCTAGGTAGCATTCCACATCAAAATTTCTGTTTTTATCATTTACCTACTCGAGGACGAGCAAGAATTAAGCTTGGGGATGCTTGATACGTCTCCAACGTATCTATAATTTTTTATTGTTCCATGCTATTATATTACCCCTTTTGGATGTTTATGGGCTTTATTTTACACATTTATATCATTTTTGGGACTAACCTATTAACCGGAGGCCCAGCCCATATTGCTGTTTTATTGCCTGTCTCAGTACTTCGAAGAAAAGGAATATCAAAGGAGTCCAAACGGAATGAAACCTTCGGCAGCGTGATTTTTGGAAAGATTATGATCCAGGAGACTTGGAGTGCAAGGCAGGGGATCATCGAGGGAGCCACGAGACAGGGGGGCGCGCCCACCCCCTGGGCGCGCCCTACCCTCTCGTGGGCCCCTCGAGGCTCCTCCGACCGACTTCTTTCGCCTATATATTCCCTTATACCCTAAAAACATCGATGAAGAAGATAGATCGGGAGTTCCGCCGCCGCAAGCCTCTGTAGCCACGAAAAAGCTCTCGGGAGCCTGCTCCGGCCTCACGGAGGGGGGAACCCTCACCTGTGGCCATCTTCATCATCCCGGTGCTATCCATGACGAGGAGGGAGTAGTTCACCCTCGGGGCTAAGGGTATGTACCAGTAGCTATGTGTTTGATCTCTCTCTCGTGTTCTCTCTATGGCATGATCTTGATGTATCGCGAGCTTCGCTATTATAGTTGGATCTTATGATGTTTCTCCCCCCTCTACTCTCTTGTGATGAATTGAGTTTTCCTCTTGAAGTTATCTTATCGGATTGAGTCTTTAAGGATTTGAGAAATCTTGATGTATGTCTTGCCATGCTTATCTGTGGTGACAATGGGATTTCACGTGCCACTTGATGTATGTTTTGGTGACCAACTTGAGGGTTCCGCTCATGAACCTATGCATAGGGGTTGGCACACGTTTTCATCTTGACTCTCCGGTAGAAACTTCGGGGCACTCTTTGAAGTACTTTGTGTTGGTTGGATGAATCTGAGATTGTGTGATGCATATCGTATAATCATGCCCACGGATACTTGAGGTGACAATGGAGTATCTAGGTGACATTAGGGTTTTGGTTGATTTGTGTCTTAAGGTGTTATTCTAGTACGAACTCTTGAATAGACTGATCCGAAAGAATAACTTTGAGGTGGTTTCGTACCCTACCATAATCTCTTCTTTTGTTCTCCGCTATTAGTGGCTTTGGAGTGACTCTTTGTTGCATGTTGAGGGATTGTTATATGATCTATCTATGTTATTATTGTTGAGAGAACTTGCACTAGTGAAAGTATGAACCCTATGCCTTGTTTCCTATCATTGCAATACCGTTTACGCTCACTTTTATCATTAGTTACCTTGCTGTTTTTATAATTTCAGATTACAAATACCTATTTCTACCATCCATATTGCACTTGTATCACCATCTCTTCATGAACTAGTGCACCTATACAATTTACCATTGTATTGGGTGTGTTGGGGACACAAGAGACTCTTTGTTATTTGGTTGCAGGGTTATTTGAGAGAGACCATCTTCATCCTATGCCTCCCACAGATTGATAAACCTTAGGTCATCCACTTGAGGGAACTTTGCTACTGTCCTACAAACCTGTGCACTTGCAGGCCCAACAACGTCTACAAGAAGAAGGTTCTATAGTAGACATCAAGCTCTTTTCTGGCGCTGTTGCCAGGGAGGTGACTGCTTGAAGGTATATCTTTAGATCTTGCAACCTAATCTTTTTGTTCCTTGTTTTATCACTAGTTTAGTTTATAAAAGAAAACTAAAAAAATGGAATTGAGTTTGTCTCATACGCTTCATCTTTTTAATATCTTTCGTGAGTATGATGAAAAGGAAAATTGTGCTCAAGTGCTAGAAGAAGAATTACATAGAATGCTTGGCATGAAATATGTGAATGATGAGCATGATTGCAATGTTGTTAGTATGAATTCCTTGAATATCCATGAGGCTAATGATATGCAAAGCCACAAGCTTGGGGATGCTATGTTTGATGAAGATTATATGTTTAGTCCCCCAAGTTTTGATGAGAATATTTATTATGATGAAAGCATGCCTCCTATTTATGATGATTATATTGATGAAAATGGGTTTGGAAGAGTGTCAACTTTATGAAGTAGTGATCCCACTATTTTAGAGGATGTTGAATCTTATTGTGATGAACATGAAAGTGGATTTGGAAGAGTGTCGACTTTATTTAGTGATGATTCCACTATTTCGAAGAGGTTCCAATTGATTATGAGAACAAAGTTGCTATCTATGATGATTATTGTGATGACTTGTATGCTATTAAGAATAATGATAACCATGAAACTTGTCATCATAGTTTTAGTTTTCAATTGGATTATGCCTCACATGATAACTATTTTGTTGAGTTTGCTCCCACTACTATTCATGAGAAGAATTTTGCTTATGTGGAGAGTAGTAAATTTTCTATGTTTGTAGATCATGAAAAGAATGATTTAGCTGCTGGTTATATTGTTGAATTCATTCATGATGCTACTGAAAATTATTATGAGGGAGGAACATATGCTTGTAGGAATTGCAATAATATCAAGTTTCCTCTCTATGTGCTTAAGGTTTTGAAGTTATGCTTGTTTTACCTTCCCATGCTAGTTGATTATTGTTCCCACAAGTTGTTTGATCACAAAATCCCTATGCATAGGAAGTGGGTTAGGCTTAAATGTGCTAGTCATTTGCTTCATGATGCTCCCGTTATGTTTCAATTCTTATCTTTTTATGTGAGCATCATTGTCATCATCATGCCTAGCTAGAAAGGCATTAAAGAAAAGCGCTTGTTGGGAGACAACCCAATATCTATCCTTACTGTTTTTGTGTGTCCACATGATTATGCTACTGTAGTAATCATGTTTTATAGCTTTTATTACAATTAAGTGCCAAGTAAGACCTTTAGGATGGCTTTTGGTGATAGTTGTGTTGATCCTGCTGAAAATCAGAAACTTTTACACCCAGTAAATTAGTTTTGTTAATTCAAAAAAACATGCTCTCAATCATATTCTTTTTGCTCTGGATTGGTACACGCATTGCTTAGGACTTCCTAATTTGGTATGATTTTTGGAGTTCTAGAAGTATACGTTTGATACAGATTACTACAGACTGTTCTGTTTTTGACAGATTCTCTTTTCTATGTGTTGTTTGCTTATTTTGATGAATCTATGAGTAGTATCGGAGGGTATGAACCATAGATAAGTTGGAATACTGTAGATATTACACCAATATGAATTTAGAATGAGTTCCTTACAGTACCTAAGTGGTGGTTTTATTTTCTTATACTAACGGACTTACGAAGTTTTTCGTTGAGTTTTGTGTTGTGAAGTTTTCAAGTTCCGGGTAAAGATTCGATGGACTATGGAATAAGGAGATGCAAGAGCCAAATCTTGGGGATGCCCAAGGCACCCCAAGGTAATATTCAAGGACAACCAAGAGCCTAAGCTTCGGGATGCCCCGGGAAGGCATCCCCTCTTTCGTCTTCGTTCATCGGTAACTTTACTTGGAGCTATATTTTTATTCACCACATGATATGTGTTTTGCTTGGAGCGTAATTTTATTTTGTTAGTATTTTCTTTCTGTTATTTATAACAATGTTTTGCATCTTTATTTTCAATAAAATGCCAAGGATAGCCTTTACCATGCTTATTTTGCTAGTATACATGTTGCTGTTTGAAAACAGAAAGTTTACCGCTGTTGCAAAAATTCCCTAGAAAAGTCAGAGAATGATATAATGATGAAACCTTTTACATAATAAGATCTGATAAATTTACTAAAGTGGGAATTTTCTCTCATAATTTTTGGAGTTAGGGAAGTATTGATACTCTTGCATTCTTTACAGACTGTACTGTTTTGGCATATTGTTGTTATGCTTGCATTGTTTGCATATGTTTGCTTGTTTAATGATTCTATTTGAGGATAGGAGTATTAAATATCCAGAGGCATTTAGTATGCAATGTTGAATAATAATTTTAGTGATTTTTTACAGTAGAAAATGATAAGGTTTTGCATTGTTTTATACTAACCTATCTCACGAGTTCTTGTTGAGTTTGGTGCGGATGAAGCTTTTGATAAAAAGAGAAACCATGATATGAGAGGAATTAAGGAGACACAAAGTTCAAGCTTGGGGATGACCAAGGCACCCCAAGATAATATTTCAAGAAGTCTGAAGAATCTAAGCTTGGGAATTCCCCATAGGCATCCCACCTTTCTTCTTCAACAACTATCGGTTAGTATTGGTTGAGCCTAAGTTTTTGCTTCTTCACATGAGTTGTGCTATCCTTGCAAAGTCATTTTATTTTGTTTTGCTTTCTGTTTGAATACAATACCAAGATCTGAAATTCCTTAATGTTAGAGAGTCTTCACATAGTTGCACAATTATTCGAATACTCATTGATCTTCACTTATATCTTTCGAGTAGTTTGTCATTTGCTCTAGTGCATCACTTATATCTTTTAGAGCACGGCGTTGGTTATATTTTGTAGAAATTGCTAGTCTCTCATGCTTCACTTATATTATTTTGAGAGTCTTTTAGAGCAGCATGGTATTTGCTATGGTTACAAAGTTGGTCCTAGAATGATGAGCATCCAAGTTGGGTATAATAAAACTATCATAGAAAGTGAATTGGATGCCATGATCAATTTGATGCTAGATAATTGTTTTAAGATATGGAGGTAGTGATATTAAAGTCATGCTATTTGAGGTGATTATGAAAAATGCTTGTGTTGAGGGTTGTGATTCCCGTAGCATGCACGTATGGTGAACCGGTTTGTGATGAAGTTGGAGCACAATTTTATTTATTGATTGTCTTCCTTATGAGTGGCGGTCGGGGACGAGCGATGGTCTTTTCCTACCAATCTATCCCCTAGGAGCATGCGCGTAATACTTGGTTTTTGATGACTTCTAGATTTTTGCAATAAGAATAGTAGTTCTTTTGACTAATGTTGAGTCCATGGATTATACGCACCTCACCCTTCCACCATTGCTAGCCTCTCTTGTGCCGCATAACTTTCGCGGTACCTTACACCCACCATATACCTTCCTCAAAACAGCCACCATACCTACCTATTATGGCATTTCCATAGTCATTCCGAGATATATTGTCGTGCAACTTTCCACTGTTCCGTTCATATGGCACGCATTACTTTTGTCATATTGCTTTTTGCATGATCATGTAGTTGACATCGTATTTGTGGCAAGGCCACTTTCATAATTTTCATACATGTCACTCTTGACTCATTGCATATCCCGGTACACCTCCGGAGGCATTCATATAGAGTCATATCTTGTTATAGCTTTGAGTTGTAATTCTTGAGTTGTAAATCCATAAAAGTGTGTGATCTTCATTATTAGAGCATTGTCCCAGTGAGGAAAGGATGATGGAGACTATGATTCCCCCACAAGTCGGGATGAGACTTCGGACTTTACAAAAAGAAAAGAAAAAAGGAAAGGCCAAAAAATAAAAAATATAAAAGAAAGGCCAAAGAAAAAAAGAAAAAAGGGAAAAGAAAAAAATGAAATGAGAGAAAGAGAGAGAAGGGACAATGCTACACTCTCTTTTTCCACACTTGTGGTTCAAAGTAGCACCATGATCTTCATGATAGAGAGTCTCCTATGTTGTCACTTGCATATACTAGTGGGAATTTTTCGTTATAGAACTTGGCTTGTATATTCCAATGATGGGCTTCCTCAAAATGAAACCTTCGGCAGCGTGATTTTTGTTGAGCTTTCATATATTTATAGCTCTAGTGCATCTGTTGCATGGAAATCCCTACTCACTCACATTGATATCTATTAATGGGCATCTCCATAGCCCGTTGATACGCCTAGTTGATGTGAGACTATCTTCTCCTTTTTGTCTTCTCCACAACCACCATTCTATTCCACATATAGTGCTATGTCCATGGCTCACGCTCATGTATTGCGTGAAAGTTCAAAAAGTTTGAGATTACTAAAGTATGAAACAATTTCTTGGCTTGTCATCGGGGTTGTGCATGATTAAATACTTTGTGTGATGAAGATAGAGCAACAGCCAGGACTATATGATTTTGTAGGGATAACTTTCTTTGGCCATGTTATTTTGAGAAGACATGATTACTTTGATTAGTATGCTTGAAGTATCATTATTTCTTATGTTAATATGAACTTTTATTTTGAATCATTTGTATCTGAACATTCATGCCACAATAAAGAAAATTACATTGAGAATTATGCTAGGTAGCATTCCACATCAAAATTTCTGTTTTTATCATTTACCTACTCGAGGACGAGCAAGAATTAAGCTTGGGGATGCTTGATACGTCTCCAACGTATCTATAATTTTTTATTGTTCCATGCTATTATATTACCCCTTTTGGATGTTTATGGGCTTTATTTTACACATTTATATCATTTTTGGGACTAACCTATTAACCGGAGGCCCAGCCCATATTGCTGTTTTATTGCCTGTTTTAGTATTTCGAAGAAAAGGAATATCAAACAGAGTCCAAACGGAATGAAACCTTTGGCAGCGTGATTTTTGGAAAGATTATGATGCAGGAGACTTGGAGTGCAAGCCAGGGGATCATCGAGGGAGCCACGAGACAGGGGGCGCGCCCACCCCCTGGGCGCGCCCTACCCTCTCGTGGGCCCCTTGAGGCTCCTCCGACCGACTTCTTTCGCCTATATATTCCCTTATACCCTAAAAACATTGATGAAGAAGATAGATCGGGAGTTCCGCCGCCGCAAGCCTCTGTAGCCACCAAAAACCTCTCGGGAGCCTGTTCCGGCACCCTGCCGGAGGGGGAACCCATCACCGGTGGCCATCCTCATCATCCCGGTGCTATCCATGATGAGGAGGGAGTAGTTCACCCTCGGGGCTGAGGGTATGTACCAGTAGCTATGTGTTTGATCTCTCTCTCGTGTTCTCTCTATGGCACGATCTTGATGTATCGCGAGCTTTGCTATTATAGTTGGATCTTATGATGTTTCTCCCCCCTCTACTCTCTTGTGATGAATTGAGTTTTCCTCTTGAAGTTATCTTATCGGATTGAGTCTTTAAGGATTTGAGAACACTTGATGTATGTCTTGCTGTGCTTATCTGTGGTGACAATGGGATTTCACGTGCCACTTGATGTATGTTTTGGTGACCAACTTGCGGGTTCCGCCCATGAACCTATGCATAGGGGTTGGCACACGTTTCCGTCTTGACTCTCCGGTAGAAACTTCGGGGCACTCTTTGAAGTACTTTGTGTTGGTTGGATGAATCTGAGATTGTGTGATGCATATCGTATAATCATGCCCACGGATACTTGAGGTGAAAATGGAGTATCTAGGTGACATTAGGGTTTTGGTTTATTTGTGTCTTAAGGTGTTATTCTAGTACGAACACTTGAATAGATTGATCCGAAAGAATAACTTTGAGGTGGTTTCGTACCCTACCATAATCTCTTCGTTTGTTCTCCGCTATTAGTGGCTTTGGAGTGACTCTTTTCTGCATGTTGAGGGATTGTTATATGATCTATCTATGTTATTATTGTTGAGAGAACTTGCACTAGTGAAAGTATGAACCCTATGCCTTGTTTCCTATCATTGCAATACCGTTTACGCTCACCTTTATCATTAGTTACCTTGCTGTTTTTATAATTTCAGATTACAAATACCTATTTCTACCATCCATATTGCACTTGTATCACCATCTCTTCGCCGAACTAGTGCACCTATACAATTTACCATTGTATTGGGTGTGTTGGGGACACAAGAGACTCTTTGTTATTTGGTTGCAGGGTTGTTTGAGAGAGACCATCTTCATCCTACGCCTCCCACGGATTGATAAACCTTAGGTCATCCACTTGAGGGAAATTTGCTACTGTCCTACAAACATGTGCACTTGTAGGCCCAATAACGTCTACAAGAAGAAGGTTGTGTAGTAGACATCACCACATGCTCTGGACAATGTACTTCGACTGTCGCCACGAAGACCAGATCGCCTTCGCCATTGACATCATCCCCCGCGGATGCCACAACGCCGACAGGCGGCGCGAGTGGTGGAGCGTGCCCAGCCACACCCTCGAGGCCGTCCTCGAACACATCGAGCCTGGCAACATGCCGCGCCTCGAGTACCCGCTGCGGCCGTCCTTCTCTCACCGCCGTGGCAGCTCCTAGACGTCGCGGCGAATGGAGTCGAGGGCGTACTCTTTGTTGGGCTCCGACTCGCTCTTCTCCGGCTCGCCGGTGCTCCGCCCCATCAAGCCGGAGCTACAAGAGACGCCGCACCCGTAGCAGCGCCCTCGTCATCAACGAGGGTGCCAGCCCCTCCCCGCACTCCCTCCGTCTGGTCCGGCTGAAGCCCGAGCCGGGGATGCTTCCCGTGAAGTTGGAGCACGCGGACATGGTGGCCCCCTATGATGAGGCTGCCCTCAAGTAGGCGAGGAAGGACTACGTCCACGAGCAGGTGCTCCGCCAGCGTCGGGCGTATGTGGAGCTCCAGGCCCGGAGCCACGAACACGAAGAGGGTGGCGTCATCGTCCTCGACAGCAACGAGGAGGATGAGGCTGACCCGTCCAACCCCCCACCACGCGTCGGTGACCCTGGCCAGGGGTGCAGTAGGGATGGTGGCGGCTTTGGCGCGGCGCGCGACGATGACGACGACGATGGCGGCAGCGACTACACCCGTCTCTACAGGCTTCTCAGCATGTAGATGGTGGGCGGTGGCCGCGACGTAGCAGGGACTGGCATAGTTGTAGGCGTAGTTTGCATGTTCATTTTTTTGTACAAATTTCAATAAAGTATCGCCAAGTTTGTGCCAAATCGCTGAATTTGTACAAATTTGGATGAAATATCACCGAATTCGCGCGATTTTGGCGGTGACCTAGGGGCGTCGACTGGGAACGCAGTCGCCCCCACGCGCCAAGCAAGCGCTGGTTCGGCCCCAGGCGGCTATTTTTGGGCGTCCTGGGGGGCCGAATGGCTGGAGATGCTCTTACTACTCCGCTTCATCTCTTCCACTCCGGCACAAGTTGTGAGACTGCTCCACTGCTTTAGCGGCGGCCATGTCTTGCATCTAGGGGCAGGCGGCTGGGCGTACGTGATTCGCACAAGTAGACGAGGTAGTTTGCAAGGACGGACGGAGCTCAACTCCGTCGATCCCATCCCCAATCTCGTCGTGCCTTGTCCTATCTCTAGTACAACTCCGCCGCCTATGGAAGTGGATCTGCTGCTTCATCTTCGCTCGACTTCATCAAAAGCCAACCCATATTTCTGCTTAATCGTCTTTCTGGCAGAATAGACTTCACTTGGATTTGACGACCGCCTAGAGGTTGTTTTGGGGAGATTTTACTTGGCATAAATACCGTTGGAAATATTAGCACTTTCTCAATTAATCTAATCCACGAGTAAACAGTAAACATGGAAAATACAGTATGCATCTCATACCGATGCCTAAGCATGTGAGCACGTACAGTACATAGAACCAAAACATCTATGAACAGCATATATACGGCTAGCACATGAATGAGCAAATAGGGGATGAACGAGTCATACCCTACGGTTGGCCAGGCCAACGCGGCGGCGGCAGCAGGAGCCTCGGCATCGACCGAGGCCTTCTTATTGGCGGCTTCATTGTCAGCCATGGAATCGATGCAGGGAAAGTAGTGAAGCAGAGGCTGCCAGTGAAGGGGACGGATCGTGAGCAGTCACGTAGAGACGCTCCCCAAAAACCTTATTGACGTTCTCCGGGGCAGGATCTCGAACGACAGGGTTCCGGAGGCACTTGCTCTCCCATCCAACCGTGCACGCCGTCGTCGGGATGGGATCGCTGGAAGCAGCACAGTGAGAGGAACAGTATATGACACCTAGGGTTGTGAGAGAGGGAGTGAGTGAACTGAGTAAGGGTTCACTCCACTAGCCAGCGCCTTCCTATATAGGTCGTCGGGTAGATGGGCATGGGACAAGGCCCACGGCTGAGTCTGTGAACAGCCCACGGTCCAACGTCTCGGACAGTGGCGCTTTCGTAAGCGACTCGTTAATTAATACGAGATTAATTAACCATTCTTGACCGGCAAAAATAAGCTTCGGCTCAGCTCATTCCCGCAACCAGCGGCGCGCGTGCACGCGCGTCGTGACGAGGCGAGGCGTGGCGAGGCAAGGCGGGTGGCGGAGGAGGAGGAGCGTGTGTGTACATCTCCTATTCCCAAGCTCCCAATAGCAAGTGGTAGAGCAACCTGATAACCCACAAGTATAGGGGATCAATTGTAGCCTCTTTCGATAAGTAAGAGTGTCGAACCCAACGAGGAGCTAAAGGTAGAACAAATATTCCCTCAAGTTCTATCGACCACCGATACAACTCTACGCACGCTTAACGTTCGCTTTACCTAAAACAAGTATGGAACTAGAAGTACTTTGTAGGTGTTGTTGGATAGGTTTGCAAGAGTATAAAGAGCACGTAAATATAAACTAGGGGCTGTTTAGATAAAGAAGCAATAAAGTTAGTATAGCGAGTGTGGAAAAGTGGTGGTACGAGTTGCGGAATTTTCCCTAAGCAATTGACTACTTTACTAGACCGATAACAAGTTTTATGTGGGAGAGGCCACTGCTAGCATGTCATCCCTAACTTGGAATTCTATGCACTTATGATTGGAACTATTAGCAAGCATCCGCAACTACTAATATTCATTAAGGTAAAACCCAACCATAACATTAAGATATATTGGCCCCCCTTCAATCCCGTATGCATCAATTTCTATGCTAGGTTGAAGCTTCTGTCACTCTTGACCTCCAATACATAGTCCTATCAACATACAACATACAACTAACCCTATGGGCACCAAAACAGCAACATAACCACGAGCAAATTAAACCAATCATAGCAATTCATCAATTACCGATAGGACAACGAAAATCTACTCAGACATCATAGGATGGCAACACATCATTGGATAATAATATGAGCATAAAGCACCATGCTCAAGTAGAGGGTACAGTGGGATGCGGGAGAGTGGACCACTGTAGATACATGGGGGAAGGTGATGGAGATGTTGGTGAAGATGACAGAGGTGTTGGTGTAGATCGCGGTGATGATGATGGCCCCGGCGGCGTTCCGGCGCCACCTGAGAGAGGGAAAGAGAGTCCCCCTTCTTTTTCTTCTTCCTTGACCTTCTACCTAGATGGGAGAAGGGTTTCCCCTCTGGTCCATGGTCTCGATGGCATGGGAGGGGCGAGAGCCCCTCCGAGATTGGATCTGTCTCTCTGTCTCTCTCTGTTTCTGCGTTCCCAGATTCTGGCCTTTCACCGTTTCTTATATTCTCGGAGATCCTTAACTTCGATTGGATTGAAACTTTGAACATGATTTTTCTGCGGATATTAGCTTTCTTGCGGCGAAAGAAGGGAAACAACCTCCTTACGGGGTGTCCACAAGGGTTAAGGGCGCGCCCCCCTGCCTCGTGGGCCCCTCGAGCATCATCTCGCGTTGATTCCACTTCGCAAAATTCAAAAATATTCCAAAAATAATCTCCATCAGTTGTTTATCTCGTTTGGACAACGTTTGATATGGATTTTCTGCGAAACAAAAAACATGCAACAAACAGGAACTAGCACTGGGCACTGGATCAATATGTTAGTCCCAAAAATAGTATAAAAAGTTGCCAAAAGTATGTAAAAGTTGTAGAATATTGGCATGGAACAATCAAAAATTATAGATACGACGGAGACATATCAGCATCCCCAAGCTTAATTCCTGCTCGTCCTCGAGTAGGTAAATAATAAAAAAGATAAATTTTGATGTGGAATGCTACCTAGCATAATCTTGATCATATATCTAATCATGGCATGAATATTAAGACACGAGTGATTCAAAGCAATAGTCTATCATTTGAAATAAAAGAATTTAATACTCGGGCATCCCAAAAAACAATCATGTCTTTCAAAATATCAATGCTAAAGAACGTTATCCCTACAAAATCATATAGTCTTTTATGCTCCCTTTTCTTAACACAAGGTACCCCTCATGCCCATCACGGTGTCAGCTAAGCAATTGGTTCATACTTTTTAACGCGCTTCAACTTTTTCAACCCTCACGCAATACATGATCACAAGCCATGGATATAGCACTACAGGTGGAATAGAATATGATGATGGAGGTTGTGTGGAGAAGACAAAAAGGGAGAAAGTCTCACATCGACGCGGCTAATTAATGGGCTATGGAGATGCCCATGAATTGATGCCAATGTGAGGAGTAGGGATTGCCATGCAACGGATGCACTAGAGCTATAAGTGTATGAAAGCTCAAACTGAAACTAAGTGGGTGTGCATCCAACTTGCTTGCTCATGAAGACCTCGGGCATTTGAGGAAGCCCATCATCGTAATATACAATCCAAGTTCTATAATGAAAATTCCCACTAGTATATGAAAGTGATAACTCAAGAGACTCTCTATATGAAGAACATGGTGCTACTTTGAAGCACAAGTGTGGTAAAAGGATAGTAGCATTGCCCCTTCTCTCTTTTTCTCTCATTTTTTTTGGTGGGCTTCTTTGGCCTCTCTTTTTTATTTGGGCTTCTTTGGCCTCTTTTATTTTTCATAAAGTCGGGAGACTCATTCCAACTTGTGAGGGAATCATAGCTTCCATCATCCTTTCCTCACATGGGACAATGCTCTAATAATGATGATCATCACACTTTTATTTACTTACAACTCAATATTACAACTCGATACTAGAACAAAATATGACTCTATATGAATGCCTCTGGCAGTGTACCAGGATGTGCAATGATCTAGCATAGCAAAGATATCAAAAACAGACAAGCCATGAAAACATCATGCTAGCTGTCTTACGATCATGCAGAGCAATATGACAATGAATGCTCAAGTTATGTATATGATGATGATGGAAGTTGCATGGCAATATATCTCGGAATGGCTATGAAAATGCCATGATAGATAGGTATGGTGGCTGTTTTGAGGAAGATATAAGGAGGCTTATGTGTGATAGAGCGTATCGTATCACGGAGTTTGGATGCATCGGCGAAGTTTGCACCAATTCTCGAGGTAAGAAAGGGCAATGCACGGTACCGTAGAGGCTAGCAAAATGTGGAAAGGTAAGAGTGCGTATAATCCATGGACTCACATTAGTCATAAAGAACTCATATACTGATTGCAAAAGTTTATTGGCCCTCGAAGCAAAGTACTACTACGCATCCTCCTAGGGGGGAGGTTGGTAGGAGTTAACCATCGCGCGCCCCCGACCTTCACGCAAAGATAAACAATCAAAATACAATGCGCGCCAATTTGGTTACATAGTTAGGAGACCATACGTGCATGCTTCGGGAATCACAAATCTTAACACCAATATTCTTACTAAACACAACCATTTACTAGAACCTCCCACATATTATCATCTCTATATCGCAAAACTATTGCAAGGAATCAAACATATCATATTCAGTGATCTACAAGTTTTATGTAGGATTTTATGACTAACCATGTGAATGACCAATTCTTGTCATCTCTCTAAATAGATATAAGTGAAGCAAGAGAGTTTAATTCTTTCTACAAAAGATATGCCCATGCTCTAACAAATATAAGTGAAGCAAAAGAGCATTCTACAAATGGCAGTTTTATATGTGAAGAGAAACAGGCAATCCAAACTTCAAATGATATAAGTGAAGCACATGAAGCATTCTATAAAGCCATACTCAAAAGATTTAAGTGAAGTGCAAAGATAATTGTATAAATCAACCAAGGACTATCTCATACCTGCATGGTGCATAAAAGAAAAGTGAAAACTAAATGCAAAAGACGCTCCAAGACTTGCACATATCAGATGAATGAAACGAATCCGAAAACATACCTATACTTATTGAAGAAAGATGGGATGCCTTCCGGGGCATACCCAAGCTTAGACGCTTGAGTCTCCTTGAATATTTACTTGGGGTGCCTTGAGAATCCCCAAGCTTGAGCTCTTACCTCTTCTTCTTCTTCTCACATCGAGACCTCCTCGATCTTCGAACACTTCATCCACACAAAACTCAACAGAAAACTCGGTAAGATCCGTTAGTATAATAAAGCAAATCACTACTCTAATTACTATTGCAAACCAATTCATATTTTTGTTTTTGCATTGTAGCTACTGTAATATAACTTTTCCATGGCTTAATCCACTAATAGAAATTGATAGTTTCATCCAAACAAGCAAACTATGCATCAAAAACAGAATCTGTCTTAAACAGGGCAGTTTGTAGTAATCTGAACATTCACCATGCTTCTGGTACCCCAAAACTTCTGCCAAAATTAGGAAGATAAATTTTTTTATAGAAAGACAGTGCTAAAAGTTTCAGAACCGTTTGACGTTCCAGTAAAAATGTAAAATCGCGCATTACAGCCAAAGTTTCTGTCCTGCACCGCACAAACCAACAAGCAATCTAAACATCCTAAATGCAAACCTTGGCACATTTAATACAATGGAATTGTACAAGGGGATAATTATTTTTGTTGAAAAGTTTATGTAATTAAGATTCGCAAAGTTTCCGTGAGCATGAACAAAGTTCAAGGAGCTCCCCCACTTCACCAATGCTTGCCTCTCTCACTTTCACTTTCCTTTTTGAAAAGTTTTGGGTTCCCCTCTTTGTTTTTTTGTTTTTAGACTATATAAAAGCACTCAACAGAAGTAAATGACTCTCTAAAACTTCCAGGTTGTTTCCCTGGCAGCGCTTTCTTTAAAGCCATTAAGCTAGGCATATAGTGCTCAAGTAATGGATCCACCCGGATCCCAAGGTATATCAAAGCCAATTTTAATTAACAATGATTTGTAATTTAGTAGTGAGCACAAAGTAACATATATCATGCAACAATAAAGTCTAACTCTCTTCCTATGCATCGGCATGTCATAAAAGAACAATTCATGCACACCAAGTAAAGGCCAATGCATAGTATAAGAAGTTTCTTGCAATTCTATCGTGTTGGAAACAAAAAGAGGCGGAGATGTAGTTCCTCTCTCATAATAATTGCAAGTTGGAGCAGCAAGCACATGCATATTATATCTATCAAAATCATCATGTGCAACGTTAAAATGCAACCCATCAACATAATCCTTAATAAGAGCAAACTTCTCTGATATAGTGTAGTTTGGAGAATTCAAAAAGATAATAGGACTATTATGTGTGGGTGCAATAGCAACAATTTCATGTTTAACATAAGGAACTATAGCAAGTTCATCTCCATAAGCATCATTCATATTGGCATCATGGCCACAAGCATAGCAAGCATCATCAAAAAGGGGTATTTCAAGAGAATCAACGGGATCATAACAATCATCATAGCAATCATCCTTCGGTAAGCACGAAGGGAAATTAAACAATGTATGAGTTGAAGAGTTACTCTCATTAGAAGGTGGGCATGGGTAGCTAATCCACTGTTCCTCCTTTTGTTCTTCGCTCTCCTCATCATCTTTTTCATCCAATGAGCTCATAGTTTCATCAATTCCTTCTTCCATAGACTCCTGGAAAACATTAGTCTCTTCTTGGACAGCGGAGGAGTCCTCAATATATGGTTTAACATAGGAATTAGAAGCATAATTATCATAACAATATTTGAGTATGGCAAAATTTTCAGATTTGTAAAGAGTAGCATCATACTTTCCAATCAAAGAAGCAATTTCATAAGCACCCTTAAAAGCAACAAATTCTTCAATTTGTTGAACATCATAGTAATTATAAACACCCTTAGCATACGAATATACGATTCCATTATCATTAAACTCACATTGGTAAGGAAGGTGTTTCTTAGGGTCTTCAGAACAACAAGTAAAATCATATATTTCACATAAATTTCAAGCATAGCATTGCAAACGATGAATTTGATCCAGTAAAAGTTTCCCTTTTTCAGATATGCGGTGTCGCACATAACAACCATGCTCATCTAAAGATTTTCCCTCAACTAAGCTAGTTGGGGTTTCAGCACGAGCACATAGGGATTGAAGATGATCCAAGTAAAAAGCTTCAGTAGTGTGATAGATTTTGAGCGGTTCTTCAACCATTGGTGTAGTATGTACAACTAATTTTTTTGGCATTTTTCATTTCCTACCCATAACTAAAGATAGAAAACAACTAAGAACAGAAAATAAAAATTACTTAGTGATAAAGCAAAAAAGCACACATGAGAATATTCACCCCACGCTATGTCTCCCCGGCAACGGCGCCAGAAAAAGGTCTTGATAACCCACAAGTATAGGGGATCAATTGTAGCCTCTTTCGATAAGTAAGAGTGTCGAACCCAACGAGGAGCTAAAGGCAGAACAAATATTCCCTCAAGTTTTATCGACCACCGATACAACTCTACGCACGCTTAACGTTTGCTTTACGTAAAACAAGTATGAAACTAGAAGTACTTTGTAGGTGTTGTTGGATAGATTTGCAAGAATATAAAGAGCACGTAAATATAAACTAGGGGCTGTTTAGATAAAGAAGCAATAAAGTTAGTATAGAGAGTGTGGAAAAGTGGTGGTAGGAGTTGCAGAATTGTCCCTAAGAAATTGACGACTTTACTAGACCGATAGCAAGTTTTATGTGGGAGAGGCCACTGCTAGCATGTCATCCCTGACTTGGAATTCTATGCACTTATGATTGGAACTATTAGCAAGCATTCACAACTACTAACGTTCATTAAGGTAAACCCCAACCATAGCATTAAGATATATTGGTCCCCCTTCAATCCCGTATGCATCAATTTCTATGCTAGGTTGAAGCTTATGTCACTCTTGCCCTCCAATACATAGTCCTATCAACATACAACTAACCCTATGGTGTGATCCACGCGCGCGCTCATATGATGGGCACCAAAGGACAGAAACATAACCACAAGAAAATTAAACCAATCATAGCAATTCACCAATTACCGATAGGACAACGAAAATCTACTCAGACATCATAGGATGGCAACACATCATTGGATAACAATATGAAGCATAAAGTACCATGTTAAAGTAGAGGGTACAGCGGGATGCGGGAGAGTGGATCATTGTAGATAGATGGGGGAAGGTGATGGAGATGTTGGTGAAGATGACGGAGGTGTTGGTGTAGATCGCGGTGATGATGATGGCCCCGGCGGCGTTCCGGCGCCACCGGGAGAGAGGGGGAGAGAGCCACCTTTCTTCTTCTTCTTCCTTGAACTTGTCCATAGATGGGAGAATGGTTTCCCCTCTGGTCCATGGTCTCCATGGAGTGGGAGTGGCGAGAGCCCCTCCGAGATTGGATTTGTCTCTCTGTCTCTCTCTGTTTCTGCGTTCCCAGATTCTGGCCTTTCACCGTTTCTTATATTTCCGCAGATCCGTAACTCCGATTGGATTGAAACTTTAAACACTATTTTTCTCTGGATATTAGCTTTCTTGCAGCGAAAGAAGGGCAACAACCGCCTTACAGGGTGTCCAAGAGGGTCAGGGGCGCGCCCACCCCCCTGGGGCGCCCCCTGCCTCGTGGGCCCCTCGAGCATCGTCTCGCGTTGATTACACTTCCCAAAATTCAAAAATATTCCAAAAATAATCTCCATCAGTTTTTATCCCGTTTGGACTCTGTTTGATATGGATTTTCTGCGAAACAAAAAACATGCAACAAACAGGAACTGCACTGGGCACTGGATCAATGTGTCAGTCCCAAAAATAGTATAAAAAGTTGCCAAAAGTATGTAAAAGTTGTAGAATATTGGCATGGAACAATAAAAAATTATAGATACGACGGAGACGTATCACAACCCTTATAAAGAGGTCTCACTCTTCTTACTGTAGCAGTATGGTACTAAACTTCCCACACTTCCCACCACTTGCCATACACATGCATGGGCCTTAGAGATTAACCAAGGATTATTGTCTTATATGGGCCAAAGCCCATCCATAATCCAACAATCCCCCACCAGATCTTGAGGCACATAAGTTTGTCAACTGTTCCAAACAATGTTTGATATACCAGAATTTTCAGTGGAGATCGTTGTTGTACTTCCACCTAGAGCAATAGGATTAGACTTCTTCACAACCGAACAATGGACTATGCCTTGAATTGTCGGTTTACGCGTCAGTTTCGCCTATTCTCAGCTGATACGTGGCTGCCGAAGGCTAAACCCCACGGGTGTAGCTTATTAGTCATACTCCTTACCTTCTCATGAGCTTCCTAGAGATCACCCAATCTCATAGACTGTGACCAGCAGTCGGGCTCACATAGGTGTGTTCCTCCAAAGAATGCTCTGTAGGTTAGCATCTTGCTTACATAAGCTCTGGAACACATTAAGACATAAGTCAGCCTGCCTTACAGAATGGAGAGTATTATGCATCTCCGACGGAGTGGGTTAATTAAGGATACTCTCCTCAGTTGACCGCTGGATTGTTTTCCCAGGTCCTAATTCACGGGATCTCCGATCACATAGGTTGGGTTACCCCCATGGCAACTTACGTGGGTCTCATACCCATCTCCCTCGATGCATTTTCTACCACAATTAGTGCTAGCCCTTTCGTAAAGGGTCTGCCAGATTTTTAGCAGTCTGGATATAATCCAATTCTATTACTCCGGAGTTTTTTGATTTTCTGGCAGATTTTTTTGAAAGATCCAACACTGCTGGCATTTCATTGATTTAGGAGGAAGAAGGCGGGAAAACATAGCGATCAAGTGATCAGGTGGGTGGTTAGAGAAGGACCCAAAGAGAAAAAGACAGTCTTGCTTGGCCAAGAAGCCAGCAGAGGACCTAAGAAAAAAACCTCTAGGTTACAATTTCCCGACTATCCCCGAAGGGGCTCATGAGTTGTTTTGCTCCTGCCAATCTCCATTGATCCAGAGCACGCCGCACCACAGCAAGAATGTGATGGGCCGACAGACTCTTACCTATGAATGTTGCCTCATTTCTCTCCTGCCAAATCTCCCAGGTGATCACACGATCATGGACCTGATCCCCCTCCACGCCTCACCCAAAGTTCTTGCGATGATCTCCCTCACCGTGGTGGTGGTGCTGCTGCTAGGTCTCCAGCTGCCCGGGCGAAGGGCGTCGCAGCCGGTCCAGGCGGCCACAGCAAGCCAAACCGCTCTGGAGACGGTGAATTCCCAAAACAAGTGCCGAGAAGATTACAGGTGCCTCGCACACAGGCCGTAGAAGTAGTTGTTCGGCCATCCTCTTCTTTGCAACCTATCATTGCACCATAGAAGATCCTGGTGAAGCAGCCAAGAGAACATCTTCGTTTTTGCCGGCGCCCACGTCTTCCACAAGAGTTGAGTGAAGCCCGACCTTCTGGAGGTGTCACATTGGCCAGTTAGGCGGAGGTCGTGGTGTAAGAACCAGAGTTGGATGTCGTCCATCTGATGGTGTCCGGAGCCCCAGGCTCCAGGGCGATGCCTACCGAACCGAGGGCCCACCACAGACCGACAAAATCCACCACTAGGGCGACACGATTGCCATGATGAA
Source organism: Aegilops bicornis (assembly GCA_021605145.1). Taxonomy (NCBI): domain Eukaryota; kingdom Viridiplantae; phylum Streptophyta; class Magnoliopsida; order Poales; family Poaceae; genus Aegilops; species Aegilops bicornis. Next base: position 617,224,231 of record CM038674.1, on the reverse strand, counting down.
GATCGGCAATCCATCGGTCACCGAGCAGGGCCTCGGCCACCGTCCTATTCTTCCTCCTAGCGTGCTGGAAGAGCGCGGGAAAGCATTTGTATAGCGGCCCCCAGTCATCCAATTTGAGCGCCAGAAGCTTGCCCGTTGGCCATCGTGCACCGTGACCTTGGTGCAATCCTCGAAGAGCCGTCGATCAGTGTCGTCACAGGGGAGGTCCGTACCCACCCATGGTCTCTCCGGGCTGACCCAGGCAAGCCAGAGCCAGCGCAGGCGGAGGGCCCTGCTAAACTTTTCCAGGTTGTGGAGATCAAGGCCGCTGGACTCAGTCGGGGAGCATACGCATTTCCAGTTCACTTATCTTGTCCCGCCGGTGATCTCCTTCTCATGTGCCCACAGAAATTTGTGGCGAATCTTATCCACTTCGGCAAAGAATTTCTTTGGGGCTCGTAGGAGAGTGATTGCAAAGGTGGGCATGGCCGACAGGACGCACTTAACCAAAACACGTCGGCCGGCCAGCGTCAGGAGCTTGCCCTTCCATCCTGCGAGGCGAGATCTAATTCTATCCAGGACAAACTACAGCTGCACCATCCTCAGCCGCCACAAGGTGATTGGTAGCCCTAGATATTTTAGGGGGAGTCCCACCAGCTTGTCGCCGAAACTCTGAAGAATATCAGTCAAGTTCAGATCATCGCATCGTATTGCGGAGACTGTAGATTTCTCCTCGTTGATCTTTAGCCCCGTAGCATCCCTGAAGAGTTGCAGAATCTTCATGAGAGCCTCGACCTGCTCTCTATCAGGGTTTGCAAAGATCACATCATCGTCTGCATATAGACTGGCCCGTGTGCCGGAGAGCTTGCCAGGGAGGAGCGCGAGCAGGCTGTTTTCCATAGCGGCTTTCAGGATATGGTGCAGCTGATCGATCGCCAATATGAATAGCAGAGGTGACGCTTTCTGACAGATTTCGATCTTCTTCTTATGTGCATTGTGGATTTCATATTGTCCTCTGAACTCTTAGCCTTGGCAATCATAGTTTGATTGTCACAGTTCATAAGGGCAGCCGGTACTGGTCTATCAACCACTGGCAAATGCATCAGAAGCTCTCGAAGCCATTCTGCTTCGACGCATGATGTGTCTAATGCTGTGAGTTCTGCTTCCATAGTCGATCTCGTTAAGATCGCCTGCTTGCAAGACTTCCAGGAAACAACACCACTACCAAGTGTGAAGACATATCCACTTATGGCTTTCATCTCATCAGCATCAGATATGCAATTCGAGTCACTATACCCCTCAAGTATCGTCGGGTACCCAGAATAGTGAATTTCGTAGTTCACAGTACCTTGCAAATAGCGCATCACTCGCTCAATAGCATGCCAATGCACATCTCCTAGATTGGAAACAAAGCGGCTCGGTTTGCACACAGAAAATGAGATGCAAGGACGAGTAGCACAGGCTAGGTACATCAGTGAACCAACCACTTGAGAATATCTCAATTAATCTACAGCCGTGCCTTCGAACTTTTGAATCCGCATGCTTGGCTCATATGGTGTTGCAGAAGGTTTGCAGTCCGAATATCCAAAACAGCTCAAAATCTTCTCAACATAGTGGGATTGCAAAAGTGTAATTCCACCATCAGTATTTCTCAGTAGCTTGATGTTCAAGATAACATCAGCCACGCCCAGGTCCTTCATGTCAAAGTTATGAGATAGAAAAGCCTTGACCTCCTCAATGACTTTGAGGTGGGTCCCAAATATCAGTATGTCATCGACATACAGACACAGTATTACTCCTTCGCCCCCACCGTAGCGATGGTATACACATTTGTCAGCTTCATTAACAACAAAGCTAGCAGATGTCAGAGTTGGATTAAACTTCTCATGCCATTGCTTAGGCGCTTGTTTCAGGCCATACAAAGATTTCACCAGCTTGCACACCTTTGTTTCCTGACCATTTACTACAAAGCCATCTGGCTGTTGCATATAAATTTTCTCATCTAGCTCTCCATTAAGGAAAGTCGTCTTAACGTCCATCTGATGAACGAGAAGACCATGTGAGGCAGCCAAAGCGAGTACCACTCGAATGGTTGTCAGTCTAGCCACGGGTGAGTACGTATCGAAGAAATCCTCTTCTTCTTTCTGGGTATAGCCCTTGGCCACAAGCCTAGCCTTGTATTTCTCAAAAGTACCATCGGGCCTAAGATTCCTCTTGAACACCCACTTATATCCCAATGGTTGGCAACCATACGGACGATCAGTGATCTCCCATGTCCCGTTAGCCATGATGGAATCCATCTCGCTACGGACCGCATCCTTCCAGTAGTCAGCATCCGGAGATGCATAAGCTTCTGAAATGGAATTGGGACTGTCGTCATCCATGAGGTACACGAGGAAATCATCACCAAAAGACTTTGCAGTCCTTTGTCTCTTGCTCCTAACAGGAGCTTCCTCGTCATCCTCTGATGAACTTTCATCACTTTTGTGTTCATAATATTCCATCGGAATGGCAGGTTCAGGAGTCTCATCAGATTCCAGTCTAGAAGTGCTTTGCATATCTCTCATGGGGAAAATATCCTCAAAGAATGTAGCATCCTTAGACTCTATAATTGTACCGACCTTCTGGTCAGGTACCTCAGATTTCACTACTAGAAATCTATAGCCAACGCTATTCTTAGCATAGCCCAAATAAACGCAGTCCACGGTCTTTGGACTAAGCTTATGCTTTTTGGGGATCGGCACATTGACTTTCGCCAAACAGCCCCAAGTGCACAAGTAAGAGAGTGTAGTTCTTTTCTTTTCCCATTGCTCATAGACAATAGTCTCATTATCCTTTGCGGGAACTTTATTCGGGACATGACATAATGTCAATATAGCCTCCCCCACCATGCCTTGGATAAACCCGATGTATCAAACTTAACAGGTGGTTTGTGAGAGATCTTACCTAATATTATGTTTGGTTTATGTTTTATTATGAAGACTCGTGTAATGTTTAAGTGTCATGTTATGGTACTATGTGCCATCATTTTGTGTATCATTGTCTTCCAGATAAAATTTAATGCCTTGTTTGCCGGAACTGTCATTTTTTTAATGTTTGGTTAATGCTTCACTATTCATACTTCTTTTTGGAAAATCACGGGAGGGGGAGCTCCCCACCCGAATATATTTCTTAGGGCCCATTCGGGATGGAGGATTTTTGAATGAAAATTGCAGGAACTGAAAATAGAGGTAAGTTCACTAGAACTAGCGTTCAGTACAAGGGAATGCAGCGCTGAGATTCCGGCGGAAAGTTTCTATTGCCTCTACTTTCATGGGAAAGAAAACATCCACAGCGAGCTCTTTTTCTGGGCGGAAGTCCGAGGCTCTGTAGACTCCCACATCTGCCACATGCATGGAATAAAGTCTCTAGTTTATTTGCACTGATAGGTCCCAGTTTTGTAGTCTATCACACGCTTCTATTTATTTCCTTTGCTTAGTTTTCCCACAGTCCGAACGTTCATATCCAAAATCTTGTTCGTACTTTTCATTCCTCTGTTTTGACATCTCATTCATGTGCTATTCCTTTGCCTGGTTACATTCCTATGATTTCTTCACATCCAACCGAACAGGACCTCAGTTTTGTAACCCAACGTTTGCCTGGTTACAAAGGTGAACTCCTGTGGCCTTAGGGCCATGGGTGCGCGGTGGATCCCGGTCCTTGCCGACGGGAGGGCTCCGTTTTCAGGTGCTTCTTCAAGTTTTGTTAGGGTTTGTGTCCTGCTCAAGAAGACGAGACGACAGCGGCTTCTTGAAGATGGAATAAAATTCTCCCCGTCTAGCCCCCGTCCCAATGGTGTGTCTAGCAACGTCGGAGGGCATGTGGAGGTGTGTCTCCGGCAGATCTCGCGAGATTTGGTCGGTGGTTGTCTTTGGTGGATCCGCTCGGATCCGGTCTTTGTTCGTCTTTGTTCTTGTGTCTTCAGGTTGGATCCTTCCAATCTAAAATTATCTTCATCAGTGGCGGTTGCTATTCTGGGGCGTTAGTCCTATGGGACTTTAGCACGATGACTTCCCGACTGTCTACTACAACAAGTTGTGCCCGATTCTGGCGAGGGAGGGGCGATGACGGCGGCGCGCCTTCGCCTCGCTTTAGTGCTTGTAGTCATCGCTAAGTGATCTATGAATCTGGATGTAATTTTTATTATTTCTGGTGTTCGTTGTACTACCATGATTGAAGATGAATAGATCGATAGTTTCCCGCAAATAAAATTACATAAGCACGTGTAATCGTCATAAGAGATAGGAACCCCATGAGGAGGCGGCATGTTTGTGCGTCGGCTTCTTCATCAGGTGCGTCCAGAGTGTAAGGTCGTCGATGATTCGCTTAAGGTGAATATGTTGTGATGGTTCGGTCGCTTGAAAGTCATAGCATTCCCAATTCAGACTTAAGTAATGTTTAAATGTGTTGTTATTGTCCTATGTACATTCAAGTATTCATCACAATCAGCTTTGTAGCCAACCTAAAAGTCAGCCAATTGTATGGGTGAAGGATTTAGGTGATGTGGCAATGACTTATAGCCAGCAGCTGGATGTGCTATTAGGCCCCTCCCAATGCTCCACGTTGTATAGGTGCTAAGCCTTCCATGTAGGCAAAAAATCTGATGTGACAAGTTATTTAAGAGGAAAGAGATGGGTGTGGTGACCTCAGGAAGAAACAATGCTAAGCGCGTGAACTTAGGCAAAACATTTAAATAAAGGAAGCCAACCAATACATGGAGAGTTTTAGTTGCTAAATCATTAAATGAAGCAAGCTTTGCTACCATAAGCTAAGCACCTATGCATTGGATAGTATAGTTTCTAAGTTATTTAATGTACTTAGCACATCATCTAAGAACCGATGCATTGGCAGCAGCCTTAACCTTGCTCTAACCATGCTCTTAAATACTACCTCCGTCCTGGTTTACTAGTCCTTTTTGTATTTCGTGTCAAATTTTGACCTTAAATTTAACTAATAAATGTTAATGCATGTCATAAAAATAATATAATTTGAAACAATGTTGAAATAGGAATTCAACGATATAATTTTTAGTGACATGCATTAATATTTTGTTAGTTAAATCTCTAGTCAAAATTCGACACAAACTACAAAAGGGACTTATAAACCAGGACGAAGGTAGTACCGATAGAAAGAAACAAGTAAAGCCACCCGATCCAACCCAACGAATGCAGGTCATATATAGCAGCGAGTAGCCATGCGCCATTTGTTTTTTCGTCCTACTCCCTCCATCCGGTAAAAAGTGTATATCTAGCTTCAAAATTTGTCCACAAAAGAGTGTACTTCTATCTTCCCAATACACTTTAAAGTTGGAAAAAGTACTTAGACTATCCATAGTGGGAGTAACATAGGTAGTAACATCACACATATCTAGATAAAATAGATGATGTGGCAAGCAATAAATGAAGAAAGAGAGTGAAATAGTGACATAGCTAGTTACTAGTAGTATGAGTAACATCACACATATCAAGCCAAGATGTGTCTATAGCCTAATAAATAAAGTGTTGTATGTTACCACACATATGTTACTCCCCACTATAGAGCTAGTAACATAGACTAGTAACATATGCATATGTTACTAGTCTATATTACTATCCATTGTGGCTAGTCTTATCTCTCATCACACGGTAATCAAGACCAATAGCAATCTACACATGGTCTTCTTAATTTCTACTTGCACTTGGCTCATTAGGGGTTGGATAATTAAAAAGAAGAGAGATGATGGTTTGCACCTCTCCAATGCATTTTTTACCCAACTCCATAATTTATCCTAAAAATTTTAGATGTACACTTTTCACCGGATGGAGGGAGTACAATTTGACTAAGTGGCCTGTTCTCTATCGTTCTACACAACGAGGCCTGCTCCGGTGCTCCCCCTAACCTAATTTCGGAGGGGTATTTTTGTCCCCGCGAATTAGTTTTTTTCCTGGCCCGCCGCAGCCCAGATCGAAGCCCTGTCTAGCCCTGCATAACCTGCATCAGACACGTACAGACTGGTCCGAAAAAACATCACACGACCCCACGTCCACGTAAGTCCTGCCGAATCCAATCATTCACGCGAGAAGCTCCATCGATCTCGCGAGCATTGACGCAGCTCCATAAGTCATGTAGTAGATCTCCACCGGCGGCTATCTCGTCGCCGGCGATCTCGTCGGACAGCGGGCACGACAACGTCATGAATCTCCAACGATCGCGCACAGGTACCGCATCCCGCGTCCCCCCTCTAGTCTCGCTCGCGGCAACATCGAACGAACTACCGCCGTGCCAGTGGCAGTGGTTAACCTAGCAGACGGGGTAACCTAGCTACCCGGCGGCGCATGCGATCGTGGATCTTGTTCCGGTAGTGCTGCTCCTCGTGATCTGGGTTCACGTAGTGTCGGTTGCCGTCGGTTGTGCGCACCATGGGGATCGTTATTTGATGTGGCGGCTAACCTAGGTATCCGGCGGCAGAGGTAATCACAGATGTAGCTAGGTTTTGAGATCGTGCAGTTCCTCGCGATTGAAAGTGATCTCGACGGGTGCCGTGGACATCTTCCTTACTAAGTTTGGCAGATCTGAACGGCCTCGGTTGTGGTTGTTTACATAACTTCCGTGATCATGTGCTATGTGTTTTATATTTCATCATTGATAATGTTTGCACATGTGATGATACATATTATTGGTTGTAGGAAATGGCGGACGAGGAGTTAGCTGATATCATGGTAGACATGGAGTTTGGAGAACTGATGAAAGACTGGATAGAAGATTGGTCAGATGATGAAAATTCAGATCGTGAAGATCGATTAGGAGAATGGGAGCGAATGGGACGATCTTAATGTGAGTGGCATTGTCATGTTGTAATTTTTGGTGGCATCCGACAACATTAAATCTTTGTGTTGAAAATTTATAGATGGATGAGCTTGATGATGATCGGAAAACAACTCGGAGCTCTCGAATGAAGATTACATTAGTCGTGCACGTAAGTGAAACGTTTTGTTGGCATGCAAATTGAATTTCTTCCGGAATATTATATGATAAGTAATTATGTATTTGTGTTGTATTTTTCAGTTCATTTCCTAATGTCATAATGCGTCTGACTATTACGGTGAATCCGGCGTGGAGATGCACCTTAACGATTTAATCATTAGATGCACCATGTTCTGGGGAGTCCGAGTCGTCGGTCATCATGAGTGAGGTATGTGTGTAATCAATGTTCTATGGAAGTAAGTAATGTTAAACCATAGAAAACTGTTTTCATGGCTGTGGTTTGATTGTGTAGGTGACACAAGATGATGGGGCAAAGAATGTCCAAGATACCGCCAAAGGTCCATGATAACAGGGATATGTTCATGCGAGATAATGGAAATGACCTTTACGTCTCACGATGCTGCGTATGATTTCTACAACAGCTATGCTAGAGATAATGGTTTCAGCATTAGAAAGAATAAGGTCGGGTATAGCAAAACAGAGTCACGTCATATGCGTTATAGGCGGTTTGTTTGTTCAAGACAAGGGAAACGTGACAGCAAGTTGCTAACCGAGGAAGGACACAGCCGTAGGCTCAGAGCCGAGAGACGCTGCTTTTGCTAAGCGCACCTGACCGTCAAGCTTGACCAAAAGCGTGGGGTTTGGTATGTTGAAAGTTTTGAGGACAAGCATAGCCATATGTTGGCAGGACGGACGAGGTACCTTTTCTTTGGTCCCACGTAAAAATCAAAGAGTACCAAAAGCATGAGATAATGTCCATGGGAGCTGCGAGGATTAGAATTCACGACATGATGGATTGCTTCATCAGCAAGCATGTATGGTAATGGCGGTGTTGGTTTTACCGTGCGTGAAATATACAACCTTTGCGCCAAGGAGAAGAGGAAGCTGCTTTTAAGGTGATGCTGCCACAGCCATAGGCATCATGGCCGTGAGGGAAACAGAGGGATCCTAGCTTCTTTTTTCGAGTACAAAGCTAGATAAGGAAGGACATTTGAATAGGATGTTCAGTGCGACTCCAGTCTCGTCATGACTATGAGGACTTGACGATGTGCTTGTACTTGACAAGACGTACAAGATGAACCGCTATGGTATGCCATTCATACCTTTTGTTGGTCTTAACAATCACCGGAAGACCACTGTTTTTGGTTGTGCCATAGTTTCGGACGAGACCGAGGAGACATACGTGTGGCTTCTGCAGACTTTTTTAAGGTCCATGTGTCAAAAGATGCCTAAGAGTGTTATCACAGACGCCTACGCTGCGGTGATCAAGACAATTCGCGAAGTCTTGCCAGACGTGTGGCACCGTATATGTACGTGGCACATAGAGAAAAATATGAAGATTCACCTCAGTCACAAGTCCTTGAAGGAGTTCCGAACTCTTACAGATTACAAAGACGTCCACGACAACGTTTGAGGAGAGATGGCACGCATTTTCCAAAAAATGGCAGTCGGAAAAAACTGTAACATGGTTGAGGCGGATGTATAAGAAGAGGAGACTGTGGGCCGCGGCATATCTAACAGAGGGATTTTGGCTTGGCATGAAAAGCAACCAGCGTAGTGAAAGCCTGAACTCATGCCTTCACCTCCATCTAGACGGTGAAATGAACCTGGTGGATATGATTTTGCACTATGAGAACGCCGTTGTGCGTATCCGTGAAAACGAGGCGCGAGATGATTGCACGGCCTCACGAGTTTACGGTGCCGATTACTAGCTCGAGGGAACTTGAGATAGCTGCTTCACGTCTTCACTCCAGCAAACTTCTATATGTTGCAGGATGATCTTAGAAAAATTGACGGCATGGAGGTTGTAGAAATTAAGCTGGGAGACAGATCACAGCAGTACATCGTGGCCTGGAAGAATAACCGGAAGCGTCGTTTTTGGGTGGAGTATACACCAGTAAATTCCGCAAAAACTATAAGGTGCAGCTGCAGAAGAATGATTCAAAAGGGTCTACCTTGCAAGCACATATTCCATGTACTGAAGCACTTGAACATATCTGAAATACCAAAGTGTTTAGTTCTTATTCGGTTCACGAAAGAAGCAAGGTTGGGACTGCCCGCGAGGCATACAAGCGATCTGTTGGGATTTGGTTGGACTGGGGCCGGGGAAAGAATGAAATATAGCCAGGTCAGTGTGTTAGCGTCTGAAGCTATGCATGCGGCATGCAAACACCCTGCTTTGTGGGATCAGTTATAGGAGAGTTTGAAGGCTGTGATAGCTAAGAGTCATGAGTATGATCTGCTACAGGAAATTTTTTTGAAGCAAACAAATGACATCAAGAAGTGTGCATTGAATATGTGGACGATGGTGAAGGCAACATGATTGAGGTTAAAGATCATATGAAAGTGTCAAGCAAAGGTGCAACAAAGGCGTATGAGAGCCGCCTGTCTCGAAAAATGGTAGACCACTCTCTTTTGATGAGTTGAAAACCGGTCTGGCGCTTGCAAATTGGTAGGACACACTAAACGTAGAAAGAAATGCAAACTAAATCGAAGTAAGTGTTTGTATGCATTGTGGAGTATTAAAGTTTGTATCATTCATTAACTTAACTTGTCTTCTATCGGTGCATAAAAGTGGAGAAGGAACAAGAGTAGAACACTTGCTTCAATTATTTACTGTGTTAATCGGCGGCTCATACTTTGGCTAAGGTAGCTGTAGGCGCTTGTGTTTCTTTGGTTTGGAGGCTTTGGCCCCTGATTGTATCCTTAGTGTATTAGCGCATTTAGATCCCAGTCTTTGTTTAAATAAAGTAAGATGTTTCCCTTTAAAAATCAAAAATCCTTAGTGTATTTTGGGTTTGATGTTGGTTAGGTATGCTTTTATATGTAAGCATATAAGTAATGCAATCGGTACGGTTTGATCGGGTTCTTTGTGGCTGAAGAACTGAATAAAGTAAGATGTTTAAATAAAGTAAGATGTTTCCCTGTAAAAAAATCAAAAAAATTCTTTACTATCTAATGACCGGGGCGGGAGGTAGAAAGAATATTATTGTACATTTCCCCTGCCCATGTCCTAAATGCCATTAAATAAGTAACTGTACCACTCTCCTCCCCACCACACACTCACCCACCTCCCACGGGCGCCGGTTCGAACTCCCTCTTATCCCCACCTCTGATGGATCGAGAATACCTCGCCGGCGACACCGCAGCCGCCTCCATGGAGAGAAGCCTCGGCTGGCAGAGAGCGATGATAGACCTCGCCGGCGATGACGAGGGGTGGCGCGCGCAGTTGACTGAGGTGTGCGGATGGTTCCCCAGCACGGATATGTTGGTCAACCACGCGCGTGGCCTCGTCAAAGTCCTCACCGACGCCGAGAGGAAGCGCGCCTTCCCCTACGGCCGTAGCATCCCGCCAGCTGTCCTACTCGTGTGGGCAATGCGAGAGGCCACGCTGAGCGACTCCCCTGTTCAGCGCAAGGTAGTGGATGTACCGCTCCACCACCATGACGCCGCAGCCAGATTCAAAGACGCGTCGCGTCGAGGGCGGACCGCGTCGACGTCGAGCTCGCTGTCCCTGCGCCCGTCAGCCCGGACTACCAGGTCCGCCATGTGTCGAAGCCAGTGTTGTCATTGGGCTCTGACGTCATGGAGGACGACGTGGAGGAGGTACTGGTCATCCCTGATGACCATGAGGAGGGCGAGGAGGACACTATGCAGATGGTAGCTCCGGTCGCCGTCGAGGGTGGCAAGACAATGCCCATCGATGTCGAGCTCCTTCCCCTCCTCCCTGACGTAGTGAAGGTGGAAGAAGAGGAGGTGGCTCAGGATCAGGTGGCGCAGCTGTCCAACACAACGGTGGTCAAGAAGAAGGCTTCTCCGTGTGGTGCGCCGCTCACGCCGCCTCAAATTTCTGAAGAAGTAAAGATGGGCACAGTTGCTGAAGGAGGAGGAAGCTGCTGGTTATCTTAAGTTAGGTATGCTGTTATATGTTTCAGCATACAAGTTAACATTATTTTGGGTTTGATGTTGGTTAGGTATGCTTTTATATGTAAGCATATAAGTAATGCAATCGGTGCAGTTTGATCGGGTTCTTTGTGGCTGAAGAACTGAATATCTACTGCTCACCCTAAGTGCCAAGTTCGATTAAATTTCTGAATATTGAATATGTATTGTTGCTTTGCTTGATGTTGCATGGAAGCTGCTAGATGTTGCTCCTATGTTGCAACAAGACAATGTACTAGTCTGCTACATAAATCAGTAGTGTTGCTAGGTGATGTGCCCATGTGCATCACATACCAAATATAGAACATGCCAAAAGTGCATTGTCTCTCAAATACAGGACATGCCAAAAGTGCATTGTCTGCCAAATATAGAACATGCCAAAAGTGCACTGCCTGCCAATCATTATGGCCCCATGTTATTTATGATGCAATCTCTATTACACTTTGCCCATAAACTGAATAGCAAATAATTCAGCATCATTTCATCATATCAATTACAATGATCTCAATAACTTTATGAACAATCTACTTGCTAACTATGACAGCAATCATAATGGCAAGCAGGCCAAGATATAGAAGACCTCCAAATCCTAAAATCCTATCCCTATAGAGCAATATCTCCTTGTGCATCTTAACCATTGCCCTCTTTTCTTTCTCATTCCTTTTAATTTCAGCTTCATATTCTGTAATCTTAGTCTCCAGTTTCTTGTTCTTCATGGCAAGATACTTAATGACTGACTTTGCTTTGCTATCCCACTCCCCATCAACCCATTCAACATACTCGTAAGTGATATCATCCTAAATAAATCATGAGCAATTCAAGTCATTTTATAATCGAACTTGTCGCCGCAAGCGTTAAACACCGAACTTTTTGCAGCTTGACCGCAATAGCGAGTACTAGTTTGAAGATCATGCTCGATAGACTAACCTCAAACACACATCCCCGAGTGCGCTGCCAAAATTATACGCATCTATGCGAACCACGGGCACTAGGAGTTTCTGATGACCACATAGATGGAGCTTGTCATGGCCACAAGTGATGAATTATGGGTTATAATGCCGGGATGTAAAGAACAACGGTAAAGAACTTACCTTTTGCCACCAAAGTGTAGCAATCAAGAAACCCTAGCCGTGGGTTCTCCCGGCCCGCCATACGAAACCCCGTCCCTTGTTCCACTAGATCCGCCACTGCCTCCTGTGCCATTGAATCCGGCCCACACCTTGCAGGACCTGTGGTTCGACCTAACTATGCGCCACCGCTCTTCTCGCCGCAGCCGCCGCCGCCCGACGCCCAGCTCGCTATCATGCTTTCGCCGTCGAGATTTGGAGGCGCATATAGAGAGGGGGGGCTAGGGATTTGGAAAGGGAAACGAGAACAGGGGAAAGATCGATGTGAACCTGGAAAAATGGGCTGGTGTAGCGCTGCCGGGAAGATAGCCCGCCTGTGGGGCCCCACACGTGGTTAGATGGGCCGTGCCTGGCATTATGGTGAGTACAGAAAAAGTTAATTATACATATAATAAAAAGCAGCGGGTTTGTAAAACAAACTAGAAAAACATGATGCCTGATAACACGCGATAGAGCCAACGAGCTGACATGACTAATTTTGATGAGTGTAATATTACATTTTGGCTTGATATATTTACTTATCTACCATGACCGCTTTTCATAATAATGTGATGAGGGGGAATTACTAGGAGATTATGCGAGATGATGACATGCAGATAGCTAAGGCAGAATGCTAAGCTTGGTAGAGTTTAAAAAAAGTTAAGATTGTGAAATTTTTAATATGAAACTTAGGAGAGCAGTTGAAGAGAAAAATAGACTATTATAAAAAATAGGAGAAGGAGAAAAATATTAAGCAATAACACTTGATATGTGAAGCCGTGAAAAATACAATTATAAAAAATTGGAGAAGGAGAAAAATATTAAGCAAGAACAATTGATAAGTGAAGCCAAAACTTTATTGGTATGACCAAATTGTCTTCTCCGAGCGAATTTTATGACCGAATTGTCTTGTACGAGCGAATTGTCTGAGAGACACATAGACATGCATGTGCCCTGTTTATTACATAAAATGATAGAACCCCTAAGATAATCATGTCGTCGAAACCTTCGACCGGACTAAATCAAAAACAGTAAAACTTCAATCTCGCATGCCGCATGGGTTCTTCAGGCGCGCCTTTTGCTTGCGATTTGGCGAATTTTGTCCTTCACACACTCCAACGAGTTTGAAGGTGACATAATCAACTCTGCGACGAAACATCTTCTCCTTCCGTTAACGGTGGCCTGCAAAAAATGACATAAAGGTTACATGAACCAAAGTTGCTACACCACCATAGTAGCTAGTCTACAAACGAAAATAACAGCATACCTGTGTAAATTTGCGGGTGATTTTGTCCCCATCCCAATGTTCTAGACATTCTGTGACAAAAAGGCCACAAGAGTTTCTGGTACATATGCAAACATTAGCGGTGGGCAATACAAACATGTGTGTTGTTGTTTGATTGTGCATGATGTCCTATTAACTCACCCATCCTCTTGCTGGGGTATGTCATACTCCTTGATAGGACACTTACTTACGTCCGGATATTTCCTGGTGTAATAAGATTTGCACGACGCATATCGTGTGCTATAGCCATTCGCTATAAAGAGGATAGTGTTAAAGAACAATCATAAACAATATGTAAGAGCAATGGTACAAATGTTGGTTACATTACCCTGCTTTAACAGTCCTCTCGGTCAGTCCAGAGGATAGAGCGAATCGAGAGCTTGGAATTCTTTCTTGATCATGTGCATGACCACGGTCATCCAGTGGCTATTGTCGATATTCAACGCGATATACGCTTCTACAAAGGCAAAAAACCATTACGGATCAAAAGAAATACTTGATGAACTATCCTGTAGTGATGAATCATAAACATTACGTACCTTATCACGCATGATATACTCTTTCGTGACTCTATTAACTGCCCCAGCTTTGGTCGAGCACTATCCATGTTGCAGCTCGATGGCAATGGATCGTCATTTGCGATATACGACCTACAAGGAATTTGGACCTCCACGCTGGACAGAGGTAATGATCATGACCAACACGCAGCTCCAAATGTCCCATATAAGCATCAATAACCTGCATAGAATATCAGCGCATTACATGTTGAGAGTTGAGACATAGATTTTGAGCATTTTAAAAATAGGGCATGCAAGTAGTACTTACATCGTCCGACAGCCATCTATGAGCTAGTACCGGTAGAATCCTTTCGAAGTCGAGTTATGCCACGGCCTTCATCAGTAGTAAATTTTTTTGTTCTTGTTCTTCTCAGTGCTAGCAGCTAACTCGACAAATGAAACAGCAGCATCAATTATTTCCGTCGTCAACTCATCTGCCACAACCTCCGGCACATTATTGTTCAAAAATAGAGTTGCATGAAATAATACGAACGTCAACAATGGTGATCATATGCATTGGTAGTAAATAAAAAAATTAAGAATGTTAGTTACGATACCTCTAGTAGCAGTACTAGTACCAGAGGGTCTCTGACCACGGCTGGTACGCCTGCCGGGTTGTCAAGTCGTGGGGATTCAAATTTCTTGGGAACGGTCCGCTTCCGCTTACCGGATATAACCTCGTCATCCTTATCGATTGTTGCACCCTTTTTCCATTCGCCTTAGCCATGAACTTGTCGGCGTAAGATGGACAAATGTTTATGTCCGATGAAGGTGCTACAAGAGAAGTACCAACCACCCACGGGTTTTCGGTGTAGCCCCACATACATCATTACGCTTAAAAGGTGAAGCTTCCTTGTGTCCATTCAGCTTCGTGGGGTTTTCTGTTTGAAAACTAAATCGTGTGAACATTTCTGGACGAAAAAATTAAACGAGAAAAATATAGACAGAAAGATAAATACATAGTACCTCGAGGTGCGGTTTTAAGGTCTGGAAGCACTATATCAGGCTGCGTCATGTCAATGATCGGCTGTCCATCACTGTCCATGTCTTCCTTGTACACGAATTCCTTCTTTTCATATGGACCATTCTCGAACGAATCCACTTCGTCCGGATCATTCTCCGCGGATGGCACGGCAGCAGCCGGGTTGTACATGACACCTACTTTGTTCAACTTCTCCAACAACCTCTGCAATAGAAATATAAACTTAGTAATGTAGCATGGTTTAAAATAGCAAACATACTCTAAACTATAAAGTTTGGGTGTGATACCTCAGCAACTATATCAGGGATTTGCCTCATCTCGGTGTGTATGAAGTCCATGCACCGCTTCATTAGAAGCTCCATCAAATCTTCCAATAATGCGGTTGTCGTCGACTTCTTTGTGTTTCCAGTTGCAGGCTTGGTTTTTGGCTTCGTGGTAGGCGCATTATTTGGGATGTCGGGCTCCTGAGCCCTATACTCCTGGGTGATATTATTTTCGATCTGCATGCGATATTGAAGTACATGTGATGAATAAAAAATAAATAGTATTAAGTTACAAAACATTTAAGAAAGACGAAACACAATGACTTACCCTTACGTTACCACGGTCGTGCCAATTATCAAAGTCGAACCTATCTCTCCTAGTGGCTGCACCTTCTGTCCAGTTCCTCATAAGAGGTTGTATGGACAAGTTGGGATTATAGGCGCATTCGCCTTCGACCGGTTGCATTTTCTCCCAGTACAAGTACTACAAAAAAATATAAGGATTTAGAGTTAGTAAAATACATCACATAAAATTGCAATGATATGATAATTGACATTATGCAACAGGTCTGATATGTGTACCTGCAAGAGAGCCAAATTGCTTTTCGGCCATTGGCGCAGGTGTTTGCCTTTCTTCACTATGCGAAGGCAATCAAGGAGAACACGCATGGTGAAGGCATTCCAGTAAATCTTTGAAATACGTTTCACATCGTAGACCAAAGCGTAGTACTGCTTTGGCACAATCTTGCTCGACATGGGAGCAATAATTGTTCCTAACAGGACCAACACTACTTTCTTGAAGGAAATCGCCGTCGGTGGCTTTACTTTTAATTATGTCCTCAATGAGATTATCTATCACTATGTTTTCGATGTCTTCTTGAGAAATTGTGGCGGCACCCGCTCCTTCATGTCCTCGCCTTCTTGATCGGAATGTCCGGCGGACAGTCCTTGGTTCTCGAGGTTAAAGATGCACTCGACGTCGACCGCTCCGAGAGTCACCTCCCCAACCTGCTCTTGTATAATGAATCTGCCCATGCTGGCCTGAAAATTCTCAATCATATACCTAATCAGCAGGGTACGCATCTTAGTAGATGGTATCTGCAGCATGCTGCGCAATGATGTATCAGCCACTCTAGCGCGTTGACCGCTCAATAGATCTGCAACAAGCTTGCACCATTTCTCAACTGCGCATACTATTTCTCCATTCAGCTCGTCCATCCTGTTGAAAGAAATATATAACTTTGTGACATTAGCTAGCACTAAAGCAAAAATAACAATAGGCATGGAAAAATATAAAACTTTCTGGCAGAAGCTAACACTAATGCAAAAATAACACTAATGGAAATACAAAACTATCACCATGTATACTGCAACATGCAGCCAAGTGTGTCTTGACATGAGGCAATAAAAAATAACTATAATTGGTAATTGAATTTACTTGCATCTGATCAAGTTCTTTGAGTATCATATAAATTATATAATCAATAAAATTAATATGGTAAACTGTTACTTATTAAATGGGTTGTCTTACTAACAGGGTGAAAAATTGTTCAGCTGTAAATAAACTAGAGTCTATAGCAATGGTACCTATTTGAGGTTCATCAACATCTAATGTTAATAACTCTTTAATGTTCTATGTGCACAACAATATAATTGGATCGTGTGACAAAAATATAATTGGATCTTGTGACAAAAAATGTATTGCGTCATGCTTCTCGAGAAACAACATCTTATTCTACCATGCTATGAAAGAACCAAAGAATGATTTCATCTACGCCATCTGGTCAGAACGCATCTAGTCCAGTTCATACTAGTTGAAATTATGTGGTAAACCTAAGTCCATCAAAGCAACGATACGGAGGAAGTAGCTTGCTATGAAGGCGCGAGGGAAGGAGGACAATTTACTTGATCGGTCGACGAAGATGAAAGAAGTCGGCGATGCGTTCTCGACGTAGTTCGTCGAGGTCGGCCTGCACGTGCGGACGACCTTGATCTTCTCGGGGTTTTTGTGGCGTGTGGGATGCGGCGGACGGAGCTGTCGACGCCTCGCCGGCAGGAGTCGATCTAGTCGACGACATGTGCGAGGAGGAGGAGATTATATCTGGTCGACGCCTAGGTCGTCGTAACTTCCTTGTGGCCAATCTCGCAATCTATATTTTCCTCCGTTGAAGCGAGGCTGAACGTGCTCCTCAATCGTAGGGATTAGGAACATATGGATTAGCACGATCCCAGAATTGTGTAACAGAACAGCAACTACTCCCGTGATCAACGTGCGTGTGATCGACGTGCATGGAAAGCGCAGCGTTGTGGGCTCCACAATATGGATCCAACACTTATTTATGGTCTGGGCCGGCCCACCTACCTGCATTGTTTCTTCCCTCAAAATAAATATCATTGGTTCATCCCTAAAAAAACTCTTTGTGACACGTATTAGTTATTGTATACTAACATAGGTTGAACAATATTTATAGTATCTCTATCATTTCTACAATATTATACATGCATCGAGTGTCGGAAATGAACGATACTTGTCATGCATGCATGCCATGGTCATCGTAGGTTACGGATTAAGTTTGGGATCATTTCGTGAGATCGTAGGTTACGCATAAACCACTTTCAGACCTGCCCTCCGGTAGACCTGAATGGTCCTGCTTGTACATGGTGCATGTGGAAGCATGCATGAGATGACCCCAACTTTTGGGAGCATGTGGGCTTGGCCAATGTGGTCCCCCAGGCAAGGTGTGCACGAATTAGGACACAAAACGCATACGTTAAATCACGTGGGGCCAGTGTTGTAGGGTTTTGTCGCCAGAAAACCCTAGAAATTGCATTGAGTGTCGCAAATGAATGATACTTGTCGCGCATGCAAGCCATGGTCATCGTAGGGTATGCATGAAGTTTGGGATCATTTGGTGGGACCGTCAACGAAAACCAATTTCAGACCTGACCTCCGGTAGACCCGAATGGTCCTGCTTGTACATGGTGCATGTGGAAGCATGCATGAGATGACCCCAACTTTTGGGAGCATGTGGGCTTGGCCAATGTGGTCCCCCAGGCAAGGTGTGCATGAATTCGGATACAAAACGCACGTTGCGTCACGTGGGGGTGGTGTTGTAGGGTTTTGTAGTCGGAAAACCCTAGAAAATGCATCGAGTGTCGCAAATGAACGATACTAGTCACGCATGCATGTCATGGTCATCGTAGGGTATGCATGAAGTTTGGGACCATTTGGTGGGACCGTCAAGGAAAACCAATTTCAGACCTGATCTCCGGCAGACCCGAATGGTCCTGCTTGTACATAGTGCATGTGGGGGCATGCATGAGATGACCCCAATTTTTGGGGGCATGTGAGCATGGCCAATTTGCCCACCCCCCCCCCCCAGGCAAGGTGTGCATGAGTTCAGACACAAAACACACGTTGCGTCACGTGGGGGCAGTGTTGTAGGGTTTTGTCGCCGGAAAAACCCTAGAAAATGCATCGAGTTTTGGAAATGAACGATACTCGTCATGCATGCTTGCCATGGTCATCCTAGGGTGTGCATACAGTTTGGTCTGAATTGGTGAGACCGAGAAGATAAACCTGCTCCTAGTACATCGTGCATGTGGAGGTATGCATGCGGCTGTCTCAACTACATTTGATTTAATAATATTTCAAGTATCAAACAGAAAATAAAATTTATAATTTGGAATGAAGAATTGAAATAATTAAGAAGTGCAATAGAACATAACATATTATCTTACATTTTGGAAATATTTCGAATATAAAGAAGAGAACAAATATTAGAATGTAGAAGTGAAATAAAACAGAACATTTAATCTTACAAACTAAAAATATTTCAAAAATAATAAAGATAAGAAATATTAGAATTAACAATTAAAATAGAACACACCATTTTAGTTTATATTTTGTAAATATTATCAATATACAAAAGAGAACGAACAAATGAAATAAAACACAACAGAATTTGGCATATTTTTTAAATTTTAGTAAACACTGTTAGAAATAATATAGAAAAAAAGACTCTTGATTTTAAATATTATAAATATAAACAAGAAAAGAAACAAAGAAAATATATAACGTATCAGCGGAGTAAGGCTGCCACAGGCCCTTGCCCTGAATTGGGCCCAAAGGCGGGCGCTTGAGGCACATCGCATAGATAGCCGTTGGGTGGTGGGAGTTGAGTCCCACCTCGCCAAGCGAGAGAGCGCTGCACCGGTTTATATACCCGGCTGCGACTCCCCTCACAAGCTCCTATCAATTGCAGGTAGTACATTGCCTAACTCTCGTACCCTCTGCCTCGTGGGGCCTACTAGTAGCAGAGATATTCTGCACCACGGGCCTGCATCCTGGCCCATGCACAACAGGGTTCCTAGTCGTATGCAGGCCGTGGAGTATGAATTCTTCTGCTCTGGTAGGTGGGCAATTTTTTTTGGCATATTGCCATTGTGTATTGCTTTGATCTTGAAATCACACACTAAATTATACACATGCTCGCTATGCTCAATACACATATTTTTTGAATATATGACAAGTTAATGTTTTGACCTTCAAGTCATCTAATAAATTTTTTGAAATTGTTTGAATTTTTTATTAATTTATAAGGCCTTCTAGGTATTTGGTCAAAACATCGGTCTATACCTCAGGGGGGCATTGTAAAATATTCTTTTTCCAAATTTTCTTTCATAGCCATGATTGGCACATGTGGGTCACCATGTTCAAGAAAGTTTGTGTGGTTTGGAGGTGGTGGGAAAAATCACATTTTTTCAAATACTGGCTTAAGTTAAGACCAAATGGCCCCTCCGGAATGCGGTCATTTTTTCGACCACCTCCAAATGACCTCAACTTTGGCACACATGATCTATTGCACAAACAAAGGTGGGTTTCCAAGGTTTTCTAATTTTTTGAATTTTTTGTTAATTTATAATGCCCTCTAGACTGACTGGTCAAAACATCGGTCTATACCTCAGGGGGGCATTGTAAAATATTATTTTTCCAAATTTTCTTTCATAGCCATGATTGGCACATGTGGGTCACCATGTTCAAGAAAGTTTGTGTGATTTGGAGGTGGTGGGAAAATCACATTTTTTTCAAAAGATGGCTTAATGGCCCCTCTGGAATGCGGTCATTTTTTCGACCACCTCCAAATGACCTCTACTTTGGCACACATGATCTATTGCACAAAAAAAGGTGGGTTTCCAAGGTTTTATATTTTTTTGAATTTTTTATTAATTTATAAGGCCCTCTAGACTGACTGGTCAAAACATGGGTCTATACCTCAGGGGGGCATTGTAAAATATTCTTTTTCCAAATTTTCTCTCATAGCCATGATTGGCACATGTGGGTCACCATGTTCAAGAAAGTTTGTGTGATTTGGAGGTGGTGGGAAAAATCACATTTTTTCAAATACTGGCTTAAGTCCAAATGGCCCCTCCGGAATGCGGTCATTTTTTCGACCACCTCCAAATGACCTCAACTTTGGCACACATGATCTATTGCACAAACAAAGGTGAGTTTCCAAGGTTTTATATTTTTTTGAATTTTTTATTAATTTATAATGCCCTCTAGACTAACTGGTCAAAATATTGGTCTATACCTCAGGGGGGCATTGTAAAATATTATTTTTCCAAATTTTCTTTCATAGCCATATTTTTGAATATTTATATTTTCTTTCATAGCCAACTTTGGCACACACATCATTTTGAATATTTATATTTTCTTTTCATATAAATAAGTGACATTTTCAAAATTCTAATAAGTAGGGTAATATAACTTTATTACAAAATAAAGTAGATCTTATTTCAAATTCCTTTTTTGCACACATTATTTTTAACTGGTATTACATTACTCTTCTAAATTTACATTTAATTCCTTCACACTTTGATGATGGAATATTTGCTCTCTAATTGCAACATAGGTTCAAATGATGGAACATTTGATCTTTTGCTTATTAAAATTATGCGTTGATGGAATATGTGAGGATGAACAATTATCAAGAACTTTACTAAACCCCATGTATTATAATTCATGACAGCCAGTTGGAACATTGCCACATTCAATATTTGGTATAATTGGCACATGGGCACAGCATGTTGCACTTGCCCACATCATAGACAAGTGTTGCAGCATGTCTCAAGCAACACTAAAGCGCCATTTGTGATCATTGCACCATCAAAACAACAACTAAACATGAAGGAAGAATTCACCACCAATAAAGATAAGGCCACACATATATAGATAGCATTCTAATAGGTAGCAGGCAGTTCACAACACATCCAGTTCAAACACACAATACATTACATTACATTAAATAGCAAGTTTTCTAGCAGTTCAGACCCAGATCCAGCTTCCGATGATCAGCATGATGTACGACTAATGATCAGGGTTTCTCAGGACCTTCAGGAGGGCAGAATGCTGACCAATGATCTTGTAGTCATGACTGGACATCGATGTAGCCCGGCAATGTTCCATCAGATGCTCAAATAACCCAGACCTGGGCTTGGGCTTGCTGCAGTAGGGGCACCGGTACTTTCTATTCATCCAGTTGTAGTACTTAGCAGGTCCTTGGGCCCTGATCTTCAACTCCTCCTTCTCTTCAAAGGACTCGGCGTTCCCTCGACCACATCATCTCCAGATTCATACTGCACACATTAATGACTGACATTAATACATTATGCATTCAAATACTATAAACATCTAACACTAACTCAATGCACAAATAACATTTCAACTAGGCCTTACCTCGTATGGCTCATCCTCATCACTGTCATAAGGGTAGTACCCAGATGAGTCCCACTTCCTCTTGTTGCCAACAAGATCCTCCTTCTGCTATATTGTCAACCAAGCAAGTCATTTACAAGGAATTGAATTGCAGTTCAAATAATGTCATTACAAACAAGTTGATTTTGCATAATGATGGAAAGCTCCTAACTATATTGAAAAGGTGCACAGGTTACACATGGTATGTACATTTCAACAACTAATTCATAGACTATATATGAAGCTATATAGATACTAAACAATAGGATTATGAACATACAAGTTCATTCATATGGACGTACAAATTCAGATTTTTCTTTTCAACATGCATATGAAGGTATAAATGAATATCATTCCTCTCTTATTAACCAATGAGATAGCAGTTTTTGACAGACAATGCAAATAGGACCTTTATATATAACTTCACAAACATGTCAGGTTTTCATTTCATTTGTAAATATTAATAAATAATTAGTTCAGAGCAGTTCTTAATGAGCACTCATATGTCAGAATAAGTGAAATGGTGAAGCCTAACTCCTACATCTAATTAAAATACCCTAACTCCAGCATCTAATTAAAAAACACTAACTCCTAGATCCACTGGAACATTGAATCACAAAATTTACTTACAGATATCATTGGATATAAATGAATTCACAACAAATAACACTAACTCATACATCTAATTAAAATATCATAACTCTTACTTCTACTGCATCATTCTGTCACACCATTTAATTACATTTATCTCTGCCTATAAATGAATCCAATACAAAAGAAACCTAACTAAACATCTAATTAAGAAACACTAACTAGTACATCTACTACATCATTCAATCACAGAATCTATATAACTGTCTATAAATGAATAATACAAATAAACCTTAACTAATCAACTAATTAAAAAACCATAACTACTACATCTACTGGATGATTCAATCATAGATCATACATATAACTGGCTATAAATGAATCCAATACAAGAAAACCCTAACTAAACATCTAATTAAAAAACCCTAACTACTACATCTACTGGATGATCATATGACATTCATGCATGGAGTTATGCAACAACAATTTAATATGAGTTGGTCATCTGGCATAGTTGCATGTCTAGCAAACCTACTTATGGTTCACTTTATAAGTACAGGAATCCTACAGATCAAAAATAAACCTACCTACAATTTGAGTTTATGGATAATGAAGTGAAGCTCCTAACTATTTTGAAATTGTGCACTAGTTAAACGTATTGTGTTCATTTCAACAATTAATTGATACACTTCTGTCACAAAAAGTAGGATTTAAACCTCATTTCTACAATATCAACTTTAATAGATACACTGGGTAGCTGCTCAGCCCCTGTCGTGGCCCACTGAGTGAATATGCACAACAAATCTAACAAAATATACAGCACAGAACAGAATCTGGGCACATGCGGCAATCCAGATTCTAATATAAATAACCTAACTCTCATTATGATGTCTCTAGCATTCAATCACGAATCAACGTGAAAGAACCCTAACTCTGAAATGAGGTTCACCATTCAATCAAAAAACCCTAACAAGCAGAAGGGGGTGCCGCAATCAATCACAAATCTATTATAAAAAAAAACCCATCTACTAAATCTTCTGCTTATCTGCTACAAGTACGAAAAGAGTGGAACGAGAAGCATTACCACATCCACCACCTGCTTGTCGCTCGCCTCCGCACCTACATCCAGTGCGCCGCCAGACGCTATCACCACCAGGTCTGCCACGACGGAGTCCGAGCCCATCACACCCTGCGCCACCAGATCCGCCGCCGCAGGGACCGATCCAGCGACTGCGGGTGCAGCATCTCCCGCACCGCCGACGGCGGCAACTTCTTGGACGGCATCTGCGGCGGTCTCCGCGCCCTCGACCACATCTCCGTGCGCAGCGACGGCAGCGCCACGACCTTGCTCCATCGAAGCCTGAGAGAACCCGCCGGAGAGAGGGAGGCGGTGGGGTTGAGCAAGTAGGTGCGGTGGCGGGGCGATGGAGACGAGGGGGAGACGATGCGGCAAGGAGAGAGGGACTGAGCCGATTTGGGGGTAAATGGTGGGGGCGATGCGGCCGGTGGTGGTTCCCTCCTTTTATAGGATGTGACGTTTTGGAAGTTTTCGTGTGCGGCGTGGCGTGGCTATTACGACCGCCGCCGCCCACGCCCACGACCGCAGCACGTGAGAAGGGAAAACGAATCGCCCACGTACAATACATGTATACGCTCAGTGTACAAAAGTAATCGGGCCGGTGCGGGCTTGTACAGGGTTGTACGCGCGCTGGTGCGTGCTTCTACAGGGCTGTACGCGCGCTCTCCTCGGGCATAAAAAGACGATCATGCCCCTCTTCACGAAGCGTTTTTGACAGATCTCAGCCGTCCTTGTGTTTCTCCCCCTCGCGTTCAACCCAGGGGGGAGCACCGGAGCAGAAACCCTACACAACCACACTGATCACTCAGGGCCCATCACTCTCGAAACAAATGAACCTTCTTAACAAACAAATAGTAAGATACAGTTTCTATAGTTACAATGGATGTCGATGATCTAGAGCTAGTTCTTGGGCAGGAGCACGTCGCGGACCAGCCCGTCGAAGTTGCGGTGAGATGAGCCGCCGGGCATGGCGGCCTTGACCGCGCTCTCCTTCCACTCCATCGCTCTCTTCTGCATCCCCTTCCCCTTCTCCCCTTCCATGATCTCTGTGATAAGTCCCGCAACGGCATCGCGCCGGACGTTGTTATCGATCTCCATGCCGACACCCCACTCGTTGCACTGGTACCTGCAGTTGGTCTGCTGGTCGGCGAAGAAAGGCCAGCTGATCACCGGCACACCGCCGCACAAGCTCTCGAGGGCCGAGTTCCAGCCGCTGTGCGTCAGGAAGGCGCCCACGGCTGGGTGGTCCAGCACCTCCTGCTGCGGGCACCAGGACGCCATGAGCCCGCGCCCCGCCGTCTCGGCCAAGAACTCCTCGGGGAGCACCGCGGCGTCGCCCCTCACCAGGTCTCGGCGGACGATCCACATGAACTGCTTTCCGCTCTGCGCCAGCCCCCACGCGAACTCCACCATCTGCGCGCTGGTCATGACGGTGATGCTGCCGAAGTTGACGTAGACGACGGAGCCGGGCTCCCTGCCTTCCAGCCACTCCAGGCACTCCTCCTGCTCCTTCCACAGGCTGAGGTTGATGGCGGAGCGCGGCGTGGGAGGCTCCTCGCGCGCCAGCAGCGGGAGAGGGCCGAGCGTGTACACCTTGGGCAGGCCGAGCGCCTCCATGGCTTCCACCGCCTCACCCTCCAGGTCGGCAAAGCTGTTGAGGATCACGGCAGACGCGCCGGCCGTGCGCTCCGTCTCCCTCAGGACGTAGTGCACTATGTACTCCTCCGGGTCCGTGGTGCGTATGAAGGACGGGAAGTCCCTGAGCCTCATGCTCCTCAGGCCAGGCACGTCTTCCACCGGCGTCTCAAGATATCCGTTCGTCAGCTGCTCGGCATCTGCATGTTAGAAATAATCTTGTCATGATGTATCATGTTTTGTTTTGTCGTTCGACATGTAGCTTAGGGAGTAGCTTGTCAGGGCAAAGCTTCAGTTGTGCGCACGAAGGAGGCGAGATGCCACGGGGCCGTGCGATGCAGCGAGAGCGAAGAGATGCCAACGGTGCCGTGTGATACGGCGATGCCATGAGAAGTGGCATGGCGTGACAGTGTTGAAGCATGACAAGCTATACGTCGAGCCGGTTGAGCCGGATAGTCCGATAGTCATAGGTGCATGTAGTTTGCTTGGGTTAATTAGTGGCCGGGTCGCTAGAGTGATTCTAGGAGAGGAAGACCAGGTTAGCCGTTGGTACCAAGTTTAGTGCATGAGTTAGTTAAGTGCATGTGCAAGTGTTGGCCGAGTCAAGTGTGACGGCCGGTGTGAGTGCATGCGTGGAGGTAGTGGGCATGAGTAGTGCCTAGAGACTTGGAGTTAGTGGCCATATGTGGCTGCCGAGTGGTGCGTGATGGTTAGCTCCCTGTGTATATATAAGTCCAGCCAATGAATGAGAAAAGTGAGGCCGAGAGGGCTGAGGAGAAAGGATGTAGCATATGTGTGTCTCACCGGGAGAACAAAGCAAAGCTGGTTCCTCCACGGTGAGGTGTGTGTGTGTTCCTTCCAAGTGTGCATTCTTGTTCTTGAGAGAAGAAGAGAGAGAAACACAAGTGAGAGTTGTGAGAGGAGAGGAAGAAGAAGAGGCGGGCGCTGCGAGAGGGCGGCGCCGACACTGCATGCGCGTAAAGATAGAAATTCAGATAAGAGCTTCAATCAACGCTGATAACGGCAGAGTGTGTACGTGTTGGAGACGCAACGTGCGCCGCGTCGAGTGACGGGCGCACTGAGTAGGGGACAAACTAAAAGCTGTACGTACGTACGTACCTTTGAGTGGGACGATGCCACGGCCGATGAGGAGGCGGTAGTGGCGGTACCCGAGGTAGCTGATGGCGCTGGCGGTCCAGAGCTGGACGTAGGTGAGGCCGAGCTCGTTGGCAGCCTCCATGGAGAAGCCCATGACGACGTCGGAGACAACGCAGGTGACCGGCGGGTGGCCCGCGGCGGGGTCGTTGAGCCGGGCGAGAAGTCTGCGGAAGGGCCCGAGGCAGGTCTCCGTGGTGGACTTGCATAGCGCCGGGATGTCCTGCGTGACGTCGTCGTCGTCGGACGGCGGCAGGCCATCGGGGATGGTGGCGAAGCGGAAGCCCGGGAGGCCGGCCACCGCGGCGAGGCCGCGGGAGCGGACGAGGCGCGCTTGGTTGTACTCGGTGTTAACGAAGGTGACGTCGAAGCCCCGGGCGTGGAGCAGCTTGGCGACGTTGAGCATCGGGGTGATGTGCCCCTGCGCCGGGTACGGCAGGCACACCGCGTGCGGCTTCTCGGCGGCAGGCCCCATCGAACCCATCTTCTCCGAGACGATCAAGATCAGTCGACGGCCGGCGCTTGCTTCTTTTCGTAGCTTGGTTGGCTGGCTGGGATCGGTGTGATGGATTGGCTGCCTCGGCTGTATTTATAGGCAGGCACGGGTTGCTCAGGTAGTCAGGTAGCAGGACGCATGACAGTGAGAATCAATCCATGCATTTGGTTATGAATAACGCAAGTGATGACGTTTGACATGTTAGCAGGATCGTGTTGGTTGGATGAGTAAACTGTTTGTTTATTACAGCATGGCTGCTTCGAGGATGGAGACCTCATGGTCATGGTCCACGGAAAGCAGCCGCGTGTGATCATGTATGGGTCATCCTGAAGTCGGTACGCGCGCAACGGCGCCGCATGGACAACAGCGGCAAGATCCGGCCATGGTGCTATACGTGCGCGCTGAAGGGGCTGAATCGGCAAGGTCACATGCGTTGTGATTTGTGAACACCAAAGATCACATGATCCTATATGTGCGTTGAGGCAGATATAGGGACGCCCGGACGCGTCCAAACATGCCCACCACATAGGACTGACTGTAAGGACCCGCACCAATTCTCTTGAAGACCTCCCCTTTCCTTTCCCGGCCATCCTTGTTTCTCTTCTCGTTTCTTTCTTGTCTGCATAGCCGCCACTGTACTTCCCCGTCATCGTTTGTCCACTAGCGTCCCCAGCCCATAGGTTCACCACAACGCCACCAGAGGCCCCAACCCACCCAGCGCGTCGACCCCATCGCAACTGATCAAGGTCGCCCACATCAGACGCCGCCCCAGTACATCCAACTCCCTCGGATATACACCTCACGCACTATGTGTTCGATGAAATGTCCGAGCAGATTTATTTTTATTCTTTTTGTCATATCTAGGTCACCAATGGATTCATCATGGAACAATGCCTATGAAAACACCAACCTTGACAAATTCATATTCAACGAGTTCATCGATTCGTCAGATTCGGACGACAAAGATGCTGAAATGATGATGATGATGATGATGATGAGCATCCAAGAGAAGCAGAGAAGGTATAGGAGCACTTCCTGAACTTCGAGGGTTTCATAAAAGGTCGAAGAGTTATTCCCCTGATAGGATTTTTTGGTGCACGGCTTTTGTACATGGACTACTTCACGGTGGACCCAACATACTATGAAGGTTTATTTGTTGTCGCTTTCGAATGAGCAGAAATTTGTTCTTGCATGTAGTGACTGCCGTGAAGAAGGCGGGTGACAAGTTCAAGCTAAGGAAGGATTGTTGCGGACAACTTTCTTTCTCTCTTTTGCAGAAATGTATGGCTGCTCTCATGATGCTTGCTTACGGTAAGGCTGCAGATGCAATTGATACGGAAATCCAGATGGGAGAGACCACGGCCTTGAACACGACAGTGCAATTTGCACGCATTGTGGTGAAGGTATTCGCACCAGAGTATCTGAGATAACCAACTATGGAGAACACGGAAAATTGTTGACAATTAGAGCATCAAGAGGATTCTCGGGTATGTTGGACCAGTTGATTGCATTCGTTGGCAATGGAACGACAACCCAAAAGGTCTGCATGGGCAATACCAAGGTCACGTCAAAAATGCCACCTTCATACTTGAAGCAGTGGCATCGAAGGATTTGTGGATTTAGCATGCTTTCTTTGGCATGCCAAGTTCATGCAATGATATCAATGTGCTCCAATGATCTTCTTTGTTCAATAGACTTTGTGATGGGGAATCTACACCCTCAACGTGCACAACTACAATATGGGGCACTACCTTGCCGTTGGTATCCTTCCTCAATGGTGGTGTTTGAATACCAAATCCTAACCCCATGGAAACAATCAAAGTCACTTTGCAACACTGCAAGCGGCAGCTAGGAAGGATGTGGAGAGGGCATTTGAAGTGCTTCAAGCTCGTTGGGGTATTGTTCATGAAGTTGCAATGATGTGGGAAGCGGAGACACTTTTGCAGCTCATGGCATGTTGTGTAATCTTACACAACATGATTGTCGAGGATAAGGGTAAAGGGTAACCGACACATGATTTTAAGAAGCTCGGTGTTCAGGTCTGCCTCCCGAAACAAGAGGCCGAGCATATGGTCAACTTTCTGAAGATGCATCGACAAGATCAACAGGTGTATATGCAACTTCTCAATGATTTTGTAAAGCATATGTGAATCCATGCTGGAAATCTGCATACTTTGCTTTTATTTATTTTTATTATGCTCTATAAGCCATTTTTATGTTTGAACAATATTTGGATGATGTACTCTTAAGTACGAATAATTGTATTTGTGTGCACTAATTATTTTTTCATGACGTTGGACATGCATCTATTTGCATTTATTTGATGTTTCGAAAATAGAGACTGTGGTTGCATATTGAGTTATTTAAGCTGCTGGTGAGTGCGAAGCGTCGCAGACGTATAGAGCCCTAGATTAGACAACTCCGGTCGTAGATGCTCTTAGTACACGTATGCACGTATGGCTTAATTTTGTTCCGCTAGCTAGCTGGTGGGTGATGAGTTGTTGCGTGCTTGGAGTAGCATGGTCGATGGTTAGCAAATCTGTACACCTCCTTGACCCGTAATCCCGGCATGCAGTCGCCATCAGCGTGGCCTGCCCTGGGCTATGGGAACGAAAGAAAGAAGGTAACAACTCTCTGGATGCATTTCGTTTTCCTTTTGGGTGAGCTCAAGGTCCATCTACATCTATACTACTACTCCCTCCATTTCATAATGTAGTGTCTATTGATTTTTAGAAAAGTCAAACCTCACAAACTTTAATCAAGTTTGTGGAGAAAAATATTTACATCTAGAATGCGAAACATATATCACTAGATTCATCATAAGATGTAGTTTCACATTATATATTTTTGCAATTGTAGATATAAATATCTTTCTCTGCAAACTTGGTCAAAGCTTGTAAAGTTTAACTTCACAGAAAATCTATAGGCACTACATTATGAAACGAAGGGAGTATTAAACAAGAGAACAGGGCGAACGGAAACTCAGCCGTTCCCACGCCCGCACGAGGGAAACAATCACGCCCTCGATTCCGCTCGCAGTTCTGCCTCCGCGATCCTTCTTTCTCTCCCCAGATCGAAGGAAAACAGCGTCGCCTCCTCCCTTCTCCCACAATGGCGCAACCCCCAATCCTCAGCCGAACTGCCCCGCGACACCCTCCCAGGCACTCTCCCCGCCGCCCGCACAACGCCCTCATCGGCGCGCTCTTCGCTAGAGCGGCCCGGAGCAGCGTGCACTAGAAGCCGGAGCCAGGAAGGAGTGCGGCCACCGCCGGGAGGCAAGGGGAGGCGTGGTCGCGCTCTTTCGGGTCGGCCATGGAGGCCGCACGCAAGCCCGCGGCGCGGCGGCGCCCGCTCCCCCTCGCCTCTCCGGCCGCACCGGTCTCCTCCCAAAGAACGAAGTGGGCGCATGTGTGGCGGACGGAGAGGTGAACGAGGCCGCGCGCGAGCCCGCGGCGCGGCGGCGCGGATCCCTCTTCCCCCTGCCGGTTTGAAATCCGCACCGTCGCCGGCAAGGTAACTGCTCTCCTCCAGTTAGGCCCTGCCCTGGGCATGTGCAGCCGGTGCGAGCAATCACCGAGCCATCAGTGATTCGTTGATCCCTATGATTCACTCTCTAATTTGCATTGGTCAGTAAAAGATCCTCCTCTATAAGCGGAGCAGGTTGCTTTGCTTTCTATCCGATCTAATTTGTGCTTTACTTCTTTTTGGGCTGTACTAATTCTCCATATGCTCCACTTGAGAGAGCAAGAGAAGGTTACTTTACTCTATTATCTACTAATTCCGGCAATCAAGGTCAATACATGTTACATCAATCAGGGTCAGTAATCAGTATTACTAATTTCAGAGAAGACCTGTATAGCAGTACTACTCCAAGGCCGGCACTGGGGCATGGGCGGTGGGGCGGCGGCTCAGGGCCCAGGCGGGAGGGGGGCCCATGATGTAGTACATATACATATTAATGCCCAGCAAAAATAAAAATAAAAAAAAACGAGATGGGCTAGGGCGCGAGGCCCATGCGATCGATTACGAAGCGTTACGCTAGCGCCAGCGATCGGTACCGGCTGCTCATTTTCTTTTCCTTCATCTGGAGTCTGGACGGTTTGTCTCTAATCTCTTCGTCCTGCCTGGCGCTCGGCGCCTTGCCGTCTCGGCCGCCGCCGGCTTGCCGCTGTGCGCGCCGCATAGCAGTCCGGTAACCCAAAGTCTGCAACGAGCCAACGAGGTAATCCATGATCCATTCCATCCGTCAGTTTCTTCAGCCCGTATATGTATCCATGATCCATCCATGTTCCTGATGACCTGGTCCATCCCCCTAGATCCCAATTTGACAATTTCAGTAGTACGTACGTATTCAACTATCCACATGTATGTCTAGGGTTCCAATCATCCGATTATAAATTTTTAATTCTTTGTACCCTCTTTTCTTCATGATTTTAGGACATTATCCTGCCATGTTGCCTAAGAAGAAGCAATTGTTGGTGCTGAAAAAAGGAGAAGAAAGAAAGAAAGTATTATTGCATCAAAAAACGTCTGAATAAACTTTTTTGAAGCACTGAAGTATTATTGTTGTCGATGGAGTCAGTTGAATTTGGTTCTTATTTAAGGTAATCATGGTATGTTAGTTTTATTTTGCCATCTTTTTAGTATTATTGTTGTCGATGGAGTCGGTTCGAATTTAGTTATTATTGTTGTCGATGGAGTCAGTTGAATTATTATAGTCAAATTTGGTTGAAATTTATATAGGGGCCCATGTCACCGAGTTCGCCTAGGACCTTCCAAAACACAGGGTCGGCCCTGTACTACTCCATCGGCAAGCGTTCGTTGCTGGATTTCTTTCAGGCCTATGTGGTGGTGTGACATGGTCGCTCTCCCTCCTCCAGGTTTGATTTTTCAAGTTTCATGCCTTTGTGTTTTAAGATGCCATCCCAAAAGTATTTGTAACATGAAAAGCCAAAGAAAGAGAAGATTAACACGTGAGTTTATAAATTCTCAAAAGAAAGTCATTGAAGAAATTTTAGGACAAATATAAGGTCTAATTGGCACTTGAACCGTCAAAGGGCCTCACTTTGTTATCTTGCACAGGGACTCAACCAAGTCTGGCCGGGCCATGCCGCCGTCCTCCCGCCTTGCCGGCTGCGTGTGTGTGCTGTCTGTGCTTGACGCTGTGTGCTTGTTGGCTTGTCACTGGGTGCTTGTCGCTGCTGGCCTGCTGCTGCTGCTGCTTTGCTGTATATATCTGTATAATGCTTGCATCTTGTATGCAGCTATGCTTTGTTTTATACTGACATTGTTGTTGCTGCTGCTGACCTCTTGATGTTGTTGCTTACTACTGCTGTGCTTGCCAGGGAGTGAGTCCAGAGATACACAACATTCAATTATGAGGATCTAGGAAATTAATGATCATTCAGTCACTGATGATATAAAAAGAGGCATGAAGGCAACGAAATGGGAAGTATTTTGATCTCATGTCATCTCGCACATAGATTATTTGTTCTTCTTTACGTACTAATTATTTATATATACCCACCATACCGCCGTATTACTGTTTCTTGAAATTACCGTATCCCCATTTCCTTATCGCCATATCCGTAACGCCGGTGCTTCATAGCTATGAAGCATGAGTCTACAATGATCTATTTTCAGACATGCACATGTTCTATCAAGAAGTTCCGTTTGCAATTTTCTTATATAAGTTTCACTGATGACAATAATGATCGATCCATGTTCATAGCAATGTACATGTTTCACTGGTATTACCATTGTTCATAGTGTAAGCATATTAAACAGTTATATGCTTATTGCACTACAAAGTGTAAACTATTTATTATGTTCCATCATTTGACAGAGCAATGCTAAAGTTCTAAAGTATCAAGTGATTGAATACACTGAAAATGATAACATATGCAAGCTTTGCAAAGTAGAGAACCTCTTTTTTAGCCTCCGCCAATTTATTGTTCTGCTTGTGTTGCTTGGATAAAATGAAATGCATACTATACTGCTACTGCTACTGAGACTTGACACAATTTATGTATCCTGTGTTACAATGAGACTCAGAGTTCACAATTCAGGTGGAAGGTAATCAATTTCCTAAGAATAAACCTCATACTTGAATCTACGTTGTGTAATGTGTGACAAATGTGAACGTTAGCAGCGTCTGATTTGTGCCCTTTTAAATTTCAAATGGGGTGATTCCAAAGAGGCAGATTAAACTTGTCATAAGTGTTGTGTTTGGGAGATCGAGCACGGCTTACGTATGCCTTTGCCACAAAATTCTGTTCTTGGGGCTAAAGATCTGCCAAGGGGCATGCTTAGCGATCATATAGAAGAACAACTCTTTAAACGGTTCAATGAAGAGAGACACGAACGGGCTATTCATGATGGGAAAAGTTTTGATGAGGTTAGTGCTGCCTCATCAATTTACAAGATCTTACGTTTATGGATCCTATGTTTTCTTTTTCTTGGTTATATCTTGGTTTCCTTTCCTGAATATGAAATATGTGGTTTGTGTACTTCTTATAAACAGAGATGTGTTGCTCCTTCTGCATACTTTTATTCCTTTATTTTCAGAATTTGACTGTATTTAAGTGTTTTTTTGCTAGATCCTTGTTTCATGCACGTGCACCTTTTTGGGGGAATCGGGAGCTTTTCCGGACTGAATAAGTAGAGTTATAGTCAAGCTGAAGGCTGAAAACAAAGCCATGATCATATTTATCCAAGCACACCTTTGCCGCTCAGGCGAAGCATTTTTTGCACACAGGTGACACTAGTAGAAAACAGGGCTATGGTCTCGGGCCAATATTCACATTAGTCCCGATTCAATCACGAACCGGGACTAATGTGAGCATTTATCCCGGTTCGTGCGGCTAAGGCATTAGTCCCGGTTCACCTGTGTTTTTAGTCCCGGTTCGTGGCACGAACCGGGAATAAAGCAGGCGATGTTTGTTAGCACGGTTTGCCTCAAACCGGGACTAAAGGTCTAATCTTTAGTCCCGGTTTGAGGCATGAACCGATAACTAATGAGTTGAGATTCTTGGTCCCGGTTGGTGCCACGAACCGGTACTAAAGGTCCCATTTTCAAACTCTACCCCCCCCCCCCCTGTGGATCGCCTTTTCAATTTTAAAAAAATAAAACAAAATGATGGAAATGTCAAAAAAAATAAAAGAAAATAAGTTTCCCATGTGATATGTGGTCTAGTTGTTGGGAAAATTTGCAAATGTGAATTTCGACTTTATTTGCAAAATGTCTCTGGAATTTGTAAATATGGGCATAACTTTTGCATACTAACTCGGATGAAAAAGTTTTTTTATATGAAAAATCATCTACTCGAAAAGTTACATCCAAATTTAACTGGGGGAACCCCGTTAAACATTTTCAAAATCCTCAAAAACCTAACAAAAAAAAGTTACGGGGCTTTTAAGATCTGGAGAGGCAAAAAAATTCAAAAAATTTCAAACTGTGGTCAAACAATGGTCAAACTAATTATTCTAGAATATTAGTGTTACTAAATAATTTGTTCAGTTATTTTGAATTTTGGTCAAATCTGGTCAAACTGTGGTCAAACTATTGTCAAACTTTGGTCAAACTATGGTCAAACTGTGGTCAAACTATGGTCAAACTAATTATTCTAGAATATTAGTGTTACTAAATAATTTGTTCAGTTATTTTGAATTTTGGTCAAATCTGGTCAAACTATGGTCAAACTATGGTCAAACAATGGTCAAACCAATTATTCAAAATAACTATTGTTTTCTAAATAATTATTGTTTTTTAAAACAATAGTTCGAAACTCAAACAGTGAAATGTGTCACTTCATGCTCAAGCAAAATTCCTGAGGGTTAATAGGATTGACATCTTACTATTGTCAGGAAAACAACAAGTGCAGACTTGGAAACGAGGGAGAATAGAACCCGGAAGTTAAGCGTGCTCAGGCTGGGGGAGTGGGGAGGATGGGTGACCGTTCGGGAAGTTAGATGATTTGGAATGATGAGGGTGATTAGAGATTAGAGGATAAATTGAGCAGTGGTGAGGGGTGCTGATTAGAGATTAGAGGTTAAAATAATTCAGAAATTTGAAAATAAATAAAATTTCAAAAAAAATTTCAAAAAAAAATTTCAAAAAAAAAATTCATATAATTTCCTTTAATCCCGGTTGGTGTTACCAACTGGGACTAAAGGTTGAGCTCCACGTGGCCGCGGCCTTTAGTCCCGGTTCTGGATTGAATCGGGACTAAAGGGGGGAGGCATTAGTACCGACCCTTTAGTCCCGGTTCACCAACCGGGACTAAAGGCCCTTACCAACCGGGACAATAGGCCCTTTTTCTATTAGTGTGAGCAGCAACATTAGTTGGTCTGTGCACAAGCCTAAATTGAAAACTAGAATAAACTCTACTTAGTTGGTTCACTTCCTTCAGGATGGGGGCAATCACTGATCTGTCTTGAGCATCACTGGACCAAAATATATGTATCACCTAGCAACAGATTGCTGGTACAAATATATGTACATACATTTGGGTGTATAGCTGGTTGATGTATTGTTTTAATGAGGGTTTGGTTTACGAGTGTGTGCAGTCTGTATAAGACTAGGAGTATTGGATGA
Source organism: Aegilops bicornis (assembly GCA_021605145.1). Lineage (NCBI taxonomy): Eukaryota > Viridiplantae > Streptophyta > Magnoliopsida > Poales > Poaceae > Aegilops > Aegilops bicornis. The sequence goes on along the minus strand of CM038674.1, from coordinate 617,188,807 downwards.
TTTTGAGTCGGCACTCGGCAGTATGTATTTTGAATGAAGTTTGTGGTATGTATAGGGGTGATAGATTGGATAGGAACTTCTGCTCTAATTACTATGGTTGTGGTGAAATCATGTTTTGGTTGAATTATATATTTGGAACTGATCTTAATTTACTGGATAAATCAATTCCCAAAACCAATAAACTTCTATAATTTCTATAATTTCCAATAATAGGAGTATTGCTGGTTAATCAATTGATTTAAATTAATATCTTAAAAGGGGACCGCACGCATGTCCTGATGCTAAATCTTTTTAGAAAGGAAGGGTTTATGTAATTTTGGTAGGATAAAAAATGTAACCTTAGTATTACCTAGAGCTAGGATATGTGAGTAGATTATTTTAATTTTTTAGCTCATATGTGAGATCATGATAAAATTTGGAATATCATGTTGCTATAACAGAATCAGTCGAGATAGTAAAGTCTGCACCAGAATGTTGACCACCCTTTTTTGTTTTTTAAGTTACGGAATTTAAACAAGTCTCTTGAAAAAATAGCTATCCTATCCCTTTCTACAATCTCTCTATATCTTTTGTTAGATAAGGTAAGTATTGTATAATAGTTCGGTTTTCCGTGATTTTTTTCATTCCTCTGTGTAAATAGCCTAATATGGGTTCACAGTCAATAACATGCTCACCATCGAGAGTAATGATCAGTCGATATGTACTCCTAATTCTCTCTCTTATAAAAGTGAAGTCCAAATGCCTACTGGCTGCTTTCAGGTGACTAGAATTTTGAGCCGCGTCAGTCGACATGTGCCTGAGAAGTAGGTAAGACGGAGCTAAGGCTGAGATGGAGGCGACACTGCCTGCCACAACGTCTCCAAGATGCTGAGCTAGGACCTGGACGGAGGCAGGGACGACACTACTTGTGGTGGCGTCTCCAAGATGAAGATCTAGGACCTGGATGGAGGCAGGGACGACGCAACTTGTCCCGGCGTCGTCAGCGGAGGACATGCAGCGGGTTGTGGGGTTTGGGTGGAGGTGGGTTAGAGGGATGACCAGTGGCAGCAACGGCAACTCGGGCAGACCAGGGCGGCGAGGCTGCAGTGCGGGCGTTCGTGTGCCTGGAGGAAGAAGGTTACAGTCCGTTGGATGCATAATATAGGAGGGCGGAGGGAAAACTGACTGAAGAAAAAATCTTTTCGAGGCTGAAATAGTCGCTCTCAATTGTAACCATAGAAGCTTGGCACGTTTTGAAGAACCAGAGTTGCCTGTGTGTTATAGAGGTTTTTCTTGCAACTTTAAGGCCTTTGTTTGCTCTATCTTAAAGACCTTTGTTCTACACGTCCGTGTGATCTGACATGGTGAAAAAGCAGGTGCTCGTGATTTGATAGAATTGCACTATCTGTCTTTTATCGGGGTCCATAGAGCTAAATCCAAGCCATATATATCTCAGTAGCAATTCAGGTTCAAATACAACACCTTCTCTTCTATCTGTAATTAGCAGCGTGGATTAACTATATGTGTATTATTACATTGTCTGAATCATTATATTGTTATGACTAATTTCCTCAATACGTGCACATCTACTAGTATGAGAAAGAGATCAAGGCGCGGCGCTGTCATGCATGGACTTATCGTCCTCAAGTTGGCTATATATCGTCCAACTTGCGAGAGCAGTGACAATTAGCCGTCTGTTTCATCATCATTGTATGTAGATAGACTGTGACTCGTGCGGATCACTTTGTACCCAGACTGCGAGACGTGCGGATAATCGGTGGATTTCTGCATGCACCTCTCCTCCGTATGCACATGTAGCTGCTGTAGGAGCATCGACCTTTCACGCGCCGAGACAAAAATCAAGGCACGTAGTCAAACGAACATCGATGTCAAGAAACACGTAGTACGAAATACTATTGGTGAATCCCGCAGATTGCCCTGGCTGGCTTGGACGGTACCGGCGACCGACTGCACGCCGACGATAAGCACGGCCGCCGGCCACCATGGTGCTTGTAGCCGTAGCCACTGGCCAGCGCTTGCTGCCGACCGCACTGCCACGGGGTGCACTGTAGACGGTCGCTCTCCGACAAGTTGTCACGGTGGACAGCATCTCCGTCGCCTTCACAAACGCGACGGCGCCACCCCAGTTTTTGTCTGGGTACGTGCTCTGCAATATCCGTTGTCTCGACCACTCCTTGTGCACGCACAGGGAGGTGCGATGATGCCCGTGTAGTGCACAGCTGGCTGGGTACATGTCTGATGTATCTATCATTCCATTTGCCTCTACGAACCAACGCAGCTTATTTTCAGCTACCGCTAGGCGCTAGCTAATCCATGCGCGGTATCTTCTTTCTCTGATTTGCAACGACGAGCATCTGCAGCCACAGAGCGGAGGAAGGGCGTGAATACTATTCCGTTGGGTTGACTGAAAGCTACTCCCTCCGTATAATAATAATATTTTTTAATTTAGTATAGTGTAAAAAACGTTCTTATATTATGGGATAAAGTGAGTAATTTGAAGTCAAATCACAGGCGGCGTCGACGACGCCAGAAGGTGGGATTGGGTATTGGTGCTTGCTAGCTCCATCGTTGACCATTCCATCCACACCGGCCGTCTGCCGCTCGTGTGAAGTCAAAGACGAAGTGCCCGTGCCGGTGCCGCCATGAGCCATGAGCTGCATGCACGCGTGCACCCATGACCAGTGTGCTGGCTGCGACGAGCTACACATCTCCCCTAATTCACGTCGGCGTGTACCATTGCATGTTGTGGAAGTGTACACACGTAGGAGTAGATTTGTAACGTTGGATGCAGCGGATGACCGCCAATCAGGAAGAATCTCATCATCAACCAGAAACAAAGTTTTTCTGAAATGCGGTCCCTTAGGGCCTGATTCATCAAAAAAGATAGAAGAGAATTGCCCGGTTAATAAATAAAAAACCAAGTGAAAACCATCACAACATGCCCGCAAAAACAAGGCACCCGGGCGACCTGGCAACCTACACGAGAACACACACACGCCCGCCGAGGAAAAAAGCGTCGTCGAGATTGCAGCCCAGCGTCATCGTCACCACACCTCCGCGAGGGCGACTCCGACTCCACCATCGACGACCACCGAACAAGCCCTCACCACAAACAAGCGTCGAAGCTTGCGCCGGTCGATGCCAAACAGTCAGCCACACGCGCCGGCGACCAGGCAGCTCCGACTCTATCGACAAACATTGCAGGAGAAAAGCGTTGGGCTTGCGCCGAGCCAGCGCCAGAGCCGACCACCCGTCTCGTGTCATCGTCACCGCAAGGGCCCCTCCTCAGCAGCTCCGACTTCAGAAAGACAAAGTGAGGCACGGCGACTCCTCGAACACGCCGGAAGAGACCGACTACCAAGAACCATCAGCAAACCAGACTCCGCCCGAAGCCGCCATCGTTGCCACATACAGGAAGTCGCGCAAACATCCGCATTGCCAGACGGGCACCTGCCTACCGCAATGCCGCAAACGTCCAGCCCATGAAGCATGTGATGTCTACTACACAACCTTCTTTTTGTAGACGTTGTTGGGCCTCCAAGTGCAGAGATTTGTAGGACAGTAGCAAATTTTCCTCAAGTGGATGACCTAAGGTTTATCAATCCTGGAAGGCGTAGGATGAAGATGGTCTCTCTCAAGCAACCCTGCAACCAAATAACAAAAAGTCTCTTGTGTCCCCAACACACCCAATACAATGGCAAATTGTATAGGTGCACTAGTTCGGCGAAGAGATGGTGATAGAGGTGCAATATGGAAAGTAGATATAGGTATTTGCAATCTAAAAATATAAAAACAGCAAGGTAACTAATGATAAAAGTGAGCGTAAACGGTATTGCAATGGTAGGAAACATGGCCTAGGGTTCATACTTTCACTAGTGCAAGTTCTCTCAACAATAATAACATAACTGGATCATAAACTATCCCTCAACATGCAACAAAGAGTCACTCCAAAGTCACTAATAGCGGAGAACAAACGAAGAGATTATGGTAGGGTACGAAACCACCTCAAAGTTATCCTTTCTGTTTTATCTATTCAAGAGTCCGTAGTAAAATAACATGAAGCTATTCTTTCCGCTCGATGTATCATAGAGTTCATACTAGAATAACACCTTAAGACACAAATCAACCAAAACCCTAATGTCATCTAGATACTCCATTGTCACCTCAAGTATCTGTGGGCATGATTATACGATATGCATCACACAATCTCAGATTCATCTATTCAACCAACACAAAGAACTTCAAAGAGTGCCCCAAAGTTTCTACCGGAGAGTCAAGACGGAAACGTGTGTCAACCCCTATGCATAGATTCATTGAACCCGCAAGTTGATCACCAAAACATACATCAAATGGATCACGTGAATATCCCATTGTCACCACAGATAAGCACGGCAAGACATACATCAAATGTTCTCAAATCCTTAAAGACTCAATCCGACAAGATAATTTCAAAGGGAAAACTCAATCCATTACAAGAGAGTAGAGGAGGAGAAACATCATAAGATCCAACTATAATAGCAAAGCTCACGATACATCAAGATCGTGCAAAGTCAAGAACACGAGAGAGAGAGAGAGAGAGAGAGAGAGAGAGAGAGAGAGAGAGAGATCAAACACATAGCTACTGGTACATACCCTCAGCCCCGAGGGTGAACTACTCCCTCCTCGTCATGGAGAGCGCCAGGATGATGAAGATGGCCACCGGTGAGGGATCCCCCCTCCGGCATGGTGCCGGAACGGGCTCCCGAGAGGTTTTTGGTGGCTACAGAGCCTTGCGGCGGCGGAACTCCCGGTCTATTGTTTTCCTCGATGTTTTTAGGGTATATGGAGATATATAGGCGAAAGAAGTCGGTCAGGGGAGCCACGAGGGGCCCACGAGGGTGGAGGGCGCGCCCAGGGGGGTGGGCACGCCCCCTGCCTCGCGGCCTCCTTGAAGCTTCCCTGACTTCAGCTCCACGTCTCCTGGATCACGTTCGTTCCAAAAATCACGCTCCCGAAGGTTTCATTCCGTTTGGACTCCGTTTGATATTCCTTTTCTTCGAAACACTGAAATAGGCAAGAAAACAACAATTTGGGTCAGGCCTCCGGCTAATAGGTTAGTCCCAAAAATAATGTAAAAGTGTATAATAAAGCCCGTAAACATCCAAAACAGATAATATAATAGCATGAATGCTTCATAAATTATAGATACGTTGGAGACGTATCAGCATCCCCAAGCTTAATTTCTGCTCGTCCTCGAGTAGGTAAATGATAAAAGAAAGAATTTATGAAGTGTGAATGCTAGCAGATACACAAGTTTGATCAATGTTAATTTCAATCACCTTTTCTAGCATCATTATATGTCATAACAGTAGTTCATCTTATAAAACTTCTCAAGATCAAGTAACAAGCTATTCACATGTTCAAGCATAGACCATAAACTTTCTTGAAAACTAGCAAACTTCATTCTCAGTCATCAAACAATTACAATTCATCTTATTTTCAGGAAGGGTCTATGTCAGAGCTTTGATTTAGCAAACTCCACATACTCAACTATCATATAGTCTTCCATGATTGCTACCACTCAAAGCATATTCTTAGAACAAATAGCATCCATCGAACACAGATAAAGATAGGGGCTTAGTGTTTCGCCTCCCAACTCACTTATCATATAGATAATTGTCAACAATAATAATTCATGATCAAATATATTTGCATGGCCATATATGCTTAGATCTTTCCCCAACACATGATGCTTGCCAAGTAAAGAGTAGGTAGGAATGAGAAGGAATACTACAGAATCTTGCATAAAACTAAAAGATAGGCCCTTCGCAGAGGGAAGCAGGGATTTGCAGAGGTGCCAAAGCTCGATTTTGAAATAGAGACAAAAATAAATTTGAGAGGTATGCTTTCATTGTCGACATAACAACCAAGAGTTCCCAATATCTTCCATACTACATACATTATAGGTGGTTCCCACACAGAAAGGTAAAGTTTTTACTCCCCCTCCACCAACATTCACACTCCACGGCTTGTCCGAAACAACAGGTGCTGTCCAACTATCAACATTCCTGTGGGAGTTTTGTTTAAATTATTTGTGATTTTATTTTGATCTTTTGATCATGGGACTGGGCATCCCGGTTACCAGCCATTTTTCTCGTGAATGATGAGCGGAGTCCACTCATCGTGAGAATAACCCACCTAGCATGGAAGATACTGACAGCCCCTAGTCGCTACATGAGCGATTCGGGCATACAAAATAGATTATTATTTGATGGTTTAGAGTTTGGCACATGCAAATTTACTTGGAACGACAGGTAAATACCGCATATAGGTAGGTATGGTGGACACTCATGGAAGAAACTTGGTTCAAGGGATTTGGATGCACAAGCAGTATTCCCGCTTAGTATAGATATTTTGGCTAGCAAAGGATTCTAAAAAGCAAGCACCACATGTTGGAGGATCTATACCAATATAACTTCTATACAAATACACCCAAGCATAACTCATTACGTTGTCTTCCTTGTCCAACTTCAACTAATTTGCTCAGGTTTGAAAATAATTAATGGGGCTCACAATCATAGAAGATGTCTAAGATAGTATATTTATATGTGATGTCTCTCTTCCTTCAATATTCTTTCATGAATTGTTCAAGTGACCAATACAATGCTTGCTAACCTTCAATAAATTTACTACCTCTACTTCTTAGATGTGAAGTCATTAATCCCAACGGGGTAAGCATATGAACCATGTATAATTTCAGATTTATGACATTCAACTCATTCAACCATTTACTCATAGGATATAAGTGAAGCACACAAGTAAATGACAAACTACTCCAAAAAGATATAAGTTATGACCAATGAGTAGTTAAATAATTATGTAGCTATGTGAAGACTCTCTCTCATTTAAGAATTTCAGATCTAATGTATTTTATTCAAACAGCAAGCAAAGCAAAATAAAATGACATTGCAAGGATAGCACAACTCATGTGAAGAAGCAAAAAACTTAGGCTCAATCTATACTAACCGATAGTTGTCGAAGAAGAAAGGTGGGATGCCTAACGGGGCGTCCCCAAGCTTAGATGCTTTAGACTTCTTGAAATATTATCTTGGGGTGCCTTGGGCATCCCCAAGTTTGAACTTTTGTGTCTCCTTAATTCCTCTCATATCATGGTTTCTTTGTTTCTCAAAAACTTCATCCACATAAAACTCAACGAGAACTCGTGAGATAAGTTAGTATAAACCAATGCAAAACCTTATCATTTTCTACTGTAATAAATCACTAAAATTATTATTCAACATTGCATACTAAATGCCTATGCATATTTGATACTCCTATCCTCAAATAGAATCATTAAACAAGCAAGCATATGCAAACAATGCAAACATAACAGCAATCTGCCAAAACAGTATAGTCTGTAAAGAATGCAAGATTCATCATACTTCCCTAACTCCAAAAATTATCAAATAAAATTATCAATGTAGTAAATTTATCAGAGCTTATTATGAAAAAGGTTTCAACATTTTATAACATACTGACTTTTCTAGGGAATTTTTGCAACAGCGGTAAACTTTCTGTTTTCAAACAGCAACATGTATACTAGCAAAATAAGCATGGTAAAGGCTATCCTTGACATTTTTATTGAAAATAAAGATGCAAACCATTATTCTAAATAACAGAAATCAAACACTAACAAAATAAAATGACGCTCCAAGCACAACACATATCATGTGGTGAATAAAAATATAGCTCCAAGTAAAATTACCGATGACCGAAGAAGAAAGAGGGGATGCCATCTGGGGCATCCCCAAGCTTAGGCTCTTGGTTGTCCTTGAATATTACCTTGGGGTGCCTTGGGCATCCCCAAGCTTAGGCTATTGCCACTCCTTATTCCATAGTCCATCGAATCTTTACCCAAAACTTGAAAACTTCACAACACAAAACTCAATGTAAAACTCAGAAGCTCCGTTAGTATAAGAAAATAAAACCACCACATAGGTACTGTAATAAACTCATTCTAAATTCATATTGGTGTAATATCTACTGTATTCCAACTTCTCTATGGTTCATACCCTCCGATACTACTCATAGATTGATCAAAATAAGCAAACAACACATAGAAAACAGAATCTGTCAAAAACAGAACAGTCTGTAGTAATCTGTATTAAACGCAAACTTTCTGTAACTCAAAAATTCTACCAAAATAGGAAGACCTAAATAATTTTTTTATTGATCTACTTCAATTGGAATCAGTATTTTATCATGTTCTGATGATTTTAAAGAATTATTTTCGTGAACAGAAAGTTTCTGGAATTTTCAGCAAGATCAAATAACTATCATCCAAGAAGATCCTATAGGTCTTACTTGGCACAAACACTAATTAAAACATAAAACCACATCTAACCAGAGGCTAGATCAAAAATTTATTACTAAACAGAATCAAAAAGCAAGAAACAAAAATAAAATTGGGTTGACTCCCAACAAACGCTAACGTTTAACGCCCCTAGCTAGGCATGATGATTTCAGTGATGCTCACATAAAAGATAAGAATTGAAACATGAAGAGAGCATCATGAAGAATATAACTAGCACATTTAAGTCTAACCCACTTCCTATGCATAGGGATTTTGTGAGAAAACAACTTATGGGAACAATAATCAACTAGCATAGGAAGGCAAAACAAGTATAACTTCAAAACTTTTAACACATAGAGAGGAAACTTGATATTATTGCAATATGTAGAAGCATATGATCCTCTCTTATAATAATTTTCAGTGACATCATGAATGAATTCAACAATATAACCATCACATAAAGTATTATTTTCATGATCTACAAGCATAGAAATTTTACTACTCTCCACAAAAGAAAAATTCTTCTCATTCGGAATAGTGAGAGTATCATAAGAGACTCGAATACTATAAATTGTTTCCACATTAAAAGAGTAATGTTCAGAAAAAGGGTACTCATAATCATGACCAGTTTTATAAATATAATCATCAATACTTTCAATAGCATAAGTTTCATCACAATAATCATCATAAGTAGCAACTTTGTTCTCATCATAATCAATTGAAACCTCACCCAAAATAATGGACTCATCACTAAATAAAGTCATGACCTCTCCAAATCCACTTTCATAAATATTATAAGATTCAACTGTTGGGGAACGTACTAATTTCAAAATTTTCCTACGCACACGCAAGATCATGGTGATGCATAGCAACGAGAGGGGAGAGTGTTGTCCACGTACCCTCGTAGACCGAAAGCGGAAGCGTTAGCACAACGCGGTTGATGTAGTCGTACGCCTTCACGATCCGACCGATCAAGTACCGAGCGTCTGAACCTCCGAGTTCAGCACACGTTCAGCACGATGACGTCCCTCGAACTCTGATCCAGCCGAGTGTTGAGGGAGAGTTTCGTTAGCACGACGGTGTGGTGACAATGTTTATGCTCTACCGACGCAGGGCTTCGCCTAAGCACCGCTACAGTATTATCGAGGTGGACTATGGTGGAGGGGGGCACCGCACACGGCTAAAAGATCAACTGATCAATGTTGTGTCTCTAGGGTGCCCCCTGCCCCCGTATATAAAGGAGCAAGGGGGGTGCGGCCGGCCTAGAGAGGGGCACGCCAGGAGGAGTCCTACTCCCACCGGGAGTAGGACTCCCCCCTTTCCTAGTTGGATTAGGACTTGGGAGGGGAAAGAGGAGGGAGAGGAAGGAAGGGGCGCCGCCTCTCTCCTTGTCCTATTCGGACTAGGGTGGAGGGTGCGCGCCCAGCCCTCGGCCGCCTCCTCTTCTCCGTAAAGGCCCACTAAGGCCCATTAACCTCCCGGGGGGTTCCGGTAACCTCCCGGTACTCCGGTAAAATCCCGATTTCACCCGGAACACTTCTGATATCCAAAAATAGGCTTCCAATATATCAATCTTCATGTCTCGACCATTTCGAGACTCCTCGTCATGTCCGTGATCACATCCGGGACTCCGAACAACCTTCGGTACATCAAAACATATACACTCATAATATAACTATCATCGTAACGTTAAGCGTGCGGACCCTACGGGTTCGAGAACTATGTAGACATGACCGAGACACGTCTCCGGTCAATAACCAATAGCGGAACCTGGATGCTCATATTGGCTCCCACATATTCTACGAAGATCTTTATCGGTTAGACCGCATAACAACATACGTTGTTCCCTTTGTCATCGGTATGTTACTTGCCCGAGATTCAATCGTTGGTATCTCAAATACCTAGTTCAATCTCGTTACCGGCAAGTCTCTTTACTCGTTCTGTAATACATCATCCTGCAACTAACTCATTAGTTGCAATGCTTGCAAGGCTTTAAGTGATGTGCATTACCGAGTGGGCCCAGAGATACCTCTCCGACAATCGAGAGTGACAAATCCTAATCTTGAAATACGCCAACCCAACAAATACCTTCGGAGACACCTGTAGAGCACCTTTATAATCACCCGATTACGTTGACGCGTTTGGTAGCACACAAAATGTTCCCCGGTAAACGGAGTTGCATAATCTCATAGTCATAGGAACATGTATAAGTCATGAAGAAAGCAATAGCAACATACTAAACGATCAAGTGCTAAGCTAACGGAATGGGTCAAGTCAATCACATCATTCTCCTAATGATGTGACCCCGTTAATCAAATGACTACTCTTTGTCCATGGCTAGGAAACATAACCATCTTTGATCAACAAGCTAGTCAAGTAGAGGCATACTAGTGACACTCTGTCTATGTATTCACACATGTATTATGTTTCCGGTTAATACAATTATAGCATGAATAATAAACATTTATCATGAAATAAGGAAATAAATAATAACTTTTATTATTGCCTCTAGGGCATATTTCCTCCAGTCTCCCACTTGCACTAGAGTCAATAATCTAGTTCACATCGTCATGTGATTTAACACCAATAGTTCACATCTTTATGTGATCAGTTCACATCGCTATGTGATTAACACCCAAAGGGTTTACTAGAGTCAATAATCTAGTTCACATCGCTATGTGATTAACACCAATAGTTCACATCTTTATGTGATCAGTTCACATCGCTATGTGATTAACACCCAAATGGTTTACTAAGATGTGGTCATGTTTTGCTTATGAGAGAAGTTTAGTCAAGGGGTCTGCCACATTCAGATCCTTATGTATTTTGCAAAATATTCTATGTCTACAATGCACTGCATGGAGCTACTCTAGCTAACTGCTCCCACTTTCAATATGTATCCGGATTCAGACTTAGAGTCATCTGGATTGGTGTAAAATTTGCATCGACGTAACCCTTTACGACGAACCTTTTTGTCACCTCCATAATCGAGAAACATATCCTTATTCCACTAAGGATAATTTTGACCGCTGTCCAGTGATCTACTCCTAGATCACTATTGTACTCCATTGCTAAAATCAGTGTAGGGTATACAATAGATCTGGTACACAGCATGGCATACTTTATAGAACCTATGCCCAAGGCATAGGGAATCACTTTCATTCTCTTTCTATCTTCTGTCATGGTCGGGCTTTGAGTCTTACTCAATTTCACACCTTGTAATACAGGCAAGAACTCTTTCTTTGACTATTCCATTTTGAACTACTTCAAAATCTTGTCAAGGTATGTACTCATTGAAAAGACTTATCAAGCGTCTTGATCTATCTCTATAGACCTTTATGCTCAATATGTAAGCAGCTTCACTGAGGTCTTTATTTGAAGAACTCCTTTCAAACACTCCTTTATGCTTTCCAGAAAATTCTACATTATTTTGATCAACAATATGTCATTCACATATACTTATCAGAAAGGCTATAGTGCTCCCACTCACTTTCCTGTAAATACAGGCTTCACTGCAAGTCTGTATAAAACTATAGGCTTTGATCAACTCATCAAAGCGTATATTCCAACTCCGAGATGCTTGCACCAGTCCATAGATGGATCGTTGGAGCTTGCACACTTTGTTAGCACCTTTTGGATCGACAAAAACCTTTTGGTTGCATCATATACAACTCTTCTTTAATAAATCCATTAAGGAATGTAGTTTTGTTTATCCATTTGCTAGATTTCATAAAATGCGGCAATTGCCAACATGATTCGGACAGACTTAAGCATATATACGAGTGAGAAACTCTCATCGTAGTCAACACATTGAACTTGTCGTAAACCTTTTGCGACAATTCTTTGCTTTGTAGATAGTAACACTACTATCAGCGTATGTCTTCCTCTTGAAGATCAATTTATACAATATGGCTTGCCGATCATCGGGCAATTCCACCAAAGTCCTTACTTTGTTCTCATACATGGATCCCATCTCAGATTTCATGGCCTCAAGCCATTTCGCGGAATCTGGGCTCATCATCGCTTCCTCATAGTTCGTAGGTTCATCATGTTCTAGTAACATGACTTCGAGAATAGTATTACCGTACCACTCACAGTGCGGACTGTACTTTGGAAGACCTACGAGGTTCTCAGAGTAACTTAATCACAGTTTCATGATCATCATTAGCTTCCTCACTAATTGGTGTAGGAATCACTGAAACTGATTTCTGTGATGAACTACTTTCCAACAAGGGAGTAGGTACATTTACCTTATCAAGCTCTACTTTCCTCCCACTCACTTCTTTCGAGAGAAACTCCTTCTCTAGAAAGGATCCATTTTAGCAATGAATATCTTGCCTTCGGATCTGTGATAGAAGGTGTACCCAACAGTTTCCTTTGGGTATTCTATGAAGACACACTTCTCCGATTTGGGTTCGAGCTTATCAGGTTGAAACTTTTTCACATAAGCATCGCAGCCCCAAACTTTTAAAACGACAACTTTGATTTCTTGCCAAACCACAGTTCATAAGGCATCGTCTCAACGGATTTTGATGGTGCCCTATTTAAAGTGAATGCCGCTGTCTCTTATGCATAACCCCAAAATGATAATGGTAAATCGGTAAGAGACATCATAGATCGCACCATATCTAATAAAGTGTGGTTACGATGTTCGGACAGACCATTACGATGTGGTGTTCCAGGTGGCATGAGTTTGTGAAACTATTCCACATTGTTTTAATTGAAGACCAAACTCGTAACTCAAATATTCATCTCCATGATCAGATCGTAGAAACTTTATTTTCCTGTTACGATGATTCTACACTTCACTATGAAATTCTTTGAACATTTCAAATGTTTCAGACTTGTTCTTCATTAAGTAGATATACTCATATCTGCTCAAATTATCTGTGAAGGTGAGAAAATAACGATACCCGCCGCGAGCCTGAACATTCATTGGTCCACATACATCAGTATGTATGATCCCCAATAAATCAGTTGCTCGCTCCATAGTTTCGGAGAACGGCGTTTTAGTCATCTTCCCCATAAGGCACTGTTCGCAAGCATCAAATGATTCATAATCAAGTGATTCCAAAAGTCCATCAGAATGGAGTTTTTTCATGCGCTTTACACCGATATGACCTAAACGGCAGTGCCACAAATATGTTGCACTATCATTATCAACTTTGCATCTTTTGGCATCAATATTATGAATATGTGTATCACTACTATCGAGATCCAGCAAACAATTTTCATTGGGTGTATTACCATTGAAGGTTTTATTCATGTAAACAGAACAACAATTATTCTCTGACTTTAAATGAATAACAGTATTGCAATAAACATGATCAAATCATATTCATGCTCAACGCAAACGCCAAATAACATTTATTTAGGTTTAACACTAATCCCGAAAGAATAGGGAGTGTGCGATGATGATCATATCAATCTTGGAACCACTTCCAACACACATCGTCACTTCAATCTCAACTAGTCTCTGTTTATTCTGTAACTCCTATTTCGAGTTACTAATTTTTAGCAACCGAACAAGTATCAAATACTCAGGGGCTAGTATAAACACTAGTAAGGTACACATCAATAACCTGTATATCAAATATACCCTTGTTCACTTTGTCATCCTTCTTATTCACCAAATATTCAGGGCATTTCCGCTTCCAGTGACCATTTCCTTTGCAGTGTAAGCACTCAGTTTCAGGCTTTGGTCCAGCTTTGGGCTTCTTCACGGGAGTGACAACTTGCTTGTCATTCTTGTTGAAGTTCCCTTTCTCTCCCTTTGCCCATTTCTTGAAACTATTGGTCTTGTCAATCATCAACACTTGATGCTCTTTCTTGATTTCTACCTTCATTGATTTCAACATCGCGAAGAGCTCGGGAATCGTTTTCGTCATCCTTTGCATACTATAGTTCATCACGAAGTTCTACTAACTTGGTGATGGTGACTAGAGAACTCTGTCAACCACTATCTTATCTGGAAGATTAACTCCCACTTGATTCAAGCGATTGTAGTACCCAGACAATCTGAGCACATGCTCACTAGTTGAGCAATTCTCCTCCATGTTTTAGCTATAGAACTTGTTGGAGACTTCATATCTCTCAACTCGGGTATTTGCTTGAAATATTAACTTCAACTCCTGGAACATCTCATATGGTTCATGACGTTCAAAACGTCTTTGAAGTCCCGATTCTAAGCCGTTAAGCATGGTGCACTAAACTATCAAGTAGTCATCATATTGAGCTAGCCAAACGTTCATAACGTCTGCGTCTGCTCCTGCAATAGGTCCGTCACCTAGCGGTGCATCAAGGACATAATTCTTCTGTGCAACAATGAGGATAATCCTCAGATCACGGATCCAATCTCTATCATTGCAACTAACATCTTTCAACACAGTTTTCTCTAGGAACATATCAAAATAAACATATGAAAGCAACAACGCGAGCTATTGATATACAACATAATTTGCAAAATACTACCAGGACTAAGTTCATGATAAATTGAAGTTCAATTAATCATATTACTTAAGAACTCCCACTTAGATAGACACCCTCTAATCCTCTAAGTGATCACGTGATCCAAATCAACTAAACCATGTATGATCATTACGTGAGATGGAATAGTTTCAATGGTGAACATTACTATGTTGATCATATCTACTATATGATTCACGCTCGACCTTTCGGTCTCCTTGTTCCGACGCCATATCTGTTATATGCTAGGTGTTGGGGAACGTAGTAATTTCAAAAAAAATCCTACGCACACGCAAGAACATGGTGATGCATAATAACGAGAGGGGAGAGTGTTGTCTACGTACCCTCGTAGACCGAAAACGGAAGCGTTAGCACAACGCGGTTGATGTAGTCGTACGTCTTCACGATCCGACCGATCAAGTACCGAATGCACGGCACCTCCGAGTTCAGCACACGTTCAGCCCGATGACGTCCCTCGAACACCGATCTAGCCGAGTGTTGAGGGAGAGTTTCGTCAGCACGACGGCATGGTGACGATGATGATGTTCTACCGATGCAGGGCTTCGCCTAAGCACCGCTATAGTATTATCGAGGTGGACTATGATGGAGGGGGGCACCGCACACGGCTAATAGATCAAACGATCAATTGTTGTGTCTATGGGGTGCCCCCCTGCCCCCGTATATAAAGGAGCAAGGGGGGAGGCGGCTGGCCAAGGGGGGAGTCCTACTCCCACCGGGAGTAGGACTCCTCCTTTCCTTGTTGGAGTAGGAGAGAAGGAAAGAGGGGGAGAGGGAGAAGGAAAAGGGGGCTGCACCCCTTGTCCAATTCGGACCAGAGGGGGGGGGGTGTGCGCCTTCTTCCTTTTGGCATCGCTCCTCTATTCCCGTATGGCCCAATAAGGCACAATACTTCTCCCCGGCGAATTCCCATAACTCTCCAGTACTCCGATAAATACCCGAATCACTCGGAACCTTTACGAAGTCCGAATATGGTCGTCCAATATATTGATCTTTATGTCTCGGCCATTTAGAGACTCCTCGTCATGTCCCCGATCTCATCCGGGACTCCGAACTCCTTCAGTACATCAAAAACCATAAACTCATAATATAACCGTCATCGAAACTTTAAGCGTGCGGACCCTACGGGTTCGAGAACTATGTAGACATGACCGAGACACGTCTCTGGTCAATAACCAATAGTGGAACCTAGATGCTCATATTGGCTCCCACATATTCTACGAAGATCTTTATCGTTCAAACCGCACAACAACATACGTTGTTCCCTTTGGCATCGGTATGTTACTTGCCCGAGATTCGATCGTCGGTATCTCAATACCTAGTTCAATCTCGTTACTGGCAAGTCTCTTTACTCATTCCGTAATACATCATCCCGCAAGTAACTCATTAGTTGCAATGCTTGCAAGGCTTTAAGTGATGTGCATTACCGAGGGAGTGAGAAATCCTAATCTCGAAATACGCCAACCCAACAAGTACCTTCGGAGACACCTGTAGAGCACCTTTATAATCACCCAGTTATGTTGTGACGTTTGGTAGCACACAAAGTGTTCCTCCGGTAGATGGGAGTTGCATAATCTCATAGTCATAGGAACATGTATAAGTCATGAAGAAAGCAATAGCAGAATACTAAATGATCGATTGCTAAGCTAATGGAATGGGTCAAGTCAACCACATCATTCTCCTAATGATGTGATCCTGTTAATCAAATGACAACTCATGTCATGGTTAGGAAACTTAACCATCTTTGATTCACGAGCTAGTCAAGTAGAGGCATACTAGTGACACTCTGTTTGTCTATGTATTCACACATGTATTATGTTTCCGGTTAATACAATTCTAGCATGAATAATGAACATTTATCATGATGTAAGGAAATAAATAATAACTTTATTATTGCCTCTAGGGCATATTTCCTTTCAGTCTCCCACTTGCACTAGAGTCAATAATCTAGTTCACATCGCCATGTGGTTTAACACCAATATTCACATCTGTATGTGATTAATACCCATAGTTCACATCGTCATGTGATAAACACCCAAAGGGTTTACTAGAGTCAATAATCTGGTTCACATCGCTAGCTGATTAACACTCAAATAGTACTAAGGTATGATCATGTTTTGCTTGTGAGAGAAGTTTAGTCAACGGGTCTGTCACATTCAGAGCCGTATGTATTTTGCAAATATTCTATGTCTACAATGCTCTGCATGGAGCTACTCTAGCTAATTGCTCCCACTTTCAAGATGTATCCAGATTAAGACTTAGAGTCATCTGGATCGATTGCCAAAACTTGTATCGACGTAACCCTTTACGACGAACCTTTTTTCACCTCCATAATCGAGAAACATATCCTTATTCCACTAAGGATAATTTTGACCAATGTCCACTGATCTACTCCTAGATCACTATTGTACTCCCTTGCCCAACCAAGGCAGAGTACACAATAGGTCTGGTCCATAGCATGGCATACTTTTATAGAACCTATGACTGATACACAGGGAATGACTTTCATTCTCTTTCTATTTTCTGCCATGGTCGGGATTTGAGTCTTACTCAATTTCATACCTTTGCAATACAGGCAAGAACTCTTTCTTTGACTGTTCCATTTTGAACTACTTCAAAATCTTATCAAGGTATGTACTCATTGAAAAATCTTATCAAACATCTTGATCTATCTCAATAGATCTTGATGCTCAATATGTAAGTAGCTTTACTGAGGTCTTTCTTTTAAAGAACTCCTTTCAAACACTTCTTTATGCTTTCCAGAAAAATTCTACATCATTTCTGATCAACAATATGTCGCTCACATATACTTATCAGAAAGGTTGTAGTGCTCCCACTCACTTTATTGTAAATACAGGCTTTACCGCAAGTCCGTATAAAACTATATGCTTTGATCAATTTATCAAAGCGTATATTCCAACTCCGAGATGCTTGCACCAGTCCATAGATGGATCGCTGGAGCTTTGCACATTTTGTTAGCACCTTTAGGATTGACAAAACCTTATGGTTGCATCATATACAACTCTTCTTTAAGAAAACCATTAAGGAATGCAATTTTGACATCCATTTGCCATATTTCATAAAATGTGGCAATTGCTAACATGATTCGGACAGACTTCAGCATCGCTACAGTTGAGAAAATCTCATTGTAGTCAACACCTTGAACTTGTCGAAAAACTTTTTGCGACAAGTCAAACTTTGTAGATAGTAACACTACTATCAACGTCCGTCTTCCTCTTGAAGATCCATTTATTTTCTATGGCTTGCTGATCATCGGGCAAGTCCACCAAAGTCCACACTTTGTTCTCATACATGGATCCTATCTCAGATTTCATGGCCTTCAACCATTTAGCGGAATCTGAGCTCATCATCGCTTCCTCATAGTTCGTAGGTTCGCCATGGTCAAGTAACATGACCTCCAGAATAGGATTACCGTACCACTCTGGTGCGGATTTTACTCTGGTTGACCTACGAGGTTCGGTAGTAACTTGATCTGAAGCTTCATGATCATCATCATTAGCTTCCTCACTAATTGGTGTAGGAATCACTAGAACTGATTTCTGTGATGAACTACTTTCCAATTCAGGAGATGGTACAATTACCTTATCAAGATCTACTTTCCTCCCACTCACTTCTTTCGAGAGAAACTCCTTCTCTACAAAGGATCCATCTTAGCAACGAATATCTTGCTTTCGGATCTGTGATAGAAGGTGTACCCAATAGTTTGCTTGGGTATTCTATGAAGACGCACTTCTCCGATTTAGGTTCGAGCTTATCAGGTTGAAACTTTTTCACATAAGCATCGTAGTCCCAAACTTTAAGAAACGACAACTTTGGTTTCTTGCCAAACCACAGTTCATAAGGCATCGTCTCAAATGGATTTTGATGGTGCCCTATTTAAAGTGAATGCGACTGTCTCTAATGCATAACCCCAAAACGATAGTGGTAAATCGGTAAGATACATCGTAGATCGCACCATATCCAATAAAGTGCGGTTATGACGTTCGGACACACCATTACGCTGTGGTGTTCCATGTGGCGTGAGCTATGAAACTATTCCACATTGTTTTATATGAAGGCCAAACTCGTAACTCAAATATTCTCCTCCACGATCAGATCGTAGAAACTTTATTTTCTTGTTAGGATGATTCTCCACTTCACTCTGAAATTCTTTGAACTTTTCAAATGTTTCAGACTTGTGTTTCATTAAGTAGATATACCCATATCTTCTCAAATCATCTGTGAAGGTCAGAAAATAACGATACTTGCCACGAGAATCAACACTCATTGGATCGCATACATCGGTATGTATTATTTCCAATAAGTCAGTAGCTCATTCCATTGTTCCGGAGAACAGCGTTTTAGTCATCTTGCCCATAAGGCACGGTTCGCAAGCATCAAATGATTCATAATCAAGTGATTCCAAAAAGTCCATTTTATGGAGTTTCTTCATGCGCTTTACACCAATATGACCCAAGCGGCGATTACCACAAATATGTTGCACTATCATTATCAACTTTGCATCTTTTGGCATCAATATTATGAATATGTGTATCACTACTATCGAGATCCAACAAACTATTTTCATTGGGTGAATGACCATTGAAGGTTTTATTCATGTAAACAGAACAACTATTATTCTCTGACTTTAAATGAATAACTGTATTGCAATAAACATGATCAAATCATATTCATGCTCAACGCAAACGTCAAATAACATTTATTTAGGTTTAACACTAATTCCGAAAGTATAGGGAGTGTGCGATGATGATCATATCAATCTTGGAACCACTTCCAACACACATCATCACTTCACCCTCAAATAGTCTCTGTTTATTCAGTAACTCCTGTTTTGAGTTACTAATTTTTAGCAACCGAACAAGTATCAAATACTCAGGGGCTACTATAAACACTAGTAAGGTACACATCAATAACCTGTATATCAAATATTCCCTTGTTCACTTTGCCATCCTTCTTATTCACCAAATATTCAGGGCATTTCCGCTTCCAGTGACCATTTCCTTTGCAGTGTAAGCACTCAGTTTCAGGCTTTGGTCCAGCTTTGGGCTTCTTCGTGGGAGTGACAACTTGCTTGTCATTCTACTTGAAGTTCCCTATCTTTCCCTTTTCCCATTTCTTGAAACTAGTGGTCTTGTCAATCATCAACACTTGATGCTCTTTCTTGATTTCTACCTTCGTTGATTTCAACATCGTGAAGAGCTCGGGGATCGTTTTCGTCATCCTTTGCATACTATAGTTCATCACGAAGTTCTACTAACTTGGTGATGGTGACTAGAGAACTCTGTCAACCACTATCTTATCTGGAAGATTAACTCCCACTTGATTCAAGCGATTGTAGTACCCACACAATCTGAGCTCATGCTCACTAGTTGAGCAATTCTCCTCCATCTTTTAGCTATAGAACTTGTTGGAGACTTCATATCTCTCAACTCGGGTATTTGCTTGAAATATTAACTTCAACTCCTGAAACATCTCATATGGTCCATGACGTTCAAAAAACGTCTTTGAAGTCCCGATTCTAAGTCGTTAAGCATGGTGCACTAAACTATCAAGTAGTCATCATACCGAGCTTTGCCAAACGTTCATAACGTCTGCATATGCTCCTGCAATAGGTCCGTCACCTAGCGGTGCATCAAGGACATAATTCTTTTGTGCATCAATGAGGACAATCCTCAGATCATGGATCCAATCCGCATTATTGCTACTAACATCTTTCAACACAGTTTTCTCTAGGAACATATCAAAATAAACATATGAAAGCAACAACGCGAGCTATTTGATCTACAACATAATTTGCAAAATAATACCAGGACTAAGTTCATGATAAATTTAAGTTCAATTAATCATATTACTTAAGAACTCCCACTTTGATAGACATCCCTCTAATCCTCTAAGTGATCACTTGATCCATATCAACTAAACCATGTCTGATCATCACGTGAGATGGAGTAGTTTCAATGGTGAACATCACTATGTTGATCATATCTACTATATGATTCACGCTCAACCTTTCGGTCTCAGTGTTCCGAGGCCATATCTGTTATATGCTAGGCTCGTCAAGTTTAACCTGAGTATTCCGTGTGTGCAACTGTTTTGCACCTGTTGTATTTGAACGTAGAGCCTATCACACCCGATCATCACGTGGTGTCTCAGCACGAAGCACTTCCGCATAGCGATTGCATACTCGTGGAGAACACTTATACCTTGATAATTTAGTGAGAGATCATCTTATAATGCTACCGTCAAACAAAGCAAAATAAGATGCATTAAAGATAAACATCACATGCAATCAATATAAGTGATATGATATGGCCATCATCATCTTGTGCTTGTGATCTCCATCTCCAAGCAATCCATGATCACCATCGTCACCGGTAGCGACACCTTGATCTCCATCATAGCATCGTTGTCGTCTCGCCAATCTTATGCTTCTCGACTATCGCTACCGCTTAGTGATAAAGTAAAGCATTACAAGGCAATTGCATTGCATACAATAAGCGACAACCATATGGCTCCTGCCGATTGCCGATAACTTCGGTTACAAAACATGATCATCTCATACAATAAAATTTAGCATCATGTCTTGACCATATCACATCACAACATTCCCTGTAATAACAAGTTAGACGTCCTCTACTTTGTTGTTGCAAGTTTTACGTGGCTGCTACGGGCTTAGCAAGAACCATTCTTACCTACGCATCAAAACCACAACGATAGTTTGTCAAGTTTGTGTTGTTTTAACCTTCGCAAGGACCGGGCGTAGCCACACTCGGTTCAACTAAAGTGAGAGAGACAGACACCCGCCGGTCACCTTTAAGCAACGAGTAAGCGTACGCGTAATGTCGGTCCGGGCCGCTTCATCTAAAGTGCTCGCAACGGTGAAACCAGTCTCGCGTAAGCGTACGCGTAATGTCGGTCCGGGCCGCTTCATCTCACAATACCCACGAACCAAAGTATGACATGCTGGTAAGCAGTATGACTTATATCGCCCACAACTCACTTGTGTTCTACTCGTGCATATGACATCTACGCATAAAACCAGGCTCGGATGCCACTGTTGTGGAACGTAGTAATTTCAATAATTTCCCTACGCTACGCAAGATCATGGTGATGCATAGCAACGAGAGGGAGAGTGTCGCCCACGCACTCGTGAGACCCATTGCGGAAGCATTAGCACAACACGGTTGATGTAGTCGTACGTCTTCACGATCCGACCGATCAAGTAACGAATGCACGGCACCTCCGAGTTCAGCACACGTTCAGCCCGATGACGTCCCTCGAACTCCGATTCAACCGAGTGTTGAGGGAGAGTTTTGTCAGCACGACGGCGTGGTGATGATGATGATGTTCTACCGACGCAGGGCTTCGCCTAAGCACCGCTACAGTATTATCGAGATGGACTATGGTGGAGGGGGGCACCGCACATGGCTAATAGACCAAACGATCAATTGTTGTGTCTATGGGGTTCCCCCTGCCCCCGTATATAAAGGAGAAAGGGAGGAGGCGGCCGGCGGCCGGCCAAGAAGGAGGGCGCGCCAAGGGGGGAGTCCTACTCCCACCGGGAGTAGGACTCCTCCTTTCCTTGTTGGAGTAGGAGAGAAGGAAAGAGGGGGAGAGGGAGAAGGAAAATGGGGCTGCAACCCTTGTCCAATTCGGACCTCCTTCCTTTTGGCCTCTCTCCTCTATTCCCGTATGGCCCAATAAGGCCCAATACTTCTCCCCGGCGAATTTCCGTAACTCCCCGGTACTTCGATAAATACCCGAATCACTCGGAACCTTTCCGAAGTCCGAATATAGTCGTCCAATATATCGATCTTTACGTCGGCCATTTCGAGACTCCTCGTCATGTCCCCGGTCTCATCTGGGACTTCGAACTCCTTCGGTACATCAAAAACCATAAACTCATAATATAACCGTCATCGAAACTTTAAGCGTGCGAACCCTACGGGTTCGAGAACTATGTAGACATGACCGAGACACGTCTCCGGTCAATAACCAGTAGCGGAACCTAGATGCTCATATTGGCTCCCACATATTCTATGAAGATATTTATCGGTCAAACCGCACAACAACATACGTTGTTTCTTTTGTCATCGGTATGTTACTTGTCCGAGATTCGATCGTCGGTATCTCAATACCTAGTTCAATCTCGTTAGTGGCAAGTCTCTTTACTCGTTCCGTAATACATCATCGCGCAACTAACTCATTAGTTGCAATGCTTGCAAGGCCTAAGTGATGTCCATTACCGAGTGGGCCCAGAGATACCTCTCCGACAATCGAAGTGACAAATCCTAATCTCGAAATACGCCAACACAACAAGTACCTTCGGAGACACCTGTAGAGCACCTTTATAATCACCCAGTTACGTTGTGACTTTGGTAGCACACAAAGTGTTCCTCCGGTAAATGGGAGTTGCATAATCTCATAGTCATAGGAACATGTATAAGTCATGAAGAAAGCAATAGCAGAATACTAAACGATCGATTGCTAAGCTAACGGAATGGTTCAAGTCAATCACATCATTCTCCTAATGATGTGATCCCGTTAATGAAATGACAACTCATGTCTATGGTTAGGAAACTTAACCATCTTTGATTTACGAGCTAGTCAAGTAGAGGCATATTAGTGACACTCTGTTTGTCTATGTATTCACACATGTATTATGTTTCCGGTTAATACAATTCTAGAATGAATAATAAATATTTATCATGATATAAGGAAATAAATAATAACTTTATTATTGCCTCTAGGGCATATTTCCTTTCACCAGGCTCGTCAAGTTTAACCTGAGTATTCCGCGTGTGCAACTGTTTTGCACCCGTTGTATTTGAACGTAGAGCTGTAGATTATGGTATAAATGGTACCCTTTGTCAAGGATAGCCATTTGACAAGAAGGCTAATTCCCCCTTATTGAATCAGATGGAGAAGGTTCATGACACTGAGCCGTTGGTACTTCTACTTCGATCGCTCGCCTTTACTTTAGGATTTAGATAGCCCCTCTGGTCTGTAAAAAAAATCTTTCCTTACCATGTTAATAGCGCCTGAACCAAATGTATTTATTTTGATTTGGATCCTATTCTATGGTTACGACTACAACAATAATTATTTACTTTGCAAGGACGTAAGTGTGTCCGACTGCTAATTTTTTTTATTATTCCTACAATATAAAGTAGGGGATATGGGGGGTAACACTGTCCCTATAAATTCCTTTTTTCCTTTTCTTTTTTGTCCAGAATTGAACAAAAAAGAAATTATGGAAGATGTTTTCTTCCCCCATTAAGTCCGAGCCATAGAGTAAGAGTGAGATGAGTTTTCCAAATTCATCATAGACTTTCCCTATGGCTTGATAGAAGTAAGCAGCAAAGAGTCGTAACTTAAAGAAAAAAATGGACAGGGCCGACAGATTTACCTGATGTAAAGAAGATCCTAAAAGTCTCTGATTAGTCGACTCTCTCCATTTAACACTTTCCTCTCTCTCCTTTTTTTCCACTGACTCAATTCTAGTTT